>OX451737.1:1331663112-1332329987 GCA_948472305.1 Vicia faba | reverse complement strand
AACTTGCTTACCTCGCATACTTGTACATAACATCATAACATCATACCATAGCATTTTCAATAACCATTTCAAGGATCTCGAAGGTCTTTGATGCAGGTTGTGATGAACCAAACGTCTAGCAAGGGGCAGGGGGGTTTATTTTCCTCTGATCAAACACCGTCAAAGATCAAGTACAACAAACATGAGTCAAGGCCTATGATCCACTTATTATGGTGAGCTTAATCCTCGTGGAAGGACATCCCCGGATAGAAAGTTCCCCAATCAAAGATGTTGATCAAAATTCAATTCTCTAACTTTTTCTTGTGTTTACCTCGCGAGATCCTTGAAAAAATGCATCCACATATCATGCATCATATCATGACAGGTTTCTCCCGTACAAGTCTCCTTATCTTCCCGCTGTTTATTTCAGTAAGATGGATATGGAAAAGAATGTAAAAGATCTCCAAGCTCAAAACACTCAATTCCAACAAATGTTTCTGGCTATGGCTAAGGGGCAAGAGGACCTGAAAGCTCTCCTTCTCAAAGACAAGAAGAAAAAGTCCAAGAAGTCAATAGGCGTCCTGAGCTTGGAAAGAAGACCTAGAGGACCAGTCAAGGGAGCTCTAGATCTTTCAACTCCATCCAACATGGGGAATAGTCTTGAAGAAGACCATAATTTGTAGATTAATTAAGTTGAAGCTGACTACTCCGAGGAAAAATATTCTCCCGTTGTTGACAAGTACAAACAGCTGGAGGATCGCCTCAGTGCTATGGAGATTCAACAAATACCTGACATGGATTTAGGAGACATGGGTTTGGTTTCTGGAGTGGTCATCCCGCCAAAATTCAAAGTCCCTACCTTTGCCCTGTACGATGGAGTCTCTTTCCCTAAAATGCACTTAAAGTCTTATGGTCGCAAGATTTAACCATGCACAACTGATCCAAAGCTTTGGATCCATTTTTTCCAAGAAAGCCTAGTAGGGACTCAACTTGAATGGTTCTACCAATTGGAAAGTTCTCGCATCCACACCTGGGAGGATTTAGCTGCTACTTTTTAAAAACAGTATTAGTACAATGCTGATCTTGCACCAACTCGTGTGCAATTGCAGAAAATGGCCATGAGTTCCAACGAGAGCTTCAAAGGGTATGCCCAAAAGTGGAGAGATCTGGCTGGTAGGGTACAACCCCCTTTAACTGACAGGGAGCTGATTGACATCTTCATGGGAACTTTGACAGGGCCGTTCTTCAAACACTTGATCGGAAGCTCCTTAGCCGGGTTCACCGAGCTAATAATGACCGGCGAAAGAGTCACAGTTGGCATCAAAAGTGGAAAGATTCAAGGAGCTACACCTCCTGCTGTCCAAAAATAGTAGTACAATGGGAAGAAAGAGTCTAATGCTGTGTACAGTCAAAAGAGTCGTCATGACCAACACGTGGGGGCAGTCCTGATCTCTGGTTCTGTGTCACATCGACAACACCAAAGGGGAAATCAACGAAGGCCGGACAAGCCCAAAAGACACTTCACCAACATCAACATGCCGATGTCTCAAGCGCTACAACACTTGTTGAGGATGAATCTGATTACATTGATAGGACCTCATCCAAACCCCAAAACTTCTTCTCCTAACTATAATCCTAATGCAACATGTCCTTATCATTCTGACAGTCCCGAGCATGACACTAACGATTGCTGGGTGTTGAAGTACAAGATTCAGAATTTGATTGACGCCAAGGAGATCGAGTTTGACCCTTCGGAGACTCCAAATGTGATCACTACTCCTATGCCAAGTCATTGAGAGTGTCTTGTTCATTTTTGAATTTTCAAGTTGTAATCTCTTTTGTTATTCAAACATTTATCTATTAATGTCAAACTTTGTTTCATTAATGCATTGCATATGTTTGTCTTGACTGATCCACTCATTTTCATTACATTTAAACTATTCTTTTTTACTCACTTTATGACATTTAACTCTTGCTAAAAGTTATAAGCCTTTAGAGGGAGGATGACGAGAACAATGCCATAATCTCATACAATATGCTTTTTGACAGACCTTGCTGACGATGTACAGGCATTCTTTCAAATCCTAAACACTGGAGTTATAAGGAAGATAATCCCTAGTCAACCCCTTCGCGCCAAAGAAGTAGAAGTTTTCTTTCTTACACAAATTGAAACCTTTAATCAATACCTGGGGCAGGGTAGTCTCTCAGCTAATTCAAACGTGTGTTAAAGCCGTAAACTCTCATCTCGTAATACAAAGAATGACGTCAAGAAACATTCCTCTAGAATCAAAAGATGGTGATGGTTCCCTATCACATAGGCAGTCATTATCTCTCAAAAAGAAAATCCCACTAAGTCAAAACCTACAAAGGAGACTTAATAAAACTGGGGAATCCCGCTGACTGTAATCTCAAAACAAGAACAGTCAAGAAAAAATTAGGGATAACAAATCAAAAGAAAGAGGTCACTATAAATCCTCAACAACATGGAAAATGTTGCAAAAAATGACTGCCTTCCGACAAACTTAACTTGTCTGAACCATCACCAAAACGTCATTCCAGATTCAATTGGAGTTCAAACGCACAATTAACTGAGCTTAGGATTGAAGAACATCACGAAGAACGGGTGGATACAAATACACTTTGAGCCTTTATCCCTTGTTTCTTAAACCATGAACCAAGCCACGTTACAACCCTTCAAAATTCCTAATTGAAGCATGGGTTAGTTCGAAAGCATATTATTACAAAAGGTATCCTGACTCCTGTGAGGTTTTACTCAAAATCCAAAGTTGAATTACAAACTTCTTTACTTGCTGAAAACGCATTTTTCAAAACTTCAAGAAAAATATAAACTTTGCATTACCTGAATATCACTGTTTGCATATGGCTATTTTCTTGACAACGGAGAAATTCACACAATGAATATCCAGTGAACAAAATCTCTCTCAGTGAACCAAATCACTTCAAGAAGGATGACACTTCCTTTGATAAATCTCCTATCGACAAGAGGACATTACATGCCACTATCCAGCACACCTGGGGCAGTCCAGTCAAGATTCCAAGAAAACTCTCAAAGTGCAGAGTAACCAGGGGCAAGTCTCCATCTCTGTCACCTGGGGCATTGAACGTCAATCCCGACAAAGGGGTTACATACAGTCAAACATTTTCAGGCAGTGCCACAAACACTCTCTACTAGGGGCATTGATAAATATCTCCAAAATCCTTCTCATAGGATGATTCCCTAGCCAGAGTTTAACCTCTGAAAACTCT
Source organism: Vicia faba (assembly GCA_948472305.1). Classification (NCBI taxonomy): domain Eukaryota; kingdom Viridiplantae; phylum Streptophyta; class Magnoliopsida; order Fabales; family Fabaceae; genus Vicia; species Vicia faba. The sequence goes on along the minus strand of OX451737.1, from coordinate 1,332,326,741 downwards.
TCCCCAGCTGAGACAACCTCAAGAGTCCTCGAGGACTTTCCCCAACGAAGTCATCACCTCAGACCGGCAACAGGGTTTATTTCCCCAACAAATGGCAGGAATCCCCAGCTTGAGGTGGCCTCTCCGACTACTGGAAGTTAAAGGACCACAACTCCTCTTCCCCAGTAGACTACTCTACGATCCTCAGTAAGTTACTATGAAACCTGGACCCAACCAGATATCAGTTCAACTCTGACTCCCCAGTAGAGCAACGGACAACCGAGACTTCTGAACTTTTTCCCCCAAGCATGAATCAACAATCTCCACAGAGTTTTCAACTTTCCCCAACGGAGTTCTCCTCAACAAAATAGGGATCCCCAGTGGAAACATTTTGAGCAAAGTTTGAAGACACACTTACATATCATTAACATTCATAAAATATGCATACAAAATACATATAACGCAAATATCATTTATTTTGAGAACATCATTACACAATGCATACATCATGACATTGCATACAACTAACTCTTTACCTTTTCAGGAAAGATCGATCGACAGATTCCTTCATTACCTTTTGGAGTAGCAGTCATCAAGATTCCTTCATTACCTTTTGGAGTAGCAGTCATCAAGATTCCTTCATTACCTTTTGGAGTAGCAGTCATCAAGATTCCTTCATTACCTTTTGGAGTAACAATCATCAAGATTCCTTTATTACCTTTTGGATTAGTAGTCATCAAGATTCCTTCATCATCCTGCTGAGGTAGTAGTCATCCAAGATTCCTTCATCATCCTGTTGGAGTAGTAGTCATGAAGATTCCTTCATCATCCTGCTGAGGTAGTAGTCATCCAAGATTCCTTCATCATCCTGTTGAGGTAGAAGTCATCCCAAGATTCCTTCATCATCCTGCTGAGGTAGTAATCATCCAAGATTCCTTCATCATCCTGTTGAGGTAGAAGTCATCCAAGATTCCTTCATCATCCTGCTGAGGTAGTAGTCATCCAAGATTCCTTCATCATCCTGCTGAGGTAGTAATCGTCCAAGATTCCTTCATCATCCTATTGAGTTAGAAGTCATCCCAAGATTCCTTCATCATCCCGCTGAGGTAGTAGTCACCCAAGATTCCTTCATCATCCTGCTGAGGTAGTAATCGTCCAAGATTCCTTCATCATCCTGTTGAGGTAGAAGTCATCCCAAGATTCCTTCATCATCCTGCTGAGGTAGTAGTCATCCAAGATTCCTTCATTATCCTGCTGAGGTAGTAATCGTCCAAGATTCCTTCATCATCCTGATGAGGTAGAAGTCATCCAAGATTCCTTCATCATCCTGCCGAGGTAGTAATCGTCTAAGATTCCTTCATCATCCTATTGAGGTAGAAGTCACCCAAGATTCCTTCATCATCCTGCTGAGGTAGTAGTCATCCAAGATTCCTTCATCATCTTGCTGAGGTAGTAATCATCCAAGATCCCTTCATCATCTGTTTGGAGTAGCAATCGTCTCAGATTCCTTCATCACACAAAAAAGACCTTCTCTGGTTAGATTTATTTCTTCCATTTAATGATAGGCAATCAGAGACCTTCAAATACAGTCCAACAATCATTTCTAGATGGCATCTTTAAGCCCATCTCCAACAACTATCCATTACCACTCCAAATGGCATCTTTAAGCCCATTCCCTACTTTATCAACTAGCACATCTTCGAGTGCAAATTTTTCTGGGCACTCTAGTGTTCAATCATCTTCCACCTTCAAGTCACGAATGGCAGAATTACCAATCTAACTCTTCAGGTGTAAGAAGATTGAACATGGGCAACTATTGTACCCCAAAATTTGCTCTCTCATTTCCCAAGGAATCACCTTGAATTCTGAAGTTTGCTTCCAAGCCTTGAATTAAAATTTTTTCCAAGAAAATCACCCATAAGGGCAAAATGGTCATTTGCATACTAAAAAGTCAAACTTTGACTTTTGGATCAAAAATCAAGCTTCAAGAATCATATTTCATCAAGACATGTTGAAGTATGAAGTTTTGTTTCATCAAATTCCAAGAGGTCAAAATTCTAAATACTTAGAATTTTTTTTCTAAGTGTTTAAGAAAATATGACAAATTCAGAACTTCTGACCAGGTTATCACCATAAGCACTCAGCAGATTCTGGATTTTCTCAAGACAGTGTTTGGTCAGAACTTCTGGGCAAGCCATTCATAAAAGCTCAGTCAGAGTTTGCCAAGGTAATTCAAAGAAGGTTAAGGAGCGTGCTGCAAGCTTCCCAGAAAGTCTGAAAGTTCCTTCAGAACATGCTGGAGCCAGAAGATAAGAGGATCAGAAGATTGGATGCTACGCTGAAGCAAAACTTCTGATCCAGAACAAAGCCTTGGTGTAGAGTTTCACGTTGCGAGATTTCTGGTAGTGATAAGTCTCATTATCATTTAATGCTCATTAATGCTCATAACTACCTTATGAGTGTGTATCCAAAGTATCTTCACCGTGTGTACCTCTATTGTCTTGGGATAGCAACTTTGCTACCAAGCCCATGCTTTGCTTTTTGCTTTTCCTTAAATCCTGCTGACAGCCACAATGCTTGCTTCAAAGACAAGGCAGCGCTTCAGCACATGAAGGCTATTTTTCAAAGCTTTGGTCAGAAATTGACCAAATCCCAAAACCTTGTTTATACAACTTGCTGCAGACCTATGACTAACAGCTGGCTCAGCCTACGCCTGCATCTCATGATTACACCAAATTAGCATACGAAAACTGTGATGAAAAATCAAAGGAACAGGATTCCAAAACAGGTTCAAATCCTATTTGTTCCCCCCCCCCCCCAAAGTCACAACAAATTCATCTATGAATACTTGGCTCCATCACACGTTCAAGGGGCTGGATTTTGAAGAGAGAGATTGGCCAAAAGAGAGAAAAGGAAATTACGAAACCTTCATAAAAATCCAGATTTCTCATACATAAAAACAAACCTTTGTTCTTCCCTTTGAACAAAAGGACACAACCACTCTTCAGTTTCTCTTGCTGACTCAGAACATCCAAAGGCAGCCACTCAAAACTCCAAGCACGCCCCAGGTAAGTCCTTCTGACTTTACTTACTTTTCATTCTGAACATCATTAACATGTAAATATCATAGTATTAATGTTGTACATATCACTGTATGAATAGAAAAACTATGGATCAGAACTTCTAGAATAATGCTAGGCTCAGAATTAGGATTGGAACTTCTATGATTTGTTGTGCTATGATCATTCTGATTTGCTGAACTGAATAAATTGTTGTTGTGCTGATTAAGAGCTGAAATGTAACACAAAATTTCTGTTTTTCACTCATCATTTTAACACACAGAACTTCTAGGATTTTCTCACTATTTAAGCACTCAGAACTTCTGAGTTCTCTTCATTATTTTAACACACAGAACTTCCATGATTTTTCTCATTGTTAACACACACTGAACTTTTGATGTTCACCCACTGGCTCAGAAAAATATTGAACTTTTGATGTTCACTCACAATCTTAACACAACACATAACATCTAAGTTCTCCTTACATATCAAATACACTGAACTGCTGACGTTTGCTCACTGTTTCAATGTAATACAGAACTTTTGACTTTTGGTTCACTGGTTGGACACCACCCAGAACCACTGTGTTTTCCCTCTAACGTTTTTGTAGGACTTCAGAGTGTATCCATCTAGAACCTCTGTTCCCTTTCCCTATGACGTTTTTTGCAGGACCTCAGAGAGTACGAATCCAGAACTTCTGATCCCACTGACTTTTCCAGCTGAGTCACGCGCCTAGCTTCAGAACTTCTGATCCTTGTTTCTTTGTTTGCAGCAACACGCTTTTTATATTTTGAATTTATTTTCCTTTTCATCATTTTTACATTAACTTTCTTTTAATATCAACATAAAAAGACATAAAAACATTTTCCTTTTAACTTATTTCCTTTTTTTCATTAAAACAAAATAAATCTTTCCTTTTATTTCTTACATTATACATTTCAATATGGTTGTAATAATAACTTAGGATTTATTTTTACTTGCAATCCCTATTCATAAATATGTATCCTCATCCCTTAAATGTTGTAATAGCGTAGGACTTTACATTTCTGCAATTTATCGCTTTTAAATGTAAATGCTAGTAATTAGGCGTGTATGGCAAGAAATAAAAATCAACAAGTAGACCACCAAAAATCAAAGACAAATGCATGCAATCAAACACACTTGTATACATGTACCCTTGGGGTAATCTCACTTGTTGCCTTACAAAAAATGATCATGTTATGCATTTGGGATGTCTTAGCACAAACGAATCAAAAATACAAGATCATAGTCCCTCGATGACGCTATCACAGTTGCCTTTCAAAATGATCTTAGTCCCTAAAGAAAAAGTGCTAAGTCATCTCACAACATTGCTATCATGGTCATACGATGACCCAACACTCTTCCCTTCACATCCAACGATGGGGCTTATTACCAAATCAATGGTAAGATAGCCACATCAAAAGGAGAAGGAAAAGCACACTTAAAGACCTTTTGATTAGGTAGGTTCGCTCTCAGTTACTTGCTTGCTCACAACAAAAATACACCAACACTTTCATTTTGAAAATAATTTCGAAACAAACACTTTTTACGCATTTTTATAGAGACGAGAATCGTTACAAAGACGTTTTCAAAATCACTTTCAAAAAACACATCTCATAAACATATCTTTGAACTATTTTCAAAACAAACACTTTGCATACATTCTTATAGACACGAGAATCATTGCAAAGTTACATTTTCAAAATACTTTCAAAAAAACCACACACAAGCACCTTCAAACAAAAAGCAAGTGATCTAGCAAGTAACTAAGAGCCCATGGAAAACCATGGATGAAAATGGTGCTAATACCTTCCCTTTTCATAATCTACCCCCCGAACTCAAGAAAACATCTCGAAAGGTCTTTCCTGTGCTTTTTCACCTTTCCTTATTGGATAAAAGAATATTCGGCGGTGACTCTTGCTAAACCGTAACATTTGCGAACACAAACGCAAAACCTCAAGTCAGTTCTCCCACCGTACCACACCAAGCTTTAATCAAATTTTTGAAGAAAGCTCGTGTTCCTCAAGAGACCACAACCGATCAATTTGAAAACTGTGTGGCAAGTTTGACTGCCGATAATGGATTGGGGTTCTCTGATGTTGACTTCACACCAGTTGGAAGAAATCATAACAAGGCTTTGCATGTCTCTATTGAATGCAAAGGAACTACTCTGGCCCATATCTTCGTGGATATAGTGTCCTCTCTAAATGTTCTACCCAAAGGTGCCTTGGACTGGTTAGATTGCAAAGATCTGGTGTTAAAACCAAGCGACATAGTTGTGAGGGCTTTTGATAGGTCCAAAAGGATGGTGCGTGGAGAGGTGGATCTCCCCATTAAAGTTGTTTCACAAGTTTTTAATTCTACCTTCTATGTGATGGATATACGTCCTTCCTACTTTTGTTTACTTCGGCGCCCTTAGATACATAGGGCAGGGGCAATGACATCCACCCTTCACCAAATGTTGAAGTACCCAGTCAAGGGGAAGATCATCACTGTCTATGGTGAAGAATAATTCATGGTAAGCCACCTCAATTCCTTCAAATATATGGAGATGAATGGTGAGTTTATAGAGACTTTGTGTCAAGCCTTCAAAGTGGTTCCTCCTATGGTTGTCGCCACCAAAATCTCTTCTGATATTCTAAAACCTGATGAAGTTGTGCCAAGAATGGTGTCATTCAAAGATGCTCGCACTGCGGTTGAAGACGGAAGGAGTACAATTTGGGGACAACTACATGATATTCCGTTCAAAGCAGACAAGTTTGGGTTGGGTTTCACTACCAAAGCTCAAAAGGAGGTCAGACATGCTTGCGTAGGAAAATCACCTATTCGCATTGGTAATCATGAAGTGAATGATATTGAAGGCTCTGAGGATGACTGTGACTTTGATGAATGGATTTACCTGACTACCGGTGAAGGACTCGATAACTGGTGTGCAAAGGATTTCATTCCGATCTCCTTCAACGAGTAGTAATTACTATTTACTGTTTTATCAATTCAAGAACTTTTGTCTGTAATTTTAATTCCAAAAAATGACTTTAAACCACGTGCCTTGCCCGGGGCACCATGGTCCATTTGTTAAGGGTTTGTTTATTTCCATATTCCATATGATCATTTAATGAAAAACATTGGACCTTTTGCATTCCAATTTTATGCTCATTGTCTTTCTTTTTCTTTATAGCATTTTCAAAACAGCCATATATCTTACATGCGCGCACACACACACACACACACACACACACTTGCAGATGCTCATCCACTCCAGATGCCATTGTCAACGACTCTGTTATTTCTATTTATGACTTTAAACATCCAATCAACCAAGCCGAAGACGAAGGCGAAGAAGATTGTGAAATACCTGGGGAATTAGCCAGACTTCTGATGCAAGAGGAGAAAGCCATTCAACCTCATGAAGAGCCTGTTCAAGTGATCAACTTAGGTACTGAGGAAGACAAGAAAGAAGTCCATATCGGCGCCAACCTAGAAGACAATGTCAAAGGATGATTGGTCCAGATGTTACATGACTATGTGGAAGTGTTTTCTTGGTCGTATGAAGATATGTCGGGGCTGGATACTGATATTGTGGTTCATCGTCTACCAACAAAGGAAGATTGTCCTCCAGTCAAGCATAAAGTGTGTCTATGAAAGATAAAATATGAGGTAATGAAGTAACTCAATGCATGTTTCCTGTCTGTATCATCGTATCCTCAATGTGTGGCAAATGTGGTCTCCGTGCCGAAGAAGGATGGAAAGATCTGTATGTGCGTAGACTATAGGGATTTGAATAGGGAAAGCCCCAAATATGATTTACCAGTACCACATATTGATGTCTTAGTTGATGTTGTACCCTAAAATTTGCCCTCTAATTTTACTCAAGACATGCCCATTGAGATCCCCAACTTGCCCTAGGATGACTAAGAATTGACCAGACAAATTCTCCTCCTAAGGCAATAAACCTCTAATTAGGGTTTCAATTTTTATCAAGATGTGTGAGCTCCAATGGTCTCAAATGTCTTCCATGATCCTAATATGTCTTCAAGATTACCCATGACAAATTTCATACCTTGCACAACAAGATTGCTCAGTCAACTGCTCAAATGCCAGAAAATCAACTATACTAGGTCAAAATTCAAATGTGGCCTATATACAGTCAAACTTCAATATTTTTGGTCAAAATCAACATTTTGAAGTGATATCTATCATTTGATCAAGGTTTGATCATGATTCCTCAAGAAATGCTCCTAATTCATCAAAAGTCAAAAATGGCAAATTAGGGTTTCTATAGGAAAAGTCAACCAAACTTTGACCAGGCATAACTTTGTCATACTTTATTAGAAAGTTTTCCACCAAAGCTTATTTTGAAGAGAATCCAGATCCCTAAAACTTCTCTTAAGCCCTCAAGATCAAGAAATGCCCCAATTAAAAGATATAAGCTCAAACATTATAGGTCCTTTCAAAAAGTCAACAAAAACACCTTTTGGGTCAAAGCTCCTTACGTGAACATGGAAGATCCAATTTAAGTGAAACCAAAGGGTTGTTTATAGGAGATCCTAAGCTCTCTAAAAAGTCTAAGAACACCATCTTAGGGTTAAAAATAAGAGAGATATGCATTGCTAAAGTTGACCAATTTTTGGGAAAATACATGAAGCCAATATTGACCAAACTTGAAATTGTTTCAAATGAGCCCATCTTCTCATGCTTGAAACTTGTTTCTAACATGGCCCAAGACCTTTGAGCTCATTCATACATTATTTTATTACTTATACTATTTATTTAGATATTTTATCCATTAAAATACAAAATTAAATAAATAAATAAAAGAAATAATGGAAGATATGATTTGGAATCTTTTTCTCATCAAATAATGGGCAAGATGCACTGGCATGTCAAGGGAAACGCGTGGAGTTTCATTTGTACAAGATTTGGCCAACTTTGGAAATATTCCATATTATTCCAAAACAAATATTATGTGATAAATGCCATGGATCTTTTCCACATTTGTTTAACCTAATGTGATTTACTACATATACACAAATAATTCAGACCTAATGGACACGCGTAGCTGCCTCTAAAATAACCCTAAAAATTCCAAATTTTCTCAAAGAGAGGTGCAACTTGTATCACACGATCCATCCATCCTTAATCCATTCCAGGTGTTCCATTATCACCGTGAGGTTCCCAGGAACTTATTTTAACAATTACTCAAGCCAAATCGTGCCCAAAATGTCTTCCTCAAGTGTCACTGGTCTGGTATGCTTTCGTGAATTCAAATCTTTTGATCATGCAATCTAAATGAATTATTTGTACATACATGTGTTCATGCTAATATTTTTGACTATCTATAACCATTACATGTGAGATATAACGCAAGGATGAAGGTTTGCCATTGTTAGGACAAAGCTTCAATAAAGATTCGTTTTCAATGATATAGGGACTTTCAGACAATACAAACCCCACCATCAGATTTGCAAGGGCCTAATTAGTCCAGTAGGGTTGTTTTTATGTTTGTTTTCATTAAATTTCGCAGGTTTGGATTTTTGTTCAACGGAGAAGGTGACCGGAACCACCATTTAGGGTGGTTTGACCGGCCAAGGACTTTGTGTGGCATATTAGGATTCGGTGATTGGTTCGTTCAAATATCAGGGGCCTACTTTGGGCGCGCGTGTTTTACAGTCAACATTTAGGACCAGTTTTAATATTTAATCAATTGGTTGTGGTTAGGTTAATGGAAGTATCACCGTCCCAACAGTAGAGATAACATGCTTAAGGATTTGTTATGGGCAACGGCAGGGGTTCGATCCCTGCCTCTTGCATAATTTTTTTTGAATTATTCTTGTAGATCCAATGTTCCAGGGGCAAGTGCGCATACCATGTGTCATCAGATCATCACCATCAGATAATTTCAAACGTGCACCCCCCAAATTGATTCATACATCAGGCCCATTTTCTATTTTCCTTACTTTTTATTTTATTTCATTATTTTATGTTTTTAAAGCCAATTTTATTTTAATCATAAAATCATCAAAAATCACAAAAAAATAGATTTAGGTTTTTTTATTAAAATTAATTCTTGCAAATTAATTTAATTAAATTTTAACTTATTTTCTTTAATTTAAAATTAGTTAGAAATTAGGTTAAATCTCAAAAATATTTCATAAAATACCAAAAAAATATTTTTAATGAGCAATTAGATTTTTAGGGTTTCAAACGTATTCCCGTCTTAATTTTTGCGCATCGTTATTTTTCGTACGATTATTTTTTTTAATTATGTAACTGTGATCGGTTTGTAATAGCCTAATAAGGGTTTTTAATTTCCGCACTTTACACTTTCAGTCAAATATAATTGTAATTTCCCCGAAGCCTTGTAATAACTGTAAGTTTTACTTTCTGCACTATATTATATGTCTGTATATAAACTGCTAGTAAGTTAGGCATGTATAAAAGAACTAATCAATCAATCTTAGATCACTAACGTCAAGATAAAATACCTGAAAGAAGCACACTATTGCACACTCTCACCCCTAGGGCATTTCCCACTTTGGTTGCATTCAGAAATGGTTATGTCCCTCGAACGTAGGGATACTCTTAGCAAAGAACCTCAGTTTAAAGTCATCATAAAGATCATAGTCTCTCAATGTCCCTCGAGTTGACTACGAGAAATAATCTTGTCCCTCGATGTTGCCTACGAATATATGATGACAGTCCCTTCGAGCTGCTAAGGTATCCTTACATGTTGCCTTCAATGACCATAAACGTCCCTTCGATAGTCCTTCAATATCAAACGATAAGGCTACCTACTCACTAATAGTAGGATAGCACTATCTAAAGTAAGGGAGGAAAATAATGCCCTTTTTCGAGTAGGTAGATGGTTTTAAGTACTTGCTCAAATCTAATTCATTTTCACAACACACTTTCAAAACTCTTTTTCAAAAATGCTTTATCACACTCTTGAGGACTGATACAAGAGTTATCATAAAGCAAACAAAACTTTTTCAAAATACACAAACACAAAAACCGTTTTAAAAAATGAGAAAGTACCTAAGAGCCCGTGGAAAACCACGGATGGAAAGGGTTCTAACACCTTCCCTTTCCATAACCTACCCCCCTTACTCAAAAACTCTTGAAAAAGGTATTTCCCGTTCTTTTCACCCTTTCCTTTGTTAGATAAAAGAAAAATCGATGGCGACTCTTGCTTACCGCGACATTTGCGAATATAAAATGCAAAACCAATATTAATTATTGGTTATGCCACCGTATCACAGAACTGGAAAATCTGCTGGAGAATAATTATAAAGTGGGGTTTACTTTAGGGTCTAGATCATTTTAAAATTGCTTTCTTTGTTTGCTCTGATTGCTTTACTTTTAAGGGTTTGTTGGGGTATTCTTGTAAAGATCCTACACCCGAATCTGGGGACACTTTTTAGGTAAACAACAATAGATCATGAAGACTATACGGCATAGACCGATACGGTTGAAGCGATAACTGTGTTGGTTTGACACTTTGGTTGGTACTGGTATCCCTTGTGTCGAATCGAGGAGAATACAGGGCCGCCGCATGGTGTCGTGAAGCACTAATGAACCTTAGAACCTTAGTTGAACAAACTTGGTCATTAGAAATTAATGAGATAGCTCGTCTCAATGTAAAGCTGGAAATCGGTTGATACTCGATACTACACTCATTGGGATCGGACTTTCGGGATATTTCGGCTGCAAGAAAAGATTGCTAAGCTGAAATAATGCCGATAAAGAAAGATCAGTGATATTGAGACTCTTTAGAACCCGATTACTATTTCTAGGAAAGGTTTGAAACCAACTAAACTTCAAGAGGGTACTTGCCTTAAACCTCATGCAAGCCTTTGAACCTAAGGTCTATTGTATGCTTTGCTTGTGTGTGATTAATTTTCTTAAACATGACATCATGCATCATAAACTTTCATTCTTCATTATACTAACCATTTCAAGGATTATGGGAATTTATCTTTGTTGTGTTTTGCAGATTATGGCCTCCGCTTGTAGAAATACCATCTGAATCAGCTTTATGAGAATACCTCTTCAACTCAAAGAGCTAGCATCAAGGGTTCCAAAGACTTCTTCGTTCACCAAGAACTATGGTCAACTTCTCAATCTGGTTACCTCAGGTTTTGATGAGAAGACGATGAGTGTGCTATTTCAATTCTTTGACCCTAAGAACCATGGCTTCACCTTTCAAGAATATCAATTGGTACCCACCATGGAAGAGTTCTCTCAGATATTGGGTATGCCTATTTTAGATCAGTTGCCTTTCGCCAGTTTGGAAGAAGTTCCAAAGCCAGAGATCATTACAGCAGCTTTGCACCTGAAGCGGTCCGATATTGTATCCAACTGGCAAACAAGAAGTGAAGTTAAAGGTTTTCTAGCCAAGTTCCTAATAGAGAAGGCTCAACTGTTTTGGGATGATTTGGACTTCCAGGCTTTTGAGGAGGTCTTGGCCCTTCTAATCTATGGGTTAGTACTTTCCCTAATCAAGACTCACTCATAGATGTGAATGCTATCAAGCTATTCCTCTCTCGCAACCCTATACCCACTCTACTCGAAGACATCTTGCATACCTTCCACACTCGTACCACGAAGAAAAGAGGGATTCTTATGTGTTGTGTGCCATTTCTTTCGAGGTGGTTTATTTCTCACCTCCCTAAAACAGTGCTGAGGAATGAAGAAGGTTTGGGCTAGTCGCAAAGGATAATGTCACCTATAGAGATCATTTCTATGCCCATGAGAGGAAATTTTTGGAGCTCACGAAGAATCTCCACGAGGAAAGAGGACTTAATGTTTATCTCGGCACGAAGAGGAAGCGCCCATAGGAAACCTGATTTCTTAGTTTTTAGAATTTTCAATTGAACGCCTAAAAGGAAATTATGTTTTGAATTCTACTAATAAAATCTTTGTTTCATTTTGGTTCACAAATTTAAATTTCCTGAAATCCTTGAAATCATTGCATACACATATCATACATATCATTGCATAAACAAGTTTCATAGCAGGTTTCTCATCTTCTTCGCTGTTTATTTCAGCAGTAAAGAAATGGCTCTCGAATAAACAGTCAAGGATATACAAACTCAAAATGCTCAGTTTCAACAAATGATCATGGCTCTGGCCAAGGGGCAAGAGGAACTGAAAGCCCTGATTATTAAAGAGAAGACCAAGAAACCCAAGAAGACAGCTGGTGTGGTGAATTTGGGAAGGATGTTCAAAGGACCGTTAAGGAAAGTTGTAGAGCTAACATCTTCGTCAATGGAAGGAGATAATCAAGAAGGGGAGGCAAGAGAGGAAGACCAGAGTCCAAGGGAATCTAATAATGAGACTGACTATAATGAGGAGCAGTATCCTCCGACCGACGAAAAATACAAACAGCTAAAGGATCGCCTGAATGCAATGGAAATCCAGAAGGTACCTGGACTGGATTTTGAAGAGTTGGGTTTGGTTTCTGGGGTTGTCATCCCGCAGAAGTTCAAGGTACTGGTGTTCGCCAAATATGACGGGGTCTCATGTCCCAGGATGTATCTCCGATCTTATGTGAGAAAGATTCAGCCTCACACTACAGAAAATGACTTGTGGGTCCATTTCTTTCAAGACATTGTGATACGGTAGGAGAACTGACTTGAAGGTTTTGCGTTTGATCGCAAATGTTGCGGTTAGCAAGAGTCACCACCGACTTTTCTTTTATCCAAAAGGAAAGGTGAAGAAGCACATGAAAGACCTTTGAGATTGTTTCTTGAGTTCGGGGTGTAGATTATGAAAAGGGAAGGTATTAGAACCCTCTTCATCCATGGTTTTCCATGGGCTCTTAGTTACTTACTAGATCACTTGCTTTTTGTTTGAAATTGTGCTTGATGTGGTTTTAGAAAGTATTTTGTAAAGAGGCCATTGTTTAGGCAATCTTTGTAATGATTCTTGTTTGTAAGAATGTATACAAAGATGTTTGATCTTTTGAAAATGCTTTCAATCTTGTAAGATGTTTGAAAGTGTAGGTGTTTGTTTTGAAAATAGCAAGGATGTTTGTTTTGAAATGGAGCAAGTAATTAGGAGAAATCTACCTACTAAAATGTCTTTCTTGTTCATTTTCTTTTCCTTTGACATTGTTGTCTTAACATTGATTTGGTAAGCAACCCTATCTTTGGATGTAAACGGGACGGGCGTGGGTCATCATATAACCATGATTAGAAATGTTTCAAGGTATCTTAGCATTCATTTTGAGGGACTAAGATCATTTGTAAGGCAACTTAGATAGCGTCATTGAGGGTCTATGATCTTGTATTTGCTTGTTTTGGCTAAGATACCTTACATGCGTAATATGACCATTTTGTATAAGGCAACCAAGTGGAATAACCCTAAGGGTGTTTGTGTGTAAGTGTATCATTTTCATGCTTGTTTTTGTCTTGAATTAGGGTTTTCTAATCATGGATTTTAGTCTTTCCATACAAACCCTAATTACTAGCATGTTATATAAAAGCGATAAATTGCGAAATTTAAAGTTACTACGCTATTACAACATTTTTGGGGAGGGGGTGTACAAGTTGAATGGGGATTGCAATAATTTAAACCCTAATTAATCTATTACAACCATATTGAATTGGTATGAATATACAAGGAAATAGATAAATACAAAGTATAAAAATGAATAAATGTACAAGGATGCAAAATGTAAAGAAAAGGAATTTTGTTTGGTTTTCATGAAAAAAAAGATTTTGTCTTAACCTAATTTAAATAAAGAAAATAGTTAATTAAGTTTGAATTTATTAAGGAAAATATTTTAAAAGAAAACCCTAATTCTATTAATTAATCAAAAGAAAATAAGTTTAAGAAAAGTATATATTCTTTGGTATTTTTTTTATCTTGAAAATATTTGTAGTATTAAAAAATAGTTTTTTAGTCTTTTTTATATTAAAATAATGTATTTTAAATGGTGTGAAGAAAAATAAATAACTAAAGTAATATTAATTAAGTTTAAAAGATTTACTTAATAAAATAAATAAAGTATAATAAATAAAAATATTTTTATTTACGAAAAATAAAATAAAATAAGTCAAAATATAAACATATATCATTTTCTTATATTTTTATGATTTTTAGTATTTAGGAAATATTTTTAAGAAAAGAAAAATAAAAAAAAGAAATAAATGAATAAATAAAATAATTTGGGCCAGGGGGTGCCAAAAGTCAGTATTGGAGTCAGCTAGCAAAAACAAAAATGAATCAGGCCCAAAGGGCCCAGCGCCTGCCAAACAAAAAAAGGTTAGAATTGCAAAAAAACATGAAAAAATGCAAAAAGGTACCACTGAGGTTGGAACCCAGGTCCCATAGGTTACAGGCGCGCGTTTCTACCACTGGGGTGGCTATACATCCGTTAATACAAATGAAACAATAAATATGTAAGGCAAAACGCCCCCTGAAGACTTCATCTTCAACCTCCAGCCAGACCAACTGTAACTTGCTCATTTCTCATTAAAAATGAAAACTCTAAACATGAAACTTGTAGCAAATTTTCTCACGATTCTAGAAATGTAAAGTATTAAAACTATGGATCAAAGTATTAAAACTATGGATCAAACATGTTTTGAGTTTGATCTTATTTCAATTGATGGTGATGATCAGGTTAGCTTCCTTGAGGTCCCAGGAAGCTAATGCAATGGTTAGCTTGAGCAATGGATGGTTGAAATGGCCTGGAGAAGTCAAGTTGCAGACTCTGTTTTTTGGTTATGGAATTTATGGTAAATGGTGTTACAGTTCTGGAATAAGGATGGGGATGAATTATATTTGATGTAAGGAAGATTTAGAAACTAAAAGGCCAAGAAACGCACGAGGGAAATGGGATTTTAATGTTCAAGGTCAGAAACTGTGCAACAATGGAGTTTTTGTGAAATTTCTGATTTGAGAGAAATTTGGTGTATTTCAGGGTGTTCAAGCTCGTGTTCTAGCTCATAAATAGCGACTCTATTTATAAGCAACAAGTTTTGGGTGCTCTAGTTGATCAGAATTCAAATTCACATGTTTAAGTTAAACATGTGATTTTTTGACAAAACAAGTTTCCATGCCTTGTGTACTTGCTAAGATAGAGTGGTTATGCTTAAAACAAGCTTGCTTCTGACTTTGTGGATGGAGTGTGATCAGAGGGAACAAGTTAGAGGCTCAATGTGAACTTTATGCAAAAAGCTTGCTTTACAAGAATGGCATTGTTAACTTTGTGCCATAAATGGAAATGCAACTTGGACAATAGCTCAATTGCTTGGATCAAAGCTCTAACACCTGTGTAAACATTTAATTATGGAGTGAAAAACAAGTTTGAGGCCTGAAAAGTAAATATTATGCAGCCTAGCATGGATTTTGTTTAAGTGTTCATCAAAAATGACTTGTAATTCAAGTGACAAAACCCTAATTTCATCTCTTCGATTCTCCCTTCTCAAGAATGATCTCAAGGAGTTCTTGGACATTTTGGAAAGCTTGTAACATTCTCTACAACCCCTATTTGAATTGCTTTTGAATATTTCCCTTGGAACTATGTGAAAAAGTGTCATGAAGTTAGGTCAAAATCCTGGCTAAATTAGGGCAAAATTTCACTAAGTGTTTAGTTTCATGACCCCGTGTTCATAAAATCATAACTTGAGATCCAAGAATTTTTAGAAGGAGTTGTGTAAAGAAAAGTTGTAGATTTCATGGAGATCTAGAACTTTCATGTTGGAAGTTTTTCTTGAATCATCTTGCATCATGGTGAAAATTTGGCTCAAAGTTATGAAAAAACATGAAATTTCCAACACTTAGAAAAATATCTAAGTTTAGAAATTTTGACTTTTCAAAATGAAATCTTGACTTTTTGGTTTATTGATGAATAAGTTTCATATTTTGACATGTTTTGATGAATTATGATTTTTGGCACTTGAGTTTGACCAAAAATTCAAAGTTTGATTTTTCAGTATACAGTTGACTTTTGATCAGTTGACTACAAAATTCATCTGTCAATCCAATGGACTTGCAATGTTTTGAAACATGTAATTTGGTTAAAATGATGCAATTGGACTGTTGAGATCATGCCTTAAACCAATTGACCATTTTCTAGGTCAAAAATCAGAAATTGCCCTTTCCCAGTCAAAACCCTAATTTTGACCATTTTGCCCTTTTGGAGATTTGATCAAATTTCTTGAGGAGTTGTGGTCCAAACTTGATAAAATGATACACATGAGTTTAAAATGTTGATGTGGACCAAAAATTATGAATTTTGACTGTGAATTAGCCATAGTTGACTTTTTCCCTAATACAACTGATTTTAAGGTCAACTACTTAATTGACTGAGCAAAAATGTGATCCAAGGCTTGAAACTTGACATGAGTAATCTTGGGGGTCCATAATGATCCATGAAAATCATATGGGGCATTGGAAGTTCAAAAATACTTGTGCAATCTCAAACCCTAATTTTGGTCATCAGTGCACAAGGAAGTGTCTTGAGCTGATCAAACCCTAATACAATCTTGAGCCCAAGGAGATCTTGTGAGAAAATTCTTGATAAATGAGAGGGAAAATTTTGGGATACAACAGCTGCCCCTGTTCAATCTTCTTAAGCCTGAAGAGTTCGATTGGCATGTTTTGCCATTCGTGACTTGAAGGTGGAAGATGATTGGACACTAGAGTGCCCAGAAATTTGCACTCGGCGATGTGATGGTAGAGGGAATGGGCTTAAAGATGCCATTTAGAGGAGTGATAGAAAGTTGTTGGATATGAGCTTGTAGATGCCATCCAAAAGTGATTGCTGAATGGTAATTTGTAAGCTGAAAGAATGAGTATTAGAATGTCGTCCGTGTCTGGGGCGTATATGTACTGTATCTGAGAGTTGAATCTGAATGAGTATCAGAATGGCATCCGTGTCTGGAGTGTATATCAATTGTATCTGAAAGTTGGATCTAAATGAGTATCAGAATGACATCCGTGTCTAGAGCGTATCTGAACTGTATCTGAAAGTTGAATGAGTTTTAGGATGGCATCCGTGTCTGGAGCGTATCTGAACTGTATCTGAAATCTTTGAACATTGTTAATGGTAGATGTTTGATTAATCTTATCCTGAAAAAGATAAAATGTTAGCTAACATGCAATGTTTATGTTGTATGAAATGCATAGTATAATGCATTCTTGTTATCAATGTTGATGATATATGGATGCAATGTATGCGCATGTGAGCTAGTTTGCTGCACTGCTGTTGAATTGGGGAAAATAAATCCCTGACTGCTGCTGAGAAATATGGAGTATAAGTCTAAGTGTTGATGAATTTCTGCTTGGAGAAATAAACTCTGTTGTAAGAGAAATGTCGTGTACTGCTTGAAAAATCCTATCTGGGGAATTCAGAGAAATTTGATGACTTCTACTGGGGATTGATAACTGGAAGCTCTGTTCTGTTAGGGATTAAACGACTCACTGTGTGGAACTTTTTGGAGATAAACTTAGAGAGATTTCCCTATCCCTTAAAGCCATCAGTGATTGTCTTTTATTTTGTTTATTTGTAAACAGTAATTATGTTCAAATGCATATGTTCAACAATGAATCATTGGACGTTTTTGTAAACAAAACACAAGAGAAAAGAAAAAAAAAGATAGTTTTTGCACTTTCAAAGGGATATCTTCGTATTGACTTTGAGTGAGTATTTTTGTAGAATGAGACAAACATTCTAGTAAGAGAATGTCGTCGTAAAAAATGAAAATTTTAATACAAAGAAAAGATAGCTCTGTGCAATAATCCCATGGGGTTCCCATTCTGCTATAGCCTTTGTATTCTCTGAGCATCTTGTCCATTTGTTTCCTTGTCCGAAGATGATTGAATTGGTCAGAAATGTCAAGTTTGCAAGTTGTCTGTAAGGTGATCCAACGAGACATAGTCATACGCTTTAATTCCCTAACTTTTGCTTGGACCGCCCTTTCGGGTTTTCAGTCCACCGGGATACCATTTTTGCCCAAGTTGCCCTTTCGGGTTTTCAACTTGCCGGGTGTACAATTTTTTTTGTTTTTATCCCTAATTTTTTCCCGAACCTTTTTGGTTCGTCGCGATGCCCTTGTTTTTCCTAGGTGTGTCGACCTAGCGGGTCTCTTATGCGTACTATCTTTTGACTATGTCTACATTCGCAGGGTGCGACAAGTCGTCACCATCCATGGTGGTCAGGATCATTGCTCCACCAGAGAATATGTTTTTGATTACAAATGGTCCTTCGTATGTAGGAGTCCATTTTCCCCTAGGATCACCTTGCGGCAGTATGATACGTTTGATCACCAGATATCCAACTTGATACACTTGGCATCTGACCTTTTTATTAAAAGCCTTGATCATCCGTTTTTGATACATTTGACCATGGCAAACATCAGTAAGCCTTTTCTCATCAATCAAGTTTAGTTGATCAAGTCGAGTCTGGATCCAATCTTCTTCATTCAGCCCTACATCCTTCATTATTTCTTAGAGAGGGGATTTGGAACTCAATAGGCAAGATAACCTCCATGTCGTATACCAGTGAGTAGGGTGTTTCCCCGGTTAATGTGCGTGCCGTGGTATGATATATGTGGAGAGAGAACGGTAGCATCTCATGCCAGTCTTTGTATGTGACTGTCATTTTCTGTATGATCTTTTTAATGTTCTTGTTCGCGACTTCGACAACACCATTCATCTTTGGCCGGTAAGGGGAAGAATTGTGATGCTGAATCTTGAATTGCTCACACAGGGCGGTGATAATATTGTTGTTGAGATTTGTACCATTGTCAGTAATAATCCTCTCCAGGATACCGTACCGGCAAATGAGATTATGCTTGATGAACCGGGCAACGACATTCTTGGTGACGAAAGCGAAGGAGGTTGCCTCAACCCAATTTGTAAAATAGTCAATGGCCACTAGGATGAAGTAGTGTCCATTGGAGGCTGTCAGCTTGATTTCCCCAATCATATCAATCCCCCACATAGCAAAGGGCCAAGGAGTTGTCAGGACATTCCGAGGAACCGGAGGTACGTGCACCTTGTCAGCATAAATTTGACACTTATGGCAAGTCCGAGAGTGTTAATAGAAATATGCTTCCATGGTAAACCAGTAATAGCCTGCACGTAGGATTTTCTTTGCCATCATATGCCCACTGGAATGGGTGCCAAAAGTGCCTTCATGTGATTCAGCCATGATCCTTTCAGCTTCAACCTTGTCTACGCACCGAAGTAATACAGAGTCATGGTTGCGTTTGTAAAGAATGCCATTACTAAGGAAGAATTTAGCAGATAATCTCCTTAAGAACTTCTTATCGTTGACTGAAGCTCCTTCTGGGTATTCTTGAGCCTCGAGATGCCTTTTGACTTCGTGAAACCAAGGATGGTCCACTATTTCTTCAGTATTAATCTCGTGACAGTGTGTTGGTTTATCCCTTCGTTCAATGGTAATATGGGGAGCCTCATTATCCCATTTAATTTTAAACATTGATGACATTGTGGCTAGTGCGTCGGCTAGCTGATTTTCTTCTCGCGGGAAGTGCTCGAAGGTAATCTTCTCAAAATGTGGGAGCCACGTCAAAATATGTTCTTTGTAAGGGATAAGGTTAGGGTGTTTGGAGTCCCATTCCCTTTTGATCTGGCTAATGACCAAAGCTAAATCTCCGAATACATTCAAAGATTTGATCCCTAAATCTATGGCAGCCTTGAGACCAAAGATGCACGCTTCATATTCCGCCATGTTATTTGTACAATTGAAGCAGAGTCTTGCCGTAAAAGGAGTATGACATCCTTCAGGAGATATGAGTACAACACAAATACCATTACCAAGTGCGTTAGATGCCCCATTAAAAACCAGGGTCCATCGGGATCCTTGTTCAGGTCCGTCATATGGCCCAAATTCTTCACAATTGTTTACCATCATGATGTCTTCATCTGGAAATTCGAACTTCAGGGACTGGTAGTCTTCTACAGCATGGTGAGCAAGGTGATCAACTAGTACACTACACTTTATTGCTTTTTGGGTAGTGTTGTACCCCAAAATTTGCCCTCCCGTTTTCCACTCAGGATGTTATCCTAGGGTTCTTCAAACCCTCAATTTGGCTCAAAAGTTGATCAAGCAGATTCTCTTCCTAGGCAAACAGACAACAATTAGGGTTTTATATTTCCTCAAAGAAATTTGAGCCTTTTAAGGTTTCAAATGGTCTTCATAGGAATTCATGTCCCCTCAAGGATTGTTTAAGTCAGTCTTCAAACCTCGCATTGCAAATTTGCTCAAGCAATGGGCCAGGAAACTGAAAAACGACTACTTTGACTTAAAAAATAACCCTTTTGCGAGAACAAATTCAAAACGATCGTAACTTCTTCATTATTCAAGATATTTGAATGGTTTCTTGCGTATAATTCTCCTTGATTCCATCTCAAATTTATTTTCACAAATCAAGAACTGATTATGCACAGAAGATCACCAATAGATTCGAATGCATTGGAAGTCGCATCATGAATTTTAACCTAATTTCAAATAACAGTCGTCTGATTGCTAAGAATTTTTACTGAAGGACTGACGATTGTTCTCAAGAGCGTGTTTATCTGGACAGAGTATGAAGATTAAGGCTATCATTTAAAACAATCATGATTGTGGATTCAGGTTGGCCAATTGGGTTACATTCTTAAACATTTATTTTGTTTAGGAATTGGAGTATAAGGCATAGGTTTGTTTGAGACGCAATTATAAAGTCAGTTGTGATCATCAGGAATTCAAATAAGTGATTTGGAAAGTGATTTTTCAATAATTTCAATCCAATTTCATTTTCATGGCACAAGGTGTTGTGGAACTCATTCATGGGATGTTTGAAGAATTCAAATTTGAATTTCAAGAGATTTTGCATACTTTTAGTATCATTAGGGATTGTTTGTTTGAAATACAAATTGAAAAAATTAAAAAATGGATACAAGTTTGTTCTAAAAAAAGTAAACTACAAAGAAGTTTTCTTCAAAGTATTCATCAAACTCTTCAAGCTGCTCCTCATAAATTTCTCCTATTGTCCATTAGTTTACTCATCCCATGAAACAAAAAGAGAAAAGATCTTGTTAGTAACATAAACATGAGCATAAATTTACAAAAAAAAAAGAGTTTGGTGAATTCATCACAAGGGTTTGCTTTTAGGGATCATAAATTATGGGTCTATCATCACTTATTTCCCCCCATTGCAAATCACAAAAAATCATCTTTCTTGGTTCACAAAAAGAGAGAAATGAAGCTACAAGGCAAGCAAATACAAACAAACTACCGAAACTGTAACACAAAAACTACAAGGCTGCAAATAGTAGCAATCAGATACAAGACAGCAAACAAAATACAACCTGCAACAAGCAAGACAGCAGACTGCTATATTAAGCAGCACTTAGCAAAAAAACAAGCTAACAAATAGAGTCAATAAAACCTACAACATATACATAAGCCTACAAAGCATAACAAATAAACATAAGCAAGCTGACTTGCTCACATGTCATCATTTCCCTGTTATCACAAACCCCTCAGAAGTTTATAAAATAAGCAGAAAATTGCTTTTGTTTCATAAAAAGAGGAAAGAGGAAAGATGAAAGAGATATCTCCACAAACCAATGCAACCCAGATCCTGCTAAGTACCAAAGCTAGTCCTGCCCAAACTCAGTCCCAACATTGCACAAAAAAGGCAACTTAAGGCCTGCACCTTAAGATTTCAAAGTCAGCATATCAAAATATATTCAAAATCTAAGAGTTTCCCTCCATTTTGGACTTGGTTTTCTTGTATAATACCAATTACTGTTTCAACAAAAAAAAAGAGAGAACAAAGGCTACTCAGAAAAAAAAGACCCAACCAAATTCCAAAACCCTTTTGTCTCAGTACCCAAAAACCAGAAACCAACATATCATCAAAAAACCAGAAACCAACATAGCATCCAAACCAAAAATCAACAACTGTTCAGAGCCATCAAAAACCAGAAACCAACATAGCATCAAAAAACTAGAAACCAACATAGCATCCAAACCAAAAATCAACAACTGTTCAGAGCATAAAAAAAGCAGAAGTCTAAAAGCCATATTTTTTTTTGTTCAAGCAAATCAGTAACTCAGAGAGATAGAAAAATCCAAAACCTAATTGTCATTGTATATTCCGAAGAAGAGAAATAGATTCAGAAAGTACCGGAAGCAGAGATTTCACAAAAAAAAAGATTCGAAGCTCACAGTTTTTGGAGAACACAATTTCCGTTTTCCCTTTTTTCTTTACGTTTCGCTTTTTCGTTTTGCATGTTCATCATAAATCATCATCGTTCGCCACATCTTTACCTTAGGATTTCTGTCCACTCCCTTTAGATCTAGGGATTCAAAACTAAAAATCTGCAAAAATTAACCATAGATTAGAAACTAGAGAGAAGAGAGGATCAGATTGATATAAAAAAATGGTATTCCGAGTCACGCCGCCGCCGTCACCGCCGTAAGGCGATTTCCGGCGCGGCCAGTTAGCCTTCTCCGGCGAGGACTCAGAGCAAGAGAGAAGAGAGAACGTGTTTTAAGAGAGAGAAAGGAACATGAATTATGAGAACCATGGCCCAGTTTAATCAGTTTTGCCTCATATGATGATAATTCCTTGATCCGATCTGGTGGTGACACTTGTCACCACCTCTTTAACCGCACCCTTCATCTTAGGGTTTTCATTACATTTTAGTGTGAGCATTGGCCAGTTGGGACTTCGGATCTGGCCCATGTTTTTTTTCGATCTACACTCCTAAATCTTGCTCACACACCTCCAGTGCATAATTCACAACCAGTTGGGCCTCAAGCCCTTTCCAGCCCATCCAGATTCCATTTTTTTGTTCTTCATCTTCTATATATCTTTTTTTCTCTATTAGTTTTTGTTCATGAATTAAAGAGTGCCAATTTTTAAATTTTATATTAGTTTATATATAGATTTTTGAACCTATGGTTAACATAGTTTAGATTTAATGATTTTTTTAGAATTTTAGTTTAGATTTAATAACCCTTTTTTTTAGTCTAGAAGTATTTTTTAAATAGTCTTAGAATTTTGATTCTTTTATTTTAGATTTAAATCAATGATTAATAAATTTATTATTAATCTAGTTTAGATTTAAATTAGTATTTTTATAATATATTTATTTTATATTTAATTTAGCTTAGGTTTTAATTTTGAATTTTTAACCTTAGATTTTTTTAACTTAGTTTAAAATAACCTTTAGTTACATCTCTATTATTCACAAACAAAATCCACAAAAGAATAAAAATACCAAAAATACTATTTCATTCATTTCGCCTATTAATTTTACTTAATAATTTGTTTAGTTAACTATTATTTTCTAATTCGATTGGGTTGTATTGCGTGTCTATTTAAACTCTTATAACATGTTGTCGATCAGATACATCCCCATTTGTAAATTTATAACCCCCATTCCCGAAAACTCTGTAATAGCGTAGAATTTCAATTTCTGCAATTAACTCTTTTCCTTATACTGTATAGTAATTAGGCGTGCATGGCAAGACATAAAATCAATCGCTAGAAAACCTAATTTCAACAAAATAACTTGAAACGAACACACTTTTCATACGCGCACCTCTAGGGTAACCTCGCTTATTGCCTCGGAAACACAGTCATGTCCCTCGAATATGGGACGTTTTAGCAATGACCCTTCGATAAAAAGATCGTAGTCCCTCGATGACCCTCGATGTTGCCTTCGATAAAATGATCTCGTTCCTTACAAAAATTGCTAAAGCGTCACATAAGTTGCTTTCGATGATTGTAAAAATTGACCCACGCCCGTCCCTTTACATCCAACGATGGGGCTTCTTACCAAATTAATGGTAAGATAGCAACATTAAAAGTAGGAAGAAAAGAACAATTGAAAACCTTTCTAGTAGGTAGATTCGCTCCTAGTTACTCGCTTGCTCACGACAAAAACATTTTTTCACCAACACTTTCATCTCAAAATTTTTTCAAAAGACAAAACATTTTATACGTTCTTATAGAGACGAGAACCATTGCAAAACATCTTTTCAAAACCACTTTCAAAAACACATTCCACAAACACATCTTTGAACTATTTTCGAAACAACACTTTGTACGCGTTCTTATAGAAACGAGAACCATTACAAAGATATTTTCAAAATATTTTCAAAGCCCACACCACAAGCACATTGTCAAAGAAAAAGCAAGTGATCTAGAGAACAACTAAGAGCCCATGGAAAACCATGGATGAAAAGGGTGCTAATACCTTCCCTTTTCATAATCTACCCCCCGAACCCGAGATATAAAATCGAAAGGTCTTTCCTATTCTTTTTTACCTTTTCTTTTAGATAAAAGAAAAGTCGGTGGCGACTCTTGCTATCCGCACAAATGCGATCAAAACGCAAAACATCAAGTCAGTTCTCCCACTGTATCACAGAACTGGCGACTCTGTTGAGGAATTCATATAAAAGTGGGGTTACCTTAGGGTTAGATCACCTTTACTCGCTTTCATTATTTGATTTGTGTGCTTTATATTCAGTTATTTGTATTGGGTTTGCTTTGATCCTCCACCCGTATCTGGGACACCTTTTTAGGTAAATAACAATAGATTGTGGAGACTGTACGACATAGACCGATATGGTTGAAACAATGGTTATGTTAGTGTGATGCATTTGGGTGTACCGGTATCTCTCGTGGTGAATCGAGGAGAATACGGGGCCGCTGAGTGGCGTCATGAAGCACTAATTGACTTTAGAACCCTAATTGAACAAACTTGGCCATTAGGACGTAGTGAGATAGCCGGTTTCGGTGTAGAGCTGAAAATTAGTTGATACTCGATACTACACTCATTGAGACTAGACTTTTGGGATATCTCGGCCGCAAGAAAATATTGTTGTGCTGAGACAATGCCTAAGAGAAAGGTCGGTGATATTGAGATCCTTTAGAACCCGATCACTATTACTAGGACAGGTTGAGCCAACTAGACTTCAAGAGGGTACTTACCTACAAAACTCATGCAAGCCTGAAACATAGGGACTTGTTTGTTGTGTGTGTATATATTTATTTGTACATAAACATCATAAACATCATGAACATCATATGCATGCTCACTAACCATTTCAAGGATTTAGAAATTTATCTTTGTTTTTGTTTTGTAGGACATGAATTCTCTCCGAAGAAACACCATCTGAATCAGCTTTATAAAAGTACATCCTCAACTTCAAGAGCTAGCCGCAAGAGTGCCCGGGGATTCTCCTTTTACCTAGAAATATGGTCGACTCCTCAACTTGGCTACATCCAACTTCCAAGAAGAAATGATGTGTGTACTATTCCAATTCTTTGATCTCGCACATCATTGTTTCACTTTCCCGGACTATCAGTTGGTACCTACATTGGAAGAGTTCTCCCTACTCTTAGGGGTGCCCGTGCTTGATCAAATACAGTTCACCGGTCTAGAAGGGATTCCAAAACCTAAAGTCATCACCAAAGCTTTGCATATGAAGAGGGCCGACATCATAACCAATTAAGATACAAGAAGCAGGGTTAAAGGATTTCTAGATAAGTTTCTATTGGAAAAAGCTCGTTCATTCTGGGATGACATGGATTTCCAAGCTTTCGAAGACGTCCTAGCTCTTCTCATTTATGGTTTGATTCTGTTTCCTAATTCGGACCAATTCATAGACGTTAATGCCATCAAAGTTTTTCTCTCTCGCAATCCTATACCTATCTTACTAGGAGACATCTTGCATTTCCTTCATACCCGCACCATGAAGAAAAGAGGTACCCTTTTGTGTTGTATCCCCCTACTCGCTAAGTGGTTCACTTCACACCTGCCTCAGTCAACATTGAAGAACGAGCAAAGACTGACTTGGTCTCAAAGGATGATGTCTCTCACCCACTCTGACATTTGTTGATGCTCGAGATCCTTGGAATATATATCTATCATTGACCATTGTGGCGAGTTCCCTAATGTACCTCTACTTGGTATTAGGGGAGGTATCACATACAACCCATGCTTAGCTCTTCGACAGTTTGGGTATGCCCGAAGAGATGGCCCTCATGAGATGCTCATCCAAGGTCTGGTGTTCGACTACGACAAAGAAGACCAAGGTTACCTCCAGAGGTTTACACATGCTTGTGGAATGGTGAACAAGGTGGATAGTAGGACCTTGGGACATAAAAACTCTATCTTTCTCGAGCCTTACCTTAGGTGGGTATGGGCTCGTGCCCAGAGTCTCTTGATGCCTTACCCTTCCATTCTTCCGGTCATCATTGAGCCTGTTATTGAAGGAGACATACCATACACCGTTCTTCATCCTGACATGCCTACCTCTCTTGAAGACATGCAGAAAGCTTGGGTTTAGTTGAAAGAAGAGTGAGACACCTTTGAAACCCAGTATTACGCCAGTGAGAAGAAGGTTCTGGAGCTCACCAAACTGCCTTATGAAGAGAAAAACCTGAATGCCTACATTTCTCCAAAGAGGATGCGTTCGGTCTTTTTGTCTTAGGAGCTTTGATGTATTTTGTTTCTTTCATTGTAAGCCCAAGGAGGCATGATGTATTCAAACTTGGTTTTATTAATATAACGTGTGTTCTTTTTTGGTTCGAACAAATTTAAATCTCTAAATTTCCTTGGAATCATTTGCATATTGCATCATCATTCATCATAACATCATACATGTTTCTCATAACAGGTCACCTTATCCTTCTATTGTTTATTTTAGTGAGATGGATGTTAAACAGTCTGTGAAAGACCTTTAGGCGCAGAACGTCCAGTTTCAACAAATGCTCTTGGCTCTGACAAAAGGACAAGAGGATCTGAAGACTCTGCTGGCCAAAGAGAAGAAGAATAAGAAAACGAAGAAATTAGTCGGTGTTGTGATCATGGGAAAAAGGTTTAAAGGACAAACCAGACGAACTTTAGACTTTGCAACATCGTCAGGCAAAGGAGATAATCAAACCCAGGAAGTGAACAACGACCCAACATCTGAAGAAGACGAAGAGCCTGATTACTCTGAGGAACAATATCCTCCTGCTGATGATAAATACAAACAGCTAGAGGATCATTTGAATTCTATGGAGATTCAGAGGGTACCCGGTTTGGACTTTGAAGAATTATGACTCATCTCAGGGGGATCCCACAAAAATTCAAGGTCCCCACTTTTGCCAAGTACAACGGTGTCTCTTGTCTGAAGCTACATCAAAGGTCATACGTCAGAAAGATTCAACCCCACACGGCTGATAAGAATTTGTGGGTGAATTTCTTCCAAGAGAGCTTATCTGGGACGCAGTTGGATTGGTTCTATCAATTGGAAGAGACCAATGTTCGCAATTGGGAAGAATTGGCCTCCGCTTTTTACAAACAATATCAGTATAATGCTGATTTGGCTCCGACTAGGACACAATTACAAAGCATGTCTATGGGAACGGATGAAGGTTTCAAAACCTATGCTCAAAAATGGAGGGATCTCGCAGGCAGAGTCCAACCCCCTCTATCCGACAGTAAATTAGTGGATATGTTCCTTGGCACCTTGTTAGGACCATTTTTCAATCACCTGATTGGGAGTTCCTCAGTTGGGTTTACTAAATTAATCATGACTAGTGAACGGGTCTAGGCCGGTATAAAAAGCAGAAAAATTCAAAGAGATGCATCCTCGAGTATGGTGAAGAAGCCCTTTGTTGGAAAGAAGGAGGCCAGTGTTGCATATGACTTTAGAAATCAAAACAAAACTGACCGTCGCCCGGCAGTAGGGGCGGTCATGATTTCTAGCCCTGCGCCAAATCAGCAGCGAAATTATCAGCACAAACCGGAAGCGCCCATGAGATAATTTACCCGGATTAACATGACCATGTCTCAAGTTTTTCCACACCTTCTAAAGTCCAATCTGGCAACTTTAAAGGAAGCTCCCAAGAACCCCAATACTGCTTCTCCTTGCTACAACCCGGACGCCCGATGTTCCTATCATTCTAAAAGCCCGGGGCACGATACAAATGACTGTTGGGCCTTAAAGAATAAGGTGCAAGACCTTATCAATGCGAAAGAGATTGAATTTGATCCCCTAGAAATGCCTAATGTAATAACGGCGCCAATGCCCAAACATGGCCAATGTATCAACGCCATTGATGATGATCGTTTTGTCTCCTCCATGAATGACTTAGTTACTCCTCTGTTGACCATTAAACATAATTTACTGCAAGCCGGTCTATTCCCAGGCTGCGATGAAAATTGTCACTTATGCAAGTCTCTACCGAACGGCTATTTGTTACTAAAGATAGGCGTCCAACGCCTGATGACTAGTAAAGAAATCCTGTTTGAAAAGCTTCCTTCTATCAGAAGTTCTTATCAAGATGTTTCAATAATCACCATTTCCGACAATCCTCCCAGGGTCTCCACCAAAAGACCCGTCAGGATTACATCTGTCCCAAGATCCGCACCTTTAATCATCACTATGCCAAGACCAATATCATACTCGTCAGATAAAGTTGTTCCCAGGAGTTATCAGGCTGACGTTTATTACTATGGCGTCAAGCAGGATCATTTGGCTGTCAAACATGAAGTTGCCAGAGATATTGATCCCGACATCAGTAACATCATTGGGACCAACAAAATAACAAGAAGTGGAAGAGTCTTTTCACCTGAGATTTCTCCCAAGACCGTTGCTACTCCTATGATCATTCTTACTGCCACTCCTACCGACACTCCCAGTGATACTCCTACTGTTATCCCTACTACCGATACAAGGGGAAAAGAGGTCTTGAATGAGCCGATCCAAGCAAGAGAGCGTCCCGAGATCATCCTTGAAGCTTCTAGAAAAGAGATAGAAGAAATACTGAAGATAATCAAGAAAAGTGACTACAACATTGTCAAACAGTTGGGGCAGACCCCCTCGAAGATATCATTGTTGCCCTTACTTTTATGTTCTGAGGCCCACGCCAGAGCCTTGGTAAAGATTCTTAAGACCGCCCACGTGCCCCAAGAGACCTCCATCGACCAATTTGAAAACTGTATGGACAGTCTAATTACTGATAACGGATTGGGCTTTTCCGGCGCTGATTTAACCTCTAAGGGAAGGAAGCACAACGATGCCTTGCATATTTCCATTGAATGCAGGGGCACCATACTTGCCCATGTTCTAGTGGATACTGGCTCATTATTGAATGTCTTGCCCAAAAATTCTCGACCGACTGGACTGTGAGGGGCTCGTCTTAAAACCTAGCAACATCATAGTAAAGGCCTTTGATGGTTCCAAGAGGACAGTGCACGGAGAGGTTAGTATCCCCATAAAAATTGGGACTCAGACTTTTGACTCAACTTTCTATGTGATGGACATTCGCCCTTCGTACTCTTGTCTATTGGGCCGACCCTGGATCCACGGTGCTGGTGCCGTCACTTCTACCCTGCACCAAATGCTAAAATATCCGATTAAAGGAAAGATTGTCATAGTTCACGGAGAGGAGGAGTATATGGTTAGCCATCTGAACTCTTTCAAGTATGTTGAAATGGATGGTGAATTCATAGAGACTCCCTGTCAGAACTTTGAGGAGGTTCCAGCAACGGTTGCGGCAACCAAGTCTACTCCAAAGGTCCTGAAGATTACCAGACCTCCGCTGAAGATGGCCTCTTTGAAAGATGCTCGAGCAGTAGTTGAAGAAGGAGGATGTACTATCTGGGGTCAGCTTCCGGATATTCCCTACAAATCCGACAAATTGGGGTTAGGGTTCACTTCAGAGGCCCAAAAGTTGTTCGACGTTCTCGCGCTGGGGGGCCACCTCTGCATATCAGCAATCAAGGAGTCAATGCAATAGAAGACAATGATGACAATTGTGACATGGACGAATGGATTTTTCCAACCATCAGCGGAGGGCTCAACAATTGAGAGGCCAAATATTTCATTCCTATTACTTTTATTCAAGAGTAATTGTCTTTTAATATTTTCAGGCTTGTAATATTTAAACAGTTCATACTTTTTAAAACCTTGGGCCTTACCCGAGGCACAAAGGTCCATTTGTGAGGGTTGTCACTTCATTCTCATATATCATTAATGAATCATGGACGTTTTTGCATCAAATTTTGTTTTCTTTGTCTTTTCTTTCTTACATTTTATTTCTTTCAAAGGTAGCTATGCTCTTACACACACTCACATATTAAAAATGCAGATCTATATCCACTCAGGATCCTATGGGTAACAGTTCTACTATGGCCAATTATGACTTTGAAAATACGATCTACCAAGCTGACAATGAAAGTGAGGAAGATTGTGAGGTGCCAGGGGAGTTGGCCAGGTTGTTGCAACAGGAAGAAAGGACCATTCAGCCACACGAAGAGCTGGTTGAAACAGTTAACTTGGGAACTGAGAAAGACATAAAGGAGGTCAAGGTGGGTGCCAATTTGGAGTCTAATGTCAAGGAGCGTCTGGTTCAGTTGCTGCACGATTATGTTGAAGTCTTTGCCTGGTCATATGAAGATATGTCGGGACTAGATACAGACATTATGGTGCATCGTCTTCCTACGAGGGAAGATTGTCCTCCAGTAAAACAAAAGGTTCGTCGCATGAGGCCCGATATGTCGGAAAATATTAAAGCAGAAGTCATGAAGTAATTCAATGCTGGATTCTTGGTTGTTACCTCTTATCCTCAATGGGTTGCCAATGTTGTTCATGTGCCCAAGAAAGACGGTAAAGTATGAATGTGTGTGGATTACAGATATTTGAATAGGGTAAGCCCCAAAGATGATTTCCAACTCCCCCACATCGACATTCTAGTTGACAATACGGCACAACACAAAGTGTTTTCCTTCATGGACGGTTTCTCAGGCTACAACCAAATCAAAATGGCGCTTGAGGATATGGAGAAAACAACCTTTGTTACACAGTGGGGCACATTCTGCTATAAGGTCATGCCATTCGGACTGAAGAATGCTTGGGAAACTTATCAACGCGCCATGGTAGCCTTATTTCATGACATGATACATCATGAGATAGAAGTAGACGTAGACGATATGATAGCCAGATCGCAAATGGAGGAATAACACCTTGATCACTTACAGAAACTGTTTGAGAGGCTGAAGAAGTACAAGCTAAGGTTGAATCCAAACAAGTGCACATTCGGAGTACGGTCTGGTAAGCTCCTAGGCTTTATCGTCAGCAACAAAGGTATCGAGGTTGATCCTGCCGAGGTTAAAGCAATACAAGAGATGCCTTCTTCTCGTACTAAGAAAGAAGTCAGAGGATTCTTGGGACATTTGAATTATATCGCCAGGTTCATTTCTCACCTAACAGCTACTTGTGAGCCAATCTTGAAGCTCTTGAAGAAAGACCGAGTAGTCAAATGGAATGACGAATGCCAAGTTGCTTTTGACAAAATCAAGGAATACCTACAAGAGCCTCCGGTGTTGTTACTAGCCGTCGAGGGAAGGCCTTTTGTGATGCGGTGGGAGAACTGACTTGAGGTTTTGCGTTTGTGTTCGCAAATGTCGCGGTTAGCAAGAGTCGCCACTGACTTTTCTTTTATTCAAAAGGAAAGGTAAAAAAGCACAGGAAAGACCTTTGAGATGTTTTCTTGAGTTCGGGGGGTAGATTATGAAAAGGGAAGGTGCTAGCACCCTTTTCATCCATGGTTTTCCATGGGCTCTTAGTTACTTGTTTAGATCACTTGCTTTGCTTTTGCAATTGTTTGAAATGGTGCTTTGTGTGGTTTTGAAAGTATTTTGAAAAGAGGCCATCATTTAGGCAATCTTTGTAATGATTCTCGTTCGTAAGAATGTATACAAAGATGTTTGTCTTTTGAAAAATGTTTCAATATTTTGAAAGTTGTTTGGAAATTGTTTTGAAATGTGTGTGTTTGTTTTTGAAAATAGCAAGGATTGTTTTGAAATTGATCAAGTAACTAGAAGCATCTACCTACTCAAAATTCTTTCTTGTACATTTTTATTCCTTTGACATTGTTGACTTACCATTGTTTTGGTAGACAACCCTATCTTTGGATGTTAAACGGGACGGGCGTGGGTCATCGTATGACCATGATAGCAATATTGCCAAGCATCTTAGCAAGTTTTGAGGGACCAAGATCATTTGTTTAGGAAACCTTTTGATAGCGTCATCGAGGGACTATGATCTTTTGTTTTGTTTTGTTTTGCCAAGATACTTTGCATGCATACCATGGCCATTTTTTAGGCAACAAAGTGGGTGAAACCCTAGGGGTGCTTGTGTGCAATGTGTTGTCATTTTACATGCATTTTGTTTGTCTTGCATTAGGTCATTCTATTTGTTTGATTTTTTGTCTTATCATACAAAACCCTAATTTTCTAACATGGTATAAATGCGATAAATTGCGTAAAAGTAAACTAAGCTATTACAAATATTATTATGGGAAGGGGGATACAAGTTTTTGAATGGGGATATTGCACAAAAATAAACCCTAAAATACTATTACAACCCAATTGAATATTTGCAAATTAAATAAATAAACAAGTATTTTAATATGCAATAAAATGTAATTATGCAAAAAAATAATTTGTATTTGTTTTATGTGTGAGAAAATAAAATTATTTAAGTCCTAAAAAAATAAGAAAAAATAACATTATTATTTTTGAAAAGGGAAACCCTAATTTTTGATTTAAAAGAAAATTATGTTTTCTATTATTATTTTGTCTATTTTTTTGTATAAGAAAATATAAGTAATATTATATACAAATATTAAAAATTAAAATATGTTTGAAAATAATGATTTTTATGTGTTAAATAATAAAAATAAAAATGTATAGTATTTTAATGTATTTACAATTTTTTATAAGAAAATATATTCTATTTATTTGTATAAAACTATTTTTATATGTGAAAAAAATAATAAAAATAAAATAAAAATTGCAAAAGATCAAGAAAATATTTTTGTGATTTTTTAGTGTTCTTAAAAAATAATAAAGTCTGTAAACATAAAAAATATGAGAAAATATGCAAAATATAAAAATATGCAAAGGGGGTGTAAATAGTAGTCAGGGGGGGTGTGGAAAACAAAACAAGCAGGCCCAAGGCCCGCCAGGCCCATGACACTTCATCCATGTCCTCCAGCTTCCATTTGCGCGCGTGTTTACAGTTCAACCTGCAACTTGCTATTCTTTGCACAAAAACAAAAACTTGCAACATGAAACAGGTAGCATTTTTTATCACGATTCCAATGATATAAAATTCATGACCTAACTCTCAAAGATCAGGAAGAATTTTAATGGTCCTAATTTCTGACCTAGTTTTTTCAGCATGTTTAATAATCAAATTCTCTTAGCTCAGTTAATATAAATGACAACTATACATATGTACAACTTCACCATGCTAGAGACTACATTTTTGCTTCACAAATCGTGGCTTGAGGATGCCTAAATAGAGAGATAAAGTTTTGAAAAATACCTCCTTCAGCTGGATTTGGATATGGAAATGTGGGGACTTTGTGTGAGGCCTGGGGATCGTGTGAGCTTCCTTGAAGTTCCCTCAAGCTATTCCAATGCTTAGCTTGCCTTGAGGATGCTTGAAACTCCCTGTAGAAGTCAAGCTGCAACCTTCAAAAATGAAAATGGTGATGTCTGAAACAGGGCACACAGTTGCAGTGCAAAGGCTTGGATAGTTTGGATGTGATGTATGAAAGGTGTTTGAAGTGTTACAAGGCCAAACGCACGAGCAAATATTGAGTTGGCAAGAGTTTTGCAGAAGCTGCCCTGTTTGGACAGAAAAATGTGTTTTTTGGGTTTGAGAGTGTTTTAGCTATTGTGCATTCGTGTGCTTAGCTTGAGATAAGTTTGTGAAGTTGTTTTGAATAATTCCAAGCCCTCTCTTTATCAGATGTACCAGTTCTGATCCCTTTTGCCACTTTTCTTGCATTTGAAGAAAGTTGAAGTGACTTAAGCCAAAATGCTTGTACTGCTTGCTTGATAGCTGCAGAGAGTTGATACAAGTTGCTTGATATCTGTGGACATTGCTTGTGACAAAAGAACAAGTCCAAGGCTCAAGGATAGCAAAGTTGCAAAAAGCTTGCTTTATCAAAATGGCATTGTTCCCTTTATGCCATTTATGGATTTATTCTTTGTACAATGCTTTAAAGGTCAAAATAAATCCATTATCCATTGAGTTAGAATTTAATTATGGAGTGTATAAGGGATTTAGGACCTGTAATGCAAGGTACAAGCATGCTTGATCAGATTTGCCACTTGGTGCCTTGTGAAAATGGCTTGAACAAAAGTGACAAAATGCCATTTTCTCTTCTTCAATTCTCCCTAACCACAAAGGATATTGGAGAGTTCTTGGACATTTTGCAAAGCTTGCAACATGATCTACAATCCATATTTGAAATTAATTTTGAGATACCTCTTGGAACTATGTGAAAAATGTCCATGAAATTGGGTCAAAAACCTGCCTAAATTAGGGCAAATTTTCACTAAGTCTTTTAGTTCATGGACCCCTATTCACAAATTCATAACTTGAGATCCAAGCATCTTTTGGGAAAACTTTGTGAATAAAAGTTGTATATTTCATGGAGGACTATAACTTTTATGTTGGAAGTTTTCTTTGAATCAAATTTCATCATGGTGAAAAAGTTGTGAAAAGTTGGGAAAAAATAAGAAATTTTCCATACTTAGAAAAATTCTAAGTTATGAAAAATTTCAAATTAAAACCCTAATTTGCAATTTTAGGTTTCTTGGTCAACAATTTTCACATTTTGACATATCTTGATGAATTATGACCCTTGGCACTTGCTTTTGACCAAAAAGTCAAAGTTTGACTTTTTAGTGTATAGTTGACTTTTGATCAGTTGACTGCAAAATTCATCTGTCAATCCTATGCATTTGAGATCTTTTGAACTATGTGATTAGGTAAAGATGATGCTATTGAGTCCTTGAAATCATTCTTGAACCCAATTTTCCATTGGTTAGGTTAAAAATCATAAATTGCCCTTTCTCAATCAAAACCCTAATTTTGACCATTTTGCCCTTTTGATGATTTGATCAAATTTCTTGAGGAGTTGTGATCCAAACTTGATCTAATGGTACATATGAGTCCAAAATGTTATTGTGGATCAAAAATTATGAAGTTTGACTGTAAATTGGCCATGGTTGACTTTTTCCCCAATACAGTTGATTTTTAGGTCAACTGTCCAATTGGCTGGGCAAAAATGTGATTCAAGGCTTGAAACTTGGTATGGGCAATCTTAGGGGTCCAAGATGGTGTATGAATATCACATGAAGAATTGATGGTCCAAAAATCCTTGTGCAAACTCAAACCCTAATTTCAGGTCATCAGTGCAAGGTGATGTCTTGAGCTGAGCAAACCCTAATCTTGTCTTGAGTCCAAGAAGTCTTGTGAGGAAAATCTTGATAAATGAGAGGGAAAATTTTAGGGTACAACACCTTTAATCTTGTATCTGACTGTTTTAGAAAATTCAATGGGGTGTGTGTTGGGGAAGCATGACGAGTCTGGCCAAAAAGAGCATGTTATTTATCACCTGAGCAAAAAGTTTACCGACTGTGAAACAAGATATTCACTGCTTGAGAAAACTTGCTGCTCTCTGGCATGGGCTGCTCGCTGGCTGGGACAGTATATGCTGACCCATACTACTCTGTTGATATCTAAAATGGATCCGATAGAGTACATCTTCGAAAAGCCCGCTCTTTCTGGGAGGATAGCAAGATGGCAGATGATCCTGACATAATATGACATACAATATACTACCCAGAAAGCTATAAAGGGTAGTGTATTGGATGATCACCTCTCTCACCAAGATGTGGAAGACTATCAGTCCATGAAGTTCGAATTCCCGGATGAAGACATCATGACGTTAGACAACTGTGAAGAAATCAGGCCATATGACGGACCTGAACAAGGATCCCGATGGACCCTTTTCTATGATGGAGCATCCAATGCACTTGGAAATGGTATCGGTGCCTTACTCATATCTCCATAAGGATGTCATACTCCCTTCGCTGCAAGACTTTGCTTCAACTGTACAAACAACATTGCAGAATACGAAGCGTGCATCTTCGGTCTCAAAGCTGCTATAGACTTGGGGATCAAATCCTTGGATCTACTTGGAGATTCAGCTTTGGTCAACAGTCAGATCAAAGGGGAATGGGACACCAAACACCCCAACCTTATCCCTTACAAAGAATATGTGTTGACTTTGTTGTCGCATTTTGAGAAGATTGTAAGTTCAGATGCGCCCAAGAGGGGGGGGGGTGAATTAGGTTCTAAAAACTTTTTCTGGTTTGTATGAATATTTTTGCACGAGTTTATTTTCTTTCTTTTTCTGATAAGTGATGAAAGCAGTAAACGCGGAAAGTAAAAAACATAGAGATGTATCCTGGTTCCCCTCACAGTCCGAGAGTACTCCAGTCCCCTTTCAACATGAAAGAGATTTCCTTATAGTTGGTAATTTGTACAAAGACTACCAAACAACCAAGAACAATCCTCTTGGACCAAGAACAATCCTCTTAGATTTTCACTAAGACCACAAAGAGAACAATCCTCCCTAAGTGTCTTTCTTGTTTCCAACAATCCTGAAAACAAGGATACAATAGTTTGTTTGATTTTCATAAGAGTTTGAAAGATGAAAGAGCAATGTCAATCACTTGATTGATCTTTTCTATTCAATATGAAATTTAAGATGGAATACTCTTCTAAGTGCTCAAGAACAATTTTCAGTATGCATGTGAAAATGATAAACAGAAATCTTGAGTATAGAGAGTATGATTCAAAGAATAGAAAGTAATTGTTATTTTTTGGTGATTGTTGTTTTTTTCAAAATTCTAAACAAAAGATAATTTATAGTGTAGTAATACCTCTTCAATGAATCATAGCAATGTTTAAACCATTTTTACTGGAAAAAAGTATTTGAAAAGATACAAAGATTTCCATGAAAAGGTGTTACAAAAAGTTGCTGGAAAAAATGAAAATTTTCAAAATCTGAAGCACAACAACCGGTTGCACTAAAGCAACAACCGATTGCTGTAAAAGCAACGTTTAAAAATTTGAAAAATATAACTATGACAACCGATTGTCATTGAGGAGCAATCGGTTGCTCATAGGCCAACGTTCAAAAAATTTGAAAACAAAACACATGACAATCGATTGCAGCTAGATGACAATCGATTGTTTGTCAAAACAGAAACTTTTGTTTTTTGACTGCAACCGATTGTCCTAGCATGATAATCGATTGCTTGTGTACAAAAATTGAAAAATCATTATTTTCAAAGATTTTAAGCAATTTAAAACATCCTTCTTCAATCATACATAGTATATACTCAAAATATTATTTTAATAAAGTAAATGCATGATTAAAAATAGTTTTGAGCACTAAGAGCATAAGATCAAAAATTTCATATACCTTAAGCCATAAGTCTTGAAAAGTTGATCTTGATCAATGAATCTTTGCTTGAGATAAATCTTTTATCTTGATCCATTCATTTTTGTATGCTAGTTTGTCTTCATCAAAACACTTGGAAAGCTTGATTTCAGTCTCCCCCTTTTTGATGATAACAACCATTGCTTGAAGTTTGGAGTGCATCTTGGTTTTCTCTAATCAAGTTGTTTAAAACTCCCCCTAAGTCAAAGACTCCCCCTTGATCTTTTTCTTGAGGGTTTTGAAGATTGCTTTCTTGCTGCAATTAGGGTTAGAGAAACACAAAATAAAATACAGGGTCTTCTCCCCCTTTGTCATTAGCAAAAAGGAATGGGAAAGAAGATCATAAAATTTTGCACATAGAAACAACATAGCATAAATAAAGTTTTCTTACAAAGATATAACAGAAACATAGTGCACAAAACGAAAGGGATCACAATACATGAAGTGTCTTAAAAAATAAAAAAAATTCAAAATTTTGAACTGTACAATCGATTGTTGTTTGATGACAACCGATTGCACCCTTTGAAAAATTCAAACAGGGGCGTAAAAATTGAGAGAGCAACCGGTTGTCGTGGAGTGACAACCGATTGTTGTAAAGACATAAACTAAATTTTTTTAGCAACAACTGATTTTCACTCTATGACAACCAATTGTCATTAGTGAAAAAGTGAAAAAAAAAACTTAATTTTTGGGGATTTCATGGTCATATATCAAAAATTTAGTAATAAAAACATGGATCATGATATATTACCATAAAGTTAAGATTAAGATCATAGCCATTTACCTTAATTAGATAATGTCATTTTCGTCCAAGATACCTAGCTCTCTTCGGATCTTGAAAAACGGTTCTCTTGCCAACGGTTTAGTGAAAATATCTGCTAGTTGATTATGCGTATCCATGAAGGTGACTTCGACATCTCCTTGAAGTACATGATCACGAAGAAAGTGATGTCGAATGTCGATATGCTTTGTTCTAGAATGCATCACATGATTTTTTGTAATGTTGATTGCACTTGTGTTGTCGCATTGGAGTGGAATGGATCCAAGGTCGAGTCCGTAGTCACGGAGTTGTTGCTTGAGCCATAGAATTTGCGCACAGCAACTACCCGCTGCAATGTATTCCGCCTCGGCCGTACTAAGAGCCACACAAGCTTGTTTCTTGCATGCCCAAGAGACTAATGCATTTCCCAAAATGTGACAAGTGCCACTTGTGCTTTTTCTATCTGTTTTACATCCTGCATAATCAGCGTCAGAATAACCAATTAAATTGCATATATTACCTTTTGGGTACCATAGGCCGACATTAGTTGTTCCTTTGAGATATTTCATGATTCTTTTTACCGTCATGAGGTGAGATTCCCTCGGGTTTGCTTGAAATCATGCACACAGACATACACTAAACATGATGTCAGGACGACTTGCCAATCATGCCTTGATATTTAGTAATATCAATGGAAATACCTGATTCATCTTGATCAACATAAGTACCAGAGCCCATTAGCGTGTGCATTGATTTGCAATTATCCATATCAAACTTTTTCAAAAGTTCCTTGCAATATTTTGATTGATTGATGAAGATACCATCTTTAAGTTGCTTAATTTGCAATCCAAGGAAATAGTTCATCTTGCCCATCATAGACATCTCAAATTCTCCTTGCATCATCAACGAGAATTCTTCACACAAATCTTTGTTAGTTTAACCAAATATAATATCATCGACATAGACTTGTACTAATAAAGTGTTACCTTTGATCTTCTTTATGAACAAGGTCTTATCCACTTTACCTTTCTCGAAACCTTTTTCGCATAAGAATGTACTGAGTCTGCCATACCATGCTCTAGGTGCTTGTTTTAAGCCATAAAGAGATTTTCTCAACTTAAAGACATGTGAAGGATTCTTGAAGTCTTCAAATCCCGGGGGTTGTTTGACATAGACTTCTTCATTGATGTAGCCATTTAAGAATGCGCTTTTGACGTCCATTTGGTAAAGCTAGAAATTCAATGAACAAGTGTAAGCAAGTAAAACATGGATAGCTTCTAACCTTGCAACCGGAGCGAAAGTTTCTTCAAAGTCAATTCCCTCTTCTTGGTTGTATCCTTGGGCTACCAATCTTGCTTTGTTTCGGACAATTATACCGTTCTCATCAAGTTTGTTTTTGAACACCCATCTTGTACCTATGATGTGTTTGTCACTTGGTTTAGGAACAAGTTCCCAAACTTGATTTCTCTTGAACTGATTTAATTCTTCTTGCATAGCAATCATCCATTGGTCGTCTCCTAATGCGTCATCGACTTTGGAAGGTTCGATTTGAGAAACGAACGCCATGTTCAAGCAAGCATCTTTGAGATTCAATCTTGTTGAAACTCCTTGACTGATGTCACCGATGATTTTATCAATAGGGTGATCTCTATGGGTTCTCCATTCCTTAGGTAGATCATTGACATTAGATTTATCCGGAATTTGTTCTTCTTGTTGTTCCAATTGATTCTCATTGTTGGTCTTGGAGCCATCTTCTTGAGGAATATCTAAAATCTCATCATCATCATTTAAAACAATAGTATCCTCCTCGGAGGGGTTAGATTCATCAAATGATACGTGCATAGATTCCTCAATAGTTAAAGTTCTTTTATTGTAAATACGATAAGATTTACTAGATAAGGAGTATCCAAGAAAAATACCTTCATCCGATTTTTCATCAAACTTACCAAGGTTGTCCTTGTCGTTGTTAAGGACAAAACATTTGCAGCCAAAGACATGAAAGAATGAAATATTTGGTTTCCTTCCTCGAAAGAGTTCATACGGAGTCTTCTTCAAGATAGGTTGAATATTAACTCTATTCTTACAAAGCATGTCGTGCTTACAACATCTGCCCAAAAGTATTTTGGATGGTTTGAATCACTAAGCATTGTCCTTGCAAGTTCAATAAGAGACCTATTCTTCCTTTCTACAACTCCATTCTGTTGAGGAGTCCTTGGTGCTGAGAAATTATGTGATATTCCATGTTCTTCACAGAAATCTTCAAAGGAGGAATTCTGGAATTCTCCACCATGGTCGCTTCTTATGGAGGAAATAGATAGTGACTTCTCATTTTGAATTTGCTTTGCATATTTCTTGAACGCCTTGAATGCATCATTTTTCTGCACTAAAAAGAGTGTCCAAGTATACCTAGAAAAGTTATCAACAATAACTAGAGCGTATACATTACCTCTGAAGCTCCTCGTTCTAGAAGGGCCAAACAAGTCCATATGAAGCAATTGTAGTGGCCTAGTAGTGGACACCACATTATTGGATTTGAAAGTTGATTTTGTTTGCTTTCCCTTTTGACATGCATCGCAAAGTCTATCTTTGATGAACTTTATCTTAGGCAGTCCAACAACAAGGTCATGTTTAATCAATTTGCTTAAATGCTCCATATGAATATGAGCGGTTCTTTTGTGCCATAGCCATGAGTCGTTGTTGTTTTCCATGAGACATTTAACCTTCAAAGACAAATCTTTAAGGGAAATCATAAAAATATTATTTACTCTTTTACCTTTAAGTTTAGCCTCATGTGTGACTTCATCTTCTATCAAACATTCATCTTTAGTGAACTTGATCTTGAAACCTTTGTCACATAGTTGGCTAATACTTAGAAGATTGTGCTTTAGTCCTTCGACATAAAGAACATCTTCAATTGATGTGAAAGGCGGACCACCAAGTTTGCCTATGCCAAGAATCTTTCCTTTGTTGTTATCTCCATACGTCACATAACCCTTGGCCTTAAGCGTTAGATGTGAAAATTTGTCGATATCTCCCATCATATGCTTGGAACAGCCACTATCGAGATACCATAGATTCGAAGTGGTCGTAAAGCTTACCTCATCATCTTCACTTTCGGAGTGGTGTGATGCCATTAACGCAAGATTGGCACTTTCGTCGCTATCGGAGTCGGATGACGAACTTAGTTCAACATCTTCCCATGTAACATATGCTTTCTTATCTTTTGATTCCTTCTTTCCTTTGTAGCCACTTTTCTTTGAAAGTTTTGGACAGTCCGGTTTGAATTTGACCTTGTTTACCACATTCATAACAAGTAACTTCTTGTGTTGATGAGGATCCTTCCTTCTTCTTGAAGTGTTTCTTCTTCTTTGAGTGCGAGAAGGCTTTGTCATTTTTACCAAAGAATTTTCCAAGTCTTCTAACGAGAAGCACGAAGTTTTCATCTTCATCAGGATTATCTTTCTTTTCGTCTTCCTTGGAGTCAATCTTCAAGGCAATGTTCTTAGACTTCTTTTCTTGATTTTCACGCTTTTCCAATCTACCAAGTTCTGTCTCGTATTCTTGAAGTTTCCCGAACAAAGTTGCGGATGTCATAGTAGCGAGACTCTTCTTTTCTGAGATTGTCGTTACTTTTGGTTGCCATTCTTTAGTCCAGGATCTGAGCACTTTTAGGTTCAACTCATCATTGGTCAATGTTTTGCCAAGTGCCCTAAGATGATTTGTTAGATGCACACATCTCTTTTGTAAATCAAGAATGGATTCTCCGTGTTGCATGCGGAACAATTCATATTCTTGACTTAACATATTAATTCTCGATCTCTTAACTGCAGTCACTACGCCAAATAAGCTATTTAATAGCGCTTTTTTTTTTGTTTTTGATAGCGCTTAAAAGTGCTATTAACCGCGCCACTATTGTAAATATTTCTTATTTAATAGCACTTTAAAAGCGCTATTAAAGTACCAATTTATAATAGCGTTTTAATTAAAGTGCTATCAAAGTCAGTATTTTGCATGTTTTTTGTTTGTTTTTTTATAGCACTCTAAACAAAAAGCGCTAATATATAACATATGTTTGATAGCACTTTCAAATAAAGTGCTAATAAATGGTACATATTTGGTACAATATTTTTAATAAGTACAGTACAATATTTTTTCTTATACAATCATTTTTTTGGTGTAAATATAAAATAACTATATTCAATTCAACACAAATAACGCTTTAAGTTACTCATTGCATATATATTATGATCCATCAAATACCAAATAACATTTTAAATTACCAAATCCTATTGTTTCCAAATATCATAACATATAGAATATTAAGAGGGCGTTTGCATAGCCAAATTTGTAGATGCCCATCTATGAGTACTTCAATCCAAATCCAAAAACATACAATCAAATTCTCTAAACAAAACACCAAAAAAATAAGAAAGGATAACAAAACAATCCCATGTAGTAACCACCTTCATGATCCAAAAGCGTTGAACTCATAGATACAATCACTAATTAGGCAAAATAATTGCTTCTTGTTTTCCTGTATCATAGAAGGAATATTGATTATGTATTGTACAATAAAAACTAATTCAACATATAAAGAATAATCAAACATTTAATATGGGTCTAACAAGAAGCGCATAAAATAAGGAATGATTATTATAAACTAATAACAATAAATCCATATAACTAATGCAATAATTGAACTAATTAAGTCTAACAAGAACATGACTTGTAAATATATAGACCACAATTTCCATTATTAGATGCATATAAACACTAAACAGAATATAATTCAAATTCTCAAAATATACATAAACACTTAATTGTGTGTAACTTTCTTTTCATGATCCAGAACTAGATATCAAACACCTTACAATTGTTACTACGAATATCTAAAAATTTCAAGTAGAAACGGAAAACTATAAATCAATCATACAATAAGATATAAGTCATTTTTCCACATTTTCCTATTTCAAAATTTAAATTCGAGACCAAGAAAGAACACTCAGTACCTCTGTGCCATATCTTCTAAACCAATAAAATACTAAAATCATTTATACGACAACTCTAAATCCAACTCAAAAATTAAAATTAAACATCTAAGTCAAAACATTTGAACTCTAAATCCATGAGTAATATTTGTCTTGTTTATCAAGTATCAAGTCAAGGAAAAACTCACCGAAAACATCATCCACCACATAAGTAGCCCAATCCTCCTTAACCTCAGTTAACTTATCATGAGAGTAGGTACGACATTTGTGGTCAAAAAAGTACTTCAAATATTAAAACATCAACAATTAATCGTGTTAGAATTAAATTATATTAATTTAATTTACAAAAGAATAATAATAATAATTAAAATCACGTACATTTGTGGGGATCATAAATTCATTTTCCATGATGACCTCTTTCATAAATCGCATTACAAAGTATCCACAATCAACGCCATTAATTTGACGAGGACACTACAAAAAAAAAATTTATATCGATTAATTTTACTCCACATAATTGTTTTAAAATAACATTAATTTAGACACATACCTTTATTTTTTGCCATGAGATTTTCTTTGACTTTGACACTTTAGGCACTTTAGAACTACTATTAGCACGATAAATTTGCAAAGCGCTAACAAAATGAAATTAACTTCAAATGAGTAATTATATAAATAATAATACGTACATAAATTTTAAATTAAAAGAGTCTATACTCACTTCTCAAACTTTGT
Source organism: Vicia faba (assembly GCA_948472305.1). NCBI lineage: Eukaryota > Viridiplantae > Streptophyta > Magnoliopsida > Fabales > Fabaceae > Vicia > Vicia faba. The sequence goes on along the minus strand of OX451737.1, from coordinate 1,332,282,850 downwards.
TTTAAAATTTTGATGTTTTGTTGGCTCACCATTCAACGGATCCATGTAATATATCACCTCAGCATTGAGATTGATGACAAGCAACACCCAATGTTTCCTGCACCCAACATTTAAATATTGCATTAAAGATTCACATTCATTAGAGTTTTTTCTCGTTAATTTAATAACTTTTTGAATATAAATCTCACCCTAGATTACAAGGTGCAAGAATCATCTTATCCTTGAACTCCTCATCTTTCAAAAGTATTTTTGCTATACCATTTCCTAGATTATCCTCCCGTGATACATGTGGAGATATGAAAGAGAACTTATTTATTAATCCATTTGGACTAATAAACTTGTCATACAAATACCTAGAAATGAACAACAATTGATATTAATATATTTGTCACCAATGTGAATATTAGTCAACAATACAAATAACATTAATATTAATAATATATTTGTCAAATAAGAGAATATTTGTAATAATAGAGGTACCTGGAAAATACAGTGATAATAGATGCACTTAACCAATTGTGATCAAGAATCTCCTTTATACTCTCTACACGTAGTTGCTCTAAAAACTCCTCACCAAATATACTTTCCTCCATTTTTATTTGAATTAATGATCCAACCCTCATCATCTTTTTCACATACATATCAAGGAAAGGTAAATTTGCAATACCAGCTGAACCGCCAACTCTAGGAGACTCTTCGATTTTGAATTTTTTGTTACTTTTGTTGGGTGATGAAACTGAATATTCAACACTGTGTTGAATATTGTTACCTTTGTTTTGGGATTGACCAGGAATCTAAAAAGTTGTATTAATTAATATTAGTGATCAAATAATAAAACAAGTAGCGATCAAGCAACTTGATTATAAGTAATTTACCTTTTCACATTCAGCAAAAATTCAAGAAGTTTCGTTGGCCATGGCACAATTGTTCCTATTGCTTGACCAACCATGGATACATCTCCATCTTCAACAGATATAGGCAATGGGGCATTTGGCACAATAGCAACTTCGATATTAACCTTGACATATCCAGGTGGTAACGTCATGCCATGTACCGTGTTACCTTTGGTGTTATATAGTTTTCCACGAGCAACCAAACAACGACTCGGGGAGGATAAATATATATTAATAGGAAAGAGACCCTAAACCAATAAGATATGAATAAAAAGATTAACATCATTATTGAAAGAACAAACATATCGAATTTGAGAGATAATAAAGAAACCAATTACCTCAGGAATGTTGCCAAATGATCCAGGGTTGCAAGAACCTTTATCACTAGGTAGTCGACTCTCAGCTAATTTTTCTGGTTGTTTCCTTTCTACCACTTGTTCAAGGTGTTGCCTCTGTGCCACTTTTTCAGGTTGTTGCAACCTCTCTGACACTTGTTTAGGTTGTTGCCTTTCTTCCACTTCTTCAGTTTGTTGCCTCTCTAGCTTCTCTCTATCCAACTTATCTCTCTCAATCTTTTCTCTCTCTAGCACCTCCAATCTACTTTTGAGTGAATTACAAAAGCCATACAATTTTTCAAAATCCATTTGTGTGGGGCGATTTTGGCGTGGTAATATGTCCCTAGAACATACCCCAAAACCATAAGTCCTAACACGTCCAGAGTAGTTTGGGAGATTAAGAGCCTCAAATAATATGTTTGTGGGACCAAGGTCTTGTCTCTCTTCTTCAGATAGAGCTTCTGTTAACTTCTCCTGACATTGATAAGTATAAAAGAAATAACCAATAGTTAGATACAAGTTGCAATTAATGGCTATTCTATCAAAATAAGACACAAAGACTCAATTAATTAAGGAAAATCGAGTTTAATGACTTCAAACTAACTAACAAAATACAAATTCGGTAACAATGATGAGTATAGAAAAAGTGTCACATCTATAATGTGAGCATTTTGGAAATAACATCTATAGTGTCACATCTAAAATTCGACTTACACATTGATCCACAACTCTTTGAACATTCTCATTATCAATCACCCCGCTCTTATTGACGCGGGCAGCCTTCCACACTTGACTACGGTTTATCTCACCAACTTCTGACTCTTCTACCTGTATATACATTTTTACAAATTAACATAGCAATTAAATTTTTTTATAATATTGTATAGTACATTTATACACATACTTACCATATCAGCTTCAAGACGAGCACACCCTAAACGTGACTTTCTATAGGGATGTTGAGGATTTAACGCTCTTTCTCGATTCTCATCACTAACTTTCTGCATTTATTATAAAAAATGCATCCCACAACACTATCACTAATACTATAATCATGCAAAACTTTAAGGATCCATATCCAAGTGATAAAAGTATTACCTGAAACTTTGCAGTCATATGTTGGGCTACAAATTTATCCCAATCATCTTGTTTTATACAAAAAGAATATTTGGCCGGACGATGTTTAACAAAACCACCCTTACTATCTTTTAGATATGACCTCGCCATTTTTGTTCTGAATGCCCTGTGCAACTTTCCAGCTTCTCTATATACAAAGGCACGATGTTCCTCGCTAATTATAAAAGCTTTCTGCAAATAATTCAGTTTATTAAAACATAGTTCAGTTTATTTAAACATCCCAATCGATAGATTAACGAAATTAAAATTTTACAACTAGCTTAAGTTAGTGTGTTACTTAAATTTCATCCCAAATGTTTTGTTTATAAACCCCCACAGCCTCTTTATTTTTTTTCGCGCTCCAATTGTCCAAGCTTATTGGAACTAACCGACGAACTGTGACACCAATGAAACTAGCAAAAGTCTTGCTATTATGCTTGATTGGTTGACCTCTGGAATTCCATTGAACCTATAACAAAATTAAAGTGCAAATAAAGAATCAACAGTCTCACTAATAGTGTTTAACATTCAAATAGTTTCAAACAACTTACTCATAAAAGATAATCATGTATGTAACCATCACTCATACATAGTTCAGTAAAAGGAAAATTGCCAAGAGAGTAAACAGTATCATAAAACTCTAGCTATTTTACCTCAATTCTCTTTCCATTGCTTTTGGCTTTGTGAATTTTTTGCAATCGGGTCACACCATGTTTACCAACTGTTTTCTTACTAGACGAACCACTTTCATCATCAATAGAAGCCATATTTCACCTATAAAAATTTAAAAAGTTATATACCATACAAGAATAACATTAAGAAGCAATAACAATAAAAAAAATGAAAAACAAATAAATAAACCATACAAGATTAAGTCGGCCTTTTCCTCTTCCTTGTAGTTGGATTCCTACTTTTCTGTTTTCTAGTTACATAAAATGATGGATTGATCCAAATCCCATCACTGTGATCGTTTCTCATATAAAGAATATCATCTATAATTGATTCAGACTCAAGGGATTGTGAAGTATTAAAGAAAGGGTCATCCTCAACATCTATATTTGGAGTGGTGTGATCATTTATTTTGTTACTTAGAAACACAATAGACCACTTTTCATCAGCAGGATCAGTGACATAGAACACTTGGTGAGCTTGTGATGCTAAAATAAAAGGCTCGTCTTTATACCCTACTTTATTAAGATCGACCTTCATGAACCCAGGGTCAACTTGAAGGCCATTGTTATTGTCAACCCACTTGCAACCAAACACGCGCACTTGAAAGCATGAGTAATCCAATTCCCAAATACGTTCAATGACCCCAAAATATGACAATTTGGAAAATGCGGGATTTCTATTTTTGGAACTTGAGATATGCACAGATTCAGCTACGAGTGTGACACCGCTATTTTGCACAGTGCTTTGATGATCATGTTCTTCTGTATAAAATGTATACTTGTTAATTATATAACCAGAGTACGATAGAACATTTGAATTTGGACCATTTGCTAGCCATCTCAATCTTTCTGAAATTGAATCAGGATTTTTAGCAAATTCTGAAAAAATGTGTTCTTTTAGCCACGGTATAAAACTTCGATTGTGTTCTCTTGTTAACCAATTTTCACTCTTATTAGGGTTCAAACTTTGAAGTATTTCTTTGTGCTTTTCAACATATGGCTCAACCTCATCAGCATTGTGTAGAACATACAAGTGTGATTGCTCCAATTCGATGTCTGACATGGTTACTAGTTTACTTGCACCAATCCCTTCCCCTGTTGTTTTTCCAGAGTGTCGTGACATTGGAATACCTATGGGCTCAATATTAGAGAGGTATTCAGTACAAAACTCAATGGCTTCTTCAACTAAATATCGTTCAACAATACAACCATCTGGTCGACTTCGATTCTTCACGTACCCTTTTATTATCTTCATGTAACGCTCAATCGGGTACATCCACCTCATATAAGCTGGTCCACAATATTGTGTTTCCATTATAAGATGGACTGTAAGATGAACCATTATGTCAAAAAATGAGGGTGGAAAATACATCTCAAGCTCACATAATGTGACAACAATTTCCTTTTGTAACGTCGGTAACTTCTCAGGGTCAATAACTTTGCTACAAATAGCTTTGAAGAAAAAACAAAGTTTAGTTATGGTCCATCGCACATTTTCAGGTAAAATGGAACGTATAGCCACTGGAAGAAAGTTCTCCATTAAAACATGACAACCGTGAGACTTTAAACCCTTCAATTTGAGATCTTTCATAGATACCAAACTCTTAATGTTTGATGAGTAGCCCTCTGGAACTTTAACATTGTGAAGAACCTTACACAAGATCTTTTTCTCTTTTCTTGACAGAGTATGAGCTGCTGGAGGTAGAAATGTACGCTTCCCATCCCTCTTAACCGGCTGTAACTCATTTCTTAATCCCATACTTTGCAGGTCTAACCTTGCATTAATGCCATCCTTAGACTTTCCTGGAAGATTGAGTAATGTACCAACGACACTTTCAAACACATTTTTTTTTCTATATGCATCACATCAAGGAAATGTCTAACATACAATGACTTCCAATACGGCAATTCAAAGAAAATTGACTTTTTTTTCCATCCTCCCTTTACAAGTTCACTTGAAAATGGCTTTCCAAAATTAGTGCTCAAAAGCTTTACCTTTTGGTATAATTGATCACCCGTCAAAGCCAAAGGAGCTCTATTTTCTTCTGATTCCCCATTAAAAGCTTTTCTCCATTTTCGAAAATGATGGTTGGTATTTAAAAATCTACGGTGTCCAAGAAATACATTCTTCATACAATACTCCAATCGTATTGAATGTGTACCATCTTCACATATGGGGCATGCAAATTTTCCTTTGACACTGTAGCCTGATAGATTCCCATAGGCAGGAAAATCATTGATTGTTCCAAATAACATAGCCCTCAAGTTGAAGGATTCTTTTTTATACTCATCATATACCTCCACACCTGTCTCCCACAAATGCTTTAAATCTTCAATTAATGGAGCCAAGTATACATCTATATCATTTCCTGGTTGCTTGGGCCCAGAAATTAACATACTCAACATCGTGTATTTGCGCTTCATACATAGCCATGGAGGTAGGTTATAAATCAACAAAATGACTGGCCAAGAAGTAAGTTTACTACTTTGAATACCATGAGGATTTATTCCGTCAGTAGACAATGCAAGACGTAGGTTTCTTTCTTCCTTCCCAAAATTTGGGTAATCATGATCAATTTTTGCCCATTGAGGATAATCTGCGGGATGTCGGAGCATTCCATCAACAACCCTTTCATTTGCATGCCATGTTAAGTTCTTTGCGTCTTCTGCATTATGATACATGCGCCTAAATCTTGGTATTATCGGAAAATACCATAGCGTTTTGGCTGGAGCTGTTTCTTTCTTCTTATAGCGTGGGGCACTACATTTAGGACACATATTCAACGATACATACTCCTTGCGAAATAAAATGCAATCATTTGGACAAGCATGTATCTTCTCGTAACTCATGCCAATAGAACATAACAATTGTTTAGACTCATACGTTCGACTAGGGAGCACGTTGTTCTCAGGCAAAATATCCTTTAACAGAGTCAACAAGTCTGTGAAGCTCCTATCGGACCATCCATGGCGTGCTTTTAAGTTATACAACTTTAAGACCGTTGACAGTCTTGTGAATTTAGTACATCCATCATACAACGGAGTCTCTGCATCACTTACTATCCGCTCAAACATTTGAGGACAATCATGAAGATCTTCCTCAATTACATTGACAAATTCTTCAACTCGATCAAACGCATAATTCGTATCTTTTTCAAAATCATTTGATGAATCTCTCCCATTGCTCCTTTTTGTGGACTTGGTTTTTTTTTTCCCCGTGCATTATCCAGCATGTGTAGCTTTTATCAATTCCATTACATATTAAGTGATCTTCCAAAACATTTGCACTAACATCCGTATAACAACATTCTAAGCAAGGGCATATGATTTTACTAGTGTCTTCAGCATGAGCAATAGCAAACCTAACGAACTCACGAACTCCATCTTCATATTCTTTTGACGCTCGATTGGAAAACATCCATTTTCGATCCATATTTCCTAACAAGTAACATATATAACTAGTTAAAAATTGGTTCTAACAACCAAATTATGTATTTAAGAGTCATATAGCATATGATATTATGAATTTGATTTTGACTTTATGATCCATATGAGATTATGAATTTGATTTTGACTTTATGATGAACTTGAGTTTGAGCAGGATATATGAAGGAAAATAGCAGCCTTGGGGTGATTCGGCTGAGTGTGCATACCACACCGGTGGAGTTGCGTGAGAAACTTGCTATACCAGAAACTTGCTACACCGGTGGATTAGTTTTGCAGCCAGTGTTGTCTATAGCAGATCACAAAGAAAAGTCGTTTCTTCAAATTCCACTAGATTACAGTGCTATAGTTGTTATTTAACAACACGTACTAAATTGTTGTACTAAATTGTGTATTGCAGAAGGTTTGTTAAAAACTCCCCTACACTACAGCAGTATAGCACTGTTATAGTTGGTACTTGACAACACTGACTGAATCCATATAAGCTGTATCCATTTTGATATTATTTGCTTCTGCAGGCTACAAGTGCTCTGGATACCGTCAGTGAACGCTTGGTTCAAGATGCTCTCAACCATTTGATGAAGGGGAGGACAACATTAGTCATAGCTCACAGGTTAAGCACAGTTCAAAATGCTTATCAAATTGCACTCTGTTCAGGTGGGAGGGTTGCGGAACTAGGCACTCATTTTGAGCTGTTGGCTAAAAAGGGCCAGTATGCTTCACTGGTTGGCACTCAAAGGCTTGCATTTGAATAAATTTATTATGAAGGTCTTGTTAGTAATTACTGTTATACCAAATAGCAATACATGAGACATGGAGCTGGAAGATTTTCTGGCTTGGAGAATGCAGAAGGGGATACTGGTTTTGTTTAGAAGATATCACACAACAAAGAGAAACAACCAAAAAGAAAGAAAAGAAAAGGAAATGTAATTAATGTTTTATGGCAATTTTGGTGTACAAGACCTCATCTTATGTTGATAAAATGGTATTACAATTTGGAATAGGAAGATTTTATAATTTCATTATAACCTTGGTGTTGGTGTCCAAAAATGTACAAGAGAAGTGTTATAGAATGTAGGGTAATGAAATGCCTTTGCACTAGTTGCATTGTTACAAGTGGAGGATTGAGTTTGGTACATTGGCTAGTTTCCTACTTTCTAAAATCTAGACCTGATTGTTATCCGGCTCAGGTGGACTTAGAAGACTAAATTTTACGCTTGAAAAATAATCAACCAAGTGGACTTATATTCTACTATCTCAGGATAAAAACACAGTATGTCATATATAAAATATAAATATTAATTATAGTCTTAAAGAAATATGAAATCATTAGAATATAATATTATATGATTACTTAATTATTTGTAGAAATCATAACCAACCATTATTAAGAAAACTATCCATCTTTTAAGGGCACAGACTAATTAATTATTTGTAGAAATACTTTTTTACTTAATGTTTTCTAATTATAATATTCTTAACCTGTACTCTTAGAATAGCAAAACCTTTTAAGAAAATTGAAGTAAATTTTATGGCTGGCAAAGAAAATAGGTACATTTTGCAACTTGGAAACAGTAAAGAAGATATTGAGTATTCTGTCACCATGAATAAGAAGTCATGTCTCTAGGTATACATATTCCTATCTTAGTATAATACAACTCATTATTGTCTTATGTTTTTTTAATCTTCTTGTATTTAGTTTTGCAATGAAACCTCAACTCTTATGATGTAGAAGAAATGAAGATGACAGCATTTAATTCAGCAAGACTCTCAGTTGGTAGACCAAGGAAAGAATTCATAATGAAATCATCAATAGGTTCAACTGTTGCCACACCAACAAGTCTGCACTTTCTCAGCATCGTGGTATCAAAGAAGTCACTGAATGGATGTCAAGTGTAGGTTCTATTATCACTTGTTTATCTATAAGCACTTCTTATGAAAATAAAATGCCAATAAAAAGAACCGTCTTTGAGGGTGTATAAGTCGGGCTATTGCGCATAACCCAAAAGCCCAAAATAGTTTGTTTATTAATAAATTAAGAGTGGAAGAGACACAACCCAATCTGCAAGGAAATGACAGCAACATACAAATTTTTTTATCTGAATCATGGGCGAATATGGCTGCTTAGGAGGTGAGTTTGGAAACAGATGGCTTCAAACTTGTTAGTTCAAAAAGGAATTCGAAAAAATCCAAGAAGAAGAAATTAACTAGGGATAAACCTAGTACATCTAATCCTTTCTCATGAAGTGCATATTCTGGAATATTAGAGGAATTGCAAATGCCTCTTCCAGACTTGCTCTCAAAAGATTAATTTCTGTTAACAATCTAGACTTGGTTTTGGTAGCAGAACCTTGGATGGACTTTTCTAAATTCCTTCAAACTTGGCTTAAGAAGCTCAACCTTAAGCTATTTGCCATGAATTATACGCATGATCTTTTGCCTAACTTATGGTGCTTTTGTAAGTCTAATATCACCCCTACTGTTTTGTTAAGAGTGGCCAAGTAAGCACCCCTGGGCCGTAAGCATTCTGAGAAAAGGCTCGATAGAGCTGTCTGTAATTTCCATTGGATCGATACTTGCTCCTCAACATCCTGCCATACTCTTGTCAAAAACAAGTCTGATCACTATCCCCTGCTTCTAAACTTTGAGTATAATGATCCTAAAGTCACATCTAATTTTAAATTCATGAATATGTGGACCCTTCACAAAGATTGCTTGAATCTCGTTTCTCAAACTTGGCATTCCAAAGTGTATGGCTGTCCCGTGTATGTTTTAGACAAAAATCTGAGGATTCTTAAAGCTAACCTAAAAGAGTGGAACAAAAACAGTTTTGGTAATGTGTAGGAAAAAGTTAAACTGGTGCAAAATGGCGACAGGAAATTTGGTTGTGATGAGAAAACTATCAAAGCGGTTTGTGTACAAAATGTAGGTTGTATTTCTATAGGAAATATTTTACTCTTTGTTGTAGTCCTACTCTTATCTACGTATGCTTGAAATTGACTTTTTTGTATAAAGTCGCCCTGTTTTGACTTGTGCAGTCAGTACAAAGGGATCAGCTAGGAGGCAGTGATATATATGAAACAGTTCGTTCTGAAGTTAGGCGGGCTATTTCTGAGATTCAGATTGACCTCGAAAGTGTAAGTTTCATGAGACTATAACTTTCTCCTTGCCAGCTTGAAGTTAACTGCCTATTGATATAACTAACTGTGATTCATCCTATGCTATTCTCTAACTTGCTTCTTGTTTCGGGAATTTTAGGCTATTCAAGTGAGTAACGCTACAGCCGTTACTGTCACCGATATGGCTGATACTCATCCTGACTTGCTAAGCCCTGGTACAATAGAATTAGCATTGGAGACTAGAAGAGAGTATACCAAAAAGCTTGAAGAGGTAGTATTCCCATTTATACTTGAAGATGAAGTATGGTTAACGTCTCGTTCTTTTATATTGAGCAGAACTTGTCATATTTACAGGCCAAAGAGCGAGCTAGACGTCTTAGAGCAGATCTGGCAGTTGAAGAACATCGAGTGAGAGAACTGGATAGAATCTTGAGAGAAGTTCTTCCATATCCCAAGACTCCTAATATACCAAAGTCTCGTCCATCAAGAAAAGTAGGTTCCTTTCACATTATATTTACTCCACATGTTACATTAGATGTTTCTATCCCATTATTGATGAATCCAAAACACGGTTACAGTCTAGCATTGAAAGAAAAAGGATGTCGAAACGTCTTGCAGAAGATGCCAAGGCTTATTTTGACGAGTGTGTATCACTATCAACATTCGATACTTCGGACTTTTCATCTCAAGAGGATCCTCCGCTCAGTATGGTTGGTCCACCTACTCCATCTCGTTTAACCGAGGCAAGTTCAAATACTCCGCCTTCAAATTTCGTCAGTAATTTACTTTCTACTTAACAAGTGCATCTTTTTATTCTTTTCTTGCATAATCTATATGTTTTACATTTTTGTAGCAATCCGGCACTCGAGAACAATCACACCATATCCATTATGACACAATGCAGCCACCAGCAAGCATTGATTCCGAGGAAGCTATCCATGAACAAGTCAGCTCAACTGCTGATAGCAAAGAAACTGACTCTAAACACTGCTTCTCCTTTGCACAGAAACCATCTGAAGGCACTACAGCTCAACAAGATATCCAACAATACATAAAAAAGTTTGAAAAAAGTGTTTCAAAGTTGCCAAGTATGAGATCAAGTTATGGTGACATGTGTGACTATAGTTTCCAATCATCAGCTGAGAGCTTGTTGATTGACAGGGTGATACTAAGAAGTAGAATTGAATCTGGTAGGTTTTTACTCTGTGGTGGTGGTAACTTTTGGTCACCTTGATGCTTTGGTAGGTTTTTACTCTGTGGTGGTGGTAAGGTTTGGTCACCTACTTAACAAATTATAATGCACACATCTTGAGATTTGTTGTGATTGGTGGTGGTGGTGGTGGTAAGGTTTTTACTCTGTGGTGGTGGTAAGGTTTCTATCTCTCATCCATTTCAACCCCAAAACAAAATCAATCTTTCTCTTAAAATAAGAACAACAACAAAATAGAAATCCAAGATTCAAATCAAGCATTTAAGTTCTCCAACAACAATCACAACAAATCGAGAAAATAGAGGGAAAAAATTGCTTACCTGCAAGCAAAACCGAGAGTGGCTGGAGATGGAGGTCGGAGTCGAACGCCCAGTGGTGGCTGCCGGTGAGCTACAGGGGGCCGGAGTGCGTCGATATTGTGCTGTTGCAGAAGCAGTTGAGTTGTCGTCGCGGTCGCCGGCGTGTCGTCGGAGGCCAGTCAAGTAATGGATTTGGAATCTCCTTCCTGTGTTTTTTTATTTTGTTTCGGTTTGTAATGGAAATAACTTTTTTTTTTATCAATTAATTAATTAATTCATTATTATATATAAGATAGCGCTTTTTAATAAATGCTATTATATAGGTAGTCAAATAATAGCGTTTTATACAAAGTGCTATCTTAAAGAAGTTTAATAATAGCGTTCTGGTACAAAGTGCTATCATAATTACATAGTCTGTATTATATAATAGCGCCCGATTAAAAAGTGCTATTATAAATGTGTTTTTTCCATTTTAATAGCATTTCTTTTAAAAGTGCTATTAAATTAGGTGATACAAAAAATCATTTTTGGCGTAGTGAGTTGTTCCTTCATGTGTTTCAACCAGTGTATCCCAAATTTCTTTTGTCGTTGTGCATGCTGAGACACGGAAGAATTCATCCATACTAAGTGCGCTTTGAAGGAGGTTTATTGCCTTTTTGTCATACAGGACCTTTTTCTTATCATCATCATCCCATATTTCTTTTCCTTGTGCTTCTAGATGAGCCTTCATACGGATCTTCCAGAAATCAAAATATTCACCACAAAATAGAGGAGGCTTGTTGCTACTGCCACCGTCTATGAACATAGAATTGTTGTTTGTGGAAGCCATTCTGGATCTACTAGGAACAGGTTACCTATAACCTGCTCTGATACCAATTGTAAGTTCAGATGCGCCTAAGAGGGGGGGGGGGGGTGAATTAGGTTCTAAAAACTTTTTCTGGTTTGTATGAATATTTTTGCATGAGTTTCTTTTCTTTCTTTTTCTGATAAGTGATGAAACCAGTAAATGCGGAAAGTAAAAAACATAGAGATGTATCCTGGTTCCCCTCACAGTCCGAGAGTACTCCAGTCCCCTTTCAACATGAAAGAGATTTACTTATAGTTGGTAATTTGTACAAAGACTACCAAACAACCAAGAACAATCCTCTTGGACCAAGAACAATCCTCTTGGATTTTCACTAAGACCACAAAGAGAACAATCCTCCCTAAGTGTCTTTCTTGTTTCCAACAATCCTGAAAACAAGGATACAATAGTTTGTTTGATTTGCATAAGAGTTTGAAAGATGAAAGAGCAATGTCAATCACTTGATTGATCTTTTCTATTCAATATGAAATTTAAGATGGAATACTCTTCTAAGTGCTCAAGAACAATTTTCAGTATGCATGTGAAAATGATAAACATAAATCTTGAGTATCGAGAGTATGATTCAAAGAATAGAAAGTAATTGTTATTTTTTGGTGATTGTTGTTTTTTTCAAAATTCTAAACAAAAGATAATTTATAGTGTAGTAATACCTCTTCAATGAATCATAGAAATGTTTAAACCATTTTTACTGGAAAAAAGTATTTGAAAAGATACAAAGATTGCCATGAAAAGGTGTTACAAAAAGTTGCTGGAAAAAATGAAAATTTTCAAAATCTGAAGCACAACAACCGGTTGCACTAAAGCAACAACCGATTGCTGTAATAGCAACGTTTAAAAAATTTGAAAAATATAAATATGACAACCGATTGTCATTGAGGAGCAATCGGTTGCTCATAGGCCAACGTTCAAAAAATTTGAAAACAAAACACATGACAATCAATTGCTGCTAGATGACAATCGATTGTTTGTAAAAACAGAAACTTTTGTTTTTTGACTGCAACCGATTGTCCTAGCATGACAATCGATTGCTTGTGTACAAAAATTTAAAACTCATTATTTTCAAAGATTTTAAGCAATTTAAAACATCCTTCTTCAATCATACATAGTATATACTCAAAATATTATTTTAATAAAGTAAATGCATGATTAAAAATAGTTTTGAGCACTAAGAGCATAAGATCAAAAATTTCATATACCTTAAGCCATAAGTCTTGAAAAGTTGATCTTGATCAATGAATCTTTGCTTGAGATAAATCTTCTATCTTGATCCATTCATTTTTGTATGCTAGTTTGTCTTCATCAAAACACTTGGAAAGCTTGATTTCACAAAGATTACCTTCGAGCATTTCCCGCGAGAAGAAAATCAGCTAGCAGACGCACTAGCTACAATGTCATTTATGTTTAAACTTAGTTTGGATAACGAGGCTCCTCAAATCACTATTGAACGGATGGATGAACTAGCCTACTGTCACGAGATCAATACTGAATAAGTAATGGATCAACCTTGGTTCCATGAGGTTAAAAGGTATCTCGAGTCTCAGGAATACCCAAAAGGAGCTTCAGTAAATGACAAGAAGTTCTTAAGAAGACTCTAGGCTAAGTTCTTTCTTAGTAACAGCATTTTATACAAACGCATTCATGACTCCGTTTTACTTCGGTGCGTAGACAAGGTTGAAGCTGAAAGGATCATGGTTGAATTACACGAAGGCACTTTTGGCACCCATTCCAGTGGGAATATGATGGCAAAGAAAATCCTATGGGCAGGATATTATTGGTCTACCATGGAGGCAGATTGCTATCAACACTCTCGGACTTGCCATAAGTGTCAGATTTATGCTGATAAAGTGCACGTACCTCTGGTTCCTCTAAACGTCTTAACGGCTACTTGGCCATTTGCTATGTGGGGAATCAATATGATTGGGGAAATCAAGCCAACGGCCTCCAATGGACACCGCTTCATTTTAGTGGCCATCGACTATTTTACAAAGTGGGTTGAGGCAACTTCCTTTGCTTCTGTTACTAAGAATGTGGTCGCCCGGTTCATCAAACAGAATCTCATATGTCGGTACAATATCCCAGAGAGAATCCTCACTGATAATGGTACGAATCTAAACAACACTATGATCACCACCTTGTGCGAGCAATTCAAGATTCAGCATCACAATTATTCCCCTTACCGGCCAAAGATGAATGGTGTTGTCGAAGCTGCAAATAAAAATATTAAGAAGATCATACAGAAAATGACAGTCACATACAAAGACTAGTATGAGATGCTACCGTTCGCTCTCCACGGGTATCGTACCATAGCTCGCACATTAACTAGGGCAACACCTTATTCTCTGGTATACGGCATGGAAGCTGTCTTACCTATCGAGGTCCAGATCCCATCTCTGAGGATCATGAAGGATGCTGGTTTGAATGAAGAAGATTAGATCCGGACTCGGTTTGACCAACTAAACTTGATTGATGAGAAGAGGCTTGCAGCTATCTGTCATGGTCGGATATACCAAAAACGCATTATTAAAGCTTTTAATAAAAAGGTCAAAAGTCAGGTATATCGGGTCGGTGACTTGGTAATCAAGCGTATCATTTTGCCACAAGGTGATCCCAGGGGCAAATGGACTCCTACATATGAAGGGCCATTTGTAATCAAAAGCATATTCTCTGGTGGAGCAATGATCTTGACCACAATGGATGGCGACGACCTCCCGCACCCTGTAAATACGAACATAGTTAAAAGATATTACGCATGATCAAAGACCCGCTAGGTTGACTGGCCTAGGCAAAAATAAGGGCTTCCCGGTGAACCAAAAGGGTTCGGGCAAAAATAAGGGATAAATATTAAAAAAAATCTGTACACCTAGTAAGTCGAAAACCCGAAAGGGCGGCTTGGGCAAAAAAGGGTATCCCGGTGGACTGAAAACCCGAGAGGGCGGTCCAGGAAAAAGTTAGGGATTGAAGCGGATGACTATGTCCCGTTGGATCATCTTGCAGACCATCTTCAGCATCGACCAATCAACCCAAATGACTCTAAATCAATCCAATCGACTTCGCCGAGGCGATAAGTGGACAAGACACTCAGAGACATGAAGACTATAGCAGAATTGGAATCCCATGGGATTATTTCATATAGCTATCTTTTCTTTGTATCAAATTTCATTTTTTACAACGACATTCTCTCGCTAGAATGCTCGTCTCATTGTACAAAAAATACTTATTCAAGTTAATAACAAAGATATCCCTTTTGGAAGTGCAAAACCATCTGTTTTTATTTGTTTTTGTGTTTTGCTTACAAAAATGTCCAATGATTTATTTTTGAACATATGCATTTGAACGTGATTACTGTTACAAATAAACAGAAAACGGAAAGACAATTACTAATGACTTTAAGAAATAGGGTAATATCTATAGGCCATTCCATAAGATCCCCGCAGGTATCTTCTCCGGCAAGAACAAAAGCAAATACATCCTACTATAAAATCTTCAACATATCACCAGTATGCAGCCTATTGATATCAAGCGTCCTCGTATCCCTGACAGAATAAAGCTTCCAACCACTACTCCAGAGTGTCCCCAGTAAGTTGCCAAACTTCTCAGATATCCCCAGCAGGACTTCACGAAGTCTACAAGCAATGACTGGCTTCTTCCTTCTATAACAGAGTTTATTCACCCATCAGTACTTCAGAAGGGATTTATTATCCCCGCTCCCAGCAACGCTACGTCACAAACAACCTTTAATTCCATACATTTGCATCCATACGTCATAGCATTAATAACACTAGTACATACAATGCAATCTCATTTATTTGGAGAGACAAACATCACACCATGCATCGCATACATCATAGCATTGCATACAATTAACTCTTTACCTTTTGCAGGAAAGAGTCATTCGACAGGAAATTATCATCAACATTTTTTAACAGACAAAGTTTTTTGACAAGAAAAGGCTGGTCGACCGTCTACATAACGAGATTCGTTTCCAGATTCTCACTGGTTCAGATAAATCTCTCAACAGTTTATTCTGATTCGTTCCCAAATTCTCACTGGTTCAGATAAATCTCTCAACAGTTTATTCTGATTTGTTTCCAGATTCTCATTGGTTCAGATAAATTTCTCAACGATTTATTCTGATTCGTTCCCAGATTTTCACTGGTTCAGATAAATCTCTCAATGGTTTATTCTGATTCGTTCCCAGATTCTATCTGGTTCAAATAAATCTCTCAACGATTTATTCTGATTCGTTCCCAGATTCTATTTGGTTCAGATAAATCTCTCAATGGTTTATTCTGATTCGTTTCCATATTCTCACTGGTTCAGATAAATCTCTCAATGGTTTATTCTGATTCGTTTCTATATTCTCACTGGTTCAGATAAATCTCTCAACGGTTTATTCTGATTCGTTTCCAGATTCTCATTGGTTCAAATAAATCTCTCAACGGTTTATTCTGATTCGTTTCCTAATTTTTACTGGTTCAGATAAATCTCTCAACGGTTTATTCTGATTCATTTCCATATTCTCACTGGTTCAGATAAATCTCTCAACGGTTTATCCTGATTTGTTCCCAGATTTTATTTGGTTCAGATAAATCTCTCAACGGTTTATTATGATTCGTTCTCTGTTAAGATCAAGTTCAAACTTTCTATCAACAATCATCTTTGGATGGCATCTATAAGCCCATCTTTGACAATTCTCCATCGCTTCTCCAAATGGCATCTTTAAGCCCATTTCCTCACGCAATCGACTCGTGCATCGTCTAGTGCAAATTTCTGGGCACTCTAGTGTTCAATCATCTTCTACTTTCAAGCCACAAACGACAAACACGACGATCTCTCTTTTCAAGTTTAAGAAGATTGAACAGGGGCAGCTGTTGTACCCCAAAATTTTCCCTCCCGTTTTCCACTCAGGATGTTATTCTAGGGTTCTTCAAACCCTCAATTTGGCTCAAAAGTTGATCAAGCAGATTCTCTTCCTAGGCAAATAGTCAGCAATTAGGGTTTTGTATTTCCTCAAAGAAATTTGAGCCTTTTAAGGTTTTAAATGGTCTTCATAGGAATTCATGTCCCCTCAAGGATTGTTTAAGTCAGTCTTCAAACCTCGCATTGCAAATTTTCTCAAGCAATGGGACAGATAACTGAAAAATGACTACATTGACTTAAAAAATAACCCTTTTGCGAGAACAAATTCAAAACGGTCGTAACTTCTTTATTATTCAAGATTTTTGAATGGTTTCTTGCGTATAATTCTCCTTAATGCGATCTCAAATTTCTCTTCACAAATCAAGAACTGATTACGCATAGAAGATCACCAAAAGATTGAATGCTTTGGAAGTCGCATCATGAATTTTGACCTAATTTCAAATAACAGTCGTCTGATAGCTAAGAATTTTTACTGAAGGACTGACGATTGTTCTCAAGAGCTTGTTTATCTGGAAAGAGTATGAAGATTAAGGCTATCATCTAAAATAATCATGATTGTGGATTCAGGTTGGCCAATTGGGTTACATTCTTAAACATTTATTTTTTTTAGGAATTGGAGTATAAGGCATAGGTTTGTTTGAGACGCAGTTATAAAGTCACCTGTGATCATCAGGAATTCAAATAAGTGATTTGGAAAGTGTTTTTCAATAATTTCAATCCAATTTCATTTTCATGGCACAAGGTGTTGTGGAACTCATTCATGGGATGTTTGAAGAATTCAAATTTGAATTTCAAGAGATTTTGCATACTTAGAGTATCATTAGGGATTGTTTGTTTGAAATACAAATTGAAAAAATTACAAAATGGATACAAGTTTGTTCTAAAAAAAAAGTAAACTACAAAGAAGTTTTCTTCAAAGTCTTCATCAAACACTTCAAGCTGCTCCTCATCAATTTCTCCTATTTCCCATTGGTTTTCTCATCCCATGAAACAAAAAGAGAAAAGATGTTGTTAGAAACATAAACATGAGCATAAATTTACAAAAAAAAAGAGTTTGGTGAATTCATCACTAGGGTTTGCTTTTAGGGATCAGAAATTGTGGGTCTATCATCACCTATTTCCCCCCATTGCAAGTCACAAAAAATCATCTTTCTTGGTTCACAAAAAGAGAGAAATGAAGCTATAAGGCAAGCAAATACAAACAAACTGCCGAAATTGTAACACAAAAACTACAAGGCTGCAAACAACAGCAATTAGATACAAGACAGTAGACCAAATACAACCTGCAATAAGCAAGACAGCAGACTGCTATATTAAGCAACACTTAGCAAAAAAACAAGCTAACAAATAGAGTCAATAAAACCTGCAACATATACATAAGCCCATAAAGCATAACAAATAAACATAAGCAAGCTGACTTTCTCGCATGTCATCATTTCCCTGTTATCACAAACCCTTCAGAAGTTTATAAAATAAGAAGAAAATTGCTTTTGTTTCATAAAAAGAGGAAAGAGGAAAGATGAAAGAGATATCACCACAAACCAATGCAGCCCAAATCCTGCTAAGTACCAAAGCCAGTCCTGCCCAAGCTCAGTCCCAACATTGCATAAAAAAGGCAACTTAAGGCCTGCACCTTAAGATTTCAAAGTCAGCATATTAAAATATATTCAAAATCTAAGAGTTTCCCTCCATTTGGACTTGGTTTTCTTGTATAATACCAATTACTGTTTCAACAAAAAAGAGAGAGAACAAAGGCTACTCAGAAAAAAAAAGACCCAACCAAATTCCAAAGCCCTTTTGTCTCAGTACCCAAAAACCAGAAACCAACATAGCATCAAAAAACCAGAAACCAACATAGCATCCAAACCAAAAATCAACAACTGTTCAGAGCCATCAAAAACCAGAAACCAACATAGCATCAAAAAACCAGAAACCAACATAGCATCCAAACCAAAAATCAACAACTGTTCAGAGCATAAAAAAAAACATAAGTCTAAAAGCCATATCTTTTTTTCTTGTTCAAGAAAATCAGTAACTCAGAGAGATAGAAAAAGCCAAACCCTAATCGTCATTGTATATTCAGAAGAAGAGAAATAGATTCAGAAAGTACCGGAAGCAGAGATTTCACAAAAAAAAGGTTCGAAGCTCACAGTTTTTGGAGAACACGATTTCCGTTTTCCCTTTTTTTCTTTATGTTTCGCTTTTTCGTTTTGCATGTTCATCATAAATCATCATCGTTCGCCACATCTTTGCCTTAGGGTTTCCGTCCACCCCTCTTTAGATCTAGGGCTTCAAAACTAAAAATCTTCAAAAAATAACCATAGATTAGCAACTAGAGAGAAGAGAGAATCAAATTGATATAAAAAAATGGTATTTGAAGTCACACCGCCGCCGTCACCGCTGCAAGGCGATTTCCGGCGCGGCCATGTAGCCTTCTCCGGCGAGGACTCAATGCAAGAGAGAAGAGAGAACGTGTTTTAAGAGTGAGAAAGGAACATGAATCATGAGAACCATGGCCCAGTTTAATCAATTTTGCCTCATTTGATGATAATTTCTTGATCCGATCTGGTGGTGACACTTGTCACCACCTCTTTAATCCCACCCTTCATCTTAGGATTTTCATTACATTTTAGTGTGAGCATTGGCCAGTTGGGCCTTCAGATCTGGCCCATGGTTTTTTTCGATCTGCACTCCTGAATCTTGCTCACACACCTCCAGTGCATAACTCACAACCAGTTGGGCCTCAAGCCCTTGCCAGCCCATCCAGATTCCATTTTTTTTTGTTCTTCATCTTCTATATATCTTTTTTTTCTCTATTATTTTTTGTTCATGAATTAAAGAGTGCCAATTTTGAAATTTTATATTAGTTTATATATATATTTTTGAACCTATGGTTAACATAGTTTAGATTTAATGATTTTTTTAGAATTTTAGTTTAGATTTAATAACCCCTTTTTTTAGTCTAGAAGTATTTTTTAAATAGTCTTAGAATTTTGATTCTTTTATTTTAGATTTAAATTAGTAATTAATAAATTTATTATTAATCTAGTTTAGATTTAAATTAGTATTTTTATAATATATTTATTTTATATTTAATTTAGCTTAGGTTTTAATTTTGAATTTTTAACCTTAGATTTTTTTAACTTAGTTTAAAATAACCTTTAGTTACATCTCTATTATTCACAAACAAAATCCACAAAAGAATTAAAATACCAAAAATACTATTTCATTCATTTCGCCTATTAATTTTACTTAATAATTTGTTTAGTTAACTATTATTTTCTAATTCGATTGGGTTGTATTGCGTGTCTATTTAAACTCTTATAACATGTTGTCGATCAGATCCATCCCCGTTTGTAAATTTATAACCCCCATTCCCGAAAACTCTGTAATAGCGTAGAATTTCAATTTCTGCAATTTACTGTTTTCCTTATACTGTATAGTAATTAGGCGTGCATGGCAAGACATAAAATCAATCGCTAGATAACCTAATTTTAACAAAATAACTTGAAACGAACACACTTTTCACACGCGCACCTCTAGGGTAACCTTGCTTGTTGCCTCGGAAACACAGTCATGTCCCTCGAATATGGGACGTTTTAGCAATGACCCTTCGATAAAAAGATCGTAGTCCCTCGATGACCCTCGATGTTTCCTTCGATAAAACGATCTCGTCCCTTACAAAAATTACTAAAGCGTCACATAAGTTGCTTTCGATGACTGTAAAAATTGACCCGCGCCCGTCCCTTTACATCTAACGATGGGGCTTCTTACCAAATTAATGGTAAGATAGCAACATTAAAAGAAGGAAGAAAAGAACAATTGAAAACCTTTCGAGTAGGTAGATTCGCTCCTAGTTACTCGCTTGCTCATGACAAAAACATTTTTACACCAACACTTTCATCTCAAAACATTTTCAAAAGACAAAACATTTTATACGTTCTTATAGAGACGAGAACCATTGCAAAACATCTTTTAAAAACCACTTTCAAAAACACATTCCACAAACATATCTTTGAACAATTTTTCGAAACAATACTTTGTACGCGTTCTTATAGAAACGAGAACCATTACAAAGACATTTTCAAAATATTTTCAAAGCCCACACCACAAGCACATTGTCAAAGAAAAAGCAAGTGATCTAGCGAACAACTAAGAGCCCATGGAAAACCATGGATGAAAAGGGTGCTAATACCTTCCCTTTTCATAATCTACCCCCTGAACCCGAGAAATAAACTCGAAAGGTCTTTCCTGTGCTTTTTTACCTTTCCTTTTGGATAAAAGAAAAGTCGGTGGCGACTCTTGCTATCCGTACAAATGCAATCAAAACGCAAAAAATCAAGTCAGTTCTCCCACCGTATCACAGGTAGTATACTGTATCTCATATTCTGTTAGGATCATCTGCCATCTCGCTATTCTCCCAGAGAGTGCAGGTTTCTCAAAGATGTATTTTATTGGATCCATTTTAGATATCAAAAGGGTAGTATGATTCAGCATATACTGTCTTAGCCGGCGAGCAGCCCATGCCATAGCGCAACAAGTTTTCTCGAGCAGTGAATATCTTGTTTCACAGTCGGTAAACTTTTTGCTCAGGTAATAAATAGGGTGCTCTTTTTGGCCAGACTCGTCATGCTGCCCCAGCACGCATCCCATTAAAATTTCCAAAACAGTCAAATACATAATCAACGGTTTTTCCTCGACTGGTGGCATCAAAACAGGAGGCTCTTGCAGGTACTCTTTGATCTTGTCGAAAGCAGTTTTGCATTCATCATTCCATTGGACTACATGATATTTATTCAATAGTTTGAAGATTGGTTCACAAGTAGCTGTCAGGTGAGAAATGAATCTGGCAATGTAGTTCAAACATCCCAAGAACCCTCTGACTTCTTTTTCAGTACGAGGAGCAGGCATCTCTTATATTGCCTTCACCTTAGCAGGATATACTTCAATACCCTTATTGCTGACGACAAAGCCTAGGAGCTTACTAGACCTTACTCCAAATGTGCATTTATTTGGGTTCAACCTCAGCTTGTACTTCTTTAGTCTCTCAAAGAGTTTTTGTAAATGGTTAAGGTGCTCTTCTTCTGTTTGAGATCTAGCTATCATGTCGTCCATATAGACTTATATTTCGTGATGTATCATGTCGTGAAATAGAGCTACCATGACACGTTGATAGGTTTCCCCCAGCATTCTTCAGTCCTAATGGCATCACCTTGTAGCAGAAAGTGCACCACTATATGACGAATGTTGTTTTTTCCATGTCCTCGGGCGCCATTTTGATTTGGTTGTAACCCGAGAAACCGTCCATGAAGGAAAACACTTTGTGTTGTGCAGTATTGTCAACTATGATATCAATATGGGGAAGTGGGAAATCATCCTTAGGGCTTGCCCTATTTAAATCTCTGTAGTCCATGCACATTCATACCTTGCCGTCCTTCTTGGGCACGGGAACAACATTGGCAACCTATTGCGGATAGGAGGTGACGGCCAAGAATCCAACATTGAATTGTTTCATGACTTCTGCTTTAATCTTCTCTGACATGTCTGGTCGCATTCGATGGACCTTTTGTTTTACTGGTGGGAAATCCCCTTTTGTAGGTAGACGATGCACCACAATATATGCATCCAGTCCTGGCATGTCTTCATACGACCAGGCAAAGACCTCAACATACTCGTGTAGCAACTAAATCAGACGCTCCTTGACACTTGATTCCAGATTGGCACCCACCTTGACCTCTCTTTTGTCTTCTTCGGTACCCATGTTGATTGTATCCACGGGATCCTCGTGAGGCTGAATGGTTCTCTCTTCTTGTAGTAGTAATCTGGCAAGTTCCCCTGGTACTTCACAATCTTTCTCACCTTCGTCTTCGGCTTGGTAGATTAGATTTTCAGAGTCACAAAAAGCCATAGAAGAACAGTTATCCATGGGATCTCGAATGGATGTAGACCTGCATTGTGAGTGTGAGTATGTGTAAGGGTATATCTATCTTCGAAAGAAAAAATGTAAAAAGAAAAACAATGAGCACAAAGTTTGTATGAAAATCGTCCATGATTCATTGATGTCATATGTAAATGAGATAATAACCCTTAAAAATGGATCATTGTGCCTCGAGTAAGACACAAGGTTTTAAGAGTTTGAATTGTTTTAATATTACAGATCCAACAAAATGTAAAGACAAATTATTGTGGGATAAAAGTGACCGGGACAAAATCTCTAGCATCCCAGTTGCTGAGCCCTCCACTGACAGTTGGGAAAATCTAATCCTCCAGGTTGTAAATGTCTTCATCATCCTCTACCGCATTGACTTCACGATTGCTGATCTTCAGGGGTGGTCCTCCAGCACGAGCGCGGCGTACGGCCTTTTGAGCACTTGAAGTGAAAGCCAGGCCAAATTTTTCATACTTATATGGGATATCTGGGAGCTGCCCCCAGATAGTGCACCCACCTTCTTCTATCACTGCCTTTGCATCCTTCAAAGATGACATTCTGAGTAGAGGCCTTATGATTTTAGGAACATCCCTGGTTACCGCCACATCTTGCGGGACTTCCTCAAAGTGTTGGAATGGAGTTTCAATAAATTCACCATCTAACTCCACATATCTGAATGAATTGAGATGGCTAATCATATACTCTTCTTCTCCATGAACGGTGATAATCTTCCCGTGAATTGGATATTTCAGCATTTGGTGCAACGTAGAAGTAACAGCGCCAACATTGTGAATCCACGGTCTGCCAAGCAAGCAGGAATATGAAGGACGAATATCCATTACATAAAAAGGTGAATCAAATGTTTGGGTTCCAACCTTTATGGGGATATCCACTTCCCCGTGCACCATCCTTTTTGAGCCGTCAAAGGCTCTTACTACTATGCTACTCGGCTTTAATGTCAATCCCTCACAATCAAGCCTATCAAGATCTTTTTTAGGAAATACATTTAGAGATGAGCCAGTGCCCACCAAAACATGAGCCAAGGTTGTGCCCCTACATTCAATTGAGACGTGCAATGCCTCATTATGCTTCCTTCCTCTTGGCATTAAATCAGCATCCGAAAAACCTAGACCATTATCTGCAGTTAAGCTGGCTACGCAGTCTTGGAACTAATCGGCAGATGTTTCTTGGGGTACATGGGCAGTTTTCAGGAATTTTACCAAGGCTTTTGCATGCGCCTCAGAACATAGTAGTAAAGCCAGCATGGATATTTTGGATGGAGTTTGCCCTAGTTTCTTAACTACATCGTAGTCGCTTCTTTTTATGATCTTTAGAATTTCCTCCATCTCTTTCCGGGAGGTTTCAGGGATAACCAATGATTGTGCTTTCGTCCGGACAGGCTTAATCAGAATACTTTTACCTCGAGTCTCGGTTAAATAGACAGTAGGAATGCCAGTAGGAGTGATAGTAGGGATTGTAACAGCTTTGTTAGTTGGAGTATTGGTGGAGATGATTGTAGGACTGGGAATAGCCTTCGGAGGAGCAACAACAACAGGAATGATTATGGGTTCAGAAACTGCTTTTGGGGGAGCAGTTTCTGGAGATAATATCCTTCCGCTCCGGGTAATCTTTCTAGTCCCTGCAATATTACTGATATCGGGGTCAACTTTTTTAGAACTTGAATCTTCGGTAGCTGGCCAGTCTTGTTTGATACAGTGGTAGTAGACATCCCCTCCATAATTCCATGGCATGGTTTTATCTGACGAATACGGGACTGGTCCAAGCATTGTAATTATCAAAGGAGCTGCTTTTGGAACTGATGTAATTCTAACAGGTCTTTTGGTGGAGACCCTGGAAGAATTGGCGGAAATGGTAATGATAGACACATCATTAAGAGTAACAGGTGAAACAGAAGACTTTTCAAACAAAATTTCCTTGTTATCTATTAGGCATTGGACGCCTGCTTTCAACAAAGGACAGTTGGTTGGTGAGGACAAACAGAAATGATAGCCTTTATCGCATCCTGGGAATACACCGGCAATTAAAAAATTATTTTTGATAGTTAAGAGTGGGGTCACAAGTTCATCAACTGAAGTAACAAACATATCTTCCTCAATGGCATTGGTATTATGGTCGTGTTTGGGCATAGGGGCAGAAATGACATTTGGCTTTTCGGACGCATCAAATTCAATCTCTTTGGCTTCAATGAGGTCTTGTACTTTGTTCTTTAGAGCCCAACAGTTGTTAGTGTCATGGCCGGGACTCTCAGAGTGTTATGCACAGCGGGCATTAGGATGGTAGTAAGGAGATGTTGTGTTAGGGTTCTTTGGAGCTTCTTTCGAGGTTACTAAGTTGGGTCTTAATAGATGTGGCAATACTTGAGATAAGGTCATGTTAATTCTGGTGAATTGTATGACTGGTCTTTCCATCCTTGGTTGGTTGTTTCTTTGCTGATCAGACGCAGGTTTAGGAATCATAACAGCCCCCACCATTGGACAGTGTTTGGCCCTATCTTGACTTCTCTGAGGATAAACAACAGCCACTTCTTTCTTTCTGATGAATGGCTTCCTTATAGAAGCAGAGGATGTATCTTTTTGAATCTTTCCACTCTTTATCCCGACTTCTATCCTCTCTCTGGTAAATATCAGTTCAGTAAAACCTGCCGATGCACTCCCAATTAGGTGATTGAAGAAGGGACCAGACAAGGTGCCCAAAACATGTCTATTAATTCTCTTTCAGATAGGGGAGGTTGAACTCTTCCAGCCAAGTCTCTCCATTTTTGCGCATAGTCTTTGAAACCTTCATTGGAAATAATGGCCATACTCTGGAGTTGAGTACGTGTAGGCGCAAGATCAGCATTGTATTGGGATTGTTTGTAAAAGGCTGCAGCAAGATCTTCCCAGTTATGAACATTGGCTCTTTCTAACTGATAAAACCAATCAAGTTGAGTTCCAGACAGACTATCTTGGAAGAAGTGTACCCATAAGTCTTTGTCAGCGGTATGGGGCTGGATTTTCCTCACATAGGACCGGAGATGCATTTTAGGGCATGAAACTCCGTCATATTTGGCAAACACAGGTGCTTTGAATTTTGGAGGAATGACAATCCCCGATACTAGACCCAATTCCTCAAAGTCCAATCCAGGCACTTTTTGGATTTCCATTACGCTCAATCGCTCTTCGAGATGTTTATACTTGTCATCAGCTGGAGGGTATTGTTCTTCAGAATAATCTTCTTCTTCCTCTTCCTCTTATGATTCTGACTGGACAACTGTTTCCTTTCCCTTCCCATCTTGGTTTTCTTTCTCACCAGATGTTGTTGCAAAGTCTAGGGCTATTCTTTTCTGTCCTTGGAACCTTCTTCCCATGTTTAGAACTCCGGCTATCTTCTTTGTCTTCTTTTTCTTCTCCTCAGCCAGCAAAGTCTTCAACTCTTCTTGTCCTTTGGCTAGGGTCAAGAACAACTGTTGAAACTGTGCATTCTGAGCTTGGAGGTCCTTCATTATTTTCTCGAGATCCATCTTATTGAAATAAACAGTAGAGAGATGAGGAGACTTGTTGCAAGAAATCTGCTTATGTTATAATGATAAATGCATATGCAAATGTTTTCAATGATTTTAAGATTTAAATTTGTTTTAGATAAAAAGGAAACACACGTCATATTAATAGATTAAAGCTTGAGTACATCAATGCCTTCTTCGGCAAAATAATGCAAAAACTCTAAGATAAAAAGGTAGTACGCATCCTCTTTGGTGCAATATAGGCATTCAAAGTCTGTTCCTCATGAAGTAGCCTAGTGAGTTCCAAAACCTTATTCTCGCTTGCATAGAATTGGGCTTCGAAGGTATCTCGCTCCCCCTTGAGATGCATCCAATCCCTTTGTAGGTCTTCAAGAGAGGTAGGCATGTCAAGATGTAGGATAGTATATGGAACATCTCCCTCCATGATAGGCTCAATGATTACTGGGAGAATGGAGGGGTAAGGCATTATAAGACTCTGAGCACGAGCTCGTACCCATTTGAGGTAAGGCTCAAGAGGGATGGAATTATTGTTCCCCAAAGTCTTTCTATCTACCTTGTTTAACATCCTTCAAGCTCGGATAAATCTCTGGTGAAGACCTTGATCATCGTTGTCGTAGTCAAATACCAAACCTTGAATCAGCATCTCATGTGGGCCATCCCTTCGGGCGTAACCAAACTATCTTAAGGCTAAGTAAGGGTTGTAGGTGATACCTCCCCTAATGCCAAGTAAAGGGACATTAGGAAATTCTCCACAACGGTCAACAATAGTAACATTCTCTATGGATCGGGAGCACCAATGAATGCCTGAATGTTTGAGCGTCATCAACCTTTGTGACCACCTTGAACCTTGTTCATTCCTTAATACAGATTGGGAAATATGCGAAATAAACCATCTTGCCAAGAGAGGAGTGCAACACATAAGGACACCTCTTTTCCTCATTGTGCGAGTGTGAAAAGAGTGTAGGATATCTCCTAGCAATGTAGGCACCGGGTTGCGGGATATGAAGATTTTGACGGTGTTCACATCTATGAGTTGATCAGGATTTGGAAACAAAACCATCCCATAGATGAGGAGAGACACAATTTCCTCAAAAGCTAGTAGGTCTAAATAATTCCAACAGTTTTGGGCTTTCTCAAACAAGAACTTTTCTAGGAAACATTTGACACCACTCCTTGTTTCCCAATAAGTTGTGACATCAGATGAGTGCAAGTGTAGAGCTTGAGAAATCTCTTATGGCTTTGGATCTCTTTCCGTACCGTTGAAAGGTAGTTGATTGAGAATGGGAATTCTCAATAGTCGGGAGAATTCTTCCAAAGTAGGCACAAGTTGATAGTCGGGAAATGTGAAGCAATTGTGTAAAGGATCAAAGAACTGAAAGAGCACCTTCACCGTGTCCTCATCTGTGTTGGAGGTGACCAAGTTGAGTAGACGACCATGTCTCTCAGTAAATGGAGAGTTTTCAGGAATCCTTGAAGCTAGCTCCTTAAGTTGTGGAGGGATCCTTACAAGGTTGACTTGAATAGTTTTCCTGCAAAGAGAATCCATATCCTAAAAAACAAGAACAAAGATGAATCCCAGAATCCTTGAAATGGTTAGTGAATGTGTATGATGTTATGATGTTATGATGTTATGATGTTCATGATGTTATGTACAAGTATGTATATATGAACAAAACAAACAAGTCCCTAGGTTTAGGCTTGCATGGAGTTTTATAGGTAAGTACCCTCTTGAAGTTTAGTTGGCTCAAATTTGTCCTAGTAATAGTAATCAGGTTCTAAGGAGCTCAATATCACTGGTTTGTTTCCTTGGTCATTGTTTCAGCACAAGCCTCTTTAATGGCGACCGAAATATCCCAAGAAACCAAATTTCAATGAGTGTAGTATCGAGTATCTAACAACTTTGGATTGTACCAAAGCCGGTCATCTCACTACATCCTAAAGGCCAAGTTGGTCAAGTAAAGGTTCTAAAAGTTCATTAGTGCTTCATGACATCACTCAGCAGCCCCGTATTCTCTTTGATTAACTCAAAGGCTACCGGTACCCACAAATATGTCGCACTAACGTAGCTATTTCTTAGACCATGTCGGTATACCCCGCATAGTTTCCACAATGTATTGCTACTTACCTATAATGTATCCCAAATCTGGGTAGAGGATTCAAACCCAAACAAAGAACCATAATGTAAAGCAAACAAATCAAACAATGTAAGCAAGTAAATGTGATCTAACCCTAAGGTAACCCCACTTTTAAAATTGCTCCCCAGCAGAGTCGCCATTTCTGTGATACGGTGGGAGAACTGACTTGAAGGTTTTGCGTTTGATCGCAAATGTTGCGGTTAACAATAGTCTCCACTGACTTTTCTTTTATTCAAAAGGAAAGGTGAAAAAGCACATGAAAGACCTTTGAGATTGTTTCTTGAGTTCGGGGGTAGATTATGAAAAGGGAAGGTATTAGCACCCTCTTCATCCATGGTTTTCCATGGGCTCTTAGTTACTTGCTAGATCACTTGCTTTTTGTTTGAAATTGTGATTGATGTAGTTTTTGAAAGTATTTTGTAAAGAGGCCATTGTTTAGGAAATCTTTGTAATGATTCTTGTTCGTAGGAATGTATACAAAGATGTTTGATCTTTTGAAAATGTTTTCAATCTTGTAAGATGTTTGAAAGTGTAGGTGTTTATTTTGAAAATAGAAAGGATGTTTGTTTTGAAATGGAGCAAGTAATTAGGAGAAATATACCTACTCAAATGTCTTTCTTGTTCATTTTCTTTTCCTTTGACATTGTTGTCTTACCATTGATTTGGTAAGCAACCCTATCTTTGGATGTAAACGGGACGGGCGTGGGTCATCGTATAACCATGATTAGAAATGTTACAAGGTATCTTAGCATTCTTTTTTAGGGACTAAGATCATTTGTAAGGCAACTTAGATAGCATCATCAAGGGTCTATGATCTTGTATTTGCTTGTTTTGGCTAAGATACCTTACATGCGTAATATGACCATTTTGTATAAGGAAACCAAGTGGAATAACCCTAGGGGTGTTTGTGTGCAAGTGTATCATTTTCATGCTTGTTTTTGTATTGAATTAGGGTTTTCTAATCATGGGTTTTAGTCTTTCCATACAAATCCTAATTACTAGCATGTTATATAAAAGGGATAAATTGCAAAATTTAAAGTTACTACGCTATTACAACATTTTTGGGGAGGGGGTGTACAAGTTAAATGGGGATTGCAAGAATTTAAACCCTAATTAATCTATTACAACCATATTGAATTGGTATGAATATATAAGGAAATAAATAAATATAAAGTATAAAAATGAATAAATGTACAAGGATGCAAAATGTAAAGAAAATAAATTTTGTTTGGTTTTCATGAAAAAAAAAGATTTTTTCTTAACCTAATTTAAATAAAGAAAATAGTTAATTAAGTTTGAATTTATTAAGGAAAAGATTTTAAAAGAAAACCCTAATTCTATTAATTAATCAAAATAAAATAAGTTTAAGAAAAGTATATATTCTTTGGTATTTTTTTTATCTTGAAAATATTTGTAGTATTATAAAATATTTTTTAGTCTTTTTTATATTTAAATAATGTATTTTAAATGGTGTGAAGAAAAATAAATAACTAAAGTAATATTAATTAAGTTTATAAGATTTACTTAATAAAATAAATAAAGTATAGTAAATAAAAATATTTTTATTTATGGAAAATAAAATAAAATAAGTCAAAATATAAACATATATCACTTTCTTATATTTTTATGATTTTTAATATTTAGGAATTATTTTTAAGAAAAGAAAAATAAAAAAAATGAAAAAAATGAATAAATAAAATAATTTGGGCCAGGGGGTGCCAAAAGTCAGTATGGGAGTCAGCTAGCAAAAACAAAAATGAACCAGGCCCAAAGGGCCCAGCGCCTGCCAAACAAAAAAAGGTCAAAATTGCAAAAAAAAACATGAAAAAAATGCAAAAGGGTACCACTGGGGCTCGAACTCAGGTCCCATAGGTTACATGAGCTCGCTTCTACCGCTGGGGTGGCTATACATCCTTTAATACAAATGAAATAATAAATAAGTAAGGCAAAACGCCCCCTGAAGACTTCATATTCAACCTCCAGCCAGACCTACTGTAACTTGTTCATTTCTCATTAAAAATGAAAACTGTAAACATGAAACTTGTAGCAAATTTTCTCACGATTCCAAAAATGTAAAGTATTAAAACTATGGATCAAAGATAAGCAAGAATTTTAATGGCCCTAATCTGAACCCTAAAAATTTCAGAAATTTCAATTTCAAAATTCTCTAAGCTCAAGAAAAATTAAAGGAAACTAAGGACATGGTTAGCTTTAGGACAATGATATCTACATGTTTTATTCACAAATAAACTATTGATGATGCCTGTATGAAGAGTTCCAAGTTGAGAAAACTTACCTCAAAACTGGAAATCGTGTTTTGAGTTTGAGCTTGTTTCAATTGATGGTGGTGATCAGGTTAGCTTCCTTGAGGTCCCAGGAAGCTAATGCAATGGTTAGCTTGAACAATGGATGGTTGAAATGGCCTGGAGAAGTCAAGTTGCAGACTCTGTTTTTTGGTTATGGAAGTTATGGTAAATGGTGTTACAGTTCTGGAATAAGGATGGGGATGAATTATATTTGATGTAAGGAAGCTTTAGAAACTAAAAGGCCAAGAAACGCATGAGCGAAATGGGATTTTGATGTTCAAGGTCAGAAACTGTGCAACAATGGAGTTTTTGTGCAATTTCTGATTTGAGAGAGTTTTGGTGTATTTCAGGGTTTTCAAGCTCATGTTCTAGCTCATAAATAGTGACTCTATTTATAAGCAAAAAGTTTTGGGTGCTCTAGTTGATCAGAATTCAAATTCACATGTTTAAGTTAAACATGTGATTTTTTGATAAAACAAGTTTCCATGCCTTGTGTACTTGCTAAGATAGAGTGGTTATGCTTTAAACAAGCTTGCTTCTGACTTTGTGGATGGAGTGTGATCAGAGGGAACAAGTTAGAGGCTCAATGTGAACTTTATGCAAAAAGCTGGCTTTACAAGAATGGCATTGTTAACTTTGTGCCATAAATGGAAATGCAACTTGGACAATAGCTCAATTGCTTGGATCAAAGCTCTAACAAATGTGTAAACAATTTTGAGGCCTGCAAAGAAAGTATTATGCAGCCTAGCATGGATTTGATTCAAGTGTTCATCAAAAATGACTTGTAATTCAAGTGACAAAACCCTAACTTCATCTCTTCGATTCTCCCTCCTCAAGAATGATATTAAGGATTTCTTTGACATTTTGGAAAGCTTATAACATGCTCTAAAACCCCTATTTGAATTTCTTTTTAAGATTCCCCTTGTAACTATGTGAAAAAGTGTCATGAAGTTAGGTCAAAATCCTGGCTAAATTAGGGCAAAATTTCACTAAGTGTTTAGTTTCATGACCCTATGTTCATAAAATCATAACTTGAGATCCAAGAATTTTTAGAAGGAGTTGTGTAAAGAAACATTGTAGATTTCAGGGAGATCTACAACTTTCATGTTGGAAGTTTTTCTTGAATCATCTGGCATCATGGTGAAAATTTGGCTCAAAGTTATGGAAAAACATGAAATTTCCAACACTTAGAAAAATTTCTACGTTTAGAAATTTTGACTTTTCAAAATGAAATCTTGACTTTTTGATTTCTTGATGAATAAGTTTCATATTTTGACATGTTTTGATGAATTATGATTTTTGGCACTTGAGTTTGACCAAAAATTCAAAGTTTGATTTTTCAGTATACAGTTGACTTTTGATCAGTTGACTACAAAATTCATCTGTCAATCCAATGGACTTGCAATGTTTTGAAACATGTCATTAGTTCAAAATGATGCAATTGGACTCTTGAGATCATGCCTTAAACCAATTGACCATTTGCTAGGTCAAAAATCAGAAATTGCCCTTTCCCAGTCAAAACCCTAATTTTGACGATTTTGCCCTTTTGGAGATTTGATCAAATTTCTTGAGTTGTGGTCCAAAATTGATTAAATGATACACATGAGTTTAAAATTTTAATGTGGACCAAAAATTATGAAGTTTGACTGTGAATTGGCCATAGTTGACTTTTTCCCCAATACAACTGATTTTTAGGTCAACTGCTCAATTGACTGAGCAAAAATGTGATCCAACGCTTGAAACTTGACATGAGTAATCTTGGGGGTCCATAATGATCCATGAAAATCATATGGGGCATTGGAAGTTCAAAAATCCTTGTGCAATATCAAACCCTAATTTTGGTCATCAGTGCACAAGGAAGTGTCTTGAGCTGATCAAACCCTAATACAGTCTTGAGCCCAAGGAGATCTTGTGAGCAAATTCTTGATAAATGAGAGGGGAAATTTTGGGATACAACAGACAGTTTATCCGAGACTCAACTAGAGTGGTTCTACCAGCTGGAAGGGACCAATATTCGTAACTGGGAAGACCTAGCTGTTGCTTTCTACAAGAAGTATCAGTATAATGCAGACCTTGCTCCCACCCGTACATAACTCCAAAGTATGTCTATGGGTTCGAGCGAGGGTTTTAAAGACTTTGCTCAGAAGTGGAGGGACTTAGTAGGAAGAGTCCAACCCCCCTGTCATATAGAGAGTTAGTGGATATGTTTTTGGGTACCCTATCTGGTCCATTTTTAAATCATCTGATTGGAAGTTCCTCAGCTGGCTTTACTGAGTTGATTTTGACAGTAAAAAGAGTGGAAGTCGGGATTAGAAGTGGCAAGATTCAGAAGGATGCCTCTTCAAGCGCGAGAAAGAGACCTTTCGTAGGAAAAAATGAGGTTAGTGCTGTTTACAATCAACTAAATCAGGGCAGAACCGAGCGCCGTCCAACAGTAGGGGCTGTTATGATATCCAAGCATGCCACTACTCAACAACAAAATAATCAGCTTAGAGTAGAAAGACCTGTAAGGAAATTCACCCGGATAAATATGAATTTGTCTCAAGTATTGCCTCACCTACTGAAATCTAATCTGGTTACCTTGAGGGAAGCCCCCAAGAATCCCAACACCTTGTCTCCTCGCTACAACCCAAATGCTCATTGTGCTTGCCACTCATAAAGTACAGGTCATGATACAAATGACTGTTGGGCTTTGAAAAACAAGGTACAAGACCTTATTGAGGCAAAGGAGATTGAATTTGACGCTCCTAAGATTCCCAATGTTATAACTGCTCCCATGCCCAAGCACGGTCGTGGTGTTAATGCTGTTGACGAGGATACGCTTTTTACTTATGTTGAGGAACTTGTTACTCCTCTCATGACCGTTAAGTGGAACTTGTTGCAAGCCAGTTTATTTCTGGGTTGTGGCGAAGATTTCCACCTATGTTTATCTCTACCGACTGGTAGTTATTTGTTGAAAGCAGGTGTTCAACGCTCGATGAATGATAAAGATATCCTATTTGAGAAGACTCATGTCCCGACTGTTTCTTGTAAGGATGTTTTGATCATAACCATTTTTGCCAATCCACCAAGGGTCTCCACCAAAAGACCCGTCAGGATTACATCTGCTCCGAAGTTGGCTCCTCTAATCATCACTATGCCAGGGCCAATCCCATGTGGTCGAACAGCTGGGGCAGACCCCTTCTAAGATTTCTATGTTATCCCTACTGCTGTGCTACGAAGCTCATGTAAAAGCTTTGGTTAAATTCCTCAAAACTTCCCATGTGCCATAGGAAACCTTCGCTGACCAATTTGAAGATTGTATGGCCAGTTTGACGGCTGATAACGGTTTGGGTTTTTCTGATGCTAATCTGACATCTAGAGGAAGGAAACACAATGATGCGCTGCATGTCTCCATCGAATGCAGGGGCACTACTTTGGCCCATGTTCTAGTAGATACTGGTTCATCATTGAACATGCTGCCCAAGAAGGCTCTGGACAAATTAAACTGTGAAGGTTTGACCCTGAAGCCCAGCAACATTATAGTGAGGGCCTTCGATGGTTCGAAAATAATGGTGCACGGGGAGGTGGACATCCCCATAGAAGTTGGTTCTCAAACCTTTGACTCCACCTTCTATGTGATGGATATCAGACCATCTTATTCATGTTTGTTGGGTTGCCCTTGGATCCATGGGGCGGGAGCTGTCACATCCACTCTGCATCAAATGATGAAGTACCCGGTAAAAGGAAAGATTGTCACGGTACATGGTGAAGAAGAGTACATGGTAAGTCACCTGAACTCTTTCAGGTATGTGGAAATGGATGGCGAGTTCATCGAGACCCCGTGTCAGAACTTCGAAGAGGTGCCCCAGACCATGGCTGCAATTGAGACTCTTACTAATCTGCCGAGGATCACCAGACCTCCCTTAAAAATGGCTTCTATCAAGGACGCCAAAGAAGTTATTGAAGAAGGTGGATGCATCATTTGGGGCCAACTCCCTGACATTCCATACAAATCTGATAAGTTTGGTTTGGGTTTCTTGTCAGGGGCTCAAAGGGCCGTTCGTCATGCTCATGCTGGAGGACCTCCCCTACACATAACAACCATGAGGTCAATGCTTTAGAAGACAGTGATGGTAACTATGACATGGATAGTTGGATCTTCTCTACTACCAACGACGATCCCAGTAACTAGACGGATAAAGAATTTGTACCGATTACTTTTGTTCAGAAGTAATTGTCTTTCTTGTTTTTGGATATGTAATAATTAAACAATATAAACTCTATGGCCATGTGTCTTATCCTGGGCACAATGGTTTACTTGTGAGGGTTATCATGTTTCAATCTCATATTTCATTAATAAAGCATTGGATGTTTTGTATACAAATTTTGCACTCTCTGTTTTTCTTTTCTGCTTTTTACTTTGTCTATACAGCTATGCTCTTACACACACTCACGTATCAAACTGCAGATCCATATCCACTCTGGATCCCATTGATAACAATTCTGCTATTAACGGTTATGACTTTGAAAATTCGATCAACCAAGCCGAGGACAGAGGTGAGGAAGATTGTGAGGTACCCGGAGAACTTGCCAGACTGTTACAGCAAGAAGAAAGGGCTATACAGCCTCATGAAGAGCCAATTGAGATAGTGAATTTTGGTACAGAAGAAGACATAAAAGAAGTCAAGATAGGTGCAAATCTGGAGCTTAGTGTCAAACAGCGATTGATACAGATATTGCATGATTATGTCGAGATCTTTTCCTGGTCATATGAAGACATGCCAGGACTAGACACAGATATTGTGGTTCATCGTCTGCTAACTAAAGAAGATTTCCCTCCAGTAAAGCAGAAGGTCCGCCGTATGTGTCTTGAAATGTCAGAGAAAATCAAAGGAGAGGTTATGAAACAATTCAACACTGGGTTCTTAGATGTCACCTCCTATCCACAATGGGTTGATAACGCAGTCCCAGTGCCTAAGAAGGACGGTAAGATACGAATGTGTGTGGACTATATAGATTTGAACAGGGCAAGCCCCAAGGATGATTTCCAGCTTCCCCACATTGATGTTATGGTCGACAACACCGCACAACATAAGATCTTTTCCTTCATGGACAGTTTCTATGGTTACAATCAGATCAAGATAGAACCCGAAGACATGGAGAAGACAACCTTCGTCATGCAATGGGGCACTTTCTGTTACAAAGTGATGCCGTTTAGACTGAAGAACGTTGGGGAAACCTATCAGCGAGCCATGGTAGCTTTGTTCCACGACATGATTCACCATGAGATAGAGGTATATGTTGATGGCATGATAGCCAAGTCTCAAACTGAGGTAGAGCACCTTGATCATCTATAAAAGTTGTTTGATGGGTTGGAGACCTACAAGCTGAGGCTAAATCCGAACAAATGCACCTTCGGGGTAAGGTCTGGTAAATTTCTAGGTTTCATTATTAGAGACAAGGGCATTCAGGTAGACCCTGCAAAGGTGAAGACTATACAAGAGATGTCGGATCCTCGCACTAAGAAGGAGGTTAGAGGTTTCTTGGGACGCCTAAATTACATTACCATGTTCATTTCCCATCTAACTGCTACTTGTGAGCCAATCTTCAAACTCTTGAAGAAAGATCAAGTGGTAAAGTGGAATGACGAATGCCAGAATGCCTTCAAGAGAATCAAGGAATACCTTCAAGAGCCTCCAATTCTGATGCCGCCGATTGAAGGAAGACCTTTGATAATGTACCTAACAGTGTTAACTAATTCAATGGGGTGTGTGATGGGGCAGCATGAATAGTCCGGTCGAAAAGAGCATGCAATATACTACCTTAGAAAAAAGTTTACCGACTGTGAAACAAGATACTCACTGCTCGAGAAAACTTGTTGCGCTTTGGCATGGGCTGCTCTCCGACTGAGACAATATATGTTGACCCACACTACTTTGTTGATATCTAAGATGGATCCGATCAAGTACATCTTCGAGAAGCCTACTCTCCATAAGAATAGCAAGATGGCAAGTGATCTTGACCGAATACGATATCCAATACATGACCCAGAAAGCAATCAAGGGAAGTGAATTAGCTGATCATTTGGCTCATCAGGCTGTGGATGACTACCAATCCATGAACTTTGAATTCCTGGATGAGAACATTATGTTAGTGACTGACTGTGAAGAACATGGACCGGATGAAGGACTTGAGGAAGGATCCCGATGAACTATGGTTTTTGATGGAGCTTCCAATGCACTCGGCAATGGCATCGGTGTTGTAATCATATCTCCTGAGGGCTGTCATACTCCTTTCACTATCAGATTATGTTTCAACTTCACCAACAATATGGCTGAGTATGAAGTGTGCATCATGGGTGTCAAAGCTGCTATTGAACTAAGGATCATGTTCTTGAACATTTTCGGGGTTTCAGCCTTGGTAATAAGTCAAATCAAAGGGGAGTGGGACACGAAGCACCCTAATCTCATCCCTTATAAAGAACATGTGCTGACATTGCTTCCACACTTTGAAGAAGTCACCTTTGAACATTTTCCACGAGAAGAGAATTAGTTAGCGGACGCGCTAGCTACTATGTCATCTATGTTCAAGGTCAGATGGGACAACGAGGCTCCTCGGATCACTATTGAAAGGCTGGATGAACCAACATACTACTATGAGATTGATACGGAAGAAGTAGCAGACAAACCATGGTTTCATGAAGTAAAAAGGTATCTCGAGGCTCAAGAATATCTTGAGGGGGCGTCTGTCAATGATAAAAAGTTTCTTAGAAGGTTCTCCGCAAAGTTCTTCCTCAGTAATGGAATCCTCTACAAGCGCAACCATGACTCTACTTTACTTTGGTGTGTAGACAAGAGCGGAGCGGAGAGGATTATGGAAGATTTAAACGAAGGTACCTTTGGCACCCACTCTTGTGGATACACCATGGCTAAAAAGATCCTATGGGCCGGACACTATTGGTCCACTATGGAAGCAGACTGTTATCAGCATTCCCGAATTTGTCACAAATGCCAAAACTATGCTGATAAAGTACATGTACTATGGTTCCCTTGAATGTCTTGACGGCTCCCTGGCCCTTTGCAATGTGGGGAATTGATATGATCAGAGATATTAGACC
This sequence comes from Vicia faba, assembly GCA_948472305.1. Lineage (NCBI taxonomy): Eukaryota > Viridiplantae > Streptophyta > Magnoliopsida > Fabales > Fabaceae > Vicia > Vicia faba. Next base: position 1,332,244,989 of record OX451737.1, on the reverse strand, counting down.
TATCACTTCCAATGGGCATCGCTTCATCCTAGTTTCCATTGATTACTTCACGAAGTGGGTTGAGGCTTCCTCTTTTGCTACTGTTACCAAGAATGTTGTGGCGCGGTTCATCAAGTATAACCTTATCTGTCGGTATGGTGTGCCAGAGAGAATCATCACAGATAATGGTACAAATATCAACAATACGATGATCACCGAACTCTGTAAACAATTCAAGATCCAGCATCATAACTCTTCTCCCTACCGGCCGAAGATGAATGGCATTGTCGAAGCTGCTAATAAGAACATTAAGAAAATCATACAGAAGATACGGTGACATACAAAGACTGGCATGAGATGTTCCCATTTGCTTTTCATGGTTACCGCACCTCATCACGTACGTCAACAGGGGAAACACCTTATTCTATGGTGTATGGTATGGAGGTTGTCCTACCTATTTAGGTTCAGATCCCTTCTTTGAGGATCATGAAGGATGCGGGTTTGAACGAAGATGATTGGATACAGACTCGACTTGATCAACTGAATATGATTGATGAGAAAAGGCTTACTGCTGTCTGTCATGGTCAGATGTACTAAAAACGAATGATCAAAGCTTTCAACAAGAAGGTCAGACGTCAAGTATATCAAGTGGGTGATCTAGAAATAAAGTGCATCATACTGCCACAAGGTGATCCCAGGGGAAAATGGACTCCCACGTACGAAGGGCCATTTGTAATCAAAAGCATATTTTCCGGTGGAGCCATGATTCTGACCACCATGGATTGTGACGACCTTCCTCACCCTATGGATGCGGACATAGTGAAAAGATACTATGCATAAATAAAGACCCGCTAGGTTGACTGGCCTAGGCAAAAATAAGAACATCCCGGTGAACCAAAAGGGTTCGGGCAAAAATTAGGGATAAAATACAAAAAAATTGTACACCCGGCAAGTCGAAAACCTGAAAAGGCGGATTGTGAAAAAAAGGGTATCCCGGTGGACTGAAAACCTGAAAGGTCAGTCCAGGTAAAAGTTAGGGATTTAAAAGCGTATAACTATGTCCCATTGGATCACCTTGCGACTAGAATTCAGTATCAACTATCAAGCTCAAATGGTACCACTCAATCCAGTCAGCTTCACACAAGTAGCAAAGTGATGAGATGCTCAAGGACATAAGGGCAATAGCAGAATTGAAACTCAATGGGATTATTACACATAGTTGTTTTCTCTTTGTACACTACTTTTGTATTGTTTTCATTTTCATGATGGTTTTCTCCTACTAGAACGTCAGTCTCTTTGTACAAAAAATGTCTATTATAGACGAACCTCAAAAATCAATACAAATCATTTCTTTGAAAGTACAAAACTATTTGTTTTCTATTTTTTCTGTTCTGTTTTGCAAAAACGTCCAGTGATTATTTTTGACATATGCATTTGAATATGATTACTATTTACGAATACTCGCATATGAAACAGGAAGGCAGTTGCTAATGACTTTAAGAAACAGGGAAAAGTCTAAAAAACCCATTTGTAGTCCCGACAATTACTCTTTCCAGCAGGCACAAGGACATCCTCCTGTCATATCCTCAGCATACGTCCTAGTGATGCTTATGTCCCCGCATAGTAAAAATAACCAAAATCCCTGCCTTCGCTTCCCCAAGCAAGAATGACTTCCTCCAGCCAAGTTCCCTCAGAGAGCTGAGATCCATGTTCCCCATCTAAGTTTTATAATCTCGAACAGCCTATAAAGCCTTATACCCGATGGAATTTATTTTTCTAGCTACGGAAGTTTATCCCCCAACAAAGTTTATTCCTCTACATTGGTAAAATATTCCGATAGAGCATCCTTCCCCCATAGAGTCATTCTCAAGTAGAAGTTAAAGATCCCCGGCAGAATATCCTCAAACGAAAAGAGAAAATCTCCAACAAATCATCTCCATCCATCATCCCCAGTAGAAATGAAAGATTCATCTTCCCAGTACTCCCTATCAACAATCAGGGGTTTATTTTCCGAGACTAAGAAATATCGCAACAGCATCCGATATTCATACATCATGGCATTCACGTACACATCGCATACAGCATAATCTCATTTATTTTGAGAACATTATCACGCAATGCATTTCATACATCATGACATTGCATACGACTAACTCTTTACCTTTTTCAGGAAAGATCAAATCAACAAACACCGTTGACTACTTACGTGACCTGGTAGTCTTCTCAAAAACTACGGCTGACGAAGGGCTATTTCAGCATTTCCTTCAAAAAGATGTTATCAAAATACCTTCTCTAGTTCAATTAAATAGATACTAAGATCTTCCTGATTTCTATTCCAGTTGAAGATAATCCAAGACTTTTCTGGTTTAGTTAAATCGACACTAAGATTTTTCTGATTTCCATTCCAGTCAAAGTTAATTCAAGACCTTCTCTGGTTCAGTTAAATCGACACTAAGATTTTTCTGATTTCTATTTTGATTGAAGATAATTCAAGACTTTCCTCTGGTTCAGTTAAATCGACACTAATATTTTCCTGATTTCTATTCCAATTGAAGACAACTTAAGACCTTTCTCTGGTTCAGTTAAATCGACACCAAGATTTTTCTGATTTTTATTCCAGTTAAAGAAACTGAAAATCCTAGAGTCTAACCAGATAGAAGTTAATTTCACGTTCCCCTAGTAAGATGTTGTGAAGCCTGGAATACAACCAGATAGCAGTCAGCCTTATTATCCTCAGCAAGTCATTGTGAAGCCTGGATCCCGACCAGATAGCAGTTCACTGTTGTCTCCTCAATCAAGAGATATTCCCCAATAGAGTGATGGACAACTGAAGCTCCTAAACCCTATTTCCCGAACAAAGACCAACATTCCTCAGCGGAGTCCTCCTCAACAACAGGAATGGGGATCCCCACAAAGTAATGTCTCACGAAATCAACATTGTTCCAAATGGCATATTTAAGCCCATCTCCGATGACTCTCCATCATATTCTCTGGATGGAATCTTTAAGCCCATCTCTGACGATCTTTTGTCATCTTCTTTAAATGAAATCTATAAGCCCATTCTCGATACTATCTATACAGTCAAGTATCATTTCAAACAAGTACAAATTTCTGGGCACTCTAGTGTTCAATCATCTTCCACCTTCAGATCATGAAAGGCAGATCAACCAATCTACATCCTCAGGTTTAAGAAGGTTGAATAGGGGCAGCTGTTGTACCCCAAATTTTACCCTCTCATTTTACTCAATACATGCCCATTGAGATCCCCAACTTGCCCTAGGATGACTAAGAATTGACCAGACAAATTCTCCTCCTAAGGCAATAAACCTCTAATTAGGGTTTCAATTTTTATCAAGATGTGTGAGCTCCAATGGTCTCAAATTTCTTACATGGTCCTAATATGTCTTAAATATTACCCATGACAAATTTCATGCCTTTCACAACAAGTTTGCTCAGTCAACTTCTCAAATGCCAGAAAATCAACTATACTAGGTCAAAAGTCAACTGTGGCCTATATACAGTCAAAATTCAAGATTTTTGGTCAACATCAACATTTTGAAGTGATATCCATCATTTGATCAAGGGTTGATCATGATTCCTCAAGAAATGCTCCTAATTCATCAAAAGTCAAAAATGGCAAATTAGGGTTTCTAAAGGAAAAGTCAACCAAACTTTGACCAGGCATAACTTTCTCATACTTTATCAGAAATTTTTCCACCAAAGCTCATTTTGAAGAGAATCCAGTTCCCTACAACTTCTCATCATCCCTCAAGATTAATAAATGCCCCAGTTAAAAGATACAAGCTCAGACATTATAGGTCCTTTCAAAAAGTAAACAAAAACACCTTTTGGGTCAAAGCTCCTTACATGAACATGGAAGATCCAATTGAAATGAAACCAAAAGGGTTGTTTAGAGGATATCCTAAGATCTCTAAAAAGTCAAAGAACACCCTCTTTGGGTTAAAAATGAGATAGATATGCATTACTAAAGTTGACCAATTGTTTTGGAAAATGCATGAAGCCAATATTGACCAAACTTGAAAATTTTCCAAATGGGCCCATCTTCTCATGCTTGAAACTTGTTTCTAACATGGCCCACGATCTTTGAGCTCATTCATACATTATTTTATTATTTATACTATTTATTTTGATATTTTATCCATTAAAATACAAAATTAAATAAATAAAATAAATAATGGAAGATATGATTTGGAATCTTTTTCTCATCAAATAATGGGCAAGATGTGTTGGCATGTCAAGGGAAACGCGTGGAGTTTCATTTGTGCAAGATTTGGCCAACTTTGGAAATGTTCCATATTATTCTAAAACAAATATTATGTGATCAATGCCATGGATATTTTCCACATTTGTTTAACCTAATTTGATTTACTACATATACACAAACAATTCAGACCTAATGGACATGCGCAGCTACCTCTAAAATAACCCTAAAAATTCCAAATTTTCTCAAAGAAAGGTGCAACTTATATCACACGATCCAGCCATCCTTAATCCATTCCATGTGTTCCATTGTCACCGTGAGGTTCCCAGGAACTTGTTTCAACCATTACTCAATCCAAATCGTGCCCATAATCTCTTCCTTGAGTGTCACCGGTCTGGTATGCTTTCGTGAATTCAAATCATTTGATCATGCAATATAAATGAATTATTTGTACATACACGTGTTCATGCTAATATTTATGACTATCTATAACCATTACATGTGAGATCTAACGCAAGGATGAAGGTTTGCCATTGTTAGGGCAAAGCTTCAATCAAGCTTCATTTTCAATGATACAGGGACTTTCAGACAAGACAAACCCCACCATCAGATTTGTAAGGGCCTAATTAGTCCAGTAGGGTTGTTTTTATGTTTGTTTTCATTAAATTTTGCAGGTTTGGATTTTTGTTCAACGGAGAAGGTGACCGGAACCACCGTTCATGGTGGTTTGACCGGCCAAGGACTTTAGGTGGCATATTAGGATTCGGTGATTGGTTCGTTCAAATATCAGGGCCTCACTTTGGGCACATGTGTTTTACAGTCAGCATTTAGGACCAGTTTTAATATTTAATCAATTGGTTGTGGTTAGGTTAATGGAAGTATCATCGTTCCAACGTTAGAGATAACATGCTTAAGGATTTGTTATGGGCAAGGGAGGGGTTCGATCCCTGCCTCTTGCATAATTTTTTTGAACTATTCTTGCAGATCCAATGTTCCAGGGGCAAGCGCGCATACCATGTGTCATCATATCATCACAATATCATATCCAACGCTCCAGATTTGAGCGCTCATGATAGACCCTCAAGGGAACAACACCAATGAACCATGTGCAGGAGTCTGGGCTAGTAAATTGAGTCTGGATAATTTCAAACGTGCACCCCCCAAATTGCTTCAAACATCAGGCCCATTTTCTATTTTCCTTACTTTTTATTTTATTTCATTATTTTATGTTTTTAAAACCAATTTTATTTTAATCATAAAATCATCAAAAATCACAAAAAAATAGATTTAGTTTTTTTTTATTAAAATTAATTCTTGCTAATTAATTTAATTAAATTTTAATTTGTTTTCTTTAATTTAAAATTAGTTAGAAATTAGGTTAAATCTCAAAAAAAATTCATAAAATACCAAAAAAATATTTTTAATGAGGAATTAGATTTTTAGGGTTTCAAACGTATTCCCGTCTTAATTTTTGCGCGCCGTTATTTTTCGTATGATTATTTTTTTTAATTATGTAACTGTGCTCGGTTTGTAATAGCATAATTAGGGTTTTTAATTTCCGCACTTTACACTTTCAATCACATATAACTGTAATTGCCCCGAAGCCTTGTAATAGCTGTAAGTTTTTCTTTCTGTACTATATTATATATCTGTATATAAACTACTAGTAAGTTAGGCGTGTATGGAAAGAACTAATCAATCAATCTTAGATCACTAACATCAACATAAAATACCTGAAAGAAGCACACTATTGCACACTCTCACCCCTAGGGCATTTCCAACTTTGGTTGCCTTCGAAAATGGTCATGTCCCTCAAATGTAGGGATACTCTTAGAAAGACCCTCAGTTTAAATTCATCATAAAGATCATAGTCCCTCAATGTTCCTCGAGTTTCCTACAAGAAATGATCTTGTCCCTAGATATTGCCTACAAATATATGATGACAGTTCCTTCGAGCTGCTAAGGTATCCTTACATGTTGCCTTCAATGACCATAAACTTCCCTTCGATAGTCCCTCAATATCCGATGATAAGGTTACCTACTCACTTATGGTAGGATAGCACTATCTAAAGGAAGGGAGGAAAAGAACGCCCTTTTTCGAGTAGGTAGATAGTTCTTAAGTACTTGATCAAATCTAATTCATTTTCACACCACACTTTCAAAACTCTTTTTCAAAAATGCTTTATCACACTCTTGAGGATTGATACAAGAGTTATCATAAATTAAACAAAACTTTTTCAAAACACACAAACACGAAAACAGTTTTCAAAAATGAGCAAGTACCTAAGAGCCCGTGGAAAACCACAGATGGAAATGGTGATAACACCTTCCCTTTCCATAATCTACCCCACCTTACTCAAAAACTCTCGAAAAAAGTCTTTCTTGTTCTTTTCACCCTTTCCTTTGTTGGATAAAAGAAAAGTTGGTGGCAACTCTTGCTTATCGCGATATTTGCGAATACAAAATGCAAAACCAGTATTAATTGTCGGCTCTGCCACCGTATCACAGTCAACAACACAATTCAACATAAATTCTTATCTTTCATAGACGGCTTCTCTGGCTACAACCAAATCAAGATGACTCCCGAGGACATGCCTTTGTCATACGATGGGGCACCTTTTGTTACAAGGTCATGTCGTTCGGTTTAAAGAATGCAAGGGCAACATATCAACGAGCTATGGTAACCTTATTTCATGATATGATCCATCATGAAATAGAGGTCTATGTGGATAATATGATTGCAAGATTGCAGACTGAGGAAGAACACCTGGATCATTTACACAAGCTATTTGAAAGGTTGAAGAAGTACAAACTGAGGTTGAACCCCAACAAGTGTACCTTTGGGGTAAGATCTGGAAAACTCCTAGGATTTGTCGTTAGTAGTAAAGGTATTGAGGTAGACCCTGCAAAGGTTAAAGCCATACAAGAAATGCCAGCTCCCCATACTGATAAGGAGGTCAGAGGTTTCTTAGGTCGACTCAATTACATCACTCGATTCATATCTCACTTTACTGCTACTTGTGAGTCACTCTTCAAGCTGCTGAAGAAAGATCAAGTAATCAAATGGGATAACGATTGACAAGTAGCGTTTGACAAGATTAAGGAGTACTTGCAAGAACCTCCAATCTGGATGCCTCCAGTTGAAGGAAGATCTTTGATTATGTACTTGACTGTATTAGAGAATTTAATGGGGTGTGTGCTAGGCCAACATGATGAGTCTGGCCGAAAAAAGCATGCAATATACTATCTGAGCAAAAAGTTTACCGACTGTGAAACCAGATATTCACTGCTCGAGAAAACTTGATGCGCTTTGGCATGGGCTGCTCCCTGACTAAGACAGTATATGTTGACTCACACCACTTTGGTGATTTCTAAGATGGATCATATCAAATAGCTAGATGGCAAACGATTTTGACTGAATATGATATCCAGTACACTATACAAAAGGCAACTAAAGGAAGTGTATTGGTACATAATTTGGCACATCAAGCTATTGACGACTATCAATCCATGAACTTTGAATTCTCGGACGAGAATATCATGCTAATAATCGACTGTTAAAAACCTGGACCGTATGATGGACCTGAGCAAGGATCCTGATGGACTATGGTTTTTGACGGGGCTTCCAATTATTTGGGTAATGGAATTGGTGTTGAGATCATTTCTCTCGAGGGTTGCCATACAAATTTCACTACCAGATTGTGCTTCGATTGTACGAACAATATGGCCGAATATGAGGTATGCATTTTAGGTCTAAAGGCTACTATCGACCTAAGAATTAAGTTCTTAGATGTATTCGTAGATTCATCCCTAGTGTTGTACCCCAAAATTTGCCCTCCCATATTCTTCAAGATTTGCTAATAGCATGCTTCAAAATCTCCCAAAGGTTGCATAGCCCAATGGCCTCCTAATAGTAAAAAAATTAGGGTTTTGGTGCTGGCAAATAAATTGAAGTTTCCAAAGGTCCAAACAAGTCCCACATGCCTATAAACATTGTCAAGCATCCTCATGCCAAGTTTCAAGACTCACAGCACAAAATTGCACAGTCAAAAACCCTAATTGCTCAACAGTCAACTGTAGGGGCAAAATGGTCACTTGACAGTCAAAAGTCAAAATTTTTGGTCAACATCTTATCTTGAAGCCACAAACATCATTTGATCAATTCTTGATCATGATTCTCAAAGCATGGCTCAAAAAGTCTCAAGATGCAAATGTTTCTATTTTTGGACAGCTGAAAAAGTCAACTGTAACTTGACCAAGGCATAACTTCCACATGTTTTATCAGAAAAATTCCATCCAAACCTCATTTTGAAGAGAATGACATTTCCTACAACTCCTCTTCACACTTCAAGTCCAATAAATGCTCTCACAAAAAGTTATCAATCTCAACATTATAGGTCATTTTCAAAAGTCAACAAAAAGGCACTTTAAGTCAAAGACCATAACTTGAGATTGGTAAATCAAAATTACATGGGACCAAGGACATTGGTTAGAGGACTTCAAGACCTTTCCAAAATGTCCAAGAACATGATCAAAGCTTAAACATTGAGCAAGATATGCTCTGTGGAAGTTGGGAAATTTTTGGGAATTTTGAAAAGTCAACTTTGCTTCAAATGCCTCAAAATGGCTAATGGGCCTCAATTTCTTCCAAGAATCATCACCCAAAAGCTATGCACGACCCATTTACCCAAAGGGGAGTTATTTTCTTATTTTTAATTAATTAATTGAGTTTTTAATCCTATTAATTCATTTAATTAAAATTAAATATGAGAAAAATACTAAAATAAAGGTTTTGAATCTTTTTGTGCAGAGATTTCACTCATAATGAATCAAATATTTCGTGTACCACATCAAGAGGCAAGATCTTCCAAAATAGGCAAGTTCCATGGCAAGAAAAGATTGAAAAAGATGTGAAAAAATCAAATATTAAAAACATTGATTCAATGGATTATGGGCTTTGTTTTTGACCTAGAATGATTCCTCATACATATGCAAGCATAACCCTAATGCTCAAGAACAAAAAAGCTGCACCCAAGATCAAGAAACAAAACTTGCATTTTTGACCAAAAGTTTGAAAACTGTTTTCATAGAGACAAGGTGTTTCAAGGCCTAAAAAGTATTCCAAATGATTGCTGGAACCTTCCTGAACGTGACTCAATACTTTTCCAGTCTCCATACATCCAGAAGTGGTAGAATGACTTTGCCCTGTTCATGAAATTTTTCACATTCGTATTTTGATTTACACGCATTTTCCATACATTTGAATGTTTGATTTACACTAACATGATCATTCTAAAACTAATGGCATCGTTCAATTGAAGAATCGCTGCCTGTAGGAGAATCCACCATGGACATTTCTTAGGGTTTCAGAGACCTTGATTTAGGGTTTCTTTCATGTGGAAAAATTGAACCATAAGACCAGCACCATTGGAATCGTGACATCCAAACGGATTGAAATCACCCATCGCGCCCTTTTTCTTTTTGCTTATGAGCTAATCGCTATTATTCACTGTGCTGTTTAGTGGGGGTTTAAAACCCCCGCTATCCATTTGTATTTTCAGGAAAAAACAAAGAAGCAAGGAAAGAGACGCTGAGGTGTAAGCACAGGACTGGGCAATTCAAACATTTCGCGCGTGTTTTTGTTTTCTACCAATAACTCTTATTCTCTTTCATAATAATTGTGTTCCATATTAATATCAGATAAACGCATTTGGCTGGGTGGAAGAAGTGTTGTCATGTAAGCATTGGGACCTGGGTTCGATTCCCAGGTCCCCCATATTTCTTCCATATTTTTTCTTGTAACATGTTTCTATGCAGCGTTTCATCAAGAGACCACCATACAACTCCATCTCCTGGTTTGCCACGCGCCCAGAAATTCAATCTAATGGCTACCAACAAGCGTCTACCATGTGCCTCATTCCATGAAGGAGCGTTCAAGCTGGAAAAGTCAACGTGGCCAACTTTCTGATGGGCCTAAATTCCTTGCATACACCTCCATAATTGGGCCAAAAACCCCCTTTGTTTGTACTCTTCCTTCTAATTTTCTTCTTTTCCTTTTAATTCTTTTTAATTGATTTTATTGTTTTAACTAATTCCACAAAATAATTTTTAACACAAAAAATCAGAAAAGTCATAAAAATAAAAATATGTTTTATTTAATAGTTTTTGTAAATAAATTTAATAATCAATTTAGTTTTAATTTAGGGTTTTAATTTTAACTTTTTCCAAATAACTAAAATAGGTAGAAATTAGGTTTTAGATTTTTATTCTTTTTCTCAGTAAAATAATTTCATCTTATTCTTATTATTAATAATTAATTATTTTTGTAAATAAACTTGTAATTAATTAATTAGTGTAAATTAGGTTAAACTTAAACAATTTTTTTAATAATTAAAAACAAATTTAGAATTAGGGTTTTATTTAACTTTTAATTCCAATTAATTTTCTTTATTTTCATAAATACCAAAAAAAACATAAAAATAATCTCTTTTCTTTATTTAATCATTAATTAATTTGTAATTTCAATTCAATTTCCTTAAAGGGTCCAACGCCCTCGCACCTTCGATTATAATTCCTTTTCGCGCGTTTGCTTCTATTTTTCATTTCTTATCTTATGTAATTGCCTCAAGGCCTTGTAATAATAATTAGGACATTTACTTTCCGCACTTTTATTCAAAATCGGGTCTTTGTTAATTTGGCGATGTATAGACCCGCGCCTTGTAATAGCGTAGGACTTTCTTTTCCGCACTTTAATTTCCGCACCCCTTAACTGCTAATAATTGCATGAAAGAATGAATGGCCCAAATAAAGTCAATGCGTAGCTCACCCAATGCATGACAAGATAAATATAACTGAAAATGACACACAATTCACACACCACTCGTAGGGTACGCCTCACTGTTGCCTTGCCCCTCGAAACGTGGTCGTCGAGTATAGAACGTCTTAGTGAGTCCTTATGTTCCATTGATCTAGTTGCCTCAAAATGGTTGCCTCGAAACAAGTTGCCTCGGAACAGTTGCCTCGAAACGGTTGCCTCAGAATAAAAAGATCAATGGCCTAAAGGTAGCTTCTAAGGTGTCCTACTGTTGCTCGGTGACCACACTGTCCCTAACCCTCAAATTGACCCGAACACCTCCAACGGTGGTGCTACCTACCTCTCAATGGTGGGATGGCACTACCTTAAGGACATTTACACAGACTAATTCCTTAGGGTAGGTAGATGACTCGTAGATACTTGCTCTAATTCAAAACAAATCAAAAAATTCTTTTCACACCGACACTTTGCAAAAAGCTTTCAAAAACAACTTTTCAAACACTCTTGAGGACTGATACAAGAGTCGATCTGAAACTTTCAAAGAAACTTTTTCAAACCCACTCACCTTGAAAAGCAAACAAATATTTTGAAAACACAAATGAGCAAGTATCTAAGAGCCCATGGATAACCATGGATAGAAAGGGTGCTAACACCTTCCCTTTCTATAAATCTACCTCCCGAACCGAGAACTAATCTCAATAAGGGTGCTTTTATCCTTTCCATATTGGAGAAAATAAAAGACGGTGGCGACTCTTGCTTCCGTGACATTTCGTGAACCAGCGTTAAACAGTCAGTTCCAGATCCATCGATCACAGAACTGGCGACTCTGCTGGGGAAAATCTTATAAAGTGAGGTGTACCTAAGGATAGTTCATAACTGTGTTTTCAATTGCTTTGACTTGTTTGCTTTAAATTATGGGACTGTCTTGGGAGTTCTATAGATCCTAACCCGGATCTGGGGATACCTTCTTAGAAAGTAGCAACAAGGCTGTGAGGGAACTGTGCGGGGTATACCGACATGGTTGAAACAGTCTGCTATGTTGATGTGGCACTTTGGTGTGTACCGGTAACCCTTGAGTTCAGTCAAGGAGAGTACGGGGCCTCCGCGTGGTGTCGTGAAACATCAACTGACCTTAGGAACCTTAATTGAACCATCTTGGCCTCTTTAGGGTAGTGAGATAATTGACTTTGGTGCAGTCCGAGGTTGGTTGATACTCGATACTACACTCAATTGAGGGTTGCTTTCCTGGAATATTTCGGTCGCTAATTCAGTGGCTAAATCGAAACGATGAACAATGAAAGCAATCCAGTGATGTTGGGACCCTTAGAACCCGGTTACTTCTAATAGGACAGGTTGAGCCCACCAACTTCAAGAGGGTAATACCCAGACCCCATGCAGGCCTAAACTCTAGGGCTAGTCTTGTGTGACTTGTGTGCCTTATCATGTTTGCCTTTGTAAATATTTGGTGTGTTTAATCATAGCATCATAACATCATACAGCATCATATGCATTGACTAACCATTTCAGGGGTTCGAATCTTCATCTTTGTTCTTGTTTTGTAGGACATGGAAACTGTTCGCAGAAAGACAATTCAGATCAGCCTTGTAAGGATCCCTCTTCAGCTTAAGGAGCTTATATCCAGGATTCCCGAGAGCTCTTCATTCAGTGAAAGACATGGAAGACTCATCAGCTTGGTCAACACCAACATTGAGGAAGATATGATAAAGGTCCTGTTCCAGTTCTTTGACCCTCTGCATCACTGTTTCACTTTCCTGGATTATCAATTGGTGCCTACATTGGAGGAGTTCTCCCGGCTTCTGAAGATCCCTATCTTTGATCAACTACCCTACAACGGTAAGAAAAAGGAACCCAAGCTTGAAGAGATTGCTAAAGCCTTACACTTACAATCATCTGACCTCAAGGGACATTGGGAAGTTAGAAGTGGTATCAAAGGGTTCTTATCCAGGTTTCTGTTTGAGAAGGCCCAAGAATGTTGGAACTCCCTTGACCTACAAGCTTTTGAAGAAGTTGTGGCCCTCCTTGTCTATGGTTTGGTGTTGTTCCCTAATCCAGATCAGCTTATAAATATCAGTGATGTCCAGATCTTCATGTCCAGGAATCCAATACCTACGTTGCTTGGGGACATCCTTCATTCATGTTACACTCGAACCATGAGAAAAAGAGGTGTCCTTATGTGTTGTACTCCTCTCCTGGGAAGGTGGTTTATTTCGCACCTTCCACAATCAGTTTTGAAGAATGAGTGGGGTTTGAGATGGTCACAACGATTGATGACTCTTACACATGCTGATATACATTGGTGCTCTCGGTCCAGAGAGGATGTCACTATCATTGATCGTTGCGGGGAGTACCCTAATGTTCCATTACTTGGAATCAGAGGAGGTATTACTTACAACCCGTGCCTGGCTTGGAGACAGTTTGGTTATGCTCGGAGGGATGGCCCTCATGACATGTTAATTCCCGACATAGTTTTTGACTTCGACAACGATGCACAAGGACTTCGCCAGAGATTTATCAGAGCTTGGAGGATGCCAAGTAGGGTAGACAGCAAGACCCTGGGGCACATAAATTCCATCCCATTGGAACCTTATCTCAAGTGGGTACGAGCCCGCTCCCAGAAGTTAGTAATGCCTTATCCTCATGTTCTCCCTGTGATCAAAGAGCCAGTCTTGGAAGGAGAGGTGTCCTACACCATTCAACATCCTGACATGCCCACGTCCTGGGAAGAAATGCAGAAGAGCTGGATCCAGCTTAAGGAAGAACGGAATTCTCTTGAGACCAGTCTACATGCTAGTGAAAAGAAGGTCTTGGAGCTCACCCGCCTACTGCACGAGGAGAGGAATCTCAACACTTACATAGCTCCAAAGAGGATGCATAGTGTCTTCTGGGATTGATTTGCTTTTGTAATGTTTTTCCCATGAGGCTTTGATGTACTGAACAATTATTTCCTTAATGATAACGTGTGTTCCTTTTTGTCTACAACAAATTTGAATTTTCGAACCCTTGAGTGCATTGCATAAACACATATCATTCATCATGTGCATAGCAGGTACTCTTCTTTTCAGGTTGCTTACCGTTCTTCGCTGTTTATTTCAGCATCATGAACCCTGAATCATCTATCGAGATGTCTATCAAGGCCCTTCAGGCGCAAAACGCACAATTTCAGGAGCTGATCATGGGTTTGGCTCAAGGTCAAGAAGAGATGAAGGCTTTGCTCCCGAAGAAGGAGAAAAAGAAGAGGAGAACTGTTCTTTTCAACTCGGGCCGGAGGTTTGGTAACACTCTGCAGAATGAGGAAGCTGGTTCTTCTGTAGGCAAAGACATTCCCCAGGGGGGAAGAGGTCCTAGTCCAGTAGTCTCTGACAACGAGACTGATTTTAATGAGGAGCAGTATCCTCCAGCTGAAGACCGGTACAAGCAGTTGGAAGACCGTCTGAACGCCATGGAGATCCAACAAGTGCCTGGTTTGGATTTCGGAGACTTGGGTTTATCTACTGGTGTGATCATCCCTCACAAGTTTAAAGCACCATCTTTCACCAAGTATGACGGGGCGTCTTGCCCTAAGTTACACCTCAGATCTTATGTGCGGAAGATTCAGCCGTATACAGTGGACAAGAACTTGTGGATCCACTTCTTCCAGGAGAGTCTTTCAGGGACTCATCTCGAATGGTTCTATCAGCTGGATGGGACCAAGGTTCGTAACTGGGAGGAGTTGGCTACTGCTTTTTACAAGCAGTATCAATATAATGCCGACCTTGCTCCTACACGTACTCAACTCCAGGGTATGTCGCTAGGATCAGGCGAATGCTTTAAAGAGTATGCGCAGAAGTGGAGGGATCTGGCTGGCAGGCTGCAGCCTCCGTTAATAGATCGTGAGCTAGTAGATATGTTCTTGGGGACCTTATCCGGGCCATTTTTCAATCATCTTATCGGTAATTCGTCTGCAGGGTTTACTGACCTCATTCTGACTGGGGAAAGGATAGAGGCTGGTATGAAGTCAGGAAAGATTCAGAAAGGTGCATCTTCAAGTGCTGAGAAGAAACCTTTTAAGAAGGAGGCCAGTGTTGTGTATGGGCCTAGGAGGCAAGATAAACCAGAGCGCCGCCAATCTGTCAACACGGTAGTGATTGCTAAACCTGCTGCCGCTCCTCGGAAAACCAATCAACAAAGGGCTGAAAGACCCAGAAGAGAGTTTACCCGGCTGAGTATGACCTTGTCACAAATCTTGCCGCAGCTGCTATCAACCAACTTGGTGACTGTCAGGGAGGCCCCGAAGGTTGTGAATACTGCCTCTCCGAAGTATAATCCAAATGCCCGCTGTGCTTATCACTCCGATAGCCCGGGGCATTCTACTGATGATTGCTGGGCCCTAAGGAACAAGGTGCAAGACCTTATTGATACAAAGGAGGTACAGTTTGAGGCACCTGAGAAGCCCAATGTAGTGACAGCTCCCTTACCTGCTCATGGAGTGAATGCTATCAGGGATGATGACGAGGTGGAAGAATCTGAGTTCAACAGCTGGATTTATCCGACGGCCGACAGTGGACCTAGCAATTGGACTGCAAAGGACAACCTACCTGTTACTTTTGTTACGCAGTAATGAATTCCTTTGTTTTTGTTATTTGTAATAAATAATGAATTGAAACTCTACGGCCCGGTGTCTTACCCGGGGCACCGTGGCTTCATTTGTGAGGGAATATTAATTGTCATTTCATATATCATGAATAAAGACCTTGGACGTTTTCTCGCATTTAAAATCTTATGCTCCTTTTCTTTCTTTCCTTTCTTTATATATTGCAAAACAGCTGTATTTACACACACTCACTCATACAGGTTTCAATCCACTCTGGATCTCATTGGTAACGACTCTGCTACTGCCAGTTATGACTTCGAAAATCCGATCAACTTAGCCGAAGACGAAGGTGAAGATGATTGCAAAGTGCCTAGCGAGCTTGCAAGACTGTTACTCCAGGAAGAGAGGGAAATTCAGCCACATGAAGAGCCAGTGGAAACGATAAATCTGGGTACTGATGCAGACAGAAAGGAGGTTAAGATTGGTGCCAATCTGGAGCTCAGCGTGAAGCAACGGTTGACTCAGATGTTACATGATTATGTGGAGATATTCGCCTGGTCCTACGAAGACATGCCTGGGTTGGATACCGACATTGTGGTCCATCATTTGCCTACCAAGGAAGACTGCCCTCCGGTTAAGCAAAAGGTCTGCCGTATGCGTCCAAAGATGTCTGAGAAGATCAAAGCTGAGGTTATGAAACAGTTTGATGCCAGGTTTCTTGCAGTGACTTCTTACCCTCAGTGGGTGGCTAATGTGGTGCCGGTACCGAAGAAGGATGGTAAGGTCAGAATGTGTGTCGACTACAGGGATCTGAACAGGGCCAGCCCCAAAGATGACTTCCCCTACCTCACATTGACGTCCTGGTTGACAATACTGCTCAGCACAAGGTATTCTCCTTCATGGATGGTTTTTCAGGGTATAATCAGATCAAGATGGCTCCGGAAGACATGGAAAAGACTACCTTTGTTACTCAGTTGGGCACTTTCTGCTACAAAGTCATGTCGTTCGGGTTGAAAAATGCTGGGGCAACCTACCAACGTGCCATGGTTTCTTTATTTCATGACATGATCCATCATGAGATTGAAGTGTATGTCGACGACATGATTGCAAGGTCCCAAACTGAGGAAGAACACCTTGATCATCTGCAGAAATTGTTTGACCGTCTGAAACTGTACAAGCTGAGGTTGAACCCGAACAAGTGCACCTTCGGGGTAAGATCTGGAAAGTTGTTAGGCTTCGTCGTAAGTGATAAGGGTATTCAAGTGGACCCTGCTAAGGTTAAAGCCATTCAAGAGATGCCAGTTCCTAAGATAGATAAAGAGGTCAGAGGCTTTTTAGGACGTCTGAATTACATTGCTCGATTCATCTCGCACCTAACTGCTACCTGTGAGCCAATTTTCAAGCTGCTGAAGAAAGATCAGGTAGTACGTTGGAATGATGAATGTCAGGCCGCTTTTGACAGAATCAAAGAGTATATCCAAGAACCACCCATTCTTATGCTACCGGTTGAAGGGAGACCTCTAATACTATACCTGACAGTACTTGACAACTCAATGGGGTGTGTGCTGGGGCAGCATGACGAGTCTGGCCGAAAAGAGCACGCCATTTATTACCTTAGCAAAAAGTTTACCGAATGTGAGACCCGATACTCACTGCTCGAGAAAACTTGCTGCGCTTTGGTATGGGCTGCTCGCCGGCTGAGACAGTATATGCTAACTCACACTACTTTGTTGATTTCTAAGATGGATCCAATAAAGTACATATTTGAAAAGCCTGCTCTGTCTGGGAGAATAGCAAGATGGCAAATGATCTTGACAGAATACGACATCCATTACACAACTCAGAAAGCCATCAAAGGAAGTTTATTGGCAGACCACTTGGCACATCAGGCGGTAGACGACTATCAGTCAATGAACTTTGAGTTTCCGGACGAGAGCATCATGATTGTGACTGATTGTGAAGTACCTGGACCGGATGAAGGACCTGAGGAAGGATCCCGATGGTCTATGCACTTTGATGGAGCCTCCAATGCTTTGGGTAACGGCATCGGCGCTGTGATCATATCCCCTCAAGGAACTCATACTCCACTTACTGCCCGGCTATGTTTCAACTGCACCAACAACATGGCGGAGTATAAGGCATGCATCATGGGTCTTCAAGCTGCGATCGACTTAAGGATCAAGTTTCTGAGTGTCTTCGGAGATTCCGCTCTCGTGATCAATCAGATCAAAGGCGAGTGGGATACGAAACATCCGAATCTTATTCCTTACAAGGAATGCGTGTTGATATTGATCCCCCATTTCACAGAGATAACTTTTGAACATTTACCAAGAGAGGAGAATCAGTTGGCGGACACGTTAGCTACGATGTCTTCTATGTTCAAAGTCAAATGGGACAATGAGGCTCCCCGGGTCATTATCTGGAAACTGGAAGAACCGGCATATTGTTGTGATCTTGAGGTTGAAGTAGTGACTGAGAAACCTTGGTACCATGAGGTGAAGAGATACTTGGAAGCTCAAGAGTACCTTGAAGGTGCATCTGTCAACGACAAGAAGTTTCTGAGAAAGTTCGCTGCAACGTTCTTCCTTAGCAATGGCATCCTGTACAAGCGAAACCATGATTCGACCTTACTGCGTTGTGTGGATAAGATTGAAGCAGAAAGGATCATGGCAGAGCTACATGAAGGTACCTTCGGAACACATTCCAGTGGACACACTATGGCAAAGAAAATCCTTCGGGCAGGGTATTTCTGGTCCACAATGGAAGCTGATTGTTACCAACATTCTCGGACATGTCATAAATGCCAGATTTATGCAGATAAGGTGCATGTTCCTCTAGTTCCTCTGAACGTCCTGACTGCACCTTGGCCTTTTGCAATGTGGGGCATATATATGATCGGCGAGATTAAACCTACGGCATCCAATGGGCATCGCTTCATCCTGGTAGCGATCGATTACTTTACAAAGTGGGTTGAAGCAGCTTCTTACGCCACTGTAACCAAGAATGTCGTGGCACGGTTCATTCGACATAACCTGATCTGTCGATACGGCGTACCAGAAAGAATCATTATAGACAACGATACCAATCTCAATAACAAGATGATCACTGAGCTCTGCGAGCAATTTAAGATACAGCACCACAACTCTTCTCCTTATCGACCGAAGATGAATGGGGCTGTAGAAGCAGCGAATAAAAATATCAAGGAAATAGTGCAGAAGATGACACTGACCTATAAATATTGGCACGAGATGTTACCGTTTGCTCTACATGGGTACCGTACCTCAGCAAGGACGTCAACCGGGGCAACTCCTTTCTCCTTGGTCTATGGTATGGAGGCAGTCTTACCGATTGAAGTGCAAATACCCTCTCTCCGGATAATGAAGGATGCAGATCTGAGCGAGGATGATTGGATCCAGACACGACTTGATCAATTAAACCTGATTGACGAAAAGAGACTCACTGCTATTTGTCATGGTCAGACGTACCAAAAACGGATGATCAGGGCATTTAACAAAAAGGTCAGACCACAAGAGTATCAAGTTGGGTATCTGGTAATCAAACGCATCATCCTTCCTCGGAGTGATCCAAGGGGCAAATGGACTCCTACGTACGAAGGGCCATTTGTGGTTAAACATGTGTTCTCAGGAGGAGCCATGATTCTAACCACCATGGACGGTGACGACCTTCCTCACCCCGCCAATGCAGACATAGTAAAAAGATACTACGCATGACAAAAGACCCGCTAGGTTGACATACCTAGGAAAAAATTAGGGCTTCCCGGCGAACCAAAAGGGTTCGGGCAAAATGAGGGATGAAATGAAAAAATTTGTACACCCGGCAAGTCGGAAACCTAAAAAGGCGGCTTGGGCAAAAATGGGTATCCCGGTGGACCAAAAAACCGAAAGGGCGGTCCAGGCAAAAGTTAGGGATGAAGCATAATACTATGTCGCATCGGATCACCTCGCATCCAGAATCTGGCATCAACCGTCAAGTTCAAAAGGCATCAATCAATCAGCTTCATCTTGTGATGAGACGCTCGAAGACATAAAGGCAATAGCAGAGTTGGAACCCAATGGGATTATTCTTTTCACATAGCTGTTTTGTTTTCCCTTTGTACAAATTGTGTAAACTCTTTTATTCGGCGGCATTCTCTTACTAGGACGTCAGCCTCTTGTACATAAACGCCTATTTACAGGCAATTCAAAAATCAATACAAATACACTTTTCAGCTCAAATTGCCATTTGTTTTTTCCTTTTCTATTTTGTTTTGCGAAGAACTTCCAAGGTTCAATTTGTGATATATGCATTTGACAATAATTTCTAACTCATAAATGTTTGCATACGAAACAAAGGATTAATTACAGGTAACATTAGAAATAGGGGCAATAATGAGTGGTCTGAGCAATTTAATTGTTCTGTCCACCAAGGTACCAAGGTAGGTTCAGCCGAAGAACATAACCAGTATATCTTAACTCCCCAGAGAGTGAGCCAGCAAGTCAATGCACTCTCCCCAAGCAGAGTTATCCTGTCAGCCTTAAGGAAGTTGGGTATCCCCCGCAGATCTCAACATTCCCCAGCACAATATACGAATATTCTTAACAAGCATCCCCGGAAGTCTTGGTCTAAGACTGTTCCCCGGCGGTATACCAGACATTCAGTGGAGTCACTTCAAGTACATCTCAAAATTTCCCCAAGAGAGTCCAGTACAGTACAAAATTTCCCCAGGAGAGTCCAGCATAGTTCAAGATTTCCCCAGGAGAGTTCAATCAATCTCCCCAGCAGTAAGCTTATCCCTAGTAGATTCTGGAAGCTTATCCCCCACAGAGCACGAACGCGTCTCCCGGCTCTATTCAAAGGTTATTTCCCTGCCAGGATATAACTGGGTTATCCTCAGCCAAAAGCCACGGAAAGATCGGCCTCGGCAAAGTCTTCCTATCCCCAGCGGAGTCTATTAACACTTCTAACATAACAATGGTATCCCCAGCGAAGTTACCATCAACATCTCAACAAAGCGCATCTCTTCCCACAGAGTATTATTCCCCAGCAATATCGCTAGAATAATTTTCTCCCCGCAGAGTAATCCATTCACCAAGTTTATCCCCCCAACGGAGTTATCTTCTCCTACTGGTTCATTCTTGCAATCCTCATCCCCAGCGGAAACGAAGAGCTCTCTTCAACCATCAGCCCAGGATTTAACTTCCCGGCACCCGTCAAGGATTTATTTTCCTAAAGACGAAAACATACATTCATAAATATCACATACATCATGATACATGCGTAAACGCATCACACAATCTCATTTATGTTGAGAACATCATTGCTTGATCCATATCATGCATTGCATATGACTGACCTTTACCTTTCAGGAAAGATCTAGTCAAGTTCTCATCTATGTCCAAGACCTCCTCTGGTTCAGTTAAATCGATTCCTAAAGATTTTTCTGATTCTTATCCAGTTGAAGTTATTTCAAGACTTTCGTCTGGTTCAGTTAAATCGACCCTAAGATTTTCTGATTCTTATCCAGTCAAAGATATTCCAAGACTTTAGTCTGGTTCAGTTAAATCGACTCCTAAATATTTTTCTGATTCTTATCCAGTCAAAGTTAATCCAAGACCTTCGCTGGTTCAGTCAGATCGACCCTAAGATCTCCCTGATTCTTATTCCATTTGAAGATTCCAAGACCTTGCCTGGTTCAGTTAAATCGACTCCTAAAGATTTTTCTGATGCCGATCCAGTCAAAGGCCTTCGTTGGTTCAGTCAGATCGACCCTAAGATCTCCCTGATTTTTATTCCAGTTGAAGATTCCAAGACCTTGCCTGGTTCAGTTAAATCGACTCCTAAAGATTTTTCTGATGCCGATCCAGTCAAAGGCCTTCTCTGGTTCAGTCAGATCGATGCTAAGATCTCCCTGATTCTTATTCCAGTTGAAGATTCCAAGACCTTGCCTGGTTCAGTTAAATCGACTCCTAAAGATTTTTCTGATACTGATCCAGTCAAAGGCCTTCTCTGGTTCAGTCAGATCGACCCTAAGATCTCCCTGATTCTTATTCCAGTTGAAGATTCCAAGACCTCGCCTGGTTCAGTTAAATCGACTCCTAAAGATTTTTCTGATGCTGATCCAGTCAAAGGCCTTCTCTGGTCCAGTTAAATCGATTCCTAAAGATTTTCCTAATGAAGACTCAGTAGAAGACATCCAGATTCTCTCATCGTTATTGTTGAGGTAGTAATCACCCCAGATTCTCTCATCGTTATTGTTGAGGTAGTAATCGCCCTAGGTTCTCTCATCGTTACTGTTGAGGTAGTAACCGCCCCAGGTTCTCTCATCGTTACTGTTGAGGTAGTAATCATCCAAGGTTCTCTCACTGTCCCGTTAAGGTAGTAACCATCCCTGATTCATTCATCACATCATTATCAACAAAAACCTTTTCGAAGCTCCAGACTCGATTCCTGTATCTCGCCAGGGCACGTCTGAAGAGTTCAAGGATTTGATTCCTGTAACCATCCAGGACACATCTACATAAAAAGTTTGAAGATCAACTCCTGTAACAGGCCAGGTAATTATCTTTCTTTTTCAGCTACGCAAGTTCTCGCTAAGGAAACTCTTACGCGACCGACATCCAGATGGCATCTATAAGCCCATCCACCTATCCATCACCTCTCAACATGGCATCTTTAATCCCATCTTCCTATTTGTCAGTCTCCAAATGGCATCTATAAGCCCATTCCCACCATCACATTGCTAACATGTGAGCGCAAATTTCTGGGCACTCTAGTGTTCAATCATCTTCCACCTTCGGATTACGAAAGGCACGTCAGCCAATCTACACCCTCAGGTCTAAGAAGATTGAACAGGGGAAACTGTTGTACCCCAAAATTTGCCCTCCCATATTCTTCAAGATTTGCTAAGAGCATGCTTCAAAATCTCCCAAAGGTTGCATAGCCCAATGGCCTCCTAACAGTAAAAAAATTAGGGTTTTGGTGCTGGCAAAGAAATTGAAGTTTCCAAAGGTCCAAACAAGTCCCACATGCCTATAAACATTGTCAAGCATCCTCATGCCAAGTTTCAAGACTCACAGCACAAAATTGCACAGTCAAAAACCCTAATTGCTCAACAGTCAACTGCAGGGGCAAAATGGTCATTTGACAGTCAAAAGTCAAAAAATTTTGTCAACATCTTATCTTGAAGCCACAAACGTCATTTGATCAATTCTTCATCATGATTCTCAAAGCATGGCTCAAAAAGTCTCAAGATGCAAAAGTTTATATTTTTGGACAGTTGAAAAAGTCAATTGTAACTTGACCAAGGCATAACTTCCACATGGTTTATCAGAAAAATTCCATCCAAAGCTCATTTTGAATAGAATGACATTTACTACAACTCCTCTTCACACTTAAAGTCCAAGAAATGCTCTCACAAAAAGTTATCAATCTCAACATTATAGGTCATTTTCAAAAGTCAACAAAAAGGAACTTTAAGTCAAAGACCATAACTTGAGATTGGTAAATCATAATTACATGGGACCAAAGACATTGGTTAGAGGACTTCAAGACCTTTCCAAAATGTCCAAGAACATGATCAAAGCTTAAAAATTGAGCAAGATATGCCCTGTGGAAGTTGGGAAATTTTTGGGAATTTTGAAAAGTCAACTTTGCTTCAAATGCCTCAAAATGGCTAATGGGCCTCAATTTCTTCCAAGAATCATCACCCAAAAGCTATGAACTACCCATTGACCCAAAGGGGAGTTATTTTCTTATTTTTAATTAATTAATTTAGTTTTTAATCCTATTAATTCATTTAATTAAAATTAAATATGAGAAAAATACTAAAATAAAGGTTTTGAATCTTTTTGTGCAGAGATTTCACTCATAATGAATCAAATATTTCGTGTACCACATCAAGAGGCAAGATCTTCCAAAATAGGCAAGTTCCATGGCAAGAAAAGATTGAAAAAGATGTGAAAAAATCAAATATTAAAAACATTGATTCAATGGATTATGGGCTTTGTTTTTGACCTAGAATGATTCCTCATACATATGCAAGCATAACCCTAATGCTCAAGAACAAAAAAGCTGCACCCAAGATCAAGAAACAAAACTTGCATTTTTGACCAAAAGTTTGAAAACTGTTTTCATAGAGACAAGGTGTTTCAAGGCCTAAAAAGTATTCGAAACGATTGTTGGAACCTTCCTGAACGTGACTCAATACTTTTCCAGTCTCCATACATCCAGAAGTGGTAGAATGACTTTGCCCTGTTCATGAAATTTTTCACATTCGTATTTTGATTTACACGCATTTTCCATACATTTGAATGTTTGATTTACACTAACATGATCATTCTAAAGCTAATGGCATCGTTCAATTGAAGAACGGCTTCCTGTAGGAGAATCCACCATGGACATTTCTTAGGGTTTCAGAGACCTTGATTTAGGGTTTCTTTCATGTGGAAAAATTGAACCATAAGACCAGCACCATTGGAATCGTGACATCCAAACAGATTGAAATCACCCATCGCGCCCTTTTTCTTTTTGCTTATGAGCTAATCTCTATTATTCACTGTGCTGTTTAGTGGGGGTTTAAAACCCCCGCTATCCATTTGTATTTTCAGGCAAAAACAAAGAAGCAAGGAAAGAGACGCTGAGGTGTAAGCACAGGACTGGGCAATTCAAACATTTCGCGCGTGTTTTTGTTTTCTACCAATAACTCTTATTCTCTTTCATAATAATTGTGTTCCATATTAATATCAGATAAACACATTTGGCTGGGTGGAAGATGTGTTGTCATGCAAGCATTGGGACCTGGGTTCGATTCCCAGGTCCCCCATATTTCTTCCATATTTTTTCTTGTAACATGTTTCTATGCAGCGTTTCATCAAGAGACCACCATACAACTCCATCTCCCGGTTTGCCACGCGCCCAGAAATTCAATCTAATGGCTACCAACAAGCGTATACCATGTGCCTCAGTCCATGAAGGAGCGTTCAAGCTGGAAAAGTCAACGTGGCCAACTTTCTGATGGGCCTAAATTCCTTGCATACACCTCCATAATTGGGCCAGAAACCCCCTTTGTTTGTACTCTTCCTTCTAATTTTCTTCTTTTCCTTTTAATTATTTTTAATTGATTTTATTGTTTTAATTAATTCCACAAAATAATTTTTAACACAAAAAATCAGAAAAGTCATAAAAATAAAAATATGTTTTATTTAATAGTTTTTGTAAATAAATTTAATAATCAATTTAGTTTTAATTTAGGGTTTTAATTTTAACTTTTTCGAAATAACTAAAATAAGTAGAAATTAGGTTTTAGATTTTTTTTCTTTTTCTCAGTAAAATAATTTCATCTTATTCTTATTATTAATAATTAATTATTTTTGTAAATAAACTTGTAATTAATTAATTAGTGTAAATTAGGTTAAACTTAAACAATTTTTTTAATAATTAAAAACAAATTTAGAATTAGGGTTTTATTTAACTTTTAATTCCAATTAATTTTCTTTATTTTCATAAATACCAAAAAAAACATAAAAATAATCTCTTTTCTTTATTTAATCATTAATTAATTTGTAATTTCAATTCAATTTCCTTAAAGGGTCCAACGCCCTCGCACCTTCGATTATAATTCCTTTTCGCGCGTTTGCTTCTATTTTTCATGTTTTATCTTATGTAATTGCCCCAAGGCCTTGTAATAATAATTAGGACATTTACTTTCCGCACTTTTATTCAAAATCGGGTCTTTGTTAATTTGGCGATGTATAGACCCGCGCCTTGTAATAGCGTAGGACTTTCTTTTCCGCACTTTAATTTCCGCACCCCTTAACTGCTAATAATTGCATGAAAGAATGAATGGCCCAAATAAAATCAATGCGTAGCTCACCCAATGCATGACAAGATAAATATAACTGAAAATGACACACAATTCACACACCACTCGTAGGGTACGCCTCACTGTTGCCTTGCCCCTCGAAACGTGGTCGTCGAGTATAGGACGTCTTAGTGAGTCCTTATGTTCCATTGATCTAGTTTCCTCGAAACGGTTGCCTCCAAACAAGTTGCCTCAGAACAGTTGCCTCGAAACGGTTGCCTCAGAATAAAAAGATCAATGGCACAAGGGTAGCTTCTAAGGTGTCCTACTGTTGCTCGGTGACCACACTGTCCCTAACCCTCGAATTGACGCGAACACCTCCAACGGTGGTGGTACCTACCTCTCAATGGTGGGATGGCACTACCTTAAGGACATTTACACAGACTAATTCCTTAGGGTAGGTAGATGACTCGTAGATACTTGCTCTAATTCAAAACAAATCAAAAACTTCTTTTCACACCGGCACTTTGCAAAAAGCTTTCAAAAACAACTTTTCAAACACTCTTGAGGACTGATACAAGAGTCGATCTGAAACTTTCAAAGAAACTTTTTCAAACCCACTCACCTTGAAAAGCAAACAAATATTTTGAAAACACAAATGAGCAAGTATCTAAGTGCCCGTGGATAACCATGGATAGAAAGGGTGCTAACACCTTCCCTTTCTATAAATCTACCTCCCGAACCGAGAACTAATCTCAATAAGGAATTTTGCTGTGCTTTTGTCCTTTCCATATTGAAGAAAATAAAAGACGGTGGCGACTCTTGCTTCCGCGACATTTCGCGAACCAGCGTTAAACAGTCAGTTCCAGATCCACCGATCACACCTAGTAATTAGTCAAGTTAAGGGAGAGTGGGACACCAAGCACCCTAATTTGATTCCTTACAAAGAGCTTGTAATGGCTCTGATCCCATACTTTGAGGAGGCCACCTTTGAACACTTCCCAAGGGAAGAAGATCAGTTGGCAGGTTCCCTAGCAACAATGTCATCGATGTTCAAGGTCAATTGGGACAACGAGGCTCCTAGAATTATAATTGAAATATTTGACGAACCTGCACACTATTATGAGCTTGACACTGATGACGAGAAGCCATGGTACCATGAAGTGAAGAGATATCTTGAAGCACAAAAGTATCCTGAAGGAGCTTCCATCAATGATAAGAAATTTTTGTGAAGATTTTCAACCAAATTCTTCCTAAGCAATGGAATCCTGTACAAGCGCAACCATGATTCTACTATACTTCGGTGTATGGACAAAAAGGAGGCAGAGAAGATCCTGGAAGACATGTATGATGGTATCTTTGGGACTCACTATAGTGGACACACTATGGCTAAGAAGATTCTAAGGGTTGGTTACTATTGGTCAACAATGGAAACTGATTGTCACCATCACTCGAGGACTTGCTATAAGTTCCAGATCTATGCCAACAAAGTTCACGTGCCTCCGATACCTCTAAATGTCATGATTGCTCCATGGTCGTTTACAATATGGGGCATTGACATGATTGGACAAATCAAACCCACTGCTTCAAATGGACACCGTTTTGTCCTTGTTGTTATTGACTACTTCACCAAATGGGTCGAAGCTGCCTCATATGCCTCAGTCACAAAGAACGTTGTAGCCCAGTTTATCAAGCATAACCTCATCTTCCGTTATGGTATCCCCAAAAGGATCATCACTGAACGGAACCAATCTCAACAATGCTATGATTACTGAACTCTGCATGCAGTTCAAAGTCAAGCATCACAACTCTTCTCCATACAGACCTAAAATGAATCGTGCAGTGGAAGCTACCAATAAAACATAAAGAAGATTATGCAAAAGATGGTGGTAACCTACAAAGACTGGAATGAGATGCTACCATTCGCTCTCCATGGCTACCGTACTTTGGCACAAACATCAACTGGGGAAACCCCGTTCTCCTTGGTGTATGGCATGGAAGTTGTCCTGCCTGTCAAAGTTCAGATTCCTTCTCTAAGGATTATGAAAGAATCAGACTTAGGCGAAGACGAATAGATTCAGACTAGATTGGATCAATTGAACTTGATCGACGAGAAAAGACTGGCTGTTGTTTGTCATGGTCAAATGTATCAAAAATGTATGATCAAGGCTTTCAACAAAAAGATCAAGCCTGGAGTGTATCAGACTGGAGACTTGGTAATAAAGCGCGTCATTTTACCACAAGGTGATCCCAGGGAAAAATGGACTCCCACTTATGAAGGACCATTTATTGTCAAGAAAGTATTCTCTGGTGGTGCCATGATGCTGACTACTATGAACGGCGAATATTTCCCGCATCTTGTGAACACAGACATAGTCAAAAAATACTACGCATAAAGAATGACCCGCTAGTGTGATACAGTGGCAGAACTGACTATTTTTTTTGTTACTACTGGTTTTTGCGTTTTTTGTTTGCAAGTGTACGGTAAGCAAGAGTCTCCACCATCTTTTATTTTATCCAACAAAGGAAAAGGGAAAAAGAACAGAAAAAACCTTTTTCGAGATGTTTTTGAGTACGGGGGTAGATTATAGAAAGGGAAGGTGTTAGCACCCTTTCTATCCATAGTTTTCCATGGGCTCTTAGGTACTTGCTCATTTTTAAATTGCTTTTGTGTGTGTTTTGAAAAGCTTTGAAAATGCCTTAGTGCAGCGTTTCACTTTATGGTAACTCTTGTATCAGTCCTCAAGAGTGTGATAAAGTGTTTTGAAAACTTTTATTTGAAAAGTGTTTTGAAAGTGTAGGGTGTAGAAAATTTGTTTGAGCAAGTACCTAACAGTTATCTACCAACTCGAAAAAAGACTGTTATTTTCCTCTTATCCTTGAGACAGTTTTATCCTACTATTAGTGAGTAGGTAACCCTAGTCGTTGGATGTTGAGGGACTATCGAATGGGACGTAATGGTAATTGAAGGAAACATGTAAGGATACCTTAGCATTTCTAAGGGACTATCATCATAAGATCATTTCTCATAGGTAACTCGAGGGACAATAAGGGACTATGATCTTTATGACGACTTTTAAATTGAGGGTCTTTGCTAAGATGTCCCTACGTTCGAGGGACATGACCATTTTTTCCGAGGCAACCAAGTGAGGAATACCCTAGGGGTGCAAGTGTGCAACAATGTTTGTTTTCAGATATTTATCTTGAAGTTAAGTGATCTACTGATTGATTGATTAAGCATACAAGCCTAGGTTGCTAACAATTATATACAAGCATAAGATATAAAACGAGAAAATAAAAATAGTCCTACGCTATTACAAGGCTTTTGGACAGATACATAAAGAATTGACTGAAAGTAAATTTGCAGAAATTAAACCCTAATTAATCTATTACAAACCGGGCACAGTTACATCAACAGTGAAAAAATAATCGTACGTCAAAAATAATTACGCGCGAGAATCAAAAATTGGAAAAAGTTTAAAACGCTAAAAAAACCTAATTTGATCATTAAAATGTTTTTGGATTTTTTGTGAAAAAATATTTGAATTTAACCTAATTTCTAGTTGATTTTAATTAATGTAAAATAAATTAAACTTGAAGAAATTAATTTATTTACAAAAATTAATTTATATAAAAAAAAACTAACCTATTTTTTTGTGATTTTGATTTTATGATTTTATAAAAAAAATTGATTAACAAAAATAATTAAACAAAATAATAAAAATTAAAAAAAAAACTAGAAAACATGAGAAATTAAGCCTGAGGGGGTGTAGGCCCAAATTGGAGGTGATGTTGCTGAATTCTGTTCCAGGCCTAATCAGGTGGGCCCATCACCAGTGTTGGATTCAGTGAGAAGCTTTCCAAGAGAGTCCACCATGCGCCTGCATGCTTGAGGTGTTGGATTTGGATAGTGAATGATCCAATGATGATGATGATGATGATACGGAGGCGTATGGTGCATGTACATGTGAAGAAACCACTGAATATGCAAATAGTTATTAAGAAAAATAACATGTAGGAGGCAGGGGTCGAACCCCTGACCTCCTACACGCGCGCCTTGCAAAGCCTTTCCTCTTGCCACTGAACCATTTACTTCATTCGTTAATAAACACACATAACATATATTATATAATATGCAAAGTCAATTTTATAAAAAACGCACAAAAATTCAAATGAGCCATTTAGGATCTACCACGCCTTCATCTTCTTCGCTGAGACTGTTGTCTTAGGTAAAGACTTTTACCTACGGACGTTTGCCATAGCTATAACCTATGCATCTCAAAAATCATGATCAAGCAACATAAATTAATTTCAAGACCATGGATCAATTGGGTTTGATCCTTTGAGCATGATGGTGTCCTTCATTAGACCCAATTATACATGTATCTGAAAGCCTTAAAATGAAGCTCTAAACCCTAACAATGGCATTCCATCAAATAGGCATCAAAACACATAATTGGTAATGCAAACACGTTCTAAATGATTGTACAAGCATGAATATATACTTAGAAATAGTTTATCATGCATAAATTCCAAAAACCAATTTCAAGAAGATGAACAAACTGTGGTACTGGTACATGCGATTTCTGAAGGTGTTGATGCATGGTAAGGGTCCAGAGAGCTCCCAAAGACTTCCAGGAATGAATTACTGGCCTTGAAAAACCTTGAATCTCCTTGTAGAAAGAAATCCGATTCTCACTTTTTATCCAAAATTTGAGTTTTTGTTCTTCCAATTCTCACGACCAATCCCTGTTTTTATGCTTTGGAAATGTTGTCTATATATAATATAAGCAATTAGGTTAACAAAATTGTATTCAATCTTTGAAAATTGTTGAAAAAGATTTGATTTTTTGCCTTGTATGATTTGTTTCTAAAACAAACCAAATCATGATCTTTTCCAATCAATTAGCCCTTGCACGAATTTGTCTGATTTTCTAGCTTTTCAAGGACTCATAATGTGCTCACAAAATCAAATCTTTGATTTTATTTGATTATTCTACTATTTAAATTGATTTATTTTGATTTAAATGAATAAATAATAAAAATAATGAAATAATAGGTGGATAAGCTCAGGGTTTATGGGCCATCTTAGGAACAAGTTTCAAACAAGAAAACATGGGCCCATTTGGAAAAAAAGTCATTTTGATCAATGTTAACTTCATGCACATTTCCCAAAATTGGTCAACTTTAGTAATGCACATCTCTCTCATTTGGAACCCTAAGAAGGTGTTATTGGACTTTTTAGAAAGCTTATGATGTACTCTAAACAACCCTTTTGGTTTCATCTCAATTGGATCTTGCATGTTCATGTAAGGAGCTTTGACCCTCATGAAATGACCTATAATGTAGGAACTTGTATCTTTTGATTGAAGAATTTCTTGACCTTGAGGGCTGAAGAGAAGTTGTAAGGAATTGGATTCTATTCAAAATTAGCCTTGGTTGGAAAAAATTTGATAAAGTATGAGAAAGTTATGCTTGGTCAAAGTTTGGTTGACTTTTCCTATAGAAACCCTAAATTGCCATTTTTGACTTTTGATGAGTTAGGAGCATTTCTTGAGGAATCATGATCAACCCTTGATCAAATGATGGATTTTACTTTAAAATGGTGATGTTGACCAAAAATCTTGAAGTTTGACTGTACTTGGGCCACAATTGACTTTTGACCTAACATAGTTGATTTATAGGCATCTGAGCAGTTGATTGAGCAAACTTGTAGTGCAAGGCATGAAACTTGGCATGGATTATCTTGGAGACATATTAGGGCAATGGAGACCATTTTTTACCCTTGGAACTCAACCATCTTGCTTTAAATTGAAACCCTAGTTTGAGCCTTGTTGCCTTAGGAGGAGGATTTGTCTAGTCAATCCTTAGTCAACTTGAGCAATTGAGGACCTCTAGGAGTATGTCGTGTGTGAAAATGGGAGGGAAAATTTTGGGGTACAACATCTAGGTTGACATACCTAGGCAAAAATAAGGACATCTCGGCGAACCAAAAGGGTTCAGGCAAAAGTTAGGGATATATACAAAATATTGTACACCCGGCAAGTCGAAAACCCAAAAGGGAGGCTTGGGCAAAAATGGGTATCCTGGTGGACTAAGAACCCGAAAGGGCAGTCCAGGAAAAATTTATGGATTAAAGCGTACGACTATGACCCGTTGGATCTTTATAGCTAGCTTTATTACCAAGGTCCAATTTCAATGGTCCAAGATCAATTCAATCGACTTCTTTCAACATCAAGAAATGATGTTCAAAGACATAGGGGCAATAGCGGAATTGGAACCCAATGAGATCATTTCCACATGGCTATCATTTTTGTTTTCACTTTGTATTCCTTTCATTCTTTCGATGATTTCCTCTTACTAGGATCTCTGCCTCCTTGTACAAAAATGCCTGATTATAGGCAAACATCAATACAAATATACTTTGAAGTGCAACTTTTTGTTTTTATGTTTTGAGTGCAAAAGTGTCCAGTGACTAAAATTGAATGAACATATGCATATGAACATGATTAAACTGTTAACAAATGTATACATAAAAACAGTAACAAGCATCTCCTTAAGGATCTGTAATATCCCCACAGAGATACTTCAATAAGATTATCCCCAGAGACGGATCCATGCAATCCCCATCCAGAGTTCCAATCTCTCTAAAACCCTCTCCCCAAATGAGTTGGTCTTAAAAAACAAGCCTTGTGGAGTTCTCCTTAAAGAATTCACTTCATAAGTAGGTCGTCAAAATATTCTCTTCAACAGGGTCTATTTCCCCAACAAATTACAATTCCCCGGTTTGAGTTGGTCCCTCATACTATCACAAATCAACAAAAAAACCCTTAATCCCCGGTGTTGTACCCCAATTTTTTCCCCTAAGATCCCTTCATCATACCATATTTATTCAATCACAACAAGATCACATTAGGTTTTTTGGTTCTCCTCCCTATCTTTAGCTTTGCTCTTTGAGGAATCACCAAGCACCTTGACTTGTTTTTCTTTTGTGATAATTCATGTTTTGTTTTTACTTTTCTTTTAATTAATAAAATGCATTGTTGGTTTGTCTCACTTGTTATTAATGTAGGTAAAGGCAATGTGGCTTAGCAAGTTGATCCAAGGGTTCATGAGTTTATTTCCATGCCCTAGTCAATAAAGCTTGAGAAATCCAAACCTCAACATTGAAGTTGTTTTGGAAGAAATGGCATGGCAAGGTTTGTTTTGGTTCACCACATTTCAAAGTTATCAAAATTGATTCAAAAGTACAAGGGGTTGATTGAAGAAGTTGTCATGGTTGGACAAGGTCTTGTTCCCATTGGTCACAACGCCATATTTCTCTCAATTCTCAAGATATGGAAGTGGTTTTGGTTGCTATGAGTTCTCATTGTCATGCTCAACAACTTCTATCTACAAAGCAAAAGTGTTGGTACAATAAGGTTGTTCAAAATTGTCAAAGTTCCTCAAAGCATTTCCTTGATCTAGGAGCTAGGGTTTTTAACTTCGAAGAAGTATATCTTGCTCATCTTTAGGTATTTTTGAGTGATTCCAAAAATATCCTTCTCTTCAAAGGGTTATTAACGAATCACTTCAAAAGTTTCAAGGAGTTTTCATATGGAAGAAACTTAATGTTGAAGAAATATTACAAGTCCTCCAGATGAACCCCTAATTTCCCATGTGTGACTTCAAATGATCATAACTTGGTAAATTTTTATAACCTTGATCCCACTATTATTCTATAATGATCTTGAGTATGTGAACTTTATTCCTTCTTTTATATGCAAAGTGAGAAAATGGATGGAAGATGCCCTAAGGATACAAAAGATTATAGGTCATTTCATAATTATTTGCCAACTTCAACAATTCATAACTCTCTAAATTTTTGGAATTTTTGAACGGTTGAAGTTTCAAAATGTCATTTAAGATGTCTATTTCATGCCATATTTTTCGGTCAAGAGAAAATTCCAAGAGGAAGGCCATGTTTGGATGCAAAACATTATAGGTCACTTTTGAAGAAAAACTTGAAATATTTCTAAGTATGGAAAGTCAACCTCTTTTTCCCAACTTTGACTCATTGCAACTTTCAACTCAAACATCCATTTTATTCCATTATTTTCCCATTGCAAAGCTTGTAACCTCATCTTTCTAAAGCATCAAGAATCATGCCCTAAGACCCCTTGAGCTGAGAATGCCATTGATTTGAACTTTGTAACTTGAAACTGAAGTTTCTTCAAAAGTCAGAATTTGAAATCCTTGATTTAGCTTCTAA
Organism: Vicia faba; assembly: GCA_948472305.1. NCBI lineage: Eukaryota > Viridiplantae > Streptophyta > Magnoliopsida > Fabales > Fabaceae > Vicia > Vicia faba. The sequence goes on along the minus strand of OX451737.1, from coordinate 1,332,211,333 downwards.
ACATATTGTTTCTGTGCATTTTTTATTCTAAACATGTTTAGTGAACTTCCAGGAGTGATTAGCGTAGCAAAACGCGTGTTTTGGATGAGTTTTGATCAAATTAGAAGTCAGATTTTTCTTGTTTGCAACTTCACACGATTTCCCTCCAAACTTCATCATTTCACACGCTTGAACAATCCATTTGATTCCCTATAAATAGAGGGTCATACCTCATTCATTTCTTCAAGCTTGAACAACCAAAATCACCATGCCAAACTTGCTCCATAACTCATTTTTCTACAACTTCAAAATCAGTGTTCAAGCCTTTTTCAATCCAATTTTCTTATCAATTCACCTTCCTTGATCTTCCCTGAAGCTAACCATACAATTACCTTTAAGAATCGTGACCTATATTGATCCATAGAAGTCCAGTTTCAGATCCCTGCAACTCAACTTCAATAGGTAGATTTCTCCATCAATTCTTCCAAACTTTGATATCATTGTGAGCTCTCATTGCCCTGGTTCTAGTCGCAATACTATCTTTTATCTGGAAACACATTTTGACCATAAAATTTCAAATCCCTTTTCAAAACTTCTCTTCCAAATTGCTTGAGCTATAGTTTATATAAATGTGTCGCGAAGGTGTGGTTGTCTTCTTACTGCACTAAGTGTTATTGGAGCATGATCTCTATATCATGTCTCAAAACAAATGGTGCATAGATTTCTATTGATCGGCCTCAAAATAGGTGTGACTTATATATAAGTCCACTTACGATTGCTTAACATGGCGCTAAATTTTGTCCCGATTCGAGTAAATGATCATTAGTGGCCTAAACCTATGTTTGTAATCCCAAGTATGTTAATTTGATCTCTTTGGTCCAATAACCTTGAGATTCATTGTGTGGAGGCTTTGGTTCTACCAATCCTCTAATGGGTCTACAACACTTTTGGTCAACGCGGATCACTTAAACATCGTTGATCATTAAATGGTACTTTTGAGGATTCCAAATGGATGATATACTTGACAAAAAGCAAATGCGACTTGTTGTGTGGAGGATTTGGTTCTACCAATCCTCTAATGAGTTCCAAATGCATGTTTCAATATGGTCATCCAACTAACCACTAATTATTAAATTGTTTTTACTTTATGCTTTTATTTTTATACTTTATATACCATTTACTTTAAGCATTACATTTCATGCCATTTTTATTTTGCTCACTTGAGCATTTATATTCTTATTATTTTCATTTTGCTCACTTGAGCTTTTCTTTTCTGTTTTAAGACACCTGATAATCAACATGAACCATAAAATTCTTTAATGATACTTGGACTATTTGGTTACTATCCTTGGCATTGTGGAGTATTGGACTTTTTGGACTTAGGATTAGAGGCCTTGACATATGTTGGAGACCTTGTGACCTTAATTGATATTTTTTCTGGAGTTCTTGAGGTTTACCTCGGGACATTGGGTTGGTTATTTATTGTGTGTGCAGGTTATTGTGATTACATTCTTTGTTTGTAATCTGGAATTCACCCATATACAGCTGTTACTCTGTCCAATTTTTGTGAAAACTTAATACACTTGAAGTTTGTTTCTCTCAAGAGGTCTAGTATATTTGCTTGTTTGGTTTCAATCTAAGGAATGGAAATTCTATTTTGAATCATAATGTTATGTATTGGCTTCTTGTTGGTTAGATGATTCTTATCCCTAGCTTTTACCTTATGCTTTAGGATAGTCTCTTCTTCTCCTCCCATCTTCTTTAATTTCAAAAATCTTCTTTCTCCTTTTGAAAACTCTTCTTGTTTTGAAACTTGAACCACTTTCATAATAAACTTGGACTTATGTCCATGCATTTTCAAAACATTTTTCATAAATAAACTTCAATCAACTTAATAATACCTTGACATTTTTTTGTGACAAGACTAAAAGTCAATCAATCTCATTTCAAACCATTTTGCCACTTTGGCTTTTTATTTTAAAACCTTTCTTAAAAGATTAGACTCTTGTCAATCCTTGTAGTGATGCAAACAACTATACTTCTACAATATGTAGTGAAGAGAGATATTTTCCACTTGGGTGTTGAGTGAGGCATTATTGATTTTAAAATCCAAGCCATATCCTCTACTTTGAGATGATGCAAATTCTCCTTTCTCATGATTGTGGATAGTAATTATGTTTTCCACACGGACAATGACGATGATGTCATATCTCTTAAAATTAACCAACACACTTGTGCTTTAAAATTTTTAAAAGAGGAACTACGTGTACTCTGATCCCCTATTGCACGAAAGGTGGTACGTAGGCATCAAAGGTTCGCAACCACGACGGGTGAAAAAATCATAAAAAATACTTCTTTTCTCACCTCCACCATCTATTTTTTATACAACATTTTATAGCCAAAATATACAGATTTTTTCAAAGAGGTTCTTGCGGAGTATCGCAAATGTTTAGGGTGTTAATACCTTCCCTTTGCATAACCAACCCCCTTACCTAGAATCTTTCCCCCTCTTTTTGGGTTAATCGCTCTTTTCCCATTCCTTTGGAAATAATAAAGCGCGGTTGCGATTTTTATTTTCATCTATATAAGTCTAGTCAATCAAATGGCTTAGTCTTAAACATTTCTACCGCTATAGAAAAAAATGTTGACTTCACTGGGGAAAGATTGACCTCTTGCTGGTCCATCTCTAAGTGGGTTGAACCTATCTTTGTTTATATTTGTATATGTGCTATTGTTGTTTATGTGTTATATGTTGTATATATGTTTGCCTGGATTTTCCCGGTTTTCAGGGTGCTTGGTGATTACTTATAAGTCCTATACCCAGACTTGAGAAAACTTTAATATAGGATGGACGGTATAGTCATGTTAACTTGGAGGGAGTAATCCCAAAAAAAGGAGGCATGAGATCCCCCACTCAGTGGAGGCCCCTTTGACTGTAGTGCCATTTACTGAGTAATTGGGAAGACGTATTGCTTTCGACCTGGAAGCCTTCTGAAGTTGAGGATCGTAGAATACCTAACCCATCTTGGCCTTTTAGGTGTAGTGCAGAAGCTATGACAGGGTAATCCGGAAATAGTTGTCACGCGATACTATGCTCGGACGAGTTTTTCTTGAGAATATTACTAATTACCGAGTTAATCGGGAAGTTGGTAATATCCGAAGGAAGGATGTAGACTCTGGGAACCTCTAGAACCTTGTTCGGAAGGTGATAACTTTTAGACCATACCTTATGGGTAGTGCCTTCGATCTCATGCTCGTGATATTGAACCTATGAACCCTATGTTTGTGATCTTGTGTGTGATTGTTGCATCATACATCCATGCACTCATAAGCATCTTTTAAAAAAATTTATTTCAAGGGACTTGAAAGTTGACCATTTGCGAATATCTCAGTTACCTTTTGACCATGGATCCTGGAAAAAGAAAGACCGGAAAATACAGTTTCAGAGATCCCAAGATAGATGAGTCGATCAGTCTAATTCCCGAGATTGAGTTTTCTGCAGATTTTTGGATGAAGTATGGATCTATCATTCCTCTCATGAAGCTTAGGATGAAGGAGGGTATTCTCTCTACTTTGGTCCAGTTCTATGATCCAATGTATCATTTCTTTACTTTCCCCAACTATCAGTTGATGCCTACACTAGAGGAGTATTCTTATCTGTTGGATTTACCTTTTATCGATCGTGTTCCTTTTACTGGTTTGGAGGGTGAGCCAAAACCACATGAGGTTGCTGCTTTGATCCATCTGGGAAAGTTTGAGGTTGAAGCCCATATGACTACTAAAGGAGGGATTAGAGGATTACCAGCTCAGTTCTTATTAGAGAAAGCTCGTTACTTTTCCAGGATGTAGAGTACAGTCATTTTGAGGCCATCTTTGCTCTACTTTCTTACGGGTTGTTCTTATTTTCTAATGTGCACAGGTTTGTTGACATTAATGATATCAGTATCTTCATGATTGGAAACCCAGTTCCTACATTGTTGGGTGATGCTTATTACTCTATTCATCTTCAGAATTCTTATCATGGGGGATGATTATATGTTGCACGCCTCTGTTGTACCGGTGGTTTATTTCTCATATGCCTCAGTCTGATGCTTTCTGGGATGTCAGGAAGGAACCCCGTTAGGCTCCTAAGATTGTGGAACTTACTCACTCGGATATTGATCGGTATTGTGATACGGTGGCAGAACCGACTTTTATACTGGTTTTCATTTTGTATTCGCAAATGTCGCGGTAAGCAAGAGTCGCCATCGACTTTTATTTTATCCAATCAAAGGAAAAGGAAAAAGAACAGAAAAAGCCTGTTTTCGAGATGTTTCTGAGTACGGGGGTATATTATAGAAAGGTGTTAGCACCCTTTCTATTTGTGGTTTTCCACGGGCTCTTATGTACTTTGCTCATTTTTTAAAATTGCTTGTGTGTGCTTGTTTTGAAAAATTTTACTTCGTGATAACCCTTGTATCAGTCCTCAAGAGTGTGACGAAGTTATTTTGAAAAGTGTTTGTGTGAAAAATTTTGTTTGAGCAAGTACCTAGGAACTAATCTACATACTCAAAAAAAGTCTGTTCGTTTTCCTTTAGACAACGCTATCCTATTATTAAGGAATAGGTAGCATCGTCGTTGGAATTTTTAAGGGACATTCGAAGGGACAAGTACGATCACAAAAGCAATGTTAGGAAATTTTAGTAATCATCCTAAAGCCTTAAAGATCTTTTTCCGAGGCAACATCCGAATGGGTCATTTTAGATCTTTTGGGACTAGAGGACGACCACTAACATTCCCTATACTTCATGACCATTTACCGAAGGCAACCGGAGTGGAGTAAACCCTAGGAGTGAGCATGTGCAAGTGTATTTTTTCAGTTTATTTATCTTTGCACATTTGGGGTTTTCTACTGTTTTAATTTCAGTTTGTCTTTCCATACAATCCTATACATACATCTAAGCAGTTTATAGTTTGCAGAAATTAAAATGCGAGAAGTTAAAGTCCTAGCTATTACAAGGCTTTCGCAGATACATAATTATTTTGACTGTAAATAAAGATGGGAAAATTTAAAACCCTAATTACTATTACAAACTCGGAGCAGTTACAATAAATGAAAAAAAGAAAAATTAAAGGCACGCGTGGTGAATTAAATGCGAGAAATAATTGGAAAACCTAAAAATCTAATTGAAAAAATATTTAGGTTATTTTTTGAGAAAAAATTAGGTTATGTGCAAATTTAACCCTAATTCTAATTATTTTAAATTATGAAAAAAGAATTAAATTGCCTTAATTTAATTAAAACTAATTAATTAATAAAAAAGATTTTTATAAAAAAAAGATTTTTGATGTTCTTGTGATTTTTTGATTAAATAAAAAAAACATGATTTTTGGTGTTATTTGAAAAAAGAAATATTTAATAAATAAGAAAAAAAGAATTGAAATAAAAAGAATAGAATTGGGCCTGCATAAGCAATCCAGGGGGTGTGCTTCTAAATTCTTGTTAGGCCCAAAGATGCTGAGCCCATTCCTACGCCTGATTCAATGTTGGTACGCTTGGAGGATGTACCATGGTCTTTCCTTGGTTTGAGCGTCGGATCTGCGTTGGTAATGATCCAGTGGCTGGATCAGTGGGGCGCATGATGGACATCTTGCCATGTAATGCATGGAATCTGAAATCATATGTTAAGAAAATAAAGAAAATATGTTGGGACCTAGGATCGAACACAGGTCCTCCCACTCATACAATGCGCGCCTTGGCCATCTGTGCTATCATGCTTAATTATCAATAGGATAAAGCCAAATATAATATATGAAAAAGAGTGGATGGACTGAATAAATCAAAAATGTGCGCGATTATTCAAATGGACCAGTGGGATGGTGACAAGTCATTGTCTTCTTCCCTGTCTGTCGTCTTAGGTCCATACCTTTTACCTACGGACATAACTCCATAGCCATAAACCTGTAAGCTTCAAAAATCCACAAAACGCATGATAAATTAATTCTAGATATACCAATCAACTCGTCTTGATCTCACGAGTATCATGGCACTATTTTCTTGGTCCAATTTAACCAGTACGGAGAAGCCCCAAAACGGCTTCTTAAACCCTAACCATGGCAATCATCAGTATATGCATCAAAACATCAATTAAATCATTCAAGCATGTTGCACATATGTCAATAATCACAAATACATCATTAGAATATGCTTATGATGCAAGAATTGTTGTAATCGATTTTGAAAAAAAGGGCAAACTGTGTGAAGGCTATGGGACGATTCAGGGCTTGGGAATGCTTGCAATTGATCGTGTTAGCTTCAGGAGATATCCAGGAAGTGATTAGAAGCTTTGGAATGTTTTGAATCACCCTCTATGTGAGAAAACGATCTACCACTTTTTTTCCAAAATTTGAGTTTTGTTCCTTAGCTCTCACGACTGCAATCCTTGTCCTTTTGGCTTGTGTATGTTCTATATATGCAGTGTGATGAATTAGGGCAACAAAAACAACTTGAATCTTTTACAATCATGGAAATTGAATGTGATTTGTTTGTTATATGATATCTTTCCAAAAACCATCCTAATCATACTAGTTTTGCCTCAATTTGCCTTGATTCGATTTGATCTGATTAGGTCATCTTAATTAGATTTGATTCTAACAAAAATCATATCAAAAAATCAATCTTTGATATTTTTGTCATTTATTTGATTTAATGCGACTTTTAAATAATCAAAATAAAAATAAAATAAATAAATAGAGCAAATAATATATGGATGTTGATTTGGGTCGTGGACCATGTCTTCAACAAGATACAATCATGAAAAGCTAGGCCCATTTGACAAAAAATGCACTTTTGAGCACATTTGACTTTTGGCAATTTTCCAAAAATGGCCAACTTTGACAATGCATATCTCTTCTAATTTTAACCCTAGAGAGGTTTTATTGGACTTTTTAGAAAGCATAATATGTCCCCTAAACAACCCTTTTTGTTTCATCTCAATTGGATCTTCCATGTTCATGTAAGAAGCTTTGACCCAAAAGGTGTTTTTGTTGACTTTTCAAAAGGACCTATAATGTAGAAATTCATATCTTTTTACGAGTGCACGTTTTGAACTTTAGGGATGAAGATGAGTTGTAGGAAATTGGATTCTGTTCAAAATGAGCCTTGGATGAAAAATTTCTGATAAAGTATGAGAAAGTTATGCTTGGTCAAAGTTTGGTTGACTTTTCCTAAGAAACCCTAATTTAGCAACTTTTGAGTTTTGATGAATAAGGAGAATTCCTTGAGGAATCATGATCAACCTTTGATCAAATGATGAGTATCACTTCAAAATGTTGATGTTGACCAAAAATCTTGAATTTTGACTGTATGTGGGTCACGGTTGACTTTTGACCTAACATAGTTGATTTTCAGGCATTTGAGATGTTGACTGAGCAAACTTCTTGTGCAGGGCATGAGACTTGACATGGATGTTCTTGAGAACATATTAGGACCATAGAAAATATTTGAGGCCTTTGGAGTTCACCCATATTGATGAAAATGGAAATCCTAGTTGGAGGTTCATTGCTTTAGGAGAGAGTTTGTCTGGTCAACTCTTGGGCATCCTTGAGCAAGTTGAGGGTATGAATGAGCATATGTTGAGTAAAATGGGAGGGAAAATTTTAGGGTGCAACAGGTATCATCGAGCTTACCAGGATGTAGATATTGTTGACAGTTGTGGTAGTTTCCCCAATGTACCTCTTCTTGGTACAAAGGGAGGAATTAACTATAACCTTGTTCTTGCACGACGATAACTTGGTTATCCGATGAGGAATAAACAAAATAGTATTCATTTGACTAGTTTCTTTCTGAAGGAGGGAGAAGACCATAAGAAAGCTAGGAAGCAGATTGCGAAGGCCTGACGTCACATTCATAGGAAGAGTAGGAAAGACTTGGGATCTAGGGGGGTTATTTCTTTAGAGCCATGTCTTCAGTGGGTCCAAGCGAGAGTTATTCAGTTGAAGATGTCATATTCTCGGGAAACACTTATTCCTGATTTGTTTGTGAAGACAACTCCTCCCTTATTCGATGATGTAGAAGAGCTACAACTTGCTTTGATCAGGATGCAACAGGAAAAGGATGCTTGGAAGAATAAGTGCCAAACTTTAGAGATTTCTTATAGAGCAGACTTGAAGGAGAAAAATGACTTGATTGAGATTCTTGAGAGTCAGGCTGTAAAGACCATGGAGAGGAAAGGGTATTTATTTTCTCCTAAGCCTCAGTTAGATGCTAGTTTCTAACTTCATGATTCAAGTGATTGGAAGGAGGTTGCCACCAGATATGCGGAAGAAAATCAGAGGTTGAAGGCTCAGATTGCCAGGCTTACAGGGAAGCGCCAGCGTATAGAGTGATCTCCGTCAGCTTTACTTATTAGGGTTTTAGACTTTATTTTCATCTTGTACTTGAGATTATTGAAACTTGCAATCAATTTTGAAGTTATTATAATAAAAATTTTCAGTATTTCAAATATGTTATTACTTTGATATTTGCAATGTGTCTATAAATCTTTAAGTCCCTTGAAATATTAATAATAAAATAAATCATGTGCATTACATTTCATGCATCATATTGCACATATTTCTTTCATTTGTTATGCATATCCAGGTGTCTTACTAAGCTTATTTACTTTGTTCAGCAAGTTGTCTCACCACTACAATACTCGAGCTAATTTCAGAAGGAAGATGGACAACTTAGAACAAGAGAATCGCGAGCTGCGCGAGGAAGTTTCTGCTCTAAAGGATGGTGTAATACGGTGGGAGAACTGACTTGAGGTTTTGCATTTGTGTTTGCAAATGTTTCGGTTTAGCAAGAGTCGCCACCGACTTTTTATTTTATCCAAAGGAAAGGTCAAAAAGCACAGGAAATACCTTTGATATGTTTTTTCTTGGGTTCGGGGGGTAGATTATGAAAAGGGAAGGTGCAAGCACCCTTTTCATCCATGGTTTTCCATGGGCTCTTAGTTACTTGTTTAGATCACTTGCTTTTGCTTTTCAATTGTTTGAAATGGTGCTTTGTGTGTGGTTTTGAAAATGTTTTGAAAAGAGGCCTTTGTCTAGGAAACCTTTGTAATGATTCTTGTTTGAATGTATACAAAGGTGTTTGTCTTTTGAAAAATGTTTCAATGTTTGAAAGTTTGTTTTGGGAAAATGTTTTGAAATTGTGTGTATGTTTTTGAAAATAGCAAGGATGGTTTGAAAATTGATCAAGTAACTAAGAGTTGTCTACCATATCTACTCAAAGATCTTTCCTACACATTTTAAACCCTTTTGACAGTGTTGTTTTACCATTGCATTTGGTAAACAACCTTGTATTTGGATGTTAAACGGGACAGGCGCGGGTCATCGTATTGACCATGATAGCAATTTTGCTAAGTATCTTTAGAAAATTTTTGAGGGACTAAATCATTTTGTATAGGCAACCAAGATAGCGTCATCGAGGGACTATGATCTTTTGTTTTTTTGTTTTTTTTTGTTTTGGCAAGATACTAAACGTGCATAACATGGCCATTTTTAAGGCAACAAGTGGATGAAACCCTAGGGGTGCATGTGTGCATTGTGTTATCATTTTCATGCATTTATGTCTTGCATTAGGTCTAACTATTTGTTTTGATTTTGGATATTGCATACAAACCCTAATCTCTACCATGGCATATTTGAAAGCATAAATGTGTAAAAGTAATCTAGGCTATTACAACATTGATATGGGGAGAGGGATACAATTTTGAATAGGGGATTATTTTGCAAGAAATTAAAACCCTAAGTTATTACAACCAAATTGAATCTCTTTGCTCAAATGATAAATAAACAATATTTAAATAAGCAATTACATATGTATGCAGTATATTCTAAATATGCAAAAAAATGTTTTTTTGTTTATTTTTATATATGCAAAAATAAAATATTTAAATGTATTAAAAAAAGAAAATAAAAAGTTGTTTTTGTTAAGGGTAAAAAACCCTAATTTTGGTTTAAGAATATATATGAAAAATTATAATATATATTTATTTATGTACAATAAAATAAATAAAAAATATATTCCAATGTCAAAAAATAAAATATATTAGAAAAAAAATATTATTTTTAATAAGGGTGGAAACCCTAGTTTTTTTTTTGTTTTAAGATAATATATATTATATTATTTATTTTATGTACAAGAAAATAAAAATAAATATATACAAAGATATTAAGAAATAAAACATGTGAAAAAATATTATTTTATGTGTAAATAATAAAAATAAAATATACAATATTTCTATAATATTTATAAGTTTTTATTAAAGAAAATAAAGGTATATACTATTTAATAATTATTTTTATGTCTAAAAAATAATAAAAAATAATAAAATAAAATGTGAAAATTTATGAAAATGTTTTTGATTTTTTTTATGTTTAGAAAATATAAAATAAAATCAGAAATGAAAAAATAAATACAAAAATACAAAAATATAATGAAATGGGCCAGGGGGTGCAAGAAGCAGGTCAGGGGGTGCAAAAAGTCATGCCAAGCCAAGCCCAGCCCAGTTACAGCTTCGTCTTCAACCTCTGATTCAAAATACGCGCGCCTGTGTACAAATGTCCAACTCCTGCATATGTGCTCTAAAGCAAAAACTCATAACACAAAAGTTATAACATTTTTCAATACGATTCCAACCATGTAAAGAACTTAATCTAACTCTCAAAGACCAGAGAGAATTTCTCTGGCCCTAATTTCTAACCTAACTTTTTCAGGAAGTTCATCAATCAAATTCTCTTAGCACACTTAACTTAAATGAAATCTATGCATATGTACAGCTTAAGGGCTATGAGTACTACATTTTTTATTCACAAACCTAAGCCTAATGATTCCTAAATAGAGATATAGAAAGTTGACAAATACCTGTTTCAGTTGAACTCGTGTATGGTAATGTGGAGGTTTTCAATGAGGCCTGAGATGTTTGCGAGCTTGCCTGAACTTCCTCTGACCTTCCCCAATGCTTTGTTTGCCTTGAGCTTGCTTGAATAAGCCTGTAGAAGTCAACCTGCACAAGCTGAAATCAGAAATGGTGAAGCTTGCAAATGGAGTTACAGTCAAGGGCCAATGGTTGGGATAGTTCAGATGGGTTATATGGAAGGTATTGGAACTGGTTTGGGACAAAACGCACGAGTGGTTTTTGTTTTGGAACTCAAAGTGCAGAAGCTGCCCTGTTTTGCAAGAGGAATGTGTTTTGATGTTCAAGAGTGTTTGAGGGATGAATGGCTCTTGTTTCTGGCTCAAGGCAATGTAAAAAACTTGTTTGGAATGGTCACCAAGCTTGGTTATAACAGATACTCAAGTTATGTAATTTTGGCAAGTTGACTTGTTTTGAAAGAAAAGTGTGAAGTGATACAAGATAGGCATGTATAGGCTATCTCCAAGCATGCACAAGATTGTTGTACTTTTTCCTAAGTTTATGGAACTTGTTTGCTTCAAAGAGAGAGGTCCAAGGCTCAAGGGAAGCAATGTTGACATAAAGTTGCCTTTATGAAAATGGAAATGCTACCTTTTTGCCATTTTAAGATTAATTCAATGTGTAAACCTCTATTGATCAGAATAACACCTTAAACCAATGAGTTTGCATTCAATTTTTGAATGTGGAAGGGTTTAGAGACCTGTAATCAAGTACAAATCAAGTTTGGACAGATTTTGCAACTTGTGTCAACATGAAAATGCCATGGATCAAAGTGAGTTTTTTCCAAATTCAAATCTTCGAATCTCCCTAACCATAAATGATTTTGGAGAGTTCTTGGACATTTTGGAAAGCTTGTAACATAATCTATAATCCATCTTGGAAATTCATTTTGATATTCCAAGTGTAACTATGTGAAAAATGGTCATGAAGATAGGTCAAAATCCTTCCTAAACTAGGGCAAAATTTCACTGTTAAAAGTTTCATGGACCCTTGTTCCAAGAATCATAACTTGAGATCCAAGCTTCTTTTGGGAAACCTTTGTGAATCAAAGTTGTAGAATTTGTGGAGGACTACAACTTTCATGTTGGAAGTTTTGTTTGAATCCAATTTCCTCATGGTGAAAATGTTGGGCAAAGTTGGGGAAAAATAAGAAAATTTCATTACTTAGAAAAATTCTAAGTTATGAAACTTTTCAATCTTAAACCCTAATTTGAAAAATTAGGTTTCTTTATGAACAAGTTTCATGTTTTGACACATCTTGATGAAAAATTACCCTTGGCACTTGATTTTGACCAAAAAGTCAAAGTTTGACTTTTTAGTGTACAGTCAAATTTTGATCAGTTGACTGAAAAATTTATCTGTCAATCCAATGCATTTGAGATCTTTTGAACATTGTGAATATGTCAAGATTATTACATTGAGTCCTTGAATCCATGCTTGAACCCAATTTGCCATTGGCTAGGTGAAAAATCAGAAATTGCCCTTATAAAGTCAAAACCCTAAAAATGACCATTTTGCCCTTTTGATGATCTGATAAAATTTCTTGAGGAGTTGTGGTCCAAACTTGATCAAATGGTTCATACGAGTCTATAATGTTAATGTGGATAAAAAATTAGGAGGTTTGACTGTAAATTGGCCACAATTGACTTTTTTCCCCAATACAACTGATTTCTAGGTCAACTGTCCAATTGACTGGACAAAAAAATTAATTCAAAGCTTGAAACTTGGTAGAGGCAATCTTATAAGTCCAACATGAAATGTGAAAGTCACTTTGAGAATTGAAAGTCCAAAAGTCCTTGTGCAAACTCAAACCCTAATTTAGGTCATCAATGCAAGGCGATTCCTTGAGCAGAGCAAACCTTAATCCTGTCTGGAGTTCAAAGAGTCTTGTGAGGGGAAATATTGATAAAATGATAGGGAAAATTTTGGGGTACAATAGCTTCCCCTGTTCAATCTTCTTGAACCTGAAGAGTTAGATTGGCGAGTTTGCCTTTCGTGACTCGAAGGTAAAAGAGGATTGGACACTAGAGTTCCCGTAAATTTGACCTCGTCAAAATGTAAATGAGGGAATGGGCTTAAAGATGCCATTTGGAGATGGTAGAATCTTGCTGGAGATGGGCTTAGAGATCCCATCCAAGACTGTTTATTGATAATCAGGAGAATGAACACCAGAATGGTATCTGTATCTGGAACGTATCTGAGTTGTATCTGGAGATTGGATTCGTATGAGCAAAGGAATAGTGTCCGTGTTTGGAGTGTATCCGAGCTGTAACCGTATTTGATTCTTGAATGAATATCAGAATGACTGCCGTGTCTGGAGTGTATATGTATTGTATCTGAATTCCGAATGGGCGACAGAGAAACATCTGTGTATGGAGCATCTTTGGGATGGGGATAACTTCCAAATGAGTGACAGAATGGCAACCGTGTCTGGAGCATATTTGGATTGTATCTGAAGTTGAGATCTGTATGAGTAGCAGAATGACTTCCGTGTCTGGAGTGTATCTATACTGTAACTGGGATCTGGACAAGTGACAGAATGACTTCCGTGCCTGGAGTGTATCTGAACCTGAGGTTGATAGTTGAATCTGAATGAGAAATAGAATGGCTTCCGTGTCTGGAGCGTATCTAGTTTGTATCTGATTGATGAAGTCTGAATGAGTGGTAGAATAACCTCCGTGTCTGGAGTGTATTCGTACTGTATCTAAAATCTTTGCATAGTTGTTAAAGATAGCTTTTAATTTTATCCTGACAAGGGTAAAATGTTAGCTGAAACACAAAGTTATGCTGCATGATATATATGATGCAATAAAATGTGTTCTATCAATGTTTATGATATATGAATGTAATGGATGCGCATGTAAGCTGATTAGCCTTCTTGATGAGGAATATAAATCCTTGATAGCTGGAGATAATGAAATCTTTGACTGCTGCCGGAGAAATAAATCCTTGACAGCTGTTGGAGATTCAAAATCTTTGATCGCTGAGAATGTGAAATCCTTGGACCACTGTTGGGGATAGAAAATCCTTGGCGACTTGTGGGGATGTGAGAATCCTTCATGATTTTCCTGGGGATGTAGGGATCCTTCAAGTCTGCTTGGGAAAACTGCTTAAGGAATCCAGAGAATTTTGATGACTATGGCTGGGGAATAAGGAAAACTCTGATGATCTCTACTGGGGAATTGAAACCTGGGAGGCTTCAACTGGAGAAATAAGAATGAGAATCTTTGATCTGCTGGGAAATAACTCTGTGGGGAGAATGTTTATTCTGTTGAAGAGTTCTCAAGGGCTTGGGTTGTATGCTAATCTACTGAGGAATTATCTGAAGCTGACGTCTGGTTAGTTGTCAGGCTCTAAGATAACTTGCATGGGAATCTTCTGGTTTTAAGACAACTCTCTGGGGAATTGGAGGAAACTGGATGGTCTTCCACTGAGGTTTGAGGGTTGAAGTTTTGGACTCCATTGGGGAAGAAAGTTTCATCTTCACTGAGGGTTTGCAGTTCAAAGTTTTGCTCTACTGAGGATTGGGGGTTTTGAGAATTCAAATCTGATGGGGATTTTGAAACTTAACTCCACTGGGGATATGTATTTCAAGGCTTTAGCTCTACTGAGGATTTCTCCTGGAATAGCCTAAAGACATTTTCCCATACTTTCAACCTGTCAGTAATTATTCCTTCTCATTTTGTTTTATTTGTAAGCAGTGATTATATCCAAATGCATATGCTCATTTAATAAATCATTGGACGTTTTCAAATAAAACATAAGCGTAAAAAGAAAGAAAAGGCAAACAAATTTCTGCACTTTGAAGTATCTTTGTATTGACTTTGTGTAAGTATTTTGTACAAAGGGGGCAAACATCCTAGTAAGATAATGTTATCATAAAATTGAGAAAAATTTATACAAAGAAAGATGGCTATGTGTATCAATTCCATGGGGTTCCCATTCTGCTATAGCCTTCGTAACTCTGAGTATCTTGTTCATTCTTTGCTTCGTCCGTAGATGATTGGATTGATCAGAAGCTTGGAGCTTATCCGTGAAGAGATTGTCCTTAAAGTGATCCGACGAGACATAGTCATACGCTTTAATTCCCTAACTTTTGCTTGGACCGCCTTTCAGGTTTTCAGTCCACCAGGAAACCCTTTTTTGCCCAAGTCACCCTTTCGGGTTTTCAACTTTCCGGGTGTACAATTTTTTTTTATTTATCCCTAACTTTTGCCTGAACCGCCCTTTCGGGTTTTCGATTCACCGGGATGCCCATTTTTGCCCAAGTCACCCTTTCAGGTTTTCAACTTGTCGGGTCGTTTATGCGTAGTATCTTTTGACTATGTCTGCGTTCGCATGGTGTGGCAAGTCATTGCCGTCCATGGTGGTCAGGATCATTGCTCCACCAGAAAAGATGTTTTTGATCATAAATGGTCCTTCGTAAGTAGGAGTCCATTTTCCCCTGGGATCACTTTGCGGCAAGATGATCCGCTTGATTACAAGGTCCCTGACTCGATATACTTGTCTTCTGATTTTCTTGTTGAAGGCCTTGATCATATGTTTTTGATACGCCTGACCACGGAAAACAGCAGTAAGTCATTTTTCGTCAATCAAGTTAAGTTGATCAAGCCGGGTCTGAATCCAATCGTCTTCACTCAAACCAACATCTTTCATGATTCTCAAGGAGGGAATCTTAACCTCGATAGGTAAAATAGTTTCCATGCCGTATACCAAAGAAAAGGGTGTTGCCCTAGTTGAAGTGCGTGCCGTGGTACGGTACCCGTGCAGAGCAAACGGTAACATCTCATGCCAGTCCTTGTAGGTGACTGTCATCTTTTAAATGATCTTCTTAATATTTTTGTTCGCGGCTTCGACAACACCGTTCATCTTAGGCTGATAGGAAGATGAATTGTGATGTTGAATCTTGAACTGCTCGCACAGAGCGGTGATCATAGTATTGTTCAAATTTGTACCGTTGTCAGTGATGATCCTGTCGGGGATACCATACCGGCATATGAGGTTCTGCTTGATGAAGCGGGAAACCACATTCTTTGTTGAAGCCACCGGCAGAAAACACAGAGCTGCCACCGAACTTTATTTATCCCGAAGGAAGGGGAAATATCGATAAAACCACAAGGGAATGGATAAGA
The DNA here is from genome assembly GCA_948472305.1 of Vicia faba. Lineage (NCBI taxonomy): Eukaryota > Viridiplantae > Streptophyta > Magnoliopsida > Fabales > Fabaceae > Vicia > Vicia faba. The sequence continues at coordinate 1,332,195,279 of OX451737.1, read as the reverse complement.
TGGTCTTGCGACCAAGAGAAAGGGTAAGGGAGTCGGTTATGCGAGGGGAAGGTATTAGCACCCCTCGCATCCGTTGTACTCAACGGGATCCATTTTGTTCATTTGTCTTAATGGGTGTTTTTATCTACAACTATGCTTGCTAAAGGGAAATGGATGGTTTTTGATTATTGAGTTCGTGAGAGTTTCACGACCCTTTGCCTACATATCCAATGAAGGAATCAGAACACCGTAGTTCCTCTTAGAAAATGGTTGGTTTGTTTGTGTTTTTTAGTGGGCGACGTTAACGCACGCATTCTAGCAATAGGCACGGCCGGTATCGCGGTAGAATGGAGATAACATGCCCTTGGGGGAGTTTTGCTTGGTTGAGTGTTTTTTGCGAGTTTTAAAATAAGTTAAAGTAATGATTAAAGAGTGTTTTTGGATTTTTCTTGGTTTGTTTATTTGTTGATTTTATCTTTCCTAATTACTAGCATTTGTACAAAGTAAATAAAAAATGCGGAAGGATAAAAACCTACGCTATTACAAACATATCAAAAGGCATAAAAAAATATGAAGGAAAAAAAAAATAAAAGTAAGAAAAAGTGAGTGTATTTCGATTGGGGGGGAGCAACCTTCGATTTGCATTCTGTTGGCCTCCTTCGATTGGGGCTGGCAACAGCAAATTCACGTCTTTCGATTGGGCCTTGGCAGAGGCGAAGTCCTGTCCTTCGATTGAGCCTTGGCAGAGGCGAAGTCCTGTCCTTCGACTGGGCAAAGGCAGCAGCGAGTGAATGCCTTTCGACTAAACCTGGAATCAGTGAAGGCATGCTTTTCGTTTGGGCCTAGAGATAGAAGGTAGAAGTTTGCATTGAAGGAGTATGGTGAAGTTATGGTGTGGATCAATTGGTGAGTTTGTGATTGAGAATGTTGAAAATGGATCACATTTGGTTTTGTGGTTATCTCACTATTTACAAGAAGGAAATAGAAAGGTGTTTTGATGTGTTGTTGATTGGTGAGGTTTAAGGTTATGGTTAAAGAGGTTAACGGAAGGTCATGATTTGTTGTTGTTGTGCAGTTGAAAGGATTGTTGGGTAGAGGTTTTGGGAATGAATTTTTTTTTTATGTGGATTTTTATTAAGTAAAGAAAATATGACTAAGCAAAATAAAGAAAAAATAATTAACTAAGCTAAAAAAATTAAAATAAATTTAAAAGGGTATTAACTAGATTCTAAGGCTAAACTAGATAGTTATAAAGCTAAGAAAATTAAAGAAAGAAAATTAAACTAATTAAAAGAGGTTAAACTAAATAAATAAATGAGTAAATACATGAAAGAAACAAATTAAATTAAACGGATTGTTGGTGCAAAGGGGTTTCGACAGGTGTGAGGTTTTGAGAGGATGTGGGTTTCTAACACTTTATGTTTTAGTTGGTTCAACCATTATTGCAGCCCTGATTTCATGATTATTTCATTGCAAGCTTAAAAAAAAATACTACATAAGTGGTAAAGAGCTTACCTACAACTGCCTTGAAGATGCCAAATAGAAAACTAGAGATGAGATTCCAATCAGGTACGATGGTAGACTCGTGCTTGATGCTGATCTCCCTTCTTTGTGTTTTTATTATGCTCTTCTTCTGCTTTTGCGTTTTTTTTGTGTATACGTTGATGTTGGTGTTGCTTCTTTGTTGCGTTGTGAATATTGCATAAACAGGGGGATGTAAAAGTGTTGTTGTATATGGTGATGGTGCTCTTACAGTTGAAATATAAAGAATGAGATGATGTGTTTGTGGCTTTGGAGAGGATTGTGAAAGGTGGTTACCGTTTCAAGTGCAGAGAGAGGTTTGGATTTGTGGAGTTAAATGTGGACGAAGGAGTATTAGTGATGGTGCAAGATTTGTGAAGGTTCGAAGGTATGAACAACTGCTCTTGCGTGATATTTTTTTTTTGCTGTCTTTTTCCTTTTTGTTTTCGTTGATGCCACTGTTATATAGAGGAGGAGGATGAAAAAAGAGAGGTAAAATGAGTTGAAACTTGGATCAGAACAAACCAAAGATATAACTCTGTTATTTTACTTCATTAAACACAGTTTGTGTTTATTCCAATTTCGTGTAAGTATGGGACTGAGACATGCAGGCTCAGCAGTGTTTTGGAGCGTTGTGGCAGGTTAGTGCAGGAACAACAGGTTTTGGAGCAGCAACAACTGGTTTGAGTTTGGCAGTATATGGGAATTTGGTCTTGAGTTGAATGCAAGAGTGAGATCGAAGCACACCTGTTCGAAGGAAGCCTTTGTCTCAGTCGAAGCTTAGTACAAACATAGTCAATGTCTTGTCGAAGCCTGCATGGATGAGGTCTAAAATTTATGTCTACAAGCAAGCACAACAAAGGGTCAATGCTCAAATAAAGACTTGCATGAAGGGAGCCATATGCCCATTCAAAAGAGGCATGCAGGAGGCAAAAATGTCCAGATTCAAAAGAGGCATACAGGCAGGATGTCCAGATTCGAAAGAGGCATGCAGGAGGAAAAATGTCCAGATTCGAAAGAGGCACGCAGGAGGCAAAATGTCCAGATTCGAAAGAGGCAAACATGAGGCAATATGTCCAGATTCGAAAGAGGAAAACATGAGGCAAGATGTCCAGATTCGAAAGAGGCATGCAGGAGGCAAAATGTCCAGATTCGAAAGAGGCAAACATGAGGCAAGATGTCCAGATTCGAAAGAGGCAAACATGAGGCAAGATGTCCAGATTCGAAAGAGGTAAACATGAGGCAAGATGTCCAGATTCAAAAGAGGCATGCAGGAGGCAAAATGTCCAGATTCGAAAGAGGCAAACATGAGGCAAGATGTCCAGATTCGAAAGAGGCAAACATGAGGCAAGATATCCAGATTCGAAAGAGGCATGCAGGAAGCAAAAATGTCCAGATTTGAAAGAGGCATACAGGAAGTAAACTTGTCCAGTCGAAGGCTTGCATGAAGAGATATTTTCTTTATGGATGCTACCATGAAGGGAAACCATTGACTTGTGCGTTGTTTTCATGTAGGAGGTTGCTGCTTGGTGAATCAAAACAAATTGCAGGAGTCCAATGCTTTATGAATTGGAGCAAAAACAAATGAAGGAAATAATTTCTTAATCGAAGCTTAGGGATCAGAGCTTTCTCTAAGGAAACCATATGCTCAATCGAAGCCCCTGAATCCAACTTGCTCGAAGGAAGCCAGATGCTCAATCGAAGCCCCTAAATCCAGCTTGCTCGAAGGAAGCCATATGCTCAATCGAAGCCCCCTAAATCCAGCTTTATCGAAGGAAGCCAGGTGCTCAATCGAAACCTCTAAATCGAAGCAAACTTGCTCTTCTTCAATTTCGTCAAAAAAAAACAAACTTATCTGCTTTGCTCTTTCAATAGTTTCCTCTTTGACTTGATGCTTGAAAATCCAATATGATCCAATTGAACTTGTGCAGACTTAAACCCTGAGAATCCTGACCAGCACACATAGGGAAATAAACCCTAATCCAGGCTCTGATAAAATTGAGCAAGAACCACCCTTGTAACATGACGACAAAATTCATTCCACGATCCACTAATCGAGAACCAGAAGTGCTTCCTTTTCACCTGATAAGAAAACCTCAAAACAAGATTAGACAAAAAGAGGGCGCAACCCTAATACTTCAAACCAAAGCGCCTGATCCCCTGAGATATGGGATATGCAAATGATTGAATGATAAAATGATGCAAATGGAATGCAAAGTTCAAAGCTAGACCAAAAATAAAGAGATAGGGCAAATTTGGGGTACGACAGCTGCCCCTATTTAATTGTCTTAAACCTGAATGTGAGATTGGCGTCAGCCCTTCGGAAGTTCAAGGTGGAAGATGATTAAATATCAGGACCCGAAATTTGCCCTGGAGATATGGTATGAGTGTTATTCACTGGTGTGAATGTTTGCTTGGGGAAAGACAAACTGGTCTTCTAGTGGACTGATCATGATGGATAAAACATGGTTGAAAAAAAGGTATCTCGTACTGGGGTAACGGTGCCAATACAAGGTTTTTTTTTAGGGAATGAATAGTAAAGCGACTGAAAGGATATGGTTGACGATGTCGTGATGACTGAAAGTAGAATTACTTGACAAAATGATAACTTAAATGCAATGAGTTGAACTTGAAGACGACAGAGAACCTATCAAGCGGTATTTCACGACCCAAAAAGAAAGGTAAAGATAATGGGTAAAGATCGGCGTATACTCTATGACCCAAGAGAAAGGTAAAGACAACGAGTAAAGATAGACGTATGATCTATAACCCAAGAGAAAGGTAAAGACAACGGGTAAAGATATACGTATGATCTATGACCCAAGAGAAAGGTAAAGTGAGGGTAAGACCTACGAGCGACTTACGACCCTATAATAGATAACGTGAGGGTAAGACCTACGAGCGACCTACGACCCTATGAAAGATAACATGAGGGTAAGACCTACGAGCGACCTATGACCCTAGCAAAGATAACGTGAGGGTAAGACCTACGAGCGACCTACGACCCTAGTAAAGATAACGTGAGGGTAAGACCTACGAGAGACCTACGACCCTATGAAAGATAACATGAGGGTAAGACCTACGAGCGACCTACGACCCTATGAAAGATAACGTGAGGGTAAGACCTACGAGCGACCTACGACCCTATGAAAGATAACGTGAGGGTAAGACCTACGAGCGACCTACGACCCTAGCAAAGATAACGTGAGGGTAAGACCTACGAGCGACCTACGACCCTATGAAAGATAACGTGAGGGTTAGACCTACGAGCGACCTACGACCCTATGAAAGATAACGTGAGGGCAAGACCTACGGGCGACCTACGACCCTAGCAAAGATAACGTGAGGGTAAGACCTACGAGCGACCTACGACCCTATGAAAGATAACGTGAGGGTAAGACCTACGAGCGACCTACGACGCTATGAAAGATAACGTGAGGGTAAGACCTACGGGCGACCTACGACCCTAAAAAAAGATAACGTGAGGGTAAGACCTACGAGCGACCTACGACCCTATGAAAGGTAACGTGAGGGTAAGACCTACGAGCGACCTACGACCCTATGAAAGATAACGTGAGGGTAAGACCTACGAGCGACCTACGACCCTATGAAAGATAACGGGAGGGTTGAGAGTTGGGGAGAAGTACGACGTACTGGCACCATGGTTTATTTTAGTTGGTAGTGTAATAACAGATGTTAACTGGGAATTGTGAGGATGAAATTCTTTGTGAGGATGTTTTGTTGATTTGGGGTTGATCTGGCTCATGCTTCATATGCATTTGAAGTGTGACATGATGATCCATGGATATGCTATGCGTTTGAGGATGCAATGCAGTATGTTGTGATGATTATGGTATGTAAAGTGCCAAAAACTCATTGGGATCTGTTGTCTGTCATCTTGAGGTACCAACATGGACTGGTGCTTGAATTTGAGAGAAATGAGTTATATCCTTGTTGAGGTCACTGGGGATTAAATCTTGTTGAGGAGGAGTAACTTGATCTGACTCCCTGCACCTGCTGGAATGCTTGCGAATGACTGAATAGAGACATGGATCTCATCAATGCCCCAAGTTTCTCAGTGTTTGGAAGAACGGGCGCTCGGTCAATTGTAGAAAGGCGACGAGGATGAAAACTTGGTCAAGGTGACTGTTATGACTTGCTACCCGCCCAGAAGAGCGAACACTTGAACTTCACAACAATCCCCTGGGATGCCTTCATATCCATGTAATGTAGTGTTTCACATCTTAGCTCGTGATTATTATTGACTTATCGTTTTCAATGCAATGCTTAACAAAGAATTTAAATCATAATTCGCATACGAAAAATAAAGTAAAAGAACATAAAAAAGATTTTTAATGGAAGGGAAAATTTTTATTAATGAGTTTGGCCCGTGGATGGGCATTCATACATAGATACAACTCCTAAATGAGGAAGTTGCAGAAAAGAAAAGAAATACAACGAGTAAAATGGCAATAAGAAAATCTCGAATTTCCGTTAAAACTGATGTTGCTATAGTTCTCATATCCCAGGTCGTCCTAGTGTCGTGCTTCCAAAGGATAATAGTTAGATCGGGTCATCCCGCACTAAGAGGGTGTACGTGAAGAATCTTCAGACTGTAGTCTCTCGCTTTCTGTCCCTAATTTTTTCCTGGATCGCCCTTTCGGGTTTTCAATCCACCGGGACACCCATTTTTGCCTAAGTCGCCCTTTCGGGTTTTCGACTTAGCGGGTTATTCTTTTTTTTTTAGCCCTAACTTTTGCCTAAGCCGCCCTTTTGGGTTTTCGACTTAGCGGGTCCTTTCATGCGTAGTATTTTTTGACTGTGTATGAATTAACTGGAAGCGGAACGTCTTCCCCATCCATGTTTGTCAGGATTAGAGCACCTCCTAAAAAAGCTTTCTTCACGATGTACGGTCCCTCGTAGTTGGGAGTCCACTTGCCTCTTGGATCAGTGTGGATTGGGAGAATCTTTCTTAAGACCAGGTCACCTGAGTGGAACTCTCGAGGCCGAATCTTCTTGTCAAATGCCCTCTTGAGACGTTGTTGGTATAATTGACCGTGACAAATGGCTGCCAGACGCTTTTCTTCGATGAGATTGAGTTGGTCGAGTCTCGTTTGAATCCATTCCGCTTCATCAAGTTTAGTATCCATCAAGACCCTTAAGGAAGGAATTTCCACTTCGACTGGGAGTAACGCATCCATACCATAGACTAGTGAAAACGGAGTTTCCCCAGTGGAAGTACGCACTGAAGTTCGATAGCCATGCAGGGCAAAAGGCAACACCTCATACCAATCTTTGTATGTTCTCACCATTTTCTGGACGATTTTCTTTATGTTCTTGTTAGCAGCTTCAACTGCCCCATTCATCTTTAGCCGATAGGGTGACGAATTATGGTGCTCGATCTTGAATTCTTCACACATTTCCTTCATCATCTTGTTGTTGAGATTTGACCCGTTATCGGTGATGATCTTGTTAGGAGTTCCATACCGGCATATGATCTCTCTTTTGATGAAACGAGTGACAACTTGCTTGGTCACATTTTTGTATGAAGTCGCTTCCACCCACTTGGTGAAGTAGTCAATAGCAACGAGGATAAACTGGTGTCCATTTGAAGCGCTTGGCTCGATGCGTCCAATCATATCGATGCCCCACATTGCAAAGGTCCATGGTGAAGTCATCACATTCAAAGGAGTAGGAGGAACATGTATCCTGTCTGCGTAAACCTGACATTTATGGCACATTTTGGCATATACACAACAGTCACTTTCCATTGTCATCCAGAAATAACCTGCTCGTAGGATTTTCTTGGCCATGGAATGCCCACTGGCATGAGTCCCAAAAGAGCCCTCATGTATTTCTCGTATAATGGATTCTGCTTCGTGTCTATCCACGCATCTGAGCAGAATCGAATCATAGTTCCTCTTGTACAGAACGTCTCCTGACAATAAAAACTTAGATGCTAACCTTCTGAGAGTCCGCTTATCACAAATCGTAGCACCTTCGGGGTACTCTTGCTTCTCAAGATATCTTTTGATGTCGAAATACCACGGCTTTTCGTATGATACATCTTCAGTTGTAATACAATGAGAAAGTAAAATATGTGATGGCTCCTTGTAACGGCAGATCCTTATACTGGGTGCATGATTCGGGTAATTGACTTTGAACATTACTGCTAAAGTGGCTAGAGTGTCTGCCAGTTGATTCGCTTCTCTAGGAATGTGCTCAAAAGTGACTTCATCGAAAGCGGCCAACAACTCAATGATGTAATCCATGTATGGAACTAAATTAGGGTGCCGTGTATCCCAATCACCCCGTACTTGATGTATCACTAAGGCAGAGTCCCCATAAACTTCAAGAATCTTGATCTTCAAATCAATGGCGGCTTCAAGGCCCATCACACAAGCTTCGTACTCAGCAACATTATTCGTGCAATCAAAACATAATCTGGCAGTGAAGGGTATGTGAGTGTTGCGTGGAGAGGTCAAAACTGCCCCAATACTGTGACCCATAGCATTTGACGCGCCATCGAATGTGAGAGTTCATCGCTCCCCTGGTTCAGGTCCTTCATTGTCATCAAGTTTCATAATATCCTCGTCTGGAAATTCAAACTTCATGGGCTGATATTCTTCCAATGGATGGTGAGCGAGATGATCAGCAAGAATGCTACCTTTGATGGTCTTTTGTGTGACGTACTGGATGTCATACTCGGACAAAAGCATTTGCCACCGAGCCAATCTACCTGTAAGTGTTGGTTTCTCGAAGATGTACTTTATCGGGTCCATCTTAGATATCAAAAGTGTAGAATGCGTCAACATATATTGCCTCAAACGTCGGGCTGCCCACGTAAGAGCACAACAAGTCTTCTCAAGTAAGGAATACCTCGATTCACAATCAGTAAACTTCTTGCTCAAATAGTAGATGGCGTGTTCTTTTTGTCCAGTATCATCATGTTGTCCGAGCACACAACCCATATATCCTTCAGGCACAGTCAAATACATAATGAGGGGTCTCCCAAGAACTGGTGGTATGAGTATTGATGGTTCTTGAAGATACTGCTTAATCTTCTCGAAAGCTTCTTGACAACTCTCATCCCAGTGGACATCCTGATTCTTGCGTAACAATTTAAAGATGGGTTCACAGGTAGGAGTGAGATGGGAAATGAACCTGGCTATGTAATTCAACCTCCCAAGGAAACCTCGCACTTCCTTCTCATTTTTCGGCACCGGCATATCTTGTATTGCTTTTACTTTGTCTGGATCTACTTTGATTCCTCGTTTAATCACGATAAAACCAAGTAACTTTCCCGACCGAACCCCAAAGGTGCATTTGTTGGGATTAAGCCTTAACCTGAACTTTCGCAAACGATCAAACAACTTATTCAAATGAACCAAATGTTCTTCCTCAGTCTGTGACTTTGCAATCATGTCGTTCACATACACCTCGACTTCTTTATGAATCATGTCGTGAAAGAGAGTCACCATAGCTCGCTGATATGTCGCACCAGCGTTTTTAAGACCAAAAGGCATGACTATGTAGCAAAAGGTACCCCAAGGAGTTGCGAAAGTTGTTTTATCCATGTCTTCCGGAGCCATCTTTATCTGATTGTATCCAGAGAAACCATCCATAAAGGAAAACACCGAAGACTGAGCAGTATTATCAACCAATACATCAATATGAGGCAACGGGAAATCATCCTTCGGGCTTGCTCTATTCAAGTCTCGGTAGTCAACACACATACGTACCTTGCCATCCTTCTTAGGTATGGGCACAATGTTAGCAATCCAAGGCGGGTAATTTATCACAGACAAGAAACCTGCTTCGAGCTGTTTCTGAACCTCTTCTTTGATCTTCAAGTCCATGTCGGGTCTAGTCCTTCTTGGTTTTTTCTTTACAGGAGGACATTCTGGCTTGAGTGGCAATCTGTGCATTACTATATCAGTGTCTAAGCTGGGCATGTCTTCATACGACCAGGCGAAGATGTCAGCATACTCTTGAAGCAATACAATCAACCCCTTCTTTTCTTCACTTTGCAAGGCGGCCCCTATCTTGACTTCTCTTTTTACCTCTTCAGTACCGAGATTGACGACTTATGTTTCTTCTTGATACGGCTGGATGACCTTCTCTTCCTGTCTCAAGAGTCTGGCCAGTTCTTCAGGGACTTCACAATCTTCCCATTATCTTCGTTAGCATGATCAACTGAGTTCTCGAGGATATAAGGAACCATAGCATTATCATTTCCAACGGAGTCTGAGATGGATCTGCATGATCGATGATTTTATGTTTTGTTTTTAGAAAGTGCCAAAGAAAATAAGAAAAGAAAAGTATTGCCATTTTTATTTTGAAAAAGTAAAAGTAAAAGAAAAGACAGAGAACAAAATTGTATGTGAAAGTGCGATTTTTCGTTCAATGTTAAACGAAGATTGAAACATAAGGGGGCCCTTCTACAAGCTATCAGTATGCCTTGGGAAGGACATACGACTTAAAATGGAAACAAAAAATTACACATCAAGGAAAACAACTTCAGGGATGTCCATGGCCGTCCAATTGCTGAGCTCCTGGTCCGACGCAACTTGATAGATAAATCTTGAAATATCTTCCTCGTCACCTTCAGCATCTGTGGAGAGTACCTGTCCTTCTTTGCTCACACCAGCACTAACGAGCACTTCAGAAATTGGGGGAACCTGCTGCCCTTTGAGAGGAACCCAACCAGCTTGCATGGAGGATGATGGCTGATACCTAAGACCGAAACGATCTTTCTTCTCTGGAACTTCAATCAATTTTCCCCAACTGTCATGGGGAGGTCTAGCTTCTATGAGGGCTTTGGCATCCTTCAAAGAGGCCAGGGGTATCTCAGACTTCTTACACTCTATGACGGGGATTTTGTCAACAGTAACAATCTCCAGAGCTTGAAAGGGCAACTCTTGTACCTCACCTTCCACTTCTACGTAACGGTAGGTAGTCATATTATTAATCACTATGTCTTCTTCCCCGCAAACGACGAAAACTTGGTCATTCACAACAAACTTCAGGCGTTGATGAAGGGTAGATGTCACAGCTCCTGCTACATGAATCCATGGACGAACCAAAAGGCAAGTATAGGATGGACGAATGTCCATAACATAGAATGACAAAAAGAAAGTGTGGGGACCAATCTTGACAGGCAAATCAACTTCTCCATCCACCGATCTTCTCGAACCATCAAACGCCCGAACATTTAGAGTGGAGGGCATCATCATTACTCCGTCCATATTCAGCTTAAACAAGGTAACCTTAGGCATCACATTGAGTGAAGAACCTGTATCCACCAAAACTCGAGATAAAACAGTGTCCAAACACTTCATAGAAACATGTAGCGCTTTATTATGGGCTCTTCCTTCAATTAGGAGTTCATCATCGCAGAAACCCAAACAATTTCCCACAGCAATATTAGTGACTATTCCTTCAAACTGGGCCACAGAGATGTGTTGGGTAACATGAGCGGAACATAAGGTCTTCAATAAGGCGTTGCGGTGGGCCTCTGAACATAAAAGGAGAGACAAAATGGAAATCTTGGATGGTGTCTGATTGAGCTGGTCCACTACTTTGTAATCACTCCGCTTGAGAATTCTCAAAAGTTGCTCCGCTTCTTGTCCCTCAGAAAGTCCGGGTTGATTATCCATTGCTTGCTTTCCCTTAGCCTTAGCTAGAGCTTCATTGTTAGTTTCCTTAGGAGGTGGGGGTGGAGGAGAAAAGATCCGACCACTGCGAGTCATGTTACTTGTTCCCGCAATGTTGGTAACATTCTTGTCACCTACCGGAGGGCACTCATACCTCTTTCCATGAATATAGACTACATTGTACTCCCATGGAACTGCCTTCATGTCGCTGCTTAGAGGGGGAATAGGAGCTTGAATCGTTGTGGGGGTAATAGGAACCTGAATTGTTAAAGGAATACTGGGGGTGGATGAAAAACTTCTCGGATAGTAGGGGATTTCTAGAAGATCAATTTCTTCTTCTCGGAACACTTTCTCTATCTGCAAGACACCTTCATCGATCAACTATTGGATGGCCATCTTCAACTCAGCACACTCTTCTGGTTTGGAAGAACAGGTTAAGCAGAAGTCATGGAGTTCTTGTAGCACTCCATATTTCAACAAATGTTCTTTGACAGTTTCCAAAGATTTCTTAATTTCATCAACCTTTGATACCAAAACCCGTTCATGGACTTCTTTAATAGCATGGACTGTTCCCCCTTGATGAGGAGGCATAGGATTATTTTGAACATTCGGACCAACAAGGTTGAAGTTGATGGCTTTCGCATTGATGAGATCTTGAACTTTGCACTTGAAAGCCCTGCAATTTTCAATGGTATGTCCTGGGGCACCAGAGTGGAATTCACAATGAGCATTATTATCATATCCCCTAGGGAGAGGATTTGGCGGTGGACCGAGTTCGCGCAATTGAACCATTTGGCTAGCAAGTAACTGTGGGAGAAGCTGAGCGTAGGACATGGGAATGAGATCAAACCTTCTTTCAGGGGCTCTCTCTCTTGGAGGAGCTCTTGGGCCTTGGAGATGTTGATTCGGTTGTTGATAAGTTGTAGGAGGTGCAAACTGTTGTTGCGGAACATAATGTGGTTGCTGAGAGAAAGGCCGTTGTTGGGCCATCCAAGGTGCTGGAGTTGTAGCAGCGTATACTTGCGAAACAAACTGGTTGGGAACAGAAGCGGGTGTAGGAAAATAAGGGAATCGGACTTGAGGAAATGTGGGAGCTCTTCCTTGGTTGACAGTGATGGTACTGGTCTCGCCTTCTTTCTTCTTGATAAAACCGGAAAATGGTTTCCTATTAATGCCTGCATTGTTGTTAGCATTATTAGGAACACCTTGAATCGTTCCGGCCTTAATACATGTCTCAACATGTTCACCAATGATGACCATATCAGAAAATGAAGTAGAAGTGCTACTGAGCATCTGTTGGAGATAAGGGCCTCGTAGAGTACCCATAAACAGATCAATCAACTCACGGTCCAAAAGAGGAGGTTGGACCCTTGCAGCTAGTTCACGCCACCTCTGAGCGTATTCTTTGAAAGATTCTTCAGACTTTTGTACCATCCCCTGGAGCTGAGCACGGCTCGGAGCCATAGCAGTATTGTAATGGTAATGTTTCAGAAAAGCACCAGCAAGCTCTCCCCAAGTACCGACATGGGATCTCTCCAATTTCATATACCAATCCAAGGATGCCCCGGTCAAACTGTTCTGAAAGAAATGCATGAGCAAAGGTTCATTTCCAGCATAGGCCGTCATTTTGCGACAATAGGAACGGAGATGTGTCTCTGGGAAAGAAGTGCCTTTGTATTTGTTAAACTATGGGACTTTGATCTTAGGAGGAATAACTACCCCAGGCACGAGGCACATTGCAGCAGTATTGAATCCGGAAGCCTTGATACCCTCCATGGCTCTAAGTCGCTCTTCAAGGGCATGATACATCTTCGCAATTTCAGCAACCCCGGCAGCAAGATTCACTTGGGTTTCGTCGAGATCAATAACATCATGATGATCGTCGACATCATTCCTAGGAGCACCGGTAGGAGTCTCAACATTAGCATTGTCATTTCTCCCATTAGCAGAAGTGGAAGGTGCATCAGTAGTAAGCTTGGAAACACTCTGGTGTAGTTCTTCTTGACCCTTAATCACGGCATGCAGAGTTTCCATGAGTTGATCCATGCGGGTACCCATAGTGTCCATATCCCGACGAAGTGCATTCTGATTCTCTTCAAAAAGATCCATTAGCCTTTGCTGGTTGCCTCTGGTATGGTAAGGATGTGGATGAGTCGTCTTTGCTGTTTACTGGATTGAGAAAGGGGACCCCAATGAGTTTTTGTTGTGAAAAAAATGAATGCATGGTAATATGGATGAATGCTTTATCTTCATTTCTAATGAGACCCCAAAGACTCGTCTATCCCTTTTTTAAAATTTCCCTTTTGAAAAGTTATATCAACAAGACTTGTCTTTGGATTTCTCTAGATATGAGATATATATATACATGATGATGTGATGTTATGGTATGCTATGGCATGAAGTCTCAGCTCCTCATATTCTGGATAACCATTGCGTAGTCCGTTGCACAGGCTGAAAGTAACAGGATCAATAGTTCGATGTCACAAGAGTGGAGTCAAAGTAACCACCCATGAGGTATGTACTAGGGGTTTATCACCTACCGAACAAGGTTCTAAAGAGTTCCCGAAGTCTACATTCTTCCTTTGGATATTACTAACGTCCCAATTACTTGGTAATCAGTAATATTCGCAGGAAAAACTCGTCCGAGCGCAATATCGCATGACAACTACTTCCGGATTACTCCGTTACAGTCTCTGCATTGCACCTAAAAGGCCAAGATGGGTTAATGGTTCTACGGCTCTCAGCTTCTCGAGCTCCCAGGTCGAAAGCAACGACGTCTTCTCGATTACTCGGTAAACATCATTACCTTCAAGGGGACCTCCACTGAGTGGGGGATTCTCATGCCTCCTTCTTCGGGATTACTCCCTCAAAGTTAACATGACTATACCGCCCGTCCTAATCCTATGTGTAACCCAAGTCCGGGTAGAGTACTTATCGAAAGTAATCACCAAACCCAACATCACAATGTATCCAGAATATGTGAGTAGCAACAAATATGCAATATATACAAAAGAATAAATAAAGAAATAAAACAGTAAAGCAAGATAAAGCAAATAAATAAACACCCAAAAGACAAGTAAACAAAACTAGGAGAGACTCGCTAAAACTCCCCAGCAGAGTCGCCAGCTGAAGCCACCGGCAGAAAACACAGAGCCGCCACCGAACTTTATTTATCCCGAAGGAAGGGGAAATATCGATAAAACCACAAGGGAATGGATAAGATGGTCTTGCGACCAAGGGAAAGGGTAAGGGAGTCGGTTATGCGAGGGGAAGGTATTAGCACCCCTCGCATCCGTTGTACTCAACGGGATCCATTTTGTTCGTTTGTCTTAAAGGGTGTGTTTATCTACAACTATGCTTGCTAAAGGGAAATGGATGGTTTTTGATTATTGAGTTCATGAGGGTTTCGCGACCCTTTGCCTATGTATCCAATGAAGGAATCAGAACACCGTAGTTCCTCTTAGAAAATGGTTAGTTTGTTTGTGTTTTTTAGTGGGCAACGTTAACGCACGCATTCTAGCAATAGGCACGGCCGGTATCGCGGTAGAATGGAGATAACATGCCCTTGGGGGAGTTTCGCTTGGTTGAGTGTTTTTTTGCGAGTTTTAAAATAAGTTAAAGTAATGATTAAAGAGTGTTTTTGGATATTTCTTGGTTTGTTTATTTATTGATTTTATCTTGCCTAATTACTAGCATTTGTACAAAGTAAATAAAAAATGCGGAAGGATAAAAACCTACGCTATTATAAACATATCAAAAGGCATAAAAAAAATATGAAGGAAAAAAAATAAGATAAAAGTAAGAAAAAGTGAGTGTATTTCGATTGGGGGGAGCAACCTTCGATTTGCATTCTGTTGGCCTCCTTCGATTGGGGCTGGCAACAGCAAAGTCACGTCTTTCGATTGGGCCTTGGCAGAGGCAAAGTTCTGTCCTTCGATTGGGCCTTGGCAGAGGCGAAGTCCTGTCCTTCGACTGGGCAAAGGCAGCAGCGAGTGAATGCCTTTCGACTAAACCTGGAATCAGTGAAGGCATGCTTTTCGTTTGGGCCTAGAGATAGAAGGTAGAAGTTTGGATTGAAGGAGTATGGTGAAGTTATGGTGTGGATCAATTGGTGAGTTTGTGATTGAGAATGTTGAAAATGGATCACATTTGGTTTTGTGGTTATCTCACTGTTTACAAGAAGGAAATAGAAAGGTGTTTTGATGTGTTGTTGATTGGTGAGGTTTAAGGTTATGGTTAAAGAGGTTAATGGAAGGTCACGATTTGTTGTTGTTGTGCAGTTGAAAGGATTGTTGGGTAGAGGTTTTGGGAATGAATTTTTTTTATGTGGATTTTTATTAAGTAAAGAAAATATGACTAAGCAAAATAAAGAAAAAATAATTAACTAAGCTAAAAAAATTAAAATAAATTTAAAAGGGTATTAACTTGATTCTAAGGCTAAACTAGATAGTTATAAAGCTAAGAAACTTAAAGAAAGAAAATTAAACTAATTAAAAGAGGTTAAACTAAATAAATAAATGATTAAATAGATGAAAGAAACAAATTAAATTAAACGGATTGTGCAAAGGGGTTTCGACAGGTGTGAGGTTTTGAGAGGATGTGGGTTTTTAACACTTTATGTTTTAGTTTGTTCAACCATTATTGCATCCCTGATTTCATGATTATTTCATTGCAAGCTTAAAAAAAAAATAGATACTACATAAGTGGTCAAGAACTTACCTGCAAATGCCTTGAAGATGCCAAATAGAAAACCAGAGATGAGATTCCAATCAGGTACGATGGTAGACTCGTGCTTGATGCTGATCTCCCTTCTTTGTGTTTTTATTATGCCCGTCTTCTACTTTTGTGTTTTTTATGTGTATACGTTGATGTTGGTGTTGCTTCTTTGTTGCGTTGTGAATATTGCATAAATAGGGGGATGTAAAAGTGTTGTTGTATATGGTGATGGTGCTCTTACAGTTGAAATATAAAGAATGAGATGATGTGTTTGTGGCTTTGGAGAGGATTGTGAAAGGTGGTTACCGTTTCAAGTGCAGAGAGAGGTTTGGATTTGTGGAGTTAAATGTGGACGAAGGAGTATTAGTGATGGTGCAAGATTTGTGAAGGTTCGAAGGTATGAACAACTGCTCTTGCGTGATTATTTTTTTGCTGTCTTTTTCCTTTTTCTTTTCGTTGATGCCACTATTATATAGAGGAGGAGGATGAAAAAAGAGAGGGAAAATGAGTTGAAACTTGGATCAGAACAAACCAATGCTATAACTCTGTTATTTTACTTTATTAAACACAGTTTGTGTTTATTCCAATTTCGTGTAAGTATGGGACTGAGACATGCAGGCTCAGCTGTGTTTTGGAGCGTTGTGGCAGGTTAGTGCAGGAACAGCAGGTTTTGGAGCAGCAACAGCAGGTTTGAGTTTGGCAGTATATGGGAATTTGGTCTTGAGTTTAATGCAAGAGTGAGATCGAAGCACACCTGTTCGAAGGAAGCCTTTGTCTTAGTCGAAGCTTAGTACAAACATAGTCAATGTCTTGCCGAAGCCTGCATGGAGGAGGTCTAAACTTTGTGACTCCAAGCAAGCCCAACAAAGGACCAATGCTCAAATAAAGACTTGCATGAAGGGAGCCATATGCCCATTCGAAAGAGGCATGCAGGAGGCAAAAATGTCTAGATTCGAAAGAGGCATACAGGCAGGATGTCCAGATTCGAAAGAGGCATGCAGGAGGCAAAATGTCCAGATTCGAAAGAGGCATGCAGGAGGAAAAATGTCCAGATTCGAAAGAGGAAAACATGAGGCAAGATGTCCAGATTCGAAAGAGGAAAACATGAGGCAAGATGTCCCAATTTGAAAGAGGCATGCAGGAGGCAAAATGTCCAGATTCGAAAGAGGCAAACATGAGGCAAGATGTCCAGATTCGAAAGAGGCAAACATGAGGCAAGATGTCCAGATTCTAAAGAGGCAAACATGAGGCAAGATGTCCAGATTCGAAAGAGGCATGCAGGAGGCAAAATGTCCAGATTCGAAAGAGGCAAACATGAGGCAAGATGTCCAGATTCGAAAGAGGCAAACATGAGGCAAGATGTCCAGATTCGAAAGAGGCATGCAGGAAGCAAAAATGTCCAGATTCGAAAGAGGCATACATGCAGTAAACTTGTCCAGTCGAAGGCTTGCATGAAGAGATATTTTCTTTATGAATGCTAGCATGAAAGGAAACCATTGACTTGTGCGTTGTTTTCATGTAGGAGGTTGCTGCTTGGTGAATCAAAACAAATTGCAGGAGGCCAATGCTTTATGAATTGGAGCAAAAACAAATGAAGGAAATAATTTCTTAATCGAAGCTTATGGATCAGAGCTTGCTCTAAGGAAGCCAGATGCTCAATCGAAGCCCCTGAATCCAACTTTATCGAAGGAAGCCAGATGCTCAATCGAAGCCCCTAAATCCAGCTTGCTCGAAGGAAGCCATATGCTCAATCGAAGCCCCCTAAATCCAGCTTGATCGAAAGAAGCCAGATGCTCAATCGAAACCTCTAAATCGAAGCAAACTTTCTCTTCTTCAATTTCGTCCAAAAAACAAATTTATCTGCTTTGCTCTTTCAATAGTTTCCTCTTTGACTTGATGCTTGAAAATCCAATATGATCCAATTGCACTTGTGCAGACTTAAACCCTGAGAATCCTGACCAGCACACATAGGGAAATAAACCCTAATCCAGGCTCTGATAAAATTGAGCAAGAACCACCCTTGTAACATGACGACAAAATTCGTTCCACGATCCACTAATCGAGAACCATATGTGCTTCCTTTTCACCTGATAAGAAAACCTCAAAACAAGATTAGACAAAAAGAGGGCGCAACCTTAATACTTCAAACCAAAGCGCCTGATCCCCTGAGATGTGGGATATGCAAATGATTGAATGATAAAATGATGCAAATGGAATGCAAAGTTCAAAGCTAGACCAAAAATAAAGAGATAGGGCAAATTTGGGGTACGACATTTGTAACAGAGGCGAAGGAAGCTGCTTCGACCCACTTGGTAAAGTAATCAATGGCCACCAGGATGAAACAGTGTCCATTGGATGTTGTGGGCTTGATCTCTCCAATCATGTCGATTCCCCACATCGCGAATGGCCAAGGAGCTGTTGAGACATTGAGAGGAACTGGAGGTATATGTACCTTGTCAGTATAGATTTGGCATTTGTGACAAGTACGGGAATGTTGATGACAATCAGCTTCTATGGTAGAACAGTAGTAGCCTGCCCGTAGAATCTTCTTAGCCATCGTATGACCACTTGAGCGGGTGCCAAAGGTTCCATTATGTAGTTCAGCTATGATCTGCTCAGCTTCAACCTTGTCCATACAACGGAGTAGGACGCAATCAAGATTGAGCTTGTATAAGATACCATTGCTCAGAAAGAACTTGGCAGCGAACCTCCTTAAGAACTTTTTGTCATTGACTAAAGCTCCTTCAGGGTATTCTTGTGCTTCGAGATACCTTTTGACGTCATGAAACCAAGGTCGGTCCACTACTTCTTCGGTATTAATCTCGTGACAATGTGCAGGTTCGTCCATTTGTTCGATGGTTATTTGAGGTGCCTCATTATCCCATTTAAGTTTAAACATGGATGACATTGTAGCTAGAGCATCTGCCAACTGATTCTCTTCTCGCGGAAAGTGCTCGAAGGTAATCTGCTCGAAATGTGGTAACAATGTCAAGACATGTTCTTTGTAAGGGATGAGGTTTGGGTGTTTAGTATCCCACTCTCCTTTGATTTGAATGATAACCAAAGTTGAGTCCCCAAATACAATCAAAGATTTGATTCCCGAGTCAATAGCATCCTTGAGACCAAAGATACAAGCTTCATACTCGGCCATGTTATTGGTGCAGCTGAAGCAGAGTCTAGCGGTGAAAGGTGTATGGCAACCTTCTAGAGAGATAAGTAACGCGCCGATACCGTTTCCAAGTGCATTGGAGGCACCATCAAAGTACAGAGTCCATCGGGATCCTTGTTCAGGTCCGTCATACGGTCTGTTTTCTTCAATGTTGCTCAAAGTCATGATATCCTCGTCGGGAAAGTCGAAACTCATGGATTGGTAATCTTCGACAGCTTGATGGCCCAGATGATCGGCTAGCACACTCCCCTTGATGGCTTTTTGGGTTGTGTACTGTATATCATATTCGATGAGGATCATCTGCCATCTAGCGATTCTTTCGGATAAAACAGGCTTCTCGAAGATGTACTTGATCGGATCCATCTTAGAGATCAATAAAGTGGTATGTGTCAACATATACTGCCTTATCCGGCGAGCAGCCCATACCAAAGCACATCAAGTTTTCTCGAGCAGTGAGTAGCGAGTCTCATAGTCGGTAAACTTTTTGCTAAGGTAATAAATGGCATGCTCTTTTCAGCTAGACTCGTCATGTTGGCCCAGTACGCACCCCATTGAATTCTCCAGGACAGTTAGATACATGATTAACGGTCTTCCTTCCACGGGTGGCATCAAGATAGGAGGTTCCAACAAATATTCCTTGATTTTATCGAAAGCAACTTGGCAGTTATCATTCCATTTAACCACCTGATCTTTCTTCAACATCTTGAAGATTGGCTCACAGGTAGATGTTAGGTGAGAAATGAACCTTGCGATGTAGTTTAGGCGTCCCAAGAAACCTATGACCTCCTTCTCAGTGCGAGGGGCAGGCATTTCCTGTATAGCTTTGACTTTGGCAGGATCAACCTCGATGCCTTTGTTACTGACGATGAATCCCAAAAGTTTACTGGACCTGACTCAGAAAGTGCACTTGTTAGGGTTCAGTCTGAGCTTGTACTCTTTCAATCTGACAAACAACTTTTGCAGATGGTCGAGGTGTTCTTCTTCTGTCTGTGAACGTGATATCATATCGTCTACGTAGACTTCAATCTCATGATGTATCATGTCATGAAACAAAGCTACCATGGCGCGCTGATAGGTTGCCCCGACATTCTTCAGTCCGAATGGCATCACTTTATAGCAGAAGGTAGCCCACTGCGTAACAAAAGTAGTCTTCTCCATGTCTTCAGGGGCCATTTTGATCTGATTGTACCCTGAAAATCCATCCATAAAAGAGAATACCTTATGTTGGGCTGTATTGTCAACCAAGATGTCAATGTGCGCTAGTTGAAAGTCATCTTTAGGGCTAGCCCTATTTAAGTCTCTGTAATCCACGCACATTCTGACTTTGCCGTCCTTTTTAGGCACGGGCACAATGTTAGAAACCCATTGTGGGTAGGAAGTAACAGCAAGAAAGCCAGCATTGAACTGCTTCATCACCTCAGCTTTGATCTTTTCGGACATGTCGGGCCTCATTCGGCGGACTTTCTATTTGATTGGTGGACAGTCTTCTTTTGTAGGGAGACGGTGAACCACAATATATGTATCCAGTCCCGGCATGTCTTCGTAGGACCAGGCGAAGATCTCTGCATATTCATTCAACAGCTGAACTAAACGCTCTTTGACACTTGGCTCTAGGTTGGCACCCACTTTAACCTCTTTTCTGTCTTCCTCCGTTCCCAAGTTGATAGTCTCTAACAACTCCTCGTGAGGTAGAATATCCCTTTCTTCCTGTTGCAAAAGTCTAGCCAACTCTCCAGACACTTCACAGTTTTCATCACCTTCGTATTCGGCATGATTGACCAGATTTTCAGAGTCACTGAAGGCCATAGCAGAATTATTACCCATGGAATCCGGGGTGGATGGGTAGCTGAATTTTGTGAGTGTGGGTGTGTGTAAGGGATAGCCACCTTTAAACAAATAAAATGTAAAAAGAAAGAAAATGAACACAAAATTTTATATATGAAAACGTCCATGATTCATTAAAAATGGCATATGAAGATGAAAAATCAAACCCTTACAAATGGACCTATATGCCCCGGGTAAGGCATAAGGCGAAAAGTGTATGAATTGTTTAAAAATTATTACAGACCAACAAAAAATGTTCAAAAGATAAATTACTGATTGATGAAAGTAATGGGAACGAAGTCTTTCGCCTCCCAGTTGTTCAGTCCTCCTTCAATAGTTAGAAAGATCCAGTCTTCAAAATTGCTTTCTTCTTCATCATCCTCTAAAGCATGAACTCCATGATGAGTGATTTTCAATGGCGGTCCTCCAGCCCGGGAGAGACGCGTAGCCTTCTGACTAGCAACAGTGAAACCCAAGCCGAACTTATCTATCTTGTAAGGAAAATGCGGCAGTTGACCCCATACTGTGCTTCCTCCTTCCTCTACCACAACCTTCACATCTTTAAGGGATGACATCCGGGATACAGGTCTGGTAATGATGGGCACAGAAGTCATTGTCTTGGCTACCGCAACTTCAGGAGAAACCTCTTCAAAGTGATGAAAGGGGGTCTCGATGAATTCACCATCTAATTCAACATAACGGAATGAATTCATATGGCTTATCATATACTCCTCCTCGCCACGAACTGTCACAATTTTCCCCTGGACAGGGTACTTCAGCTTTTGATGCAGAGTGGACGTAACGGACCTAGCATGATGAATCCAGGGTCTTCCTAACAAGTAAGAGTAGGAGGGACAGATATCCATGACATAAAATGAGGAGTGGAAAGTTTTAGTACCCACTTTAATTGGGATGTCCACCTCCCCGTGGACCATCAGCTTAGAACCATCAAAGGCTCTTACAATGATATTGCTGGGCTTTAAGGTCAAACCATCACAGTCCAATATGTCCAACGCTTTCTTAGGCAAGACATTTAAAGACAACCCGGTATCAACCAGAACGTGAGCAAGAGTAGTCCCTCTGCATTCCACCGAGACATGCAACGCGTCGTTATGCTTTCTCCCCTTAGATGTTAGATCGGCATCAGAGAAGCCAAAACCATTATCGGCGGTTAGGCTGGCTACACACTCCTGGAACTGGTCCATGGAGGTTTCTTGAGGCACATGGTCTGTCTTCAGGAATTTGATCAAGGCTTTGGCATGAGCTTCAGAACAAAGCAATAGGGCCAGCATAAAGATTTTTGAAGGGGTTTCCCCCAGTTGTTCTATGACATCATAGTCACTTTTCTTAATTATTTTTAAAATCTCCTCCATTTCCTTTTGAGTGGTCTCGGGGATGACCAAAGGTTGAGCCCTCGTCCTGACGGGCGCTTCTTGGATCCCCTTACCTTTATCAGCAGTAACAGAAGAGGGTACAACTTCGGGAGTTATAATTTCTTCAATCACTGGAGTTCGTACAGATGTGTTGACTGGCACAGGAATAACCTTAGGAGCATTTGAGGGTCCTAAGATTTCCCTTGGAGGAGAAATCTCCGGAGAGAAGATTCTTCCGCTGCAGGTGATCTTACTTGTCCTCGCAATATTTCCTACGTCAGGAGTCTCTTCATCGGAACTTTCTTCAACTGATTCAATCTGCTTAACACCGTGGTAGAAGATCTCTCCTCCATAATTCCACGGTATTGTCTTGTTGGACTTGTATGGGATAGGCCCTGACATTGTTATCTTCAGAGGTACAAACTTTGGATCGGGTGTAATCTTAACAGGTCTTTTGGAGACCTTGGAAAGATTGTCGGAAATGGTGATTATAGCAACATCGTTGATTGGAGTAACAGGAGTAACAGGAGTAACAAGAGTTTTCTTGAAGAGGATTTCTTGATTATCCATTAGGCGTTGGATGCCTAACTTCAATAGCGGACAGTCGGATTGCAAGGTCGAACAAAGGTAACAATCTTTTTCACAGCCCGGGAAAATCCCGGCTTTCAACAGATTCATCTTGATCATTGGCAATGGAGTCATTAAGTCATTAACAACAGTAACATAAAGATCTTCTACAACAGCATGGACATTGTGACCATGTTTTTGTTAGAACATAGTTTGATTCTACAACCCTTAATTAGAGTTTTGATGATAACAAAATACAAAGAATAAATAAATTGTAAGATTTATATATAAGACAAATATGCTTCTTAAATTATGTTCTGTATGTACAAAAGTTCTGATGGAATCAGGATCATCAGAAGCATCAGAAGATCAATAATGTGTCAGCATCAGAAGATCAGTAACATATGCTACACGCTGAAGCTACCAGCTCATACGCTGAAGCTTGATGACCAGAATCTGCGCATAAAACACTCTGACTCTGATCAAAGATCTTTACCAAGTCATCAGCACTCTGAAGCGTTATCATAAGCTAAAGCAAAGAACACTCTCAAGCGTTATCATAAAGAAGACTCTGAAACGTTACTAAGTATTCAAGACAGATTAATTACCAACGGCTTTATTCAGACAGAATCTTCTCAATAAGGAAAGTGCGTTATTATCATTGAAATGGCTTTATGGACAACGTATCTCTTCCTTGGCTATTTAAACAAGTCTTTGTGAGAAAAGACCACGCCTATCATACGCATGCACGCATACATTTTGCTAAGCTTTCAAATCACGCTCATTCAAACGCTTTAGCAATCCAGTTTTACTCTAAGCTTAAATTGTGTATTATCACAGTTGTGATATATAGTTTTATTAGAAAATATTAAACACATTATTGTTCAATTATCTGTAAAGAGATTTCCTTGAGATAAATCGGTTTGTGGTTGTACTCAAGAAGGCTTTAACAGTTGTTAAAGTAGTTGTGTAATCCTTTGAATATAGTGGATTAAGACCTCGTTGGAGAGAGGCGAAATCACCTTGACGGGTGGATTGGAGTAGTTTGAGATCAAATGAACCAGGATAAAAATACAGTGTTGTCTATGCATTTGATTTCAAGTTTTACAATTCAACCCCCCTTCTTGTGTTTTTCACATCTTCAATTGGCATCAGAGCGCCTGGTTCTGAGCTTATAACACTTAACCGTGTCAGTACAAGATCCAGCGTCAGAAAAACACAATGGCAAGACCAAATCAAAACATCAGCAATGACAACAATGAAGAAAGAGACAGATTCAGTGGCAAACCTCCAGTCTTTGATGGAGAGAACTTTGACTACTGGAAAGACAGAATTGAGAGTTTCTTTCTGGCCCATGATGCTGATCTGTGGGACATGGTGACTGATGGATACACGCACCCAGTGGATGGAAGTGGTCAGAAGATTGATAGGAAAATAATGTCTGATCAGCAAAAGCGTGAGTTCATAAATCATCACAAGGCCAGAACAATTCTTCTCAGCACCATCTCTTATTCAGAATATGAGAAGATATCAAACAGAGACACTGCAAAGAATATGTTTGACTCTCTGAGAATGACGCATGAAGGCAACATTCAAGTCAAAGAAACCAAAGCTCTTGCACTCATTCAGAAGTATGAGGCATTCAAGATGGAAGAGAGTGAATCAATAGAAACTATGTTTTCAAGATTTCAAATTCTTGTTGCTGGTCTAAAAGTTCTTGACAAAGGGTATTCTACTGTTGATCACGTTAAGAAGATCATCAGAAGCTTGCCAAAACAATGGAGGCCAATGGTCACAGCGCTTAAGCTAGCCAAGGATCTCAACAAAATCTCTCTGGAGGAACTTGTCAGCTCCCTCAGAAGTCACGAGATAGAGCTAGAAGCAGATGAACCTCAAAAGCAAGGTAAGCCATTAGCTTTAAAATCTAACAAAAAATATGACTCCAAAGTTTTGCAGGCTATGGAAGAAACCTCTGATGGGTCCTCATCAGAAGAAGATGAACTATATCTCCTTTCCAGAAGGGTGAACCAATTGTGGAAGCAGAGGCAAAGGAAGTTCAGGAATCCCAGAAGATCAAAAAATCAGAATGAATCCTTCTCCAGATACAGAAGGTCAGAATCCTCCTCTAGACACAGAAGATCTGAAGGTTCTACAGGAAACAGAAAGCCAAACAACAAAGACATCATCTGCTATGAATGTAACGAGCAAGGGCACTACAAAAGTGATTGCCCAAAGCTTCAGAAGGAAAAGCCCAAAAAGAAGTTTGGCAAGGAAAAGAAGAAAAGTCGCATGGCTACATGGGATGATTCTGACACATCTGAAGCTGACTCAGAATCAGATGATGAAAGAGAAAACATAGCTCTCATGGCAAACATAACAGAAGACAGTGAAGCTTCTGAGTCAGAATCTGAATCAGATACAGAAGAGGTATTCCCTGACTTTACTATAAATTTTACTAAGGATGAACTAGTTGAAAGCCTTAATGAAATTCTAGAAAGATATCAGCAGATCAGAGTCAAATTCAGAAACCTGAAAAGGAATCTTGCTTCTAACTCTGATAAGACTGAGAGTCTCAAATTGGAGAATTTTGAGTTAAAAGATAAAATTTCAAATTTAGAAAATCAATTGCAAAACTCTCAGAAGGAAACAATCCCTGAAACTCCCAGCAATGCTGATGAGATCATCAAGGAGTATGATCACAGCTTTTAGAAGTTTCTAGCTAAAAACATAGACAGAAGAAAAATGGCTTCAATAATCTATGGTGTTAGCAGGAATGGCAGAAAAGGCATAGGATATCAAGGTAAGGTACCTACACCAAAGAATGCCATGGATCTAGTTATAAAATGTACTCCACTTGATTCACACTTTATATATGGGCACACACATGACATAAAATATACAAGTAGTGATTACCCTGTCAAACCAAAATTCAACCAGAGTTTTGGTAAAACTAACAAATCAGGACCCAAGAAAATATGGGTACCTAAGGAAAAATAATACATGTGGCAGATATCTTTAGTAGCAAAGCAAAAACACCAATCATGGTACCTGGACTCTGGCTGCTCACGACACATGACGGGAAGAAGGCATATGTTCAAAAGCCTGGAACTTAAGCCTAGAGGCCACGTAGGTTTTGGAGGCAATCAAAGAGGAAAGATCATTGGCTCTAGAACAGTAGGTAATGGAAATCTTCCCTCTATAAGTAATGTTTTACTAGTTGATGGATTAATGCATAATCTGTTATCCATAAGTCAATTAAGTGATAACGGTTATGATATAATCTTCAATCAAAATTCATGCAAAGTTGTTAGTCAAAAAGATGGGACTATCTTATTTAATGGAAATAGGAAAAACAACATTTATAAAATAAATCTTTCTGAACTAAAAAGTCAGAATGTAAAGTGTATTCTGTCTGTTAACAACGAGCAATGGATCTGGCACAGAAGATTGGGACATGTTAGTATGAGAAGAATATCTCAGATTAACATACTCAATCTGGTCAGAGGACTTCCTAACCTGAAGTTCAATTCAGATGCTCTGTGTGAAGCATGTCAGAAAGGCAAGTTTGCAAAACCAGCTTTCAAATCCAAAAACGTTGTTTCCACCTCCAAGCCATTAGAACTTCTGCACATTGACTTATTTGGACCAGTTAAAACTGCTTCAGTCAGTGGCAAGAAGTATGGGTTAGTAATCGTAGATGACTATAGCAGATGGACATGGGTAAAGTTCTTAAGACACAAGGACGAGTCACACTCTGTGTTTGTCACCTTCTGCAACCAAGTTCAAAATGAAAAGGATCTTAGAATCGTCAAAGTCAGAAGTGATCATGGTGGAGAATTTGAAAACAAAGATTTCGAGTCATTCTGTAATGACAAAGGCATTCTGCATGATTTCTCTTGTCCTATAACTCCTCAGCAAAATAGAGTTGTAGAACGAAAGAACAGAACATTGCAAGAAATGGCCAGAACCATGATCAACGAGACTAACATTTCTAAGATCTTTTGGGCAAAGGCAATAAACACAACGTGTTACATTTAGAATAGAATCTCCATAAGACCTATTCTGGAAAAGACTCCATATGAATTGTGGAAGAACAGAAAGCCCAACATTTCCTATTTTCACCCATTTGGATGTACATGTTTTATTTTGAATACAAAAAATTATTTGAACAAGTTTGACTCTAAAGCACAAAAGTGTATTATGTTAGGATACTCTGAACACTCAAGAGGGTACAGAGTATACAATACAGAAACACAGATTGTGGAAGAATCAATCAGTGTTCGTTTTGATGATAAGCTTGACTCTCAAAAGTCAAAGCAGAATGAATTCCTTGCATGTATGGAAGTTGAATTCACAGGTACTGAAGACAAATCATCAGAAGCTCTCAACAGAGACACTCCCTCAACATCAGAAAGAGTCACTGCAAGCAATCCAGCACCTTCTGTTGATCAACTTCAGAAAAGACTATCCAGAAGCAGCATGGATCACCCAGAAGAAACAATCTTAGGAAGAAAGGAAGATCCAATCAGAACAAGATCTAGCTTCAGAAACTCTGAAGAATCCCTCATGGGACTAGTTTCTCTGATTGAACCAACAAAAATTGATGAAGCACTTCTATACAATGACTGGATTCTAGCAATGCAAGAGGAGCTAAATCAATTCACAAGAAATGACGCATGGGATCTAGTTCCTAAACCAACAGGATTCAACGTCATTGGAACAAAATGGGTATTCAGAAACAAACTGAATGAACAAGGTGAAGTCATCAGAAACAAAGCACGACTGGTAGCACAAGGTTATATTCAGCAAGAGGGGATAGACTATACAGAAACCTTTGCTCCAGTCGCCAGGTTAGAATCTATCAGACTCTTAATCTCATTTGCTGTTAATAAAGGCATCACTCTGTATCAGATGGATGTCAAGAGTGCATTCTTAAATGGCTATATAGAAGAAGAGGTATATGTGCACCAACCCCCTGGTTTTGAAAGTTCCAAAAGTCCAGAATATGTTTTCAAACTAAAGAAGTCACTGTATGGTCTGAAACAAGCTCCCAGAGCTTGGTATGAAAGACTAAGTAACTTTCTGTTAGAAAAGGAATTCACCAGAGGGAAAGTGGACACAACCTTGTTCTGTAAGACAGTTAAGAATGACATTCTAGTATGTCAGATTTATGTTGATGACATCATATTTGGATCTACTAAACCCTCTCTGGGAAGAAAGTTTGCTAAATGTATGTAGGCAGAATTTGAGATGAGCCTAATGGGGGAACTAAAATTCTTTCTGGGCATTCAGATTAATCAAACCCCAGAAGGAACTTACATTCATCAGAGCAAATATGTCAGAGAACTTCTGAAGAAATTTGATCTCTCAGAATGTAAGCCATCAAAGATTCCAATGCATCCCACGTGCATTCTGGAAAGAGAAGAGGTAAGTAAAAAGGTAGAACAGAAGGTCTACAGAGGTATGATTGGTTCTCTTCTCTATCTGACGGCTTCAAGGCCTGACATTTTATTCAGTGTTTGCATTTGTGCTAGATTCCAATCAGATCCTAGAGAATCTCACTTAACAGCAGTTAAGCGAATTTTCAAGTATCTGAAAGGTACTACTAATCTGGTTTTTTTTATAGAAAATCAAGTGATTACAGTTTGATAGGATACTGTGATGCTGATTTCGCTGGAGATAGAGTAGAGCGTAAAAGCACTTCTGGAAGCTGCCAGTTTCTGGGAGAAAATCTGATCTCATGGTCCAGCAAAAGACAATCCACAATTGCTCTATCAACAGCAGAAGCTGAATACATAGCAGCAGCTGGATGCAGTACACAAATGCTCTGGATGAAAAGTCAACTTGAGGACTTCCAGATATTTGAGAGTAACATTCCTATCCTCTGTGACAATACTTCTGCTATCTGTCTTAGCAAAGATCCAATTTTGCATTCTAGGGCTAAGCATATAGAAATAAAACATCATTTTATTAGGGACTATATTCAGAAAGGGATTTTAAATTTTAAATTTATTAACACAGACCATCAATGGGCTGATATTTTTACAAAATCTCTTTCTGAAGATAGGTTCAACTTCATTCTGAAACATATTAGCATGAAGCTCTGCCCAGAATAAAATTGTGTTGATTCCATATATTAACCTTCAGAACTTTGTTTATTTTTCTGTGAACTTCTGATCAATCTTCCTTCAGATCTTTAGAAGTACATATTGTATCAGAATCTATCCATGAAGATATGAGCGCTTCATTTCAAGGATAGAAATATGTTGTTCACTCAAGCAAACAAATGTCATCCAGTCATCAGCTATTTTCTGAGGCTGAACACAGGTTCACGTTTCTGAAAAGGCAAAAGCGCTGATTGGATGCATTGAGACACATGTCATGGGTAACCGTTCCAAAATCTTTCTGAATCCCCTAAAATCAGCTATCATTAAATGATAATAATCATTATTAATTTCTCTCTCTTGTCGTTTATGTTTTCAAAATTGTTTAGAAATCTATTTAAACACACTTCACACCATTCACACACTTTTACCTTCACTTTCATTTTCTCTCAAACTTATTGATTTCAGTTTTCATACTTTCTCAAAACCCTTTCAATTTCTTCAATATCTTCGTGTGAACATGGCTTCTTCTAGCATTCTTACTTCAAGATCCCAGAAAACAGTTCCATATGAACAATACAAAGAACCTTACAGAACGCTTCTCACTCCAATCAAAAATCTAGAGGTTCTGTCAGAATTGATCATGGATTTCAACAGCCTCCAAGAGAATGGGTTTGATCTCTCTGAAGAGGTTAAGGCTCAACGCCGGGAAAAGTATTTTGACCGTCTGGTGGGTCCAACATTCCCAATTCTGGTAAAGGAATTTTGGATTCATGCTTCTTCTTCCAACCATCAAGTTACCTCATACATCATGGGGAAGAAGATTGTTATTACTGAAGACCTCATTGCACGCTTAATAGGCTACAGTGGTGGTGGTGTTCGTTGCATTGACATGGCAAAAAGGTGCGTTGATGCTGCCCTAATTGCAAGGGAAATCTTCACTCTGGGGCTTCCCTCCAGCAAGATAAGGGATTTAAAAGATCATCACAGAATTTGGGCCAACATCATTCTGGGGTGCATAAACCACGGGAAGCCTACCATCTCTCCTGACTACATCAATATTGATCAGCAATTTCTGATCTATTTCATCTCTCAGAAGGTCAAGATAAATCTGGCTCATCTTCTGTTCAACCATCTGAAGACAAGTGTTAAGGAAACAAGAGAAGAGGAGCGAACAAAAAGGGATTGGATACCCCTAGGGAGACTCATATCAGATATTCTAACAGAGAATAAGCTGATTGATCATCTTACAGAGGCTCAAGAAATTAGCTCTTTGGAAGCTACTGTTGGCAAACAGCTGAATGCAAAGAATCTGAAGAAGATGAAGTTGATTGAGAACATTAAGAAGGAACCCAACGTCACTCCTTTTGCTACATTCTCCAGCAGAAGAGTCCCTCTGGACAACTTCCCTCTGTTCTCAGAGATTGACTCTAAACCAGATATAATACTCAGATATCTGGATGCTTGCAAGGCTGATGGTACAACACCAAATCTGAACATTCAGGATCTGCAGCAGAAGGCTCCAGAAGTTGTGCTGAAGAAAACCAAGAAAAGGAAAGTTGTGGCAGAAGGATCATCTCAGCAGACCCCTAAAAAGAGAGGTAATCCTTCGTCTGTAACTGTTTTAGATTCAGTTGTTGTATCAACATCTATTCCAATTTCCACTCATTCTGAAAACCCCACACCACAAACTTTTGATGACTTTGACATTGATTTTGACCCCTCTGAATCCTTAACCCTTAGAAGATCTCGCTCCCAACCTCAAAATCCAAATATTGAAGCAACCCAACAAGAACTTGCAAAAGTTCTTTCTGATATAGACCAACACTCTTCTGCTCCCATGCCAGAAAATCCAAATCCTGAAACCACCACAGAACCACAACCAGAAATTCCCATCTCACCAAAACAAATTCCCCTCTCTCCAGAACCAGAAATCCCACTACCTTCATATCCTCAACCAGAAATTAATCCACCTTCTCCATAACCTGAACCATTTCAACCAGAAGTTCAAACTTCTGAGGCTCAACCCTCTGAATCCCCTGAACCAGAACCTCTGGCCATTTATTTGCCTTGTGGCACCATTGTGAATTTTCCCCAACTTCCCTCTTCACCAGAATTAACTCCACCAAATTCCCCATCAAGTCCAATCATAATTCTTGACTCTCCCACTCCCTCACCAAAGAACAATCCAGAAGACAACATCAAGACTGTCATTAACTTAACAGTTTTTGAACGTCTTGCTGCCATAAACCACAAAACAGCAATTCCAAGACCGAAACATCCATATGTTTGTACCATCTTATTGACATTTGAAACAGAAGTAAAGAAGTGGATCACTTCTCTGAAACAAGCTAGTCTTGAGCTGGTTGATCCTGCTGCATCAGATTACCTTTGGACAAAGTTCAGAAGATGGGTATGCTCTAAAACTTTTAAGTTGCAAGAACAGAGCTACAGATAAGCTCAACAGAACTTCAACAATCTGCTGAAAGAAATTGAAGGTCCAGTTCTGAGCAAGCTGCTGAAGGAAGAAGTTCTCCCTCTAGACATTGCTCCCTGGTCTGGACATCGTCCAGCATCCAAAGTTCAACCTGCTGAAGAACAGATGGTTCCTGATGAAGCACTGGGTCAAGAAGAAGTTATTGCAGAAAGCTCTGAGAATCATCTTGTTTCTGAAGATCCTCAAGCTTCCTCCCTTGATAGGCAGACTCTGGAAGACTTGAAAAGATCTGATATGCTGATGCAGGAGAGAATGGATAAGCAGGACAATAAAATTGATGCAATAGCAAGCATGTTAACCCAGCAATAGGAAACCAACACTCAGATCAAGAGCATGTTGGAGGCCCTGTTCACACGTCTACCTCCTCCCTCTTAGAATTTCCTTGTTTTTATAACTTGTTTATCTGTAATATTTTTACATTGTTCTGAACTTTTCATTGCTTCTGTTTTTAATATAAATGCATTTTGGCTCTGATTATTTGTTCTTTTTGATAACTGACAAAAAGGGGGAGAAAGAATGATATTTTTCAATAACGGATTACTGAGACATAAGTCTCAAACATTCTGATCTACTTAAAATTTCTCTCTTCTGAAAAGCTTAAAGGTACAAAACTCTGAGAAAAGATACAGTAAAGTTATGATGCTCAAAGACTCATGGAATTAAAGGGAAGTAATCAACTCAGGGGGGAGTTTCTCTTCTTAGCTCTGATACCTTTTATTCTTTATTTTTAATTGAAAAAATCTGGTTTTTGTCATCATCAAAAAGGGGGAGATTGTTAGAACATAGTTTGATTCTACAACCCTTAATTAGAGTTTTGATGATAACAAAATACAAAGAATAAATAAATTGTAAGATTTATATATAAGACAAATATGCTTCTTAAATTATGTTCTGTATGTACAGAAGTTCTGATGGAATCAGCATCAGCATCATCAGAAGCATCAGAAGATCAGTAATGTGTCAGCATTAAAAGATCAGTAACATATGTTACACGCTAAAGCTACCAGCTCATACGCTGAAGCTTGATGACCAGAATCTGCGCATAAAACACTCTGACTCTGATCAAAGATCTTTACCAAGTCATCAGCACTCTGAAGCGTTATCACAAGCTAAAGCAAAGAACACTCTGAAGCGTTATCATAAAGAAGACTCTGAAGCGTTACTAAGTATTCAAGACAGATTAATTACCAACGACTTTATTCAGACATAATCTTCTCAATAAGGAAAGTGCGTTATTATCATTGAAATGGCTTTATGGACAACGTATCTCTTCCTTGGCTATTTAAACAAGTCTTTGTGAGAAAAGACCACGCCTATCATACGCATGCACGCATACATTTTTCTAAGCTTTCAAATCACGCTCATTCAAACGCTTTAGCAATCCAGTTTTACTCTAAGCTTAAATTGTGTATTATCACAGTTGTGATATATAGTTTTATTAGAAAACATTAAACACATTATTGTTCAATTATCTGTAAAGAGATTTCCTTGAGATAAACCGATTTGTGGTTATACTCAAGAAGGCTTTAACAGTTGTTAAAGTAGTTGTGTAATCCTTTAAATATAGTGGATTAAGACCTCGTTGGAGAGATGAGAAATCACCTTGACGGGTGGATTGGAGTATTTTGAGATAAAACGAACCAGGATAAAAATACAGTGTTGTCTACACATTTGATTTCAAGTTTTACAATTCAACCCCCCTTCTTGTGTTTTTCACATCTTCAGTTTTGGCATTGGAGCGGATATCACATTAGGATTTTCTGGGGCGTCAAACTCCACCTCCTTGGCATCTATTAAATCCTGGATCTTATTTTTGAGGGCCCAACAATTGTTGGTGTTGTGCCCCACGTTGTCCGAATGATAGGCACACTTTGCATTTGAATGGTAGTAGGGAGAAGATGTATTTGGGTTCTTCGGTGCCTCTTTCAAGTTTGTAAGGTTTAACTTCAACAAATGAGGGAGAACCTGAGCAGGTGTCATATTGATCCGGGTGAATTGTCGTGCAGGCCTTTCCACCCTTGCTTGGCTGGTTCTGGGTTGACTGTTTCGAGGTTGATCAGCTGTGGAATTCTGAATCATCACAGCCCCCACCGTTGGCCGGCGCTCGACTCTTCCTTGACTTCTCTGGGAGTAAACAGCTGAGACCTCTTTCTTGGCTGGAAAGGTCTTTTTGGTAGAAGCGGAAGCAAATGCATCCTTTTGAATTTTACTGCTCTTAATGCCAGCTTCGACTCTTTCACCAGTCAGAATTAGCTCGGTGAACCCTGCAGATGAGCTCCTGATCAAGTGATTAAAGAATGGACCTGACAGGGTCCCCAAAAACATATCCACAAGCTCTCTCTCAGACAATGGTGGCTGCACTCTTCCAGCCAAGTTCCTCCACTTCTGGGCATACTCCTTAAAGCCTTCATTAGAGACCATACCCGTACTCTGTAATTGAGTACGAGTAGGTGCTAAGTCTGTGTTATATTGATATTGTCTATAGAAGGCAACAACTAAATCCTCCCAGTTGTGTACATCAGATATCTCAAGCTGATAGAACCAATCCAATTGCCTACCTGACAAACTATCTTGAAAAAAGTGGACCCATAGATCCTTATTAGAAGAACGAGGTTGGATCTTTCTGACGTAAGACCGCAGATGCATCTTCGGACAAGACAAACCATCGTATTTAGCAAATGTAGGCACCTTGAATTTAGGGGGAATCACAATCCCAGTAACCAACCCTAGTTCTTCGAAATCCAGCCCAGGAACTCTTTGTACCTCCATGGCTGCCAAACGCTCTTCCAGATTCTTATACTTATCTTCTGCAGGAGGGGACTGCTGCTCAGAGTAATCTTCATCCTCTTCTTCTTCTTCTTCTTCTTCAGCCTCAGACTCGGAGGGTACTGCAGCTCCCTTTCCTTTGTCAACCCCTTCATCGGATGTCGAGGGGAAATCCAGGACTCTTCTAGCTTGGTTCTCAAATCTTCTTCCCATAGTGTCCACACCAACTCTTTTCTTTTTCTTTTTCTCCTTCTCTTTCTCTAATAGTGCTTTAATATCCTCCTGACCCTTTGCCAAGGTCATGAGGAGTTGTTGGAACTGTGAATTCTGCGCCTGTAGGTCGTTGACCGTCTGCTCTATATCCATCTTGCCTAAATAAACAACAGAGAGATAAGGAAACCTGGTGTGAAGACCTGCTTATGCATATGATGAATGATATGTATTCATGTAATGCAATCAAGGATTCAGAATTTCAAATTTGTTGCAAACAAAAAAAAAACGCACGTCATATTAATAAGATATAATTTGTTAGTACATAAGTGCCCCATGGGCAAAATAATACAAAATTCTAATGTAAAAAGACATTGCGCATCCTCTTCGATGCTTTGTAGGTGTTGAGAGTCTGCTCTTCATGAAGTCGACGAGTAAGTTCTAAAACCTTCTTCTCACTGGCGTTGAAGCTGGCTTCAAAAGTGTTTCGTTCTTCCTTGAGCTGTATCCAACTCCTTTGCAAATCTTCCAATGATGTTGGCATGTCATGATGTAGGAGAGTGTATGGAACCTCTCCTTCCATAACAGGCTCTTTGATCATAGGCAGAATGTAGGGGTAAGGCATCATAAGACTCTGGGCGCGGGTTCGTACCCACTTGAGGTAAGGCTCAAGGGGGATGGAATTCTTGTGCCCCAGTGTCTTACTTTCCACTTTGTTGGGCATCCTCCAAGCTCGGATAAACCTTTGCCGAAGTCCTTGAGCGTCTTTGTCGAAGTCAAAAACCAAGTATGGAATCAGCATGTCATGAGGGCCATCCCTTCGGGCATACCCAAATTGTCTCAGAGTCAAACAAGGGTTGTAGGTAATGCCTCCCATAATGCCAAGTAGTGGGACATTAGGGAATTCCCCACAACAATCAATGATGATGACATTTTCTCTGGACCGAGAACACCAATGAACATCAGAATGTGTAAGAGTCATCAATCGTTGTGACCACCTCAAGCCTTGCTCATTATTCAAGACTGATTGGGGAAGGTGAGAAATAAACCACCTTTCTAGAAGAGGAGTACAGCACATGAGAACACCTCTTTTCCTCATTGTTCGTGTGTGAAATGAGTGGAGGATGTCCCCAAGCAATGTAGACACAGGATTCTGAGATATGAAAATTTTGAAAGCATTCACATCTATAAGCTGATCAGGGTTTGGGAACAAGACCAACCCATAGATGAGAAGTGCTACAATCTCCTCAAAAGCTTGCAGATCTAGAGAATTACAGCAGTCTTGTGCCTTCTCAAACAGAAACTTTGCCAAGAAACCCTTGACACCACTTCTGGTTTCCCAATGACCTTTGATATCAGATGGTTGCAAGTGTAAGGGTTGAGCAACATCTTCAAGCTTTGGTTCTCTTTCCGTACCATTGTAGGGTAGTTGATGGAGAATAGGAATCCTCAGGAGTTGAGAAAATTCCTCCAAAGTAGGCAGTAGTTGGTAATCAGGAAATGTAAAGCAATGGTGTAGGGGGTCAAAGAACTGGAAGAAAACTTTCACCATGTCTTCTTCAATATTGGAGTTGACCAAGTTGAGAAGTCTACCATGTCTTTCACTGAAGGGAGAATACTCTGGGATCTTGGAAGCAAGCTCCTTGAGTTGAGGAGGGATTCTCACAAGGTTGACCTGGATTGTTTTTCTAAGGAGTGATTCCATAACCTACAAAGCAGGAACAAAGATGAAGATCCAAACCCTTGAAATGGTTAGTGGATGCAAATGATGCTTTATGATGTTCATGATGTATGCACAAGTATATGTACAAGCAACTCACACAAGTTCCTAGTTTCAGGCTTGCATGGGGTTTTATAGGTAAGTACCCTCTTGAAGTTAGTTGGCTCAACCTGTCCTATAAATAGTAACCGGGTTCTAAGGAGCTCAATATCAGTGGATTATTTTTTGTGTTCATTGTTTCAGTTTAGCCACATTACTGGCGACTGAAATATTCCAAGAAAACAACCCTCAATGAGTGTAGTATCGAGTATCTATCAACTTCGGACTGCACCAAAGCCGGTCATCTCACTACCCCTAAAAAAGGCCAAGATGGTCAAGTAAAGGTTCTAAAAGTCCATTAGTGCTTCATGACATCACTCAGCGGCCCCGTATTCTCTTTGATTGACTCAAAGGCTAGCGGTACCCACAAATATGTCGCACTAATATAGCTATTGCTTCAACCATGTCAGTATACCCGACACAGTTTCCACAACGTATTGCTATTTACCTATGAATATTTCCCAAATCCGGGTAAAGGATTCAAACCCAAGCAATAGAACCAAATTTAAAGCAATCAAAGCAAAAAAGGTAAGCATGTAAAGGTGATCTAAACCCTAAGGTAACCCCACTTTTAGACAATTTCCCCAGCAGAGTCGCCAGTTCTGTGATACGGTGAGAGAACTAACTTGAGGTTTTGCGTTTGTGTTCGCAAATGTTTCGGTTTAGCAAGAGTCGCCACCGACTTTTTATTTTATCCAAAGGAAAGGTCAAAAAGCACAGGAAAGACCTTTAAGATTTTTTTTCTTGGGTTTGGGGGGTAGATTATGAAAAGGGAAGGTGCAAGCACCCTTTTCATCCATGGTTTTCCATGGGCTCTTATTTACTTTTTTAGATTACTTGCTTTTGCTTTTCAATTGTTTGAAATGGTGCTTTGTGTGTGGTTTTGAAAATGTTTTGAAAATAGGCCTTTGTCTAGGCAACCTTTGTAATGATTCTTGTTTGAATGTATACAAAGGTGTTTGTCTTTTGAAAAATGTTTCAATGTTTGAAAGTTTGTTTTGGGAAAATGTTTTGAAATTGTGTGTATGTTTTTGAAAATAGCAAGGATGGTTTGCAAATTGATCAAGTAACTAAGAGTTGTCTACCCTATCTACTCAAAGATCTTTCCTACACATTTTTAACCCTTTTGACAGTGTTGTTTTACCATTGCATTCGGTAAACAACCTTGTATTTGGATGTTAAACGGGACAGGCGCGGGTCATCGTATTGACCATGATAGCAATTGTGCTAAGTATCTTTAGCAAATTTTTGAGGGACTACATCATTTTGTATAGGCAACCAAGATAGTGTCATTGAGGGGCTATGATCTTTTGTTTGTTTTTTTTGTTTTGCCAAGATGCTCAACATGCATAACATGTCCATTTTTAAGGCAACAAGTGGATGAAACCCTAGGGGTGCATGTGTGCATTGTGTTATCATTTTCATGCATTTATGTCTTGCATTAGGTCTAACTATTTGTTTTGATTTTAGATATTGCATACAAACCCTAATCTCTATCATGGCATATTTGAAAGCATAAATGCGTAAAAGTAATCTAGGCTATTACAACATTGATATGGGGAGAGGGATACAATTTCGAATAGGGGATTATTTTGCAAGAAATTAAAACCCTAAGTTATTACAACCAAATTGAATCTCTTTGCTCAAATGATAAATAAATAATATTTAAATAAGAAATTACATATATATGCAATATATTATAAATATGCAAAAAAATGTTTTTTTGTTTATTTTTATATATGCAAAAATAAAATATTTAAATGTATTAAAAAAAGAAAATAAAAATTTATTTTTGTTAAGGGTAAAAAACGCTAATTTTGGTTTAAGAATATATATGAAAATTTATAATATTTATTTATGTATAATAAAATAAATAAAAAATATATTCAAGTGTCAAAAAATAAAATATATTAGAAAAAAATATTATTTTTAATAAGGGTGGAAACCCTAGTTTTTTTTTGTTTTAAGATAATATATATTATATTATTTATTTTATGTACAAGAAAATAAATATAAATATATACAAAGATATTAAGAAATAAAACATGTGAAAAAATATTGTTTTATATGTGTAAATAATAAAAATAAAATATATAATATTTCTATAATGTTTATAAGTTTTTATTAAAGAAAATAAAGGTATATACTATTTAATAATTATTTTTATGTCTAAAAAATAACAAAAATAATAAAATAAAATATGAAAATTTATGAAAATGTTTTTGATATTTTTTATGTTTAGAAAATATAAAATAAAATCAGAAATGAAAAAATAAGTACAAAAATACAAAAATATAATGAAATGGGCCAGGGGGTGCAAGAAGCAAGTGAGAGGGTGCAAAAAGTCATGCCAAGCCAAGCCCAGCCCAGTTACAGCTTCGTCTTCAACCTCTGATTCAAAATACGCGCGCCTGTGTACAAATGTCCAACTCCTGCATACGTGCTCTAAAGCAAAAACTCATAACACAAAAGTTATAGCATTTTTCAATACGATTCCAACCATGTAAAGAACTTAATCTAACTCTCAAAGACCAGAGAGAATTTCTATGGCCCTAATTTCTAACCTAACTTTTTCAGGAAGTTCATCAATCAAATTCTCTTAGCACACTTAACTTAAATAAAATCTATGCATATGTACAGCTTAAGGGTTATGAGTACTACATTTTTTATTCACAAACCTAAGCCTAATGACTCCTAAATAAAGAGATAGAAAGTTGACAAATACCTATTTCAGTTGAACTCGTGTATGGTAATGTGGAGGTTTTCAATGAGGCCTGAGATGTTTGTGAGCTTGCCTGAACTTCCTCTGACCTTCCCCAATGCTTTGTTTGCCTTGAGCTTGCTTGAATAAGCCTGTAGAAGTCAACCTGCACAAGCTGAAATCAGAAATGGTGAAGCTTGCAAATGGAGTTACAGTCAAGGGCCAATGGTTGGGATAGTTCATATGGGTTATATGGAAGGTATTGGAACTGGTTTGGGATAAAACGCACGAGTGGTTTTTGTTTTGGAACTCAAAGTGCAGAAGCTGCCCTGTTTTGCAAGAGGAATGTGTTTTGATGTTCAAGAGTGTTTGAGGGATGAATGGCTCGTGTTTATGGCTCAAGGAAATGTAAAAAACGTGTTTGGAATGGTCACCAAGCTTGGTTATAACAGATACTCAAGTTATGTGATTTTGGCAAGTTGACTTGTTTTGAAAGAAAAGTGTGAAGTGATACAAGATAGGCTTGTACAGGCTATCTCCAAGCATGCACAAGATTGTTGTACTTCTGCCTAAGCTTATGGAACTTGTTTGCTGCAAAGAGAGGGGTCCAAGGCTCAAGGGAAGCAATGTTGACATAAAGTTGCCTTTATGAAAATTGAAATGCTACCTTTTTGCCATTTTAAGATTAATTCAATGTGTAAACCTCTATTGTTCAGAATAACACCTTAAACTAATGAGTTTGCATTCAATTTTTGAGTGTAGAAGGGTTTAGATACCTGTAATCAAGTACAAAGCAAGTTTGGACAGATTTTGCAACTTGTGTCAACATGAAAATGCCATGGATCAAAGTGAGTTTTTGACAAATTCAAATCTTCGATTCTCCCTAACCATAAATGATTTTGGAGAGTTATTGGTCATTTTGGAAAGCTTGTAATATGATATACAATCCATATTTTAAATGCATTTTTATATTCCAAGTAGAACTATGTGAAAAATGGTCATGAAGATAGGTCAAAATCCTTCCTAAACTAGGGCAAAATTTCACTAAGTTAAAAGTTTCATGGACCCTTGTTCCAAGAATCATAACTTGAGATCCAAGCTTATTTTGGGAAAACTTTGTGAATCAAAGTTGTAGACTTTGTGGAGGAATACAAATTTCATGTTGGAAGTTTTGTTTGAATCCAATTGCATCATGGTGAAAATGTTGGGCAAAGTTGGGAAAAAATAAGAAAATTTCATAACTTAGAAAAATTCTAAGTTATGAAAATTTTCAATCTTAAATCCTAATTTGCAAAATTAGGTTTCTTGATGAACAAGTTTCATGTTTTGACACATCTTGATGAAAAATGACCCTTGGCACTTGATTTTGACCAAAAAGTCAAAGTTTGACTTTTCAGTATATAGTCAAATTTTGATCAGTTGACTGAAAAATTCATCTGTCAATCCAATGCATTTGAGATCTTTTGAACCTTGTGAATAGGTCAAGATGATGCCATTGAGTCCTTGAATCCATGCTTGAACCTAATTTTCCATTGGCTAGGTGAAAAATCAGAAATTGCCCTTATACAGTCAAAACCCTAAAAATGACCATCTTGCCCTTTTGATGATCTGATCAAATTTCTTGAGGAGTTATGGTACAAACTTGATCAAATGGTTCATATGAGTCTATGATGTTAATGTGGATAAACAATTATGAGGTTTGACTGTAAATTGGCCACAATTGACTTTTTCCCCAATACAATTAATTTCTAGGTCAACTGTCCAATTGACTGGACAAAAAAATTGATTCAAAGCTTGAAACTTGGTAGAGGCAATCTTATAAGTCCAACATGAAATATGAAAGTAACTTTGAGCATTGAAAGTCCAAAAATCCCTGTGCAAACTCAAACCCTAATTTAGGTCATCAGTGCAAGGAGATGCCTTGAGCAAAGCAAACCCTAATCCTGTCTGGAGTTTAAAGAGTCTTGTGAGGGGAAATCTTGATAAAATGAAAGGGAAAATTTTGGGGTACAACAAATGGCATGGCCAATCTTACTGCTCTAATGGAATCTCTAGTGGATGCTCAGAATCTGCCACCAAGTGTTCAACCTCAATAAACAAGGGTTACTACTGAAGCTCTGACTGTTCACGTGTCTGCTAATCCAGCCATTGTTCAGAATCGCATGCCTCAAGGTTTTCCATGGGGAATGCCAAAGAAATTTTCGCCTGAAGGTTTCAATCTTGGTCCTTAAGATACTCCAGTTGTTCAGACTACTGTTACTCCTGCACCTCCTGTGGTGCATGCTGCTCCTACTGCGCCTCCTTCGATAAATATGGTCCCATTTGCTAATGATGATATGTATCATCCTTTTCCTCCACCAAGTGATGACTTGGGTCTCTATGATAGAATGGATGATTTTCAAGAGCAGTTTGACAAGATGCAGAGGGAGATGAAGGCCCTCAGGGGAAAGGAATTGTTCGGGCAGAATGTGAATGATTTATGCTT
Organism: Vicia faba; assembly: GCA_948472305.1. NCBI lineage: Eukaryota > Viridiplantae > Streptophyta > Magnoliopsida > Fabales > Fabaceae > Vicia > Vicia faba. Next base: position 1,332,153,892 of record OX451737.1, on the reverse strand, counting down.
GGTCCTGAATGTCAAGATACATGCGAAGTTTAAAGTCCTGGAGTTCGAGAAGTACAAGGGCAACACTTGTCCTCGTGCTTATCTTGTGATGTATGTAAGGATAATGTCTACCCACACTGATGATCAATGTCTGTTGATTCACTTTTTTCAAGATAGTTTGACTGGTGTTACGCTGAAGTGGTATATGAGTTTGGAAAATGTCAATATCCATACTTTCAACGAATTGGGAGAAGCATTTATCATACAATACAAATACAATATGGACATGGCGCCTGACCATGATCAACTCAGGGCCATGGTCCAGAAAGAGAGAGGATCCTTCAAAGAATATGCATAGAGATGGCGTGAGGTAGCTGCCCAAGTGATTCCTCCCATGGAAGAGAAGGAGATGACCAATATTTTCTTGAAGACTCTGGGTGCTTTCTACTATGAGAGGATGGTAGCGAGTGCTCCAAGTGACTTTACTGAAATGGTAGGTATGGGTATTCGTTTAGAAGAGGCTTTAAGAGAGGGTTGTCTAACGAAAAGTGAAAGTTCCAGAAGTACGAAGAAGCCATCCTATGGGTTTTCCAAAAAGAAGGAAGGAGATACAAATGTTGTTATGCAAGAGAGGAGGTTTAATCCTCCTAGAAGAAATTATCAGCATCATCAACAGGTTACCTTAGTGACTCCAGTTGTTGGTGTAGCTCCAACTACCGTTGCTTATCAGAGACCATCCCATTAGGGGAATCAAGGGTATAATCAGAGAATGGAGAGTTATGACCTTATTCATGTAAGTTATTTAGAATTACTCCCGGCGTTAATTCAGAAGAAGTTAGTTTATACCATACCACCTCCCGCTGTACCATTACCATTGCATTGGTATTACAAGGCGGACTAAACATGTGCTTTTAATTAGGGAGCACCAGGGCACAATGTTTAGAATTGTTATCCTTTGAAAACTGAAGTACAGAAATTGGTGAAGTCTGGTATCTTATCTTTCAAGGATGTGGGCCCTAATGTGAAAGATAATCCTCTGTGTGATACGGTGGCTGAACTGACTGTTAATACTGGTTTGCATTTTGTATTTGTAAATGTCACGGTAAGCAAGAGTCGCCACCGAATTTTATTTTATCCAATCAGGAAAAGGAAAAAGAACAGAAAAAACCTTTTTTTCGAGAATATTCTGAGTACGGGGGGTAGATTATAGAAAGGGAAGGTGTTAGCACCCTTTATATCCGTGGTTTTCCACGGGCTCTTAGGTACTTGCTCATTTTGAAATTGCTTATGTGTGCTTGCTTTAAAAAGTTTTGTTTTACTTCGTTTTAACCCTTGTTTCTGTCCTCAAGACTGTTACGAAGTTGTTTTTGAAAACTTTGTCTGAAAAGTGTTTGGTGTGAAAAAAAAGTTTGTTTGTTTTGAGCAAGTACCTAACAGTTATCTACCTACTCGAAAAAAGTTTGTTCGTTTTCCTTTAGACAATGCTATCCTATTATTAAGGAATAGGGAGCACCGTAGTTGGAGCTTTAAGGGACATTTGAAGGGACAAGTACAATCACAAAAGCAATGTTAGGAGGTGTTAGTAATCATCCTAAAGCCTTAAAAATATTTTTCCGAGGCAACATCCGAATGGGTCATTTGAGATCTTTCGGGGCTAGAGGACGACCACTAACAAACCCTATACTTTATGACCGATTAACCGAAGGCAACCGGAGTGGAGTAAACCCTAGGAGTGAGCATGTGCTAGTGAATTTTTTCAGTTAATTTGTCTTTGCACATTTAGGGTTTTCTACCGTTTTAATTTTCGAGTATTCTTTCCATACAATCCTATTAGCATACATCTAGACAGTTACAATTTGCAGGAATTTAAAGTGCGGAAATAGAAATCCTAACTATTAGAGGGCTTTCACAGATATAGGATTATTTTTTACTGTAAAAAAAAGGCGGAATTAAAACCTAATTAAAGCTATTACAAACTCGGAGCAGTTACAAAAATAATAAAAAAGTAATTAAAATGCGCGCGACGAATTAAATGCGAGGATAATTATAAAACTTAAAAATCTAATTTGAGAAAATATTTAAGTTATTTTTTGAAGAAAAATTAATTATATACAAAATTGAACCCTAATTTCTAATTGATTTTAATTACAAAAAAAAAAGAGTTAATTCCCCTATTTCAATTAAATTAATTAATTCAAGGAAATAAAATATTTTTTTTGAAAACAAAAAAGATTTTTGGTGATTTTGTGATTTTTTTATTAAATAAAAAAATGATTTTTGATGTTAATTAAAAAGAAAATAATTAAGGAAATAATTAAAAAGAATTAAGATAAAAAGAAAGGAAATTGGGCCTGTATTCAATCCAAAAGGGGGGTATGTTGCTGAATTGGATGGGCCCATTGGCTGTTCAGCCCACTCCCAGCGCTTGATCTTGTATGGCCATTCTCTTATGGTGTACCATGGTCCCTCCTTGTTTGGAGCGCTAGATCTGATAGGAGATGCATCCAAGGACTGAATAGTGGTAGCATAAGGTAGGCGCTTGGGCAAGTAGTGTACTGAATCTACATGTAAAGAGTAAGAAAATAAAGAAAAGCTGGGACCTGGGATCGAACCCAGGTCCTCCCACTATCCAGCGTGTGCTCTTGCCATCTGCGCTATGTGGATTAGTTGTTAATATACCAACAATAATGCATAATATAAAAAAACAAAGTGGATAACTCAAAACAAAAAAATGCGCGCGTTGTATTCTAACAAGCCAATGGGGTTGTGCCAAATCATCATCTTCCTCCCCTGTCTGTCGTCTTAGGTATAAGACTTATACCTACAGACAAGTTGCCATAGCTACAACACTGCAAGTTTCAAAAATTAATAGCACGCCATATAAATGCATTGTAAGCCCACAGATCAATATGTTTTGACCTCACGAGTACGATGGTACCCTTTTACTGGGCAAATTTCACTGATATAGAGAAACCCTAAAACACAAGAGCAAACCCTAACAATGGTAAACACATATATAAGCCTCAAAATTTCAATTAAACGATCCAGACATGTTAGAAATACATCAATGATCACAAATATGTCATTAAATTATGCTAATGATGCAAGAATGGCTGTAATCGATTTTGAAAAAGCAAGCAAACCGCGTGAAGCCTATGGGTCGATTCTGGGCGTGAGGCTGGTAGTATTAGCTTCAAAGATGCTCCAGGAAATGATTGGGAGTGTTGGAATGCTTTGAATCGTCCTCTAGGGTAGAGATCAGATCGCCACTTTTTGCCAAAATTTTGAGTTTGTTCTAGTGTTCTTCACGACTGCCATCCTCTATTTTTGTGCTTGGTCTTACTCAATGTATATCCCTGAATGAATTAGGGTTATAAAAACAACATGTGTCCTTGCAATTTTTGAAGATTTGATCTCATTCTTTCTTTGTGTGATTTGTTTCCAAATTAGGCCTAATCATGCCATTCTTGTGAAAATCAACCTTGATTCGATTTGATCCTGATATGCCAGCATAATTAGCTTGTGATTCTATCCAAAAATCAGATAAAAACAAATCTTTCTTATTATTTATCATTTATTTGATTTAATTTGAATTTTTAATAATAAAAAACCAAAATAAAATAAATAATGAAGCAAATAATATGTGGGTAATTAATTGGGTCATGGACCATGTTATGAGTGAGGTGAAAGCATAAAAAGTTAGGCCCATTTAACAAAAAGTGTAATTTTGAGCATATTTTACTTTTGGCAATTTTGCAAAAATGGTCAACTTTGACAAGGAATATCTCTTCCAATTTTAATCCTAGAGAGGTGCGCTTGGACTTTTTAGAAATCTTAGGATGTCCCCTAAATAACCCTTTTGGTCTCATCTCAATTGGATCTTCCATGTTCATGTAAGAAGCTTTAACCCAAAAAGTGTTTTTGTTGACTTTTCAAAAGGACCTATAATATGGAAATTCATTTCTTTTGATGAGTGCACATTGTGAACTTGTGGGTTGTAGATGAACTGTAGGGAATTTCATCCTCTTCAAAATGATCCTTGGATGGAAAATTTATGATAAAGTATGAGGAAGTTATGTTTGGTCAAAGTTTGGTTGACTTTTCCTGAGAAATCCTAATTTAGCATCTTTTGGGTTTTGATGAAGTTGGGGCATTCCTTGGGGAATCATGATCAACCCTTGATAAAATGATAGATATTACTTCAAAATATTGATATTGACCAAAAATCTTGAAGTTTGACTGTATGTGGGCCACAGTTGACTTTTGACCTAGTACAATTGATTTTTAGGCATCTAAGCAGTTGACTAAGCAAACCTCTTGTGCAAGGCATAAAACTTGACATGGATGATCTTGAGAACATATTAAGATCATGGAAAGAATTTGGGACCTTTGGATCTCCCATACCCTGATGAAAATGGAAACCCTAATTTGGGGTACATTGCCTTAGGAGAGAGTTTTCCTGGTCAACTCTTTGGCATCCTTGAGCAACTTGAGGACCTAAATGGGAATGTGTTGAATAAAATGAGAGGGCAAATTTTGGGGTACAAAAGCTGCCCCTGTTCAATCTTCTTAAACCTGAGGATGTAGATTGGCTTATCTGCCTTTCTTAATCTGAAGGTGGAAGATCATTGAATACTAAGTGCCCAGAAATTTGCACTCGTCTGAGATGGTGCGGGACTGTACAGGTAGTATCGGGAATGGGCTTACAGATGCCATTTGGAAAATATGATGGAGAATCTTCAGAGATGGGCTTAAATATGCCATCCAGCAAAGGTGACGGCGAAGCGTCGGAGATGGGCTTAAAGATGCCATCCAGAATAATGTTGATTTTGTGAGATATTCCTTCGATGAGGATTCCTGTTCCTATCATTGAGGAGGGATCTGCTGAGGAATTTCGGTCTCTGTCTTGGGGGAAGTAGAAATTTAGGAGCTTCAGTTGTCTGTTACTCTACTGTGGAATTCTCTTTTAGTCGAGGAGGTGAAAGTGAACTGTTATTTGGTCGTGCTCCAGGCTTTACAGTGATTTGCTGAGGATAATTAGATTAACTGTTATCTGGTCACGCTCCAGGTTTCACAGTGACTTACTGGGGAGATGAGATTAAACTTGCTATCTGGTCGTTCTCCAGACTTTGCAATTTCTCAATTCTTATCTGGTCGTGCTCCAGGCTTCAGAAGGATTTAAGTGGTTATCTGGTCGCATCCGGGTTTCAACTTGAACTTGAGGAATACTAATATCTGGTCGACTTCTGGGCTTCATAGTAAGTGGCCGAGTAAACTGCTATTTGGTCGAATTCCAAGCTTTGCGGTACCTTATATTGTTATCTGGTCGTGTCCCAAGTTTCACAGTGTCCTTTGTTGCTATCTGGTCGTGCTCCAGTATTCACAGCATCTTATACCGTTATTTGGTTATGCGCCAGGCTTCTAGGTGTCTTATACCACTATCTGGTCGATTCCAGGCTTCACAGTATCTTGTACTATTATCCGGTCGATTTCCAGGCTTCACAGTAACTTGTTAGGAGTTAAACTGTTTTCCGGTCGATTTGCGAGCATCATAGCTTGAATTTAAGATATACCACTATCTGGTCGATTCCAGGCTTTGTGGTATTTTGGTGAAATCATGATATTATCCGTTTGATTTCTGGGCTTCATAGCTTGAACTGGAACAAAAATTTTAGTATCAATTTGACTTAACCAAGGGAAACTTGTGAGAACTCCAATTGGGAGAGAAATCTTAGTGTCGATTTGACTGATCCTGGAAGAGGTCTCGGATTAACTTTAACTGGCATAGAAATCAGGGGAATCTTAGCAATGATTCGGCTGACCCAGACGAAAGTCTTAAAACGTCTTCAACTAGAATTGAAACCTTAGTGTCGGTTTGACTGAACCAGAGAAAACTTGTGAGAACTTCAACTAGGAGAGAAATCTTAGTATCGATTTGACTGATCTCAGGAGAGGTCTCGGATTAACTTTGACTGGAATAGAAATCAGGGGAATCTTAGCGGCGATTCGGCTGACCCAAACGAAAGTCTTAAAACGTCTTCAACTAGAATCAAAACCTTAATGTCGGTTTGACTGAACTAGAGAAAACTTGTGAGAAATTCAACTAGGGAGAAATCTTAGTATCGATTTGACTGATCCCAGGAGAGGTCTCGGATTAACTTTGACTGGCATAGAAATCAGGGGAATCTTAGCGGCGATTCGGCTGACACAAACGAAAGTCTTAAAACGTCTTCAACTAGAATAGAAACCTTAGTGTCGGTTTGAATGAACCAGAGAAAACTTGTAAGAACTTCAACTAGGATAGAAATATTAGTATCGATTTGACTGATCCCGGGAGAGGTCTCGGATTAACTTTGACTGGCATAGAAATCAGGGGAATCTTAGCGGCGATTCGGCTGACCCAGACGAAAGTCTTAAAACATCTTCAACTAGAATAAAAACCTTAGTGTCGGTTTGACTGAACTAGAGAAAACTTGTGAGAACTTCAACTAGGGAGAAATCTTAGTATCGATTTGACTGATCCCAGGAGAGGTCTCAGATTAACTTTGACTGGCATAGAAATCATGGGAATCTTAGCAGCGATTCGGATGACACAAACGAAAGTCTTAAAACGTCTTCAACTAGAATAGAAACCTTAGTGTCGGTTTGAATGAACCAGAGAAAACTTGTAAGAACTTCAACTAGGAGAGAAATATTAGTATCGATTTTACTGATCCCGGGAGAGGTCTCGAATTAACTTTGACTGGCATAGAAATCAGGGGAATCTTAGCGGTGATTCGGTTGACCCAGATGAAAGTCTTAAAACATCCTCAACTAGAATAGAAACCTTAGTGTCGGTTTGACTGAACTAGAGAAGACTTGGAATATCCTCAACTGGAATAGAAACCTTGGTGTCGGTTTTACTGAACCAGAGAGAACTCTTGAGAACTTGAGTGCATCTTTCCCTGAAAGGTAAAGAGTTAGTCGTATGCAATGTCATGATACGTGAAATGCATTGATTAATGATGTTCCCAAAATAAATGAGATTGTGTTGTATAATATGTATGCGCCTGCCATGATGTATGGATATGTAATGCCATTGTGATATTCTCGAGCTGGGGAGAATAAATCCTGGACTGCTACTGGAGAGTATAAGGAGTTGAGTTCTTCGTTTCCACTGGGGATAGTGAACGAAGATGATTAGCTGGGGATTTACATCCATTCTGCTTGAGAACACTCTGCCGGAGGAGACTCTGTCTGAGAATGACTCTGCAGGGGAATGATTTATGGGGAAGAGAGATACTCTGTTGGAAGATCTTCTGATTTGGAGAAATAAACTCAGTTGGGGATGAACTTCCATTGCTGGAGAGAAGAGCTCTGTTGGAGATTAAGCTTCCGCTGTCAGAGAAATAAACTCTTCTCGGGAGATGGCTTTATAAACTGCTCATGGTTATAAAACTCGGCTGGGGAATGCAGATATCAGCTTTCTGAAAGAAATCGATGGGGGAGTGATTCCTTCTTGGGGACCTGGAGATCAGACTTTGGTTGTCTCAGCTCTGCGGGGAGTATAGGTATCATTGGCTTATATGTGATAGTGACTTTGCTTCCAACTGTCTTTGTCCCTTGTACCATGACAAATGGGGTAACTTTCGGTATTTAGGTTTTGCACCAATTTCTTTGAGTTCTTAGTAACTGTCTTTCTGTTTTATATGCAGATATTTGTGAACAGTAACCATATTCAAATGCATATGTCAAGAATAAAACATTGAACGTTTTTGCAAAACAAAACAGAAAAAGGGAAAACAAACAAAGAGTTTTGTACTTGAAAGACGCTTTGTATTGATTTGAAATTTTCCTATAACAGGCATTTTTTTTACAAGGAGGTTGACGCTCTAGTAAGAGAATTCCACCGTAAAAATGGAAATTATTACAGGAATTGTGTACAAAAAGAAAACAGTTATGTGTAGTGATCCCATTGAGTTTAAATTCTTCTATTTCCCCTATGTCTTTGAGCATCTCATCACTTTGTTATTTGTCCGAAGCTGACTGGATTGATCGGTACCGTTTGAGCTTGATATTTGATTACTGAAGTTTGATTGCAAGGTGATCCAATGGGACATAGTGATACGCTTTAATCCCTAACTTTTGCCTGGACCGCCCTTTCGGGTTTTCAGTCCACCGGGTTACCCTTTTTTGCCCAAGCCGCCTTTTCAGGTATTCGACTTGCCGGGTGTACAGATTTTTTCATTTTTATCCCTAATTTTTGCCCGAACCGTTTTGGTTCACCGGGATGCCCTTATTTTTCCCTAGGTGTGTCAACCTAGCGGGTCTTTATTATGCGTAGTATTTTTTTCACTATGTCTGCATTAACAGGGTGTGGAAGGTCGTCATCATGCATGGTGGTCAGAATCATGGCTCCACCAGAAAATATGTTCTTGACTACAAATGGTCCCTCATAGGTGGGAGTCCATTTGCCCCTAGGATCACCTTACGGCAGTATGATGCGCTTGATTACCAGATCCCCTACTTGATACTCTTGTTGTCTGACTTTCTTGTTGAAAGCATTGATCATTCGTTTCTGATACATTTGACCATGGCAGACAGCAGTAAGTCTTTTCTCGTTGATTAAGTTCAATTGATCAAGTCGAGTCTGGATCCAATCATCTTCGCTCAAACCCGCATCCTTCATAATCCGTAGAGAAGGGATCTGGACCTCTATGGGTAGGACAACCTCCATACCAGATACCAGAGAATAGGGTGTTGCCCCTATCGACGTACATGCTGAAGTAAGATACCCGTGAAGAACAAATGGTAACATCTCGTGCCAGTCTTTGTATGTAACTGTCATATTCTGTATGATCTTTTTGATATTCTTGTTAGCAGCTTCAACAGCCCCATTCATCTTCGGGCGGTAAGGAGAAGATTTGTGATGTTGAATCTTGAACTGCTTACAGAGTTCAGTGATCATTGAGTTGTTGAGGTTGGTACCATTGTCTGTGATGATTCTCTCAGGGATACCATAACGACACACCAGGTTATGCTTGATGAACCGTGGCACCACGTTCTTAGTAACTGTAGCAAAGGAGGCAGCCTCAACCCACTTCGCAAAGTAATAAATGGCCATTAGGATGAAGTTATGCCCATTGGACGCGGTAGGTCTGATCTCGCCGATCATGTCAATGCCCCACATTGCGAAGGGCCAGGGAGCCGTTAAAATATTCAAGGGAACTGGAGGTACATGCACCTTATCAGCATAGATTTGACACTTATGACAGGTTCGAGAATGCTGATAACAGTCGGCTTCCATAATGGACCAATAATATCCTACCCGTAGGATTTTCTTTGCCATGGTATTTCCAATGGAATGAGTGTCAAAGGTACCTTCGTGTAGGTCTGCCATGATCCTCTCTGCCTCGCTCTTGTCTACACACTGCAGTAAGGTAGAGTCATGGTTGGGCTTATAGAGGATTCCATTGCTGAGGAAGAACTTTGCAGCAAACCTTCTCAGAAATTTCTTGTCATTGACAGATGCCCCCTCGGGGTATTCTTGAGCCTCGAGATACCTTTTCACCTCATGAAACCGAGGTTTGTTGGCTACCTCCTCAGTATCGATCTCACAGCAGTATGCCGGTTCATCCAACCTCTCAATAGTGATTTGGGGAGCTTTATTGTCCCACCTGACCTTGAACATTGACGACATAATAGCTAGCGCGTCCGCTAATTGATTCTCTTCTCGTGGGAAATGTTCAAAGGTGATCTCTTCAAAATGCGGCAGCAGTGTCAGTGCATACTCTTTGTAAATTATAAGGTTCGGGTGCTTCGTATCCCACTCGCCTTTGATATGACTTATCACCAAAGCGGAATCTCCAAATACACTCAAGAACTTGATCCTTAGGTCAGTAGCAGCTTTAAGACCCATGATACATGCTTCATACTCCGCCATGTTGTTGGTACAGTTGAAACATAATCGGGCAGTGAACGGAGTATGACAGCCCTCGGGAGATATGATCACGGTGCCGATACCATTACCCAATGTGTTTAAGGCTCCATCAAAATACATAGACCATCGGGATCCTTCCTCAGGTCCTTCACCTGGTCCAGGTTCTTCACAGTCGGTTACCAACATGATATTCTCATCCGGGAACTCGAAATTCATGGACTGGTAGTCGTCCATATCCTGATATGCCAAATTATCTGCTAACACACTTCCCTTGATTTCTTTTTGGGTTGTGTATTGGATGTCGTATTCGGTTAAGATCATTTGCCACCTTGCTATCCTTCCAGAGAGAGCGGGCTTCTAGAAAATGTACTTGATCGGATCCATCTTAGATATCAACAAAGTGGTGTGGGTAAACATATATTGTCTCAGTCGGCGAGCAACCCATGCCAAAGCGCATCAAGTTTTCTCGAGCCGTAAGTATCGTGTTTCATAGTCGGTAAACTTTTTGCTAAGGTAGTATATTGCGTGCTCTTTTCGACCAGACTCGTCATGTTGCCCCATTACACACCCCATTGAATTATCTAGCACTATTAAGTACATTATCAAAGGTCTTCCTTCAGTCAAAGGCATCAGAATAGGAGGCTCTTAAAGATATTGTTTGATTCTGTCAAAGGCTACTTGGCATTTGTCATTCCACTTTACCACTTGATCTTTCTTCAGAAGCTTGAAGATTGGCTCACAAGTAGCAATCAGATGTGAAATGAATTGGGCAATGTAATTTAGGAGTCCCAAGAAACCTCTAACTTCCTTCTCTGTACGGGGAGCCGACATCTCTTATATGGCCTTCACCTTTGTAGGGTCTACCTGAATACCTTTGTCACTGACGATGAATACCAAAAGCTTACCAGACCTTACCCCTAAGGTGCACTTGTTCAGATTTAACCTCAGCTTGTACGTCTTCGACCTATCAAACAACTTTTGTAGATGATCAAGATGTTCTTCTTCAGTTTGAGACCTGGCTATCATATCATCGACATAAACCTCTATCTCATGGTGAATCATGTCATGGAACATAGCTACCATAGCTCGCTGATAAGTTGCCCCAACATTCTTCAACCCAAATGGAATCACCTTGTAGCAGAAAGTGCCCCACTGTGTAACAAAGGTTGTCTTCTCCATGTCTTCAGGTGCCATCTTGATCTGATTGTAGCCAGAGAATCCGTCCATGAATGAAAATACTTTGTGTTGTGCAGTGTTGTCAACCAGAACATCGATGTGGGGAAGCGGGAAGTCATCCTTGGGGATTGCCCTGTTCAGGTCTCTAATCCATACACATTCATACTTTACCATCTTTCTTGGATACTGGAACCACATTAGCAACCCACTACGGATAGGAGGTGACAGCTGAGAACCCTGTGTTGAACTGCTTCATAACCTCGGCTTTAATCTTCTCTGACATCTCAGGACGCATACGACAGACCTTTTTCTTTACCGGAGGGAAATCTTCTTTAGTTGGCAGACGATGAACCACTATATATGTGTATAGTCCCAGCATGTCTTCATATGACCAGGCGAAGATTTCAACATACTCATGCAACATCTGCACCAACCGCTGTTTGACACTAAGCTCCAGATTTGCACCTATCTTAACCTCTTTTTTGTCTTCCTCTGTACCCAAGTTCATTGTCTCAACCAGATCTTCATGAGGCTGTATGGCCCTTTCTTCCTGCTGTAATAGTCTAGCAATTTCTCTGGGTACCTCACAATCTTCCCTACCTTCGTCCTCGGCTTGGTTGATCGGATTTTCAAAGTCATAATGAGCAGTAGAAGAACTGTTATCAATGGGATCCAGAGTGGATATGGATCTGCATTTGGATACGTGAGTTTGTGTAAGAGCATAGCTGTATAGACCGAATAAAAGAAAAGAAAGACAAAGAGCACAAAATTTGTATGCAAACGTCCAATGCTTTATTGATGTCATATGAAAATGAAACATGATAACCCTCACAAATAGAACCATTGTGCCCTGGGTAAGACACATGGCTATAGAGTTTATATTGTTTTTAAATTACATATCTGAAAAAATCAAAAAGACAATTACTCCTGAACAAAAGTAACCAGCACAAAGTCCTTGGCAGTCCAGTTACTGAGTCCACTGTTGGTAGTCGGGAAGATCCAGTTGTCAATGTCGGAATCACCATTATTGTCTTCAAGTGCATTGACCCTAGGATTACTGATGCGTAGGGGAGGTCCTCCAGCCCGAGCACAACGAACAGCCCTTTGAGCACCTGTAGTAAAGCACAAACCAAATTTGTTAGACTTGTAATGAATAACTAGGAGCTGACCCCAAATGGTAGACCCACCTTCTTCAACCACTGCGCGTGCATCCTTGAGAGAAGCCATCTTCAAAGGAGGCCTGATGACTTTCGGAGGACTGTTAATAGTTTCTACTATAGCCGAAATCTGAGGTACCTCTTCAAAGTTCTGGCTAGGAGTCTCGATGAACTCGCCATCCATCTCTACATACCTAAAGGAGTTCAAGTGACTGATCATGTACTCCTCTTCACCGTGCACAATGACAATCTTTCCTATTACTGGGTACTTCAACATTTGGTGGAGGGTGAAAGTAACAGCCCCAGCCCCATGTATCCAAGGGCGTCCCAACAAGCAAGAATATGATGGTTTGATATCCATTACGTAGAAGGTGGAGTCGAAAGTCTGGGAACCAACTTTGATAGGGACATCCACTTCCCCGTGCACCATCCTCTTCGACCCATCGAAAGCTCTCACTACTATATTGCTAGGCTTCAAGGTCAAGCCTTCGCAGTCTAATCTGTCTAGAGCTTTTTTAGGTAGCACATTCAATGAGGAGCCAGTATCTACCAAAACATGGGCCAGAGTCATGCCCCTGCATTCAACGGAAACATGAAGAGCATCATTATACTTCCTTCCTTTTGGTGTCAGATCCACGTTAGAGAAACCCAAACCATTATCGGCAGTTAGACTAGCCACACATTCTTCAAACTGATCAGCAGATGTCTCTTGTGGTACGTGAGCCGTCTTCAAAAACTTAACCAAAGCCTTCGCATGGGCCTCGGAGCACAACAACAAAGCCAACATAGAAATTTTGGATGGGGTCTGCCCCAGCTGCTCGACCATGTTGTAGTCGCTCTTCTTTATTATCTTTAAAATTTCTTCCATTTCTTTCTTGGAAGCTTCTGATATGGTTACTGAATTAGCCCTTGTCAGGACAGGCTCAATTAGTATGTCTTTTCCTCGAGTCTCAGCCGACTCAGTGATGGGAGGGTCAACTGGAGTAATTACTGGAGTTGCAGTAGTAGTCTCGGGTGGAACCATAATACGAATGATATCAGGTCCGATAGAGGTCTTTGGAGTAGAAATCTCAAGGGGGAACACTCTTCCACTTCTTGTTATTTTACTGGTTCCAGTAATATTGACGACATCAGAATCAACATTTTTAGCAATCTTGTCTTCAATGTCTAGCATATCCTGCTTGATGCTGTAGTAATAGACGTCGTCCCCATAGTTCCAAGGAACAGCTTTATCTGAGGAATATGGGATTGGACCAGGCATGGTTATGATCAACGGAGTCACTTTCAGAATTAATGTAATCATGACAGGTCTCTTAGCGGAGGCCCTGGGAGGATTGGCGACTATGGTTATGATGGCAATGTCTTCACAGGAAATAGTCAGAATGGGAGTCTTCTCAAATAGAATCTCTTTGTCATCCATCAAGCACTGAACACCTGCCTTTAACAAAGGGCAACCAGTCGGTAGAAATGAACAAAAGTGGCAAACTTTACCACAGCCCGGAAATAAACCGGCTTTCAACAAACTCTCCTTAATAGTCATGAGTGGGGTTACCAATTCTTCCACATAGGTCCCAAACACATCTTCTTCAACGGCATTAACACCCCGACCATGTTTTGGCATGGGAGCAGTGATAATGTTAGGAGTCTCCGGGGGATCAAATTCAATCTCTTTAGCATCAATCAAATCTTGTACTTTGTTCTTCAAGGTCCAGCAACCATTGGTGTCATGGCCTGGACTCTCCGAATGGTAAGCACAACGACCATTCGGTTTATAGTAGGGAGAGGTGGTGTTCGGATTTTTCAGAGCTTCCCTCAGAGTAACCAGATTGGTCTTCAGCAACTAAGGTAAAATCTGAGATAGCGTCATGTTGATTCGAGTGAACTGTCTAGTTGGCCTCTCTGCTCTCGATTGATTATTTCTTTGCTGAGCAGGTGCAGGGCTGGGAATCATAACAACCCCTACCGCCGGATAGCGCTTAGTTCGATTATGATTCTTTTGGTTGTATACAGCACTGACTTCCTTTTTACCTGCAAACGGCTTCCTTGCAACACTAGAAGAGGCATCCTTCTAAATTTTTCCACTTTGGATTCCAGCTTCCACTCTTTCTCCCATTAAAATCAGTTCAGTGAAACCCACCGATGAACTTCCAATCAGATGGTTGAAGAACGGCCCAGTTAAAGTTCCCAGAAACATATCCACGAGCTCCCGGTCAGCCAAGGGAGGTTGAACTCTTCCAGCCAAATCTCTCCACTTATGAGCATAATCCTTGAAACCTTCGTTCGAACCCATAGACAGATTTTGGAGTTGTGTACGGCTGGGAGTGAGGTTTGCATTATATTGATATTGCTTATAAAATGCAGTAGCAAGGTCTTCCCAGTTACGAACATTGGCTCTTTCCAGCTGATAGAACCAATCCAGTTGTGTTCTAGACAGACTGTCTTGGAAGAAGTGAACCCACAGGTCTTTGTCAGTAGTGTGAGACTGTATCTTCCTCACATAGGAACGGAGATGCATCTTGGGACAAGAGACCTCATCATACTTAGCAAATATCGATGCCTTGAACTTTGGGGGGGTGACAACCCCAAAGACCAGACCCAACTCTTCAAAATCCATCCCAGGAACCTTCTGGATTTCCATAGCGCTCAGACGCTCTTCTAACTACTTATACCTTTCATCAGCCGGAGGGTACTGCTCCTCATTATAATCAGTTTCATTGTCAGACTCTTTAGGACTAGGGTCCTCTTCTCTGTCTTCACCCTCTTGATTCTCTCCCTCTTTGGATGAACAAGCTAGCTCAATAACCCATCTTGGCGGCCCTCTGAACCTTCTGCTCATATGTGCCACACCGACCGTCCTCTTGGTTTTCTTGTTTTTCTTAACAATCAGAGCCTTCAGCTCTTCCTATCCTTTGGCCAGAGCCACAATCATTTGCTGGAACTGCGTGTTCCGAGTCTGAAGATCTTTCACTGTTTGTTCAAGACCCATTGCTGAAATAAATAGCGGAGGAGATGAGAAACCTGTTATGAATCTTGTTATGCAATGATATGTATGATATGTATGCAATGTTTTCAAGGATCTCGCAGGGTAAACACAAGAGACTGTTAGAATTTGATTGCAGCTTTGATTGAAGAACTTTGTATCATTGAGAGTCCTTCTACGAGAGTCAAGCTCACCATATCAAGTGGGTCATAACCCCTGACTCAAGTTGTTGATTTTTGATCTTCTGACGACATTGGCTAGAGGAAAATAAATCCCCTTGCTAGACGTCTTATTTATCATAACCTGCATCACAGGCCCTCGAGATCCTTGAAATGGTTAGTCATGATATGCTATGGTATGATGTTTATGATGTCATGAGAAATCACAGGTATAGCAAACACAAACAAATCACACCAAGTCCTTAGTTTTAAGGCCTGCTTGAGTTTTAAGGTCATACCCTCTTGAAGCTGGATTGGTTCAACCTGTCTTAGAAAAGTAACCGGGTTCTAAAGATTCTCAATATCACTGATCATCCTTTATCGGGCATTATTTCAGCTCAAGCAATCTTTTCTTGCGGACGAAATATCCCGAAAGTCTGATCTCAATGAGTGTAGCATCGATTATCAACCAATCCTCAACTTTATACCGAGGCCGGCTATCTCACTACTTTCTATTAGCCAAGTTTGTTCAACTAAGGTTCTAAGGTCCGTTAGTGCTTCACGACACCACGCGGCGGCCCTGTATTCTCCTCGTTTCCATACGAAGGATACAGGTACCAACCAAAGTGTCACACCAACACAACCATCGCTTAAACTATATCGGTCTATGCCGTACAATCTCCACGATCTATTGTTGTTTACCTAAAAAGTGTCCCCAGATCCGGGTGTAGGATCTTTAATAATACCCAAACAAAACCCTTGAATTTAAAGCAAGCAAGACAAAATAAGGAAGCATTTTTAAAATGACCTAGATCCTAAGGTAAACCCCACTTTATGTCCCAAGAAGAGTCGCCAGTTCTATGATACGGTGGCAGAACCGACTGTTAATACTGGTTTGCATTTTGTATTCGCAAATATCGCGGTAAGCAAGAGTCACCATCGACTTTTATTTTATCCAATCAAGAAAAGGAAAAAGAACAAAAAAACCTTTTTTCGAGAATATTCTGAGTACGGGGGGTAGATTATAGAAAGTGAAGGTGTTAGCACCCTTTCTATCTGTGGTTTTCCACGGGCTCTTAGGTACTTGCTCATTTTAAAATTGCTCGTGTGTGCTTGCTTTGAAATTTTTTGTTTTACTTTGTTTTAACCCTTGTTTCTGTCCTCAAGAGTGTTTCGAAGTTGTTTTTGAAAACTTTGTCTGAAAAGTGTTTGGTGTGAAAAAAAGTTTGTTTGTTTTGAGAAAGTACCTAACAGTTATCTACCTACTCGAGAAAAGTCTATTGTTTTCCTTTAGACAATGCTATCCTATTATTAAGGAATAGGTAGCACCGTCGTTGGAGCTTTAAGGGACATTTGAAGGGACAAGTACGATCACAAAAGCAATGTTATGAGGTGTTAGTAATCATCCTAAAGCCTTAAAAATCTTTTTCTGAGGCAACATCCGAATGGGTCATTTTAGATCTTTCGGGACTAGAGAACGACCGCTAACAAACCCTATACTTTATGACCGTTTAACCGAAGGAAACCGGAGTGGAGTAAACCCTAGGAGTGAGCATGTGCAAGTGAATTTTTTCAGTTAATTTGTCTTTGCACATTTAGGGTTTTCTACCATTTTAATTTTCGAGTATTCTTTCCATACAATCCTATTAGCATACATCTAAACAGTTAAAATTTGCTGGAATTTAAAGTGCGGAAATAGAAATCCTAACTACTACAGGGCTTTCACATATATAGAATCATTTTTTACTGTAAAATAAAAGGCGGAATTAAAACCTAATTAAAGCTATTACAAACTCGGAGCAGTTACAAAAATAACAAAAAGTAATTAAAATTCGCGCGACGAATTAAATGCGAGGATAATTATAAAACCTAAAAATCTAATTTGAGAAAATATTTAAGTTATTTTTTGAAGAAAAATTAATTATATACAAAATTGAACCCAAATTTCTAATTGATTTTAATTAAAAAAAAGAGTTAATGCCCTATTTCAATTAAATTTATTAATTCAAGGAAATAAAATATTTTTTATGAAAAAAAGATATTTGGTGTTTTGTGATTTTTTTTTATTAAATAAAAAAATGATTTTTGATGTTAATTAAAAAGAAAATAATTAAGGAAATAATTAAAAAGAATTAAAATAAAAGAATTAAGATAAAAAGAAAGGAAATTGGGCCTGTATAGCAATCCAAAAGGGGGGGGGGGTGTTGCTAAATTGGCTGGGCCCATTGGCTGTTCAGTCCACTCCCAGCGCTTGATCCTGTATGGCCATTTTCTGGTGGTGTACCATGGTCCCTCCTTGTTTGGAGCGCTAGATCTGATATGAGATACATCCAAGGACTGGATAGTGGTAGCACAAGGTAGGCGCTTGGGCAAGTAGTGTACAAAATCTACATGTAAAGAGTAAGAAAATAAAGAAAAGCTGGGACCTGGGATCAAACCCAGGTCCTCCCACTATCCAGCGTGTTCTCTTGCCATCTGCGCTATATGGATTAGTTGTTAATATACCAACAATAATGCATAATATAAAAAAACAAAGTGGATAACTCAAAACAAAAAAACACGCGCGTTGTATTCAAACAAGCCAATGGGGTTGTGCCAAATCATCATCTTCCTCCCCTGTCCGTCGTCTTAGGTATAAGACTTATACCTACAGACAAGTTTCCATAGCTACAACACTGCAAGTTTCAAAAATCAATAGCACGTCATATAAAAGCATTGTAAGCCTACAGATCAATTTGTTTTGACCTCATGAGTACGATGGTACCCTTTTCCTGAGCCAATTTCACTGATACAGAGAAACCCTAAAACACAAGAGCAAACCCTAACAATGGTAAACACATATATAAGCCTCAAAAGTTCAATTAAACGATCCAAACATGTTAGAAATACATCAATGATCGCAAATATGTCATTAAATTATGCTAATGATGCAAGAATGGCTGTAATCGATTTTGAAAAAGCAAGCAAACTATGTGAAGCCTATGGGTCCATTCTGGGCGTGAGGAGGCGTGAGGCTGATAGTATTAGCTTCAGAGATGCTCCAGGAAACGATTGGGAGTGTTGGAATGCTTTAAATCAACCTCTAGGGTAGAGAGCAGATCACCACTTTTTGCCAAAATCTTATCTTTGTTCTAGTGTTCTTCACGACTTCCATCCTCTGTTTTTGTGCTTGGTCTTACGCAATATATATCCCTGAATGAATTTGGGTTATAAAAATAACATGTATCTTTGCAATTTTTGAAGATTTGATCTCATTCTTTCTTTGTGTGATTTGTTTCCAAATTAGGCCTAATCATGCCATTCTTGTTCCAATCAACCTTGATTCGATTTGATCCTGATATGCCAGCATAATTAGCTTGTGATTCTGTCCAAAAATCATATCAAAACAAATCTTTGTTATTATTTATCATTTATTTGATTTAATTTGAATTTTTAATAATAAAAAATAAAAATAAAATAAATAATGAAGCAAATAACATGTGGGTAAGTAATTGGGTCATGGACCATGTTATGAGTGAGGTGCAAGCATAAAAAGTTAGGCCCATTTAACAAAAAGTGTAATTTTGAGCACATTTGACTTTTGGTAATTTTGCAAAAATGGTCAACTTTGACAAGGCATATCTCTTCCAATTTTAACCCTAGAGAGGTATTCTTGGACTTTTTAGAAATCTTAGGGTGTCCCCTAAACAACCCTTTTAGTCTCATCTCAATTGGGTCTTCCATGTTCATGTAAGAAGCTTTGACCCAAAAAGTGTTTTTGTTGACTTTTCAAAAGGACCTATAATGTGGAAATTCATTTCTTTTAATGAGTGCACATTTTGAACTTGAGGGCTGAAGATGAATTGTATGGAATTGAATCCTATTCAAAATGAGCCTTGGATGGAAAATTTATGATAAAGTATGAGGAAGTTATGCTTGGTCAAAGTTTAGTTGACTTTTCCTAAGAAACCCTAATTTAGCATCTTTTGGGTTTTGATGAATTTGGGGCATTCCTTGGGGAATCATGATCAACCCTTGATCAAATGATAGATATTACTTCGAAATGTTGATGTTAACCAAAAATCTTGAAGTTTGATTGTGTGTGGGCCACAATTGACTTTTGACCTAGTATAGTTGATTTTTAGGCATCTAAGCAGTTGACTAAGAAAACCTCTTGTGCAAGGCATAAAACTTGACATGGATGATCTTGAGAACATATTAGGACCATGGAAATCATTTGGGACCTTTGGAGCTCCCATACCCTGATGAAAATGGAAACCCTAATTTGGGGTACATTGCCTTAGGAGAGAGTTTGCCTGGTCAACTCTTGGGCATCCTTGAGCAACTTGAGGACCTCAATGGGCATGTGTTGAGTAAAATGAGAGGGAAAATTTTGGGGTACAACACTCTGCCCAAGCATGGAGGAGCAAATGCTGTGAACATGGTGGCCAGTTGTCCAGGCGACTTCCATATTTTTGATATTAATTTGGTTAGAGGAGATTTGGTGAAAATGCATGCAGACCTCTGTGAATTTACTACTATGCACATGACCATGCCGGTTGTGCTATTTGTAGTATGAATATACAAGGTTGTGATAAGATAAAGGATGATTTAAGGAGATGATGGATGGAGGCCTCATCCACATAATCAGGCCTAGGGCAGAGTATGAAGAGGAAGTAAACATGGTTTCTGGATGTCCTGGAGAGTTCAGAATCTTTGATGTGGAATATATTAATGAGGATCTTGTACAATTGCATGCTACTTTCTTCCACATGGTTTGTCAGATAGAACATCAGTATGGATCTTACAGAATTTTCTGTCGGGACTCCCGAGGATGTTCCATTGTAAGAAAAGGTGTTTAGTTGTTGTTGGATAATGGAACTATCAAGGTTACAGGTCAAAGGGATGATTACCATGAAATTGATGTGATTGAAGTTTGTTTGGCTGAAGAAGAGTCAGATGATGAGTATGCCTCTGCAGATGAGTTTTTCTCCTATGATGAAGATTTGTTTTCCAGAGATGACTCTACAATGACTGAATGTGTTGAAGAGGGAGTAAATTTTATTGTGCCTTGTTTTGGTACGCCTACCCATTTTGAAGTTGAATATCATAGCAAGCCAGCTATTACTCCATTGGTGATTAGTTTGCCGTGTCTTGTCCCCTACAAGTCAGATAAGGTTGTAACCTACAAATATAATGCTACAATTTTAGAGGATGGTGTGGAAGTTCCCATCCAGCCAATGCCTAATGTTGGAAATATTACTGAGACTAGCAGGATGACCCGCAGTGGTTGTATATTTACACCAGTTGTTCGTGGAGATGTTAATATTGGAAAGAAAATTGTTGAAGATGTTAAACCCAAGAAGGCAGTGGGTTAATCTAGTGGAGCTACACTAGAAAGGGGGTGGATGATATTTTGAAGATAATCAAGATGAGCGACTACAGAATTGTAGATCAGCTACTGCAGACTCCTTCAAAAATATCTATCTTGGCTTTATTGATGAACTCCTCTGCTCACAGAGAATCTTTGATGAGGGTATTGGACCAAGCTTTTATGGAAAGTGATATGCCTATAGACCAATTCAGCAGTGTAGTAGGGAACATTACTTCATGTAATAACTTGAGTTTCTGTGACGGTGAACGGTGCGATGAAGGAAGGAATCACAATTTGGCCCTCCACGTCTCTATGAACTGCAAGAATGATTCATTATCTAATGTGCTAATTGATAATGGATCCGCATTGAACGTTATACCAAGGAGCACGCTTATGAAGTTGAAATATCAAGGAACTCCCATGCGCCCAAGTGGGATTATTGTGAAAGCGTTTGATGGATCAAGGAAATATGTTATTGGTGAAGTGGACTTGCCTATTAATATATGCCCATATTTGTTTCAGATTACTTTCCAGGTCATGGATATTGTACCCGCTTATAGCTGCTTGCTGGGACGGCCGTGGATACATGAGGCAGGGGCTGTCACTTTGACTTTACACCAGAAGTTGAAGTTTGTACGTGAAGGAAAAGTGGTAATTTTAATGGAGAACAGGCATTATTGATATCTCATTTGTCCTCTTTCAGCATTGTGGAGGCGGATGAAGCTGCTGTTGGAACCCAGTTCTAAGCTTTATCCATTGATAATGTAAGAGGAAATGAGAACTCTATGGCTTCGTTTAAGGATGCGCAGCAGGTTATGCGTAATAGCCATAATGAAGTATGGGGACAGATTGTTGATCCACCTGTAAACAAGAATAGAGCTGGCCTGGGGTTCTCTGTGAAGAATGATAAAGGTAAGGGCATGAAGCCGAAGTCTGTTGCAGGAAAGTATCAAGATATCTTTTGTAGAGGGGGTTATCTTCATCCAATTGTTTCTGGGATTAATGCCATTGTGGAAGATGAAGCCGAACCAGAAATTCCAAATTATATGACACACTGAGTTAGGGTTCGGAATTGGATTACCATTGATGTTCCCTCTTGCATACATGTTTCAAAGTAATTTGTTTTGTTAATCTTTTTGAAAAGCTTTCACTCTACCCAAGGTGAAAAGTATTAATATTATATGGGCTTATCTGTTTGCTTTGATTTTCAAAATCAATAATAAAAGTTGTCTTTGTTTCCCAAATTGTGTCTTTATTTTCTGCTTTTTCTTGGAAAATGGTAATAAAAAAAACCTTTCAAAATAAATAATAACTGAAATTCAATCTGCATGATCACTTGTTATATGTTCCAGTTTCTAAAAGCAATCATAAATCATATGTGCAGATTAATTAAAAAACCCGTTGAATACAATGATCCTGAACCCTCTCCCAACTTTGAATGTCCTGTGTATGAGGTCGAAGAAGAAGACTATGATGAGATTCCAGAAGAGGTCTCACGGTTGATTGAGCGCGAGGAAAATGCCATTCAGCCATATAAAGAGCCATTGGAAGTAATCAATTTGGGTTCAGAAGAAGACCCGAAAGAAGTCAAGATTGGAGCATTGTTGCATCCTGATATGAAGAGCAGGTTGATTGAGATGTTAAAAGAGTACGTGGATATTTTTTCTTGGTCTTACCAAGATATTCCTGGTCTAGATACAGATATTGTAGAGCATCGTTTGCCGCTGAAGCCAGAGTGTCTTCCAATCAAACAGAAGTTGCAAAGAACTCACCTAGATATGGCAGTGAAGATCAAAGAGGAAGTTCTAAAACAGATTAATGTCGGTTTTCTTGTGACATCAGTGTACCCTTAGTGGATTGCCAATATTGTCCCAGTACCGAAGAAAGACGGAAAAGTTTGCATGTGCGTAGATTACAGAGATCTAAATAAGGCTAGTCCAAAAGATGATTTTCCATTTCCACACATTTATATGTTAGTGGATAGAACAGCAAAATTCAAAGTTTTCTCGTTCATGGACGGATTTTCCGGGTATAATCAAATAAGGATGGCGCTGAGAACATGGAAAAAACAATGTTTATCACACCCTGGGGAACATTCTGTTACAGAGTGATGCCCTTCGGGTTGAAGAACGCTAGTGCAACGTACCAGAGGGCTATGACAACCCTATTCCATGATCTGATGCACAAGGAAATTGAGGTATATGTTGATGACATGATTTCTAAATCCCAAACTGAAGAAGGGCGTGTAGAAGATTTGTTGAAGTTGTTTCAGCGTTTGAGAAAGTATTGTCTCCACTTGAATCCAAATAAATGTAACTTCGGTGTTCGGTCAGGGAAATTATTGGGTTTCATTGTTAGCCAGAGAGGGATTGAAGTTTCCCTGATAAAGTCAAAGCAATTCAAGAAATTCCAGCATCGAGAACTGAAAAGCAAGTCAGAGGGTTCCTCGGGCGTTTGAATTATATTTCCAGATTCATTTCCCACATGACTGCAACGTGTGAACCAATCTTTAAGTTTTTTAAGAAAGATCAAGGTTGTGTGTGGACAGATGACTGCCAAAGGGCATTTGAAAGTATTAAAGAATATCTGCTCGAACCTCCTATCTTGCTCCCTCTTGTTGAAGGAAGACCATTGATTATGTATCTGACGGTGTTAGATAATTCCATGGGTTGTATTTTGGGACAACAAGATGAAACAGGGAAGAAAGAGTATGCCATTTATTATCTCAGTAAAAAGTTTACTGATTGTGAATCGCAGTATTCCATGATGGAAAAGACATGTTGTGCTCTGGCATGGGCGGCAAAACATTTGCGGCAGTATATGTTGAATCACACTACTTGGTTGATCTCCAAAATGGATCCAATCAAGTACATTTTTGAAAAGCCTGCTCTTACTGGGAGAATTTCCCGCTGGCAGATGTTGTTATCTGAATATGACATCGAATACCGCACTCAAAAAGCTATTAAAAGCAGCGTGTTGGTAGATTATCTTGTTCACCAATCAGTTGATGATTATCAGTCTGTGATGTATGATTTTCCCGATGAGGATGTGATGTTTCTGAAAGTGAAAGATTGTGATGAACCATTGCCTGAGGAAGGTCCTGATCCTGAATCTCGCTGGAGCATGTTATTTGATGTAGTTGTGAATGCTTATGGTAAAGGAATTGGTGTTGTGATTGTCACTCCACATGGATCACACATTCCTTTTACTGCAAGGTTGACATTTGATTGTACTAATAATATGGCAGAATATGAGGCTTGCATCATGGGTCTCGAGGAAGCTATTGATCTCAGAATTAAAATTCTAGATGTGTATGGCGATTCAACTTTGGTAATAAATCAGATTAAAGGAGAGTGGGATACTCGTCACCCCGGCTTGATCCTTTACAAAGATTATGCTAGAAGATTGTTACCCTTCTTTAATAAAGTTGAATTTCATCACATCCCCAGAGACGAAAATTAAATGGCGGATGCTATGGCAACTCTGGCTTCTATGTATCAAGTGAATACTTGGAATAATATACCTTGAATTATAGTTCAGTTACTGGATAAGCCCGATCATGTGTTTACAACAGAAGAGTTAATAGATGAGAAACCTTGGTATTATGATATCAAGCATTTTCTACAGACTCAGGAATACCCGAATGGTGCTTCGAGTAAAGATAGAAAGACATTGAGAAGATTGACTGGCAGTTTCTTCCTCAGTGAAAATGTGTTGTACAAGAGAAATTATGACATGATTTTGCTCAGATGCATGAATAGACACGAAGCAAACATGTTGATGCATGAGATTCATGAAGGTTTATTTGGCACTCATGCTAATGTACATTCGATGGCTAAAAAGATGCTAAGGGCAGGTTACTATTGGCTGACAATGGAATCTGACTATTACAAATTTGCAAAGAAGTGCCATAAATGCCATATTTATGCGGACAAGATTCATGTGCCTCTGACACTTCTCAATGTTATTTCTTCCCCGTGGCCTTTCTCTATGTGGGGTATTGACATGATTGGAATGATAGAACCCAAAGCTTCGAATGGACACCATTTTATCTTGGTAGCAATTGATAACTTCACAAAATGGGTGGAAGTTTCTTCATATGCTAATGTTACTAAGAAAGTGGTTGTACGCTTCATTAAGAATAATCTCATATGTCGGTATGGTGTGCCGAGCAGAATCATCATCAGCAGTGGCTCAAATCTGAACAACAAGATGATGACAGAACTTTATGAATAATTCAAGATTGTACATCACAACTCATCTCCGTACAGGCCGAAGATGAATGGGGTTGTTGAAGCTGCTAATAAGAATAACAAGAAGATCATCCAGAAGATGGTTGTTACTTATAAAGATTGGCGTGAAATGCTCCCTTTTGCTTTACATGGATATCGGACATATGTCCGTACTTCAACAGGAGCAACCCCGTTCTCCCTTGTGTATGGAATGGAAGCAGTGCTCCCAATCGAGGTTGAGATTCCCTCTCTGTGTGTGATAATGGAAACCAAGTTGTCAGAAGCTGAATGGGTCCAAAATAAGTTTGACCAATTAAATTTGATCAAAGAGAAGAGAATGACGGCTTTGTGTCATGGGCAGCTATATCATAAGAGAATGAAGAAAGCTTTTGATAAGAAGGTCAAACCTCATAAATTCAGATAAGGCGACCTCGTGCTCAGGAAGATCATGTCTTTTAATGCTGATTCTAGGGGCAAGTGGACTCCCAATTTTGAAGGCTCATATGTTGTCAAGAAAGCCTTCTCTGGCGGTGCATTAATTCTTGAAACTATGGATGGCGAGGAGTTCCCACGTCCCGTGAATGTTGATGCAGTCAAGAAATACTTCGCCTAAAGAAATAAAATAACAGCTCGCTAAGTTGAAAACCCGAAAGGGAGGCTTAGGCAAAAAAGAGCATCTCGGTAGGCCGAAAACCCGAAAGGGCGGTCTAGGAAAAAATTAGAGACATAAACATAATAAATTTCCCGCTAAGTTGAAAACCCGCAAGGGCATCTTAGGCAAAAGTTAGGGACTTTCTTGGCAAGTAACTGCATCAGAAAAGACTTGATCATTGAAGCAACAATCTTCTTGGGTTTTCACCATACTTTAATAAAAGTTGCTGCTCAGGATTTCAAAGTTGTTAGAGGGAATAATGGTCATTGTATCTCAATGTATCTTTTCATTATATATTACCACTTTTCAAACTTTGTAATTATCCATGGAGTCTCGCCATTCGCAGACTACCATTCTATCAATAAAATTTGAGCTTTGACTCAATTCTTTGTATTTCTTATTTTATTCAGCTTACAAAGACTCCATTTATTATTCATAATAATTTTCAAAGCAAAAAGATTAAATAACAAAATTGTTTTTCGAAAAGAATTTACAACTTACTTTTACTTTAGATTTCGTGATTCAAGAGGAAAACAAAGATGGTGATCCCGAGAATGGACGAACTCCCGTAATTTTGAGAAGTTTTGTTTTCCCCTGGAAGGCTTTCTCAGGTTTATTTCGCTGATATGCGCGTGTTTATTGTATATTAAAGACATTACCAATTGTCATAAGGTGCAGTATTGGGTTTGTAATCCCAGTGTCCCCAGTCAAGTGTTGGTTCATTTTCTGATTTTTCGGTTTGCTTGGTCTGAGGTCTTTATTCCGGATTCCCCAACAAATTCTTCTCTCATATGACGAAAGGTCATGTTCCCTTGGTGTGCTGAGATGGAACTATTTGAAAAATGTCACTCTTTCTGCAGTATTGGCATCATTGTTGGTATTTATTTCCCAGGCAGCTAGACCAAGGCAGTATATTTTCTAAGAAGTGTTGAGACAGTTGTCAACCCTTTGGGTTTTCACCTGCCAAGTGCTGGGTTTGATTTAAAATTCCTAAGAGTTTGACCTCTTTCTATATGTTGACTTCTTGATTCCCCATGAAAGCTATCCCAGGGCATCTTTTGTTGGAATAAGTTTGATATGAAGACTCAATCCAATATTTCCCAGTGAAGGCCTTGCTTATTTGATAGAAGTATTTTCTTCCCGTGCATGCTGAGATTTGACTTATTTGTGAAGCATCTCCCTCTCGGCAGTACTTGTATTTTGTTTCATTGCCCAATAATCAGGTAAGGGCAGTGTTTTATTTAAGAAGTGTTGAATTGGTTATCAACTTTTTGGGTTTTCACCTGCCAGGTGTTGGGTTTGATTTAAAATCCCCATAATTTTGATTTCTTACTATTATGTTTGACTTCTTAACTCTCCAAGTTGTTATCCCCATGAGGTTTCATACTTTTTCCCCAGAGAAGTTGGTGCAATACTTACTATCAATATTGAAGAACATATCTCTGGTTTCCCCAATGAAGAACGTATCTTAGTTTCCTCTCTTCAATGTGGTGTTGACCTCCCCAGTGGTGTTGACCTCCCCAGTGGATTCAGCGCGAGGTCCCCCATTGATATCTCGATGATGAGGCATTATCCCCCCTAGTGAAGTCTGTATGATATTTCTCCAATGAAGTCATCTCGAAATCCTCAGTCGATGTTTTGTCGATATGGTTTCCATCTGCCTTGTTTGAAATCAGTGTTGCAATCCCCAGTAGAAGTGCGGATCATGAAGGCACTTGTTTCCCCATTGAAGTCTGAGTACTATTCCCCGGTGGAGCTTGGAGAAGGATGTTATATCCCTATATCTCTACTGTTTTGATGCTATGATTTGTTTACTTCTGGACTATGTTCCACCCCAATGAAGTTAAGCCGCGAAATAGGATTTTGCTTCCTCAGTTGGTGCTTATTTTTCTCTTGGAATGTTCATCTTGGATGTGATTTAGCCGAGTGTTATTTGTGCCCGAGTTGGTTTTTCCTGGTTACTCTCAGTGTTATATGTCTATTTTGTCAGCATATACATGATAACACTCGTATATTCATACATACATCATGCATAATTAAATTTAGCAAATCATTGTTCATTCGCATTCATTAATATTTTGTTGGCATATTACCCTATTTTGCAGAGTTGTGTTGTCCTCTCTCCAATAGAGTGTCGGCCTTAAGCAGAGAGTGTATATTCTTTCAATTTCCCCACTAGTTATCCCTCGTGGAAGATTTTTGCTTTAGCCTTCTTGCACAACTCTTTGTCTGGATAGATTGGGTTTCCATCTCTTGAGTTTATTTCTCAAAGGATGTATTATGGTTGATTGTTCCATCCTAGTTTATTTCTGGTTTGAATCTTTGATCCTCAGCAATATTATTACTTATGATATCTGCAGGCTTCGAGCCTTGGTTTGAGAATGTGCATTTATTTTGCACGAGAAGACTTTATCTCCTCAGCAGAAATATATTGGCATCTCCCCAGGAAGCCATATTTCTTTCCCAAGGAAGCCATACTGTTCTCCCAAGAGAGTCATTTTTACAATCCTCCATGACAGCAAGTAGCAAGTCTCTTTATTTGAGCAACTTGTACTTCCTCGTAAAAGTCAACGTTACTTTTTTGCCATCTTCTCTATGAGTGAATAGTTTACAGTTCTGTTGTACCCCAACATTTTTCCTCTCAATTCTCAAGGCATCTCTCACAATGATTCTCAAAATTCAAGCTTGCACAAGTACATTGGGATTTTCCAGCACCAGAATTAAAAGGAAACTGTCAAAAAGGGAGAAAACAGATAAAAATAACATTTTGACAAATTTGGAGGAAAATAGGTCTCCTTCGATTCAGCCCCCTTCGGTTGGACTTTGCACCTCCTTCGATTGCTCAAATGTTGCTGCTAGCGTGCCTCTTTCGTATGGGCATGTGACTTCTTGTCGTAGGCTTTGTTTGTGTCTTCCACTGTCTGCATGTTTGTTTCGTTTAGACAAGCTTCGATGGGATAAAATAACCATCTCTATGCATCCTTCGAATCCACTTGCACCAAGGGCCTCTTGCAGACTTTTCCTCTCACAAGTTTTGTTTGAGCCAATAGATATCTTCATACAAGATTTGACTAAGTTCTTGCTTCCTTTGAAAGAACACCCTTCGATTCAGAAATCAGAAACTTCCCTCATGCTAAAAGGAAATGACTCCCTTTATGTTTGTTTCGATCCACATGCTTCGATTGGGCAACATGCTTCCTTCGAACACGAGATTTTGATTGGGCGATATGTTTGCTTCAATCCAAGTTTCGACTGGGCATTAGCTTCATTCGAGTAAGCTTGTTTCGACCGCAAGCTTCGATTGAGGAAAAGGCTTCCTTCGAACAAGTACGCTTTGATCTCATTCCTGTATACAAGCCTTCATTTGGGCATTCACCTCCTACATATCTGCGTGTAAGCCTTCGTTTGGGCATTCATCTCTGGCCATGCCTGCATGCAAGCTTCAATTGATTTTTTGTTTCCCTTTGAAACAGTGTCCTTCGACTCAGGAATGCCCTTCTTCAATTCAAAAAGTCAATAATCTTCTGAAAGCTTCCTTCGATTCAGAAGTTAATAACCTTCTGAAAAGTTTCATTCGATTGCACCATTCGCCCCTCACCTGTTTGCCTTGGATTCATAAGTTTTCGATTGGATGAATGGCTACCTTCCCGTGACTTTCAAATTCATCTTCATGCATGATTCGAATGCGCCTTCATATCACCTTAGAATCCATCTGTAAACCCTTCAATACGCCATAGTCCTGCATTATGACACATAACTTGGTGGTCCATTCGAAGGACTTGCCATAGTTGGGGAATAATTCTTCTCTTACTTTGGAGTCTGGTCGAAGGTTTGGGCCTAAGTTATTAAAAGAAAGAAGACTCAAAATGGCATATTCAGCTAAAAAGGGCCATTCGAAGAACACACAGTTAGTTCATTTGAAGGACACAACTGGTGAAAACGAATGATGTGTTGTTCTAGTATGGTCGAAAGGTGTAGAAAGATGGAGGATTCGACTCAAAAGATCAAGTTGAACATTTAGACCCATAGGCTAGGCTACGTGTTTTCCCTTTTCAGGCCTCAAACCTATGACTGACCCTATACTTAATTGTTTATGCAAGTTAAAATAGGCCTTTACCCATTTGTTATCCAATACCACTTGCACTTAATAGCATAATACTACCTTTTAGAAAAGTTTGTCTTGAGCCTCGCACCTGTTTTCCTTCAGAAAGAAGCAACCCATCTGAACCATTCATCTTGCTTTTATGGCACAAGTGGACACTTACTTTCCAGCCGAGCCTTATTTTATTATTTTTGCTCCCTAAGCTTTCCAAAAGCCTTTCTCTATAAATATAGAGTTTATTTGCACAAAGAAAGGGGAGGGGAATGTATCTTCAAAATTCTCACACACCATAAAATTCTCAAACACTTCAACACTTGTGAAGTCATAAAAAACCAGAATCATTGTTACCTCCTCCAATTCTGAAGAACAACACATTCCAGTTTCCTTCAAATCAAGGAGCATCCCACTTGTTCCTTCCTTTGAATCCAGGAAAGAAGGATATTTTACTTGTTTTGCTCTTTCGAATCCAGTGTCGAAGGCCTACCCTATGTCTTTTCCTTCGAATCCAGAGGCATTCAAAGCAATTGCTTCAAAGTCCAGAACAAGCTCCAACCTCTAGCAAGGTAAGTCATTTTTAACCTTTGGCCCTTCATTTCCAGCATAGCATGTAAATAAGTTTTTTCATTTAAAACATGTACACACTATTTTCTTCTTTTTGTTTTCAATCTCTTAATATGTGTTATGGTTAACAATCTTCTTGGCTTTTGCTCTTGGTACATTTAAATATGCTTTAAAGAACTAATCTAGTCTTAAGGTGATGTTGGCATGGCCTTGGGCCATGTTGCTATTCAAACTCAAATGAAAGAAACAGGAGACAAAAAGTTAGAAACGAAGCCTCTGGCTTCCATACTAACCTTCAGGCCAAATGAAAGAGGCAGCCAGAAGGTACAACATGCTGGCCTCCAGACCCCAATCGAAAGCCAAAATATGTTGGCTTCTAGGCCATAGTCAAAACTCATTCCTTCACCCCTTTTCAGGTAAGGTCGAAGAGGGCCAGAAATTGTAAAATCGAAGGGTTTGCTGCCCTAAATCGAAAGATTCATTTTTTTCTTGCTTTTACCTTATTTTTGCCTATATATTTTCATGCAATTCAATATGGTTGTAATAGTGTAGGATTTATTTTTTGAACACTTTTATTACCTTCATATAAATGTTAAGTAATTAGGTGTGTATGGCAAGATAAAATCAACAAGTAGACAACCCAAAAATCAAAGACAAAATGCATGCAATCAAACACACTTGCACACATGCACCCTTAGGGAAATTCCACTTGTTTCCTTATAAAAATGGTCATGTTATGCATGTTAGGTATCTTAGCAAAAACAATCACAAATACAAGATCATAGTCCCTCGATGAAGCTACAAATGTTGCCTTACAAGTGATCTTAGTCCCTACAAGAGAATGCTAAGATATCTCACAACATTGCTATCATGACTATACGAAGACCCACGTCTGTCCCTTCACATCCAACGGTGGGGCTTCTTATCAAATCACTGGTAAGGTAGAAACATCTAAAGGAGGAGGAAAAACACATCTAAAACCTTTTGAGTAGGTAGATTACTTTTAGTTACTTGCTCAATTTCAAAACAAACATCCTTGCTATTTTCAAAACAATCACATACATCTTTCCAAAACCTTAAATATTTTAAAAAGCTCAACACTTTGCATACATTCTTACGAACGAGAATCATTGCAAAGTTCACCTAAACGATGACACCTTTTCAAAATACTTTCAAAACCACACAAAAGCACAATTTTCAAACAAAATAAAGTGATCTAACAAGTAACTAAGAGCCCATGGAAAACCATGGATGGAAAGGGTGCTAATACATTCCCTTTTCATAATCTACCCCCTGAACTTAAGAAAACATCTCAAAAGGTCTTTCCTGTGCTTTTTCACCTTTCCTTGTTGGATAAAAGAAAAGTCGGTGGCGACTCTTGCTAAACCGCGACATTTTGCAAACACAAACGCAAAACCCCAAGTCAGTTCTCCCACTGTATCACAAGTTTGTTGTCAAATTACTCTAGTGGACGACAAGTCTTTTCGATATGACAGGGACAATTCGTTAAGAAATCTTTGTAAGTGGTAGTCTCTTTATTTGAGACATCTTATACATTACCCTTTCTAGGAAGAATGCCTTGGTTAAAGAAGAAGTTGGTGATTGTTATCTTTTTTCTACCTACAGTGAATGTTGGTAGTTCATCGTTAGTGAACGGCGATGCTATGATATTTCTTTTCTATCCACCTTCAGTGAAAGTTGGTGATTGTTATCTTTTTTCCAGCTTCATTGAACGTTGGTAGTTCATCGTCAGTGAATGGTGATGCTATGATATATCTTCTCTTACTACCTTGAGTGAAAGTTGGTAGATCACCATCAGTGACAGTTGGTGATTGTTATCTTTTTGCTACCTTCAGTGAATGTTGGTATTTCATCATCAGTGAACGATGATGCTATGATATATCTTCTCTTACTACCTTCAGTGAAAGTTAGTGATTTTTATCTTTTTGCTACCCTCAGTGAATGTTGGTAGTTCACTGTCATTGAACGGCAGTGCTATGATATTTTCTTCTCTCTCTACCTTCAGTGAAAGTTGGTAGATCACCATCAGTGGAAGTTGGTGATTGTTATCTTTTTGCTACCCTGAGTGAACGTTGCTAGTTCATCATCAGTGAACAGCGATGTTATGATATATTTTCTCTCTACCTTCAGTGAAAGTTGGTAGTTCATTGTCAGTGAACATCGATGAATTCTTCTCTCTACCTTCAGTAAATGTTGGTAGCTCACCATCGGTGAATGTCGATGTTATTATTCTTTCCTCTTTCCACCTTCAGTGAACGTTGGTAATTTTGCCTTCAGTAAAATTTGGTGTATCCTTTGACCTTTTTACCATCCTCTATGAGTTGGGTCTTTTGATCCACCAGTGATTTATTTTCCTGGTTGGGTTTCCCTTTTGATCTTTATTTCCTTTTTTATATTCCCAATGGTGTTTTGCGTCCTTTTTAAGTTGTTCATATGCATTCATACTCATAAGCATTGCATGACATCTTAGGGCCAAAAATAGGGTTTGTTTTATATTTAAGTATCTTTGATTGCATCGACACGAAGATTCTTAACCTTTGTATCTCCGGATAAAAGAAACTTAAATAAGGGCAGCTGTTGTACCCCAATTTTTCCCCTAAGATCCCTTCATCATACCATATTGATTCAATCACAACAAGATCACATTAGGTTTTTTGGTTCTCCTCCCTATCTTTAGCTTTTCTCTTTAAGGAATCACCAAGTATCTTGACTTGTTTTTCTTTTGTGATCGTTCATGTTTTGTTTTGACTTTCCTTTTAATTAATAAAATGCAATGTTGGTTTGTCTCACTTGTTAATAATGTAGGTAAAGGCAATGTGGCTTAGCAAGTTGATCCATGGGTTCATGAGTTTATTTCTATACCCTAGTCAATAAAGCTTGAGAAATCCAAACCTCACCATTGAAGTTGTTTTGTAATGAATGGCATGGAAAGGTTTATTTTGGTTCACCACATTTCAAAGTTATCAAAATTGATTCAAAAGTACAAGGGGTTGATTGAAGAAGTTGTCATGGTTGGACAAGGTCTTGTTCCCATTGGTCACAAGTGCATATTTATCTCAATTCTAAAGATATATAAGTGGTTTTGGTTGCTACGAGTTCTCATTATCATCCTCAACAACTTCTATCTACAAAGAAAAAGTGTTGGTACAAGAAGGTTGTTCAAAATTGTCAAAGTTCCTCAAAGCATTTTCTTGATCTAGGAGCTAGGGTTTTGAACTTCAAAGAAGTATATCTTGCTCATCTTTTGGTATTTTTGAGTGATTCCAAAAACATCCTTTTCTTCAAAGGGTTATTAACAAATCACTTCAAAAGTTTCAAGGAGTTTTCATATGGAAGAAACTTAATGTTGAAGAAAGATTACAAGTCCTCCAGATGAACCCCCAATTTCCCATGTGTGACTTCAAATGATCATAACTTGGTCAATTTTTATAACCTTGAGCCCACTCTTTTTCCATAATGATCTTGAGGATGTGAACTTTGTTCCTTCTTTTATATGCAAAGTGAGAAAATGGATAGAAGATGCCCTAAGGATACAAAAGATTATAGGCCATTTCATGATTTTTTGCCAACTTCAACAATTTATAACTCTCTTAATTTTTGGATATTTTGAATGGTTCAAGTTTCAAAATGTCATTCAATAGGTCTATTTCATGCCATATTTTTTTGTCAAGAGCAAATTCCAAGAGGAAGGCCATGTTTGGATGCAAAACATTATAGGTCACTTTTGAAGAAAAACTTGAAATATTTCTAAGTATGGAAAGTCAACCTCTTTTTCCCAACTTTGACTCATTGCAACTTTCAGCTCAAACATCCATTTGATTCCATTCTTTTCCCATTGCAAATCTTGTAACCTCATCTTTCTAAAGCATCAAGAATCATGCCCTAAGACCCCTTGAGCTGAGAATGCCATTGATTTGAACTTGGTAACTTGAAACTGAAGTTTCTTCAAAAGTCAGAATTTGAAATACTTGATTTAGCTTCTAAACACATTGTTTCTGCGCGTTTTTGCTTCTAAACATGTTTAGTGAACTTCCAGAAGTGATTAGCATAGCAAAACACACGTTTTGGATGAGTTTTGATCAAATTAGAAGTCACACTTTTCTTGTTTGCAACTTCACACGATTTCCCTCCAAACTTCATCATTTTACACGCTTGAACATTCCATTAATTCCCTATAAATAGAGGGTCATCCCTCATTCATTCCTTCAAGCTTGAATATCCAAAATCACCCTGCCAAACTTGCTCCATAACTCATTTTTCTGCAATTTCGAAATCAGTGTTCAAGCCTTTTTCAATCCACTTTTCCTATCAATTCACCTTCTTTGATCTTCCCTGAAGCTAACTGTGATACGGTGGGAGAACTGACTTGAGGTTTTGCGTTTGTTTTCGCAAATGTTTCAGTTGAGCAAGAGTCGCCACCGACTTTTTATTTTATCCTAAGGAAAGGTCAAAAAGCACAGGAAAGACCTTTGAGATGTTTTCGTAGGTTCGGAGAGTAGATTATAGAAAGGGAAGGTATTAGCACCCTTTCTATCCATGGTTATCCAGGGCTCTTAGTTACTTGCTTAGATCACTTGCCTTTGCTTTTCAATTGTTTGAAATGGTGCTTTGTGTGTGGTTTTTGAAAATGTTTTGAAAAAGATGCCTTGTCTAGGCAACCATTGTAACAATTCTTGTTTGAATGTTTTACAAGGGTGTTTGTCTTTTTGAAAAGATGTTTCAATGTTTTTGAAAGTTGTTTGGAAATTGTGTTTGTGAAGTGTGTTTTGAAAATGGCAAGGATGGTTTTGAAAGTTTGGTCAAGTAACCAAGAGCTATCTACCCTAAATTTCTCAAAGATCTTTCTTATGTTTTAACCCTTTTAACAATGTTGTTTCACCATTGTATTTGATGAACAACCTTGTGTTAGGATGTTAACGGGACGGGTGCGGGTCATCGTTTAGACCATGGAGGCAATAGTGTCAAGTATCTTTGGCATTTTTCTTAAGGGACTTGATCATTTTTGTATAGGCAACTTGATAGCGTCATCGAGGGACTATGATCATTTTGTTTGTTTTTGTTTTGCCAAAGTACTTGACATGCAAACATGGTCCATTTTTGAAGGAAACAAGTGGAGTAACCCTAAGGGTGCAAGTGTGCATTGTTTGTTTTTTCATGCATTTATCTTGAATTAGGTCAAGCTATTTGTTGATTGATTTTTTCATACAAACCCTAAGTCTATCATGGCATAATTGAAAGCTTTTAAATGCGGAAATTTAAATGCTAAGCTATTACAACAATGATTATGGGGATGGGGGTACAAGTTTGAATTTGGGGATATTTGACAAGAAATTAAATCCTAAGCTATTACATCCATATGGAATATACAAGACAAATATCTAATATTTAAATAAGTACAAATAAATAAATATCAAATAAAAATGCATTATGCTAAAAAAGGGATTTTTCATGTATGTAAAAGTATTTTTCAATGTGAAATATAAACAAAATAAAAAGTTAATTTTTGATTATTTTTGTGGTTTAGGGCAAAACCCTAGTTTTTAAATAAATATTATTATTTATTGATTATGTACAATATTTGTTAATTATATACAGAAAATAAAAAGTATATTGTAAAAAAAAGTATTTTTAGTGTCATATATTAATAAAAATAAAAATGTATTATTTTTGTATTTTTGCCCTAAATATTTAATAAAATAGGTGTAAGTATATATTATATATATATTTAATAATGCTAAATATGTACAACAATATAATATTAATTATTTACAAAAATGTATATTTTTAGAAAATGTTTTCAAAATGTAAATAAAAAATAATAACTAAAAATAAATATTTTTTTGTATTATTTTCTAGGGTTTTAAAAAGAAAAAGAAATCTATTTATTTACATATACATATTTAATAAAACAAATAAATTCCAAATAAATGTAAAAAATATGGAAAAATATTTTTAATGTTTTTTATGTTTGAGCAAAAAAATATAAAATCAGAATCAAAAAGAAAAATGCAAAAATGACAAATATTTCACACAATGGGCCAGGGGGTGCAAATGGAAAAAAGGGGTGCAAAAAATAAGTTGACTCAGGCCCAGCCCAAGTCAACTTTGTCTTCAACCTCCAGCAACCTTTGAACAACAAAAACGCGCGTTTCCTTGCTTCATTCAAACTCCTGATTCCTTGATTTTTAGCCAAAACTCATAACATAAACAATGTAGAGCATCAAACCACGATTTCAAATATGTAAAAAACTTGTCCTAACTCTAAGAAACTAGGGAGAATTTATTCACCCCCAATTTCTGACCTTGTTTTTCTTCAATGTTCATGGTTAAAATTCTCACAGCATGCATAATATAAATGAAAAGTGGGCACATGTATGGCTTCAGGGCTATGAGTAGAGCATGTTTCATTCACAAACCTAAGCCTAACTCTTCCTAGATTGAGATATAGAAGTCCATGGTTTTACCTGTTTCAGCTTGACTTGAACAGAGCAATGTAGCAACCTTTAATGGAGTTTGAGCTTTGGTTGAGCTTGCCTGAAGTCCAAGAATGCTTCCCAAATGCCTAGCTTGCTTTGAAACCAACTGTATCATGCTATGGAAGTCCACCTGCACAGCTTGAAAGTAAAAATGGCAAACGTGGTTAGGGGTGTTACAGCTTGAGTTCAAGGCTTGGGATAGTTTCAGTGGATGATATGGAAGGTGTTTGAACTCCTTTTGGACAAAACGCACGACAGGAATGGATTTTGGAACTCAAGTTGCAGGGTATGCCCTGTTTCTGCAGCAAGAGGGTGTTTTGATGTATGAGGAGGTTTGAGAGGTGGTTGAATCGTGCCTTAGGTATGTCTTGGTGTATGGAATATGTGTACAAAGTTTGTTTTGGCTGGTGTTTACAGGAATGAAAGATGGAGGGTTTTTGCAATGTTTCTTCTACTTGAAGCAAGAAAGTGCAAGTTGTGATATAGGCCTGTCCAATACTCCCAAGCATGCTGCAGAATTTTCTCTTGATCAGTGGGATTTGTGTACCAAGCTTTTCCTCAAAGATATGGCATGTACCTCAAGGATTTGGAACTTGACATAAAGTGTTACTTTTCCAAAATGGCAAATTAGCTTTTTCCAAATAAGGATTAATTCTATGTGTAATGCCCAAATAGATGAAATAATGCATTAGCTCAGTGGATTTGAATTCAATTAAGGAGTGCAAAATGGTTTAGAGGCCTGTAAGCTAGCACAAACCAAGCTGATTTGAAAATGCCATTTGCTATGAACATGTATTGGTCATGAACAAAAGTGAGTTTTGGCCAACTTTGCAAATTCGATTCTCTCTAACCACAAGGGTGTTTGAGAATTTCTTGGACAATTTGGAAAGCTTGGAATGTGTACTATAATCCATATTTGTAATGAAATTTGAAACTCCAAGTGGAACCATGTGAAAAATGTCCAAGAAGTTGGATAAAAATCCTGCCTATAATAGGTCAAATTTTGTCTAAGTTAAAAGTGTTTTGTACCCTTGTTCCAAAAATTATAACTTGAGATACAAGCTTCCTTTGAGAAAACTTTGTGAATAAAAGTTGTAGATTTTGCAATGGACTACAACTTTCATGTTTCAAGTTTTGTTTGAATCCATTTGCATCTTGGTGAAAAAATGGGACAAAGTTAGGAAAAAATAAGAAAATTTCATAACTTAGAAAATTTCTAAGTTATGAAATTTTTCATTTTAAACCCTAATTTGCAATTTTGGGTTTCTTGATGAACAAGTTTCATAATTTGACATGTCTTGATGAAAAAGGAATCTTGGCACTTGATTTTGACCAAAAAGTCAAAGTTTGACTTTTCAGTATACAGTCAAATTTTGATCAGTTGACTAGAAAATTCATCTGTCAATCATGTGCATTTGAGATCTTTTGAACTTGTTGAATGGGTCAAGACAATTCAATTGAGTCCTTGAGTCCATATGTGAGCTTGATTTGCCATTGGTTAGGTCAAACAGTCAAAAATTGCCTTTGTGCAGTCAAAACCCTAAAAATAACCATTTTGCCCTTTTGGTGATCTGATCAAATTTCTTATGGAATTGTGATCCAAACTTGACCAAATGGTTTATATGAGTTCATAATGTTGATGTGGGTCAAAATTCATGAGGTTTGACTGTCAATTGGCCAGAGTTGACTTTTTCCCCAATACAGCTGATTTCTAGGTCAACTGTCCAATTGACTGGGCAAAGATTGGAATCAAGGATTGAAACTTGGTATGGATGAACTTGTAAGTCCAACATGAAGCATGAAAGTCACTTTGGGCCTTTTAGGTCAAAACATCCCTGTGCAAACTCAAACCCTAATTTGGGTCAACAATGCAAGGAGGGGTCTTGAGCAGAGCAAACCCTAACTTGATCTTGAGTTCCAAGAGTCTTGGTGATGGGAAAATGTTGACGAAAAGGGATGGCAAATTTTGGGGTACAACAGTTGCCCCTGTTCAATCTTCTTGAACCTGAAGAGTTAGATTGGCAGGATTGTCTTTCGCGACTCGAAGGTAAAAGGAGATTGGACACTATAGTGCCCAAAAAATTTGCTCTCGCCAAAGCGTAGTTTGAGGGAATGGGCTTAAAGATGCCATTTGGATATGTGACAGAATTTTTTCGGGGGATGGGCTTAAAGATGTCATCTGGAATGTATGTTGTAGGTGAAAGAAATGAGTATCAGAAAGGTGTCCATGTTTTGGAACATCTCTGAGCTGGGGGTCTGAATAAGCAATAGATTGACATTCGTGTTTGGAGAATCTGTGAACTGTTTTCAGAAGTCTTGAACCTGAACAAGTAATAGATTAACATCCGTGTCTGGAGAATCCGTAAACTATTTTCATAAGTCTGAGCTTATCAATCTTATCTTGAAAAGGGTAAAATATTAGCCGAAACACAAAGTTATGTTGCATGAAATGTATGATGCAATGTATGTTATATCAATGTTTATGATATGAATGTAATGAATGCGCATGTAAGATAATGAGCTGTCTTGCTGGGCATAGATGAATCCTGGATAGCCAGAGATAATATAATCTTGACTATTGCTGGGGAAAGTGAATCCTTGACTGCTGCAGGGGATTGAAAGTCCTTTGATCGTTGAAAAATGAGAAGTCCTGGGACCGGTGTTGGGGAATCAGGAGCTTGGGTTGTATACCACTTTGAGAATGAGAATCTTCATTCTGTTGGGAAGTATCAGGAACTCAGGTTATCTGCCACTTTTGAGAATGAGAATCTTCATTCTGTTGGGAATATCAGGAATTCAGGTTATTTGCCACTTTGAGAATGAGAATCTTCATTCTGTTGGGAATATCAGGAATTCAGGTTATCTGCCACTTTGAGAATGAGAATCTTCATTCTGTTGGGGGTCAGAAATTGGGAGTATGCCAATCTTCTGAGGTTTTAAGGATGAGAGTCTTCATTCTGTTAAGGGTCAGAAATTGGGAGTATACCAATCTTCTGAGGTTTTAAGGATGAGAGTCTTCATTCTGTTAAGGGTCAAAAATTGGGAGTATGCCAATCTTCTGAGGTTTTAAGGATGAGAGTCTTCATTCTGTTAAGGGTCAGAAATTGGGAGTATGCGAATCTTCTGAGGTTTTAAGGATGAGAGTCTTCATTCTGTTAAGGGTCAGAAATTGGGAGTATGCCAATCTTCTGAGGTTTTAAGGATGAGAGTCTTCATTCTGTTAGGGGTCAGAAATTGGGAGTATGCCAATCTTCTGAGGTTTTAAGGATGAGAGTCTTCATTCTTGAGAGAAACAGATTTTTAGGAGCTTCAATTGTCCGTTATTCTGTCAGTGGTTGTAACTTCCAGCAGGTGATGAAGGAAATTTTGAACGACCTTCCAATTTGAAATGTAATTTTGCTTTGGAGAATAAATCCTTGACAAATGTTGGGGAAATAAACCCATAACCGAAGCTGGGGATTGAAAATCCTCTGATGACTGCTGATTGCTTGGGGAACAAGATCTTCAATTGTTGAGGGATCTTAGGACCACTGTTGGGGATGGAAAATCCTTGGTGACCTGTGGGGAATGAGAATTCTGATGATCTCTACTGGGGAGTTCAGAACCTGGGAGACTCATGCTGGAGGAGTGAGACTGAGAATCTTCAATCTGATGGGAAGTATCTATGTGGGAGAATGTTCACTAATCTGGTTCCGCTGGGGATTGATAGTTGGAGGTTTTAGCTCCGCTGGGGATTTTGAAACTTACCTCTGAGGGGAATTAAGTTCTGGAAGGCTCTCTGGTTGGGGAAATCAGCTTTGAGAAAGCTTTTGTTCTGCTGAGGATCTTGAAGTTTAACTCTGTTTGGGGAATTAAGTTCTGGATTTTAACTTTGTTGAGGAATTTGGAGTTTAATTCCGCTGGGGATTCCTTCTGAAAGGGCATCAAGATATCTATCTGTACCTTCAACCCATCAGCAATCATCTTTCTTGATTTGTAAGAAAATGACTATGTTCAAATGCATATGCCTATTTAACAAAACATTGGACGTTTCTCAAATAAAACATAAGTGTAAAAAGCAAAAAGGAAGACAAAGCAAATTTTTGTATTTGGAAAAGTGTTTGTATTAACTTTTTATGAGTATCTTTGTACAAAGGAGACAGACATCCTAGTAAAAGGATGTTGTCGTAAAAAATTGAAAATTTTATACAAAAGAAAGATGGCTATGTGTAACAATTCCATGGGATTCCTATTCTGCTATAGCCTTCACAACTCTGAATATCTTGTCCATTCACTGCTTCGTCCGCCGATGATTGGATTGATCAGAAGCTTGGATCTTGTTGATGAAGAGATTGTTCTTTAAAGTGATCTGACGAGACATAGTCATACGCTTTAATTCCCTAACTTTTGCCTGGATCGCCCTTTCGGGTTTTCAATCCACCGGGAATCCCTTTTTTGCCCAAGTCGCCCTTTCGGGTTTTCAACTTGCCGGGTGTACAGATTTTTTTTGTTTTATCCCTAATTTTTGCCTGAACCGCCCTTTCGGGTTTTCGGTTCACCGGGATGCCCATTTTTGCCCAAGTCTCCCTGTCGGGTTTTCAACTTGTCGGGTTGTTTTATGCGTAGTATTTTTTGACTATGTCTGCATTCGCAGAGTGTGGAAAATCGTCGCCGTCCATGGTGGTCAGAATCATTGCACCACCAGAAAAGATGTTCTTTATTACAAATGGTCCTTCGTAAGTAGGAGTCCATTTTCCCCTGGGATCACTTTGCGGCAAGATGATCCGCTTGATCACAAGATCTCCGACTTGATACACTTGACGTCTTACTTTCTTGTTGAAAGCCTTGATCATCCGTTTTTGGTACGTCTGACCATGGCAAACAGCAGTGAGTCGTTTCTCGTTGATCAAATTGAGTTGATCAAGTCGGGTCTGAATCCAATCGTCTTCACTCAAACCAGCGTCCTTCATAATCCTTAAAGAAGGAATTTGAACTTCCATAGGTAGGACAGCCTCCATGCCATATAACAAAGAAAATGGGGTTGCCCCTGTTGAAGTTCGTGTCGTGGTACGGTATCCATGCAGAGCAAACGGTAACATCTCATGCCAGTCCTTGTAGGTAATTGTCATTTTCTGAATGATCTTCTTGATGTTTTTGTTCGCAGCTTCAACAGCACCGTTCATCTTCGGCCGATAGGGAGATGAATTGTGATGATAAATCTTGAATTGTTCGCATAGAGAGGTGATCATAGTATTGTTCAGATTTGTACTGTTGTCTGTGATGATCCTGTTGGGGACACCATACCGGTATATGAGATTCTGCTTGATGAAGCGGGCAACCACATTTTTTTGTAACAGAGGCAAAGGAAGCTGCTTCGACCCACTTGGTGAAATAGTTAATAGCGACCAAGATGAAGCGATGTCCGTTGGATGCCGTGGGCTTGATCTCTCCAATCATGTCAATGCCCCACATTGCGAATGGCCAAGGAGCTGTCAAAATATTGAGAGGAACAGGAGGAATATGAATCTTGTCGGCATAGACTTGGCATTTGTGGCAAGTATGGGAATGTTGGTGGCAATCAGCTTCCATGGTAGACCAGTAATAGCCTGCCCTTAGAATCTTTTTAGCCATCGTATGTCCGCTCAAGTGGGTGCCAAACGTGCCACTGTGTATCTCAGTCATGATTAACTCCACTTCAGCTTTGTCTACACATCGGAGTAAAACTCAATCATGGCTGCGCTTGTAAAGGATGCCATTGCTTAGGAAGAACTTGGCAGCAAATCTCCTTAAGAACTTCTTGTCATTTACGGAAGCTCCTTCAGGATACTCTCTAGTCTGGAGATACCTTTTGATTTCATGGAACCAGGGTTGTTCCACTATTTCTTCGGTATTAATCTCATGACAATGCGCAGGTTCATCCATTCGCTCGACGGTGATTTGGGGAGCCTCGTTATCCCAGTTGAGTTTAAACATGGAAGACATTGTAGCCAGAGCATCTGCTAGCTGATTTTCTTCTCGCGGGAAATGCTCGAAAGTAATCTGCTCGAAATGAGGTAGCAATGTCAGGACATGTTCTTTGTATGGGATAAGATTAGGATGTTTGGTGTCCCACTCTCCTTTGATTTGACTGATAACCAAAGCCGAGTCCCCAAATACAATCAAAGATTTGATCCCCAAGTCTGTAGCAGCCTTGAGACTAAAGATGCAAGCTTCATATTCGGCCATGTTGTTGGTACAACTGAAACAAAGTCGGGCAGTGAAAGGTGTATGGAAACCTTCCGGGGAAATGAGTACCGCACCGATACCGTTTCCGAATGCATTTGAAGCACCATCAAAGTACAGGGTCCATCGGGATCCATTTTCAGGTCCGTCATACGGTCCGTTACTTTCAATGTTGTCCAAAGTCATGATGTCCTCGTCCGGGAAGTCGAATCTCATGGATTGATAATCTTTGATAGCCTGATGAGCTAGATGGTCAGCTAGTACACTCCCTTTTATAGCTTTTTGGGTGGTATACTGGATGTCATACTCAGTTAGGATCATCTGCCATCTAGCGATTCTTCTAGATAAAGCAGGCTTCTCGAAGATATATTTGATCGGGTCCATTTTGGAAATCAGCAAAGTGGTATGAGTCAACATATACTGCCTTAGTCGGTGAGCAGCCCATATCAAAGCGTAGCAAGTTTTCTCGAGCAGTGAGTAGCGAGTCTCACAGTCGGTAAACTTTTTGCTAAGGTAATAAATGGCATGCTCTTTTCGACCAGACTCGTCATGTTGGCCCAGTACGCACCCCATTGAGTTGTCCAAAACAGTCAGATACATGATCAACGGTCTTCCTTCGACAGGTGGCATCAGAATAGGAGGTTCTAGCAAATACTCCTTGATCTTATCAAAAGCAATTTGACAATCATCGTTCCATTCAACTACCTGATCTTTCTTTAATAGTTTGAAAATTGGCTCACAGGTAGACGTCAGGTGAGAGATGAATCTGGCGATATAGTTCAAGCGTCCCAAGAACCCTCTAACCTCCTTTTCAGTACGGGGGGCAGGCATTTCTTGTATAGCCTTTACTTTTGCTGGATCGACCTCAATGCCTTTGTTGTTGACAATAAATCCCAGAAGTTTACCAGACCTAACTCCAAAAGTGCACTTACTTGGATTCAGCCTGAGTTTGTACTCTTTCAACCTGGCAAACAGCTTTTTCAAATGTTCAAGGTGTTCCTCCTCCGTTTGTGATCGAGCTATCATGTCGTCTACGTAAACTTCAATCTCATGATGTATCATATCATGAAACAAAGCTACCATGGCGCGTTGATAAGTTGCCCCTGCGTTCTTCAGTCTGAACGGCATTACCTTATAATAGAAGGTACCCCATTGTGTAACAAAGGTTGTTTTCTCCATGTCCTCGGGGGCCATTTTAATCTGGTTGTAGCCCGAGAATCCATCCATGAAAGAAAACACTTTGTGCTGAGCCATGTTGTCAATCAAGATGTCAATATGTGGCAGCGGAAAATCATCTTTAGGGCTGGCCCTGTTCAAATCCCGGTAGTCCACACACATTCTGACCTTGTCGTCTTTTTTGGGAACGGGCACAATGTTAGCAACCCATTGCGGATAGGATGTAACATCCAGAAAGCCAGCATTGAATTGCTTCATTACTTCAGCTTTAATCTTCTCAGACATGTCGGGCCTCATTCGGCGAACTTTTTGCTTGATCGGTGGACAGTCCTCTCTTGTAGGGAGACGATGAACCACGACGTCTGTGTCTAACCCCGGCATGTCTTCATAAGACCAGGCGAAGATTTCAACGTATTCATTCAACAGCTCTATTAAGCGCTCCTTGACACTTGGTTCCAGATTGGCACCCACTTGTACTTCTTTCATGTCTTCCTCTGTTCCTAAGTTGACAGTTTCCAATAACTCTTCATGAGGTAAGATGGCCCTCTCTTCTTGTTGTAGAAGTCTGGCTAGCTCTCCCGGTACTTCACAATC
The DNA here is from genome assembly GCA_948472305.1 of Vicia faba. Lineage (NCBI taxonomy): Eukaryota > Viridiplantae > Streptophyta > Magnoliopsida > Fabales > Fabaceae > Vicia > Vicia faba. The sequence goes on along the minus strand of OX451737.1, from coordinate 1,332,109,155 downwards.
TTCGTCATCTTCGTACTCTGCCTGATTGACCAAATCTTCAGAGTTATTGAAGGATACAATAGAATAGTCACCCATGGAATCCGGAGTGGATGGGTACCTGCATTTGTGAGTGTAGGTGTATGTAAGGGATAGCCATCCTTAAACAAACAAAATGCAAAAGGAAAGAAAATGAACACAGCAGTTTATAAATGAAAAACGTCCAATGATTCATTAAACATGGCATATGATTATGAAGAGAATCAAAACCCTTACAAATGGACCTACATGCCCCGGGCAAGGCATGAGGTGAAAAATAGTGTGCAGATTGTTTTAGTAATTATTACAGGCCAACAGGAACTGTTCGAAAGATAAATTACTGATTGGTGAAAGTAATGGGAACAAAGTCTTTCGCCTCCCAGTTGTGCAGCCCCCCTTCAATGGTTGGAAAGATCCAGTCTTCAAAGTTGGCCTCTTCGTCTTCGTCTTCTAAAGCATTGATTCCGTGAGGAGAAATCTTGATGGGTGTCTTTTCAATTTTGGAGCGACGCATAACCTTTTGCCCCGCAGCGGTAAACCCCAACCCAAACTTGTCCGTCTTGTGAGGAAAGTCAGGCAACTGTCCCCATGTTGAGCTCCTCCCCTCCTTCATTGCAACCTTTGCGTCTTTCAGAGATGCCATCCTGGCCACCTGCTTGGGTACCTCAGCTACTTCCTTTGTTACTGCCACCTCGGGAGAAACTTCCTCAAAGTGTTGAAATGGTGTTTCGATGAATTCGCCATCCACTTCCACATAACGAAAGGAATTCAGATGACTGATCATGTACTCCTCTTCACCGTGTACAATTATGATTTTACCCTTAACAGGGTATTTCAGCATCTGATGTAGGGAGGAAGTAACTGCCCTAGCATTATGAATCCAAGGTCTTCCTAGCAAGCAAGAGTATGATGGGCGGATGTCCATCACATAGAATATGGAGTGGAACACCTCAGTTCCTACCTTGATGGGAATTTCGACCTCCCCATGCACCATTCTTTTAGACCCGTCAAAGGCCCTGACGATGATATTACTTGGTTTCAGCTCCAGGCCTTCACAATCCAACCGGTCGAGAGCTTTCTTAGGCAGCACATTTAGAGAAGAACCAGTATCGACCAAGACATGGGCGAGAGTGGTTCCTCGGCATTCAACAGACACATGCAATACGTCATTGTGCTTTCTTCCCTTCGGAGTCAGGTCAGCATCAGAGAAACCCAGGCCGTTGTCGGCGGTAAGGCTGGCTACACAATCCTGGAATTGATCGGCTGAGGTTTCTTGGGGCACATGGGCTGTCTTCAGAAATCTTATCAATGCTTTGGCATGAGCCTCCGAACAAAGCAGCAAAGCTAACATGGAGATCTTCGAGGGGGTTTGCCCAAGTTGCTCCACCACATCATAATCACTCTTCTTTATTATTTTCAGAATCTCCTCCATTTCTTTCTTAGAGGTTTCGGGGATGATCAATGGCTGAGCCCTCGTTCTGACGAGCTCTTCTTGGATCCCTTTCCCCTTATTATTAGCAGCAGCAGAAGGGACAATCATAGGAGCAACAGCTTCTTCGATCATTGGAGTTTTTGCAGATAGTTTTACCGGTGTCGGGGTAACCTTGGGAGCAGCTGAGGGTCCAAAGATTGCCTTTGGAGGGGCAATCTCTGGAGAGAAAATTCTTCCACTTCGGGTAATTTTGCTCGTACCGGCAATGTTTCCAATGTCGGCAGTTTCTTCGTCAGAGCTCTCTTCAGTTATCTCAATTTGTTTAACACCGTGGTAGTAGATTTATCCACCATAATTCAACGGTATTGATTTGTCAGATTTGTATGGGACGGGCCCAGGCATGGTTATCTTCAAAGGTACAATCTTCGGAGCGGATGTAATCTTAACAGGCCTATTGGGGACCTTGGAAAGATTGGCGGAAATGGTGATTATTGAAATATCTTTGATAAGAGTTTGAGTAACATGAGTCCTTTCGAAAAGAATTTGTTGGTTGTCCATTAGGCGTTGGATGCATATCTTCAGCAATGGACAGTCGATTGGTAGGGAGGAACAAAGGTAGCAGTCTTCTTTACAACCTGGGAAAATCCCAGCCTTCAACAGATTCAATTTGATTGCCAGTAGTGGGGTTATCAGATCATCAACAGCAGAAACAAACAGATCCTCTTCAACAACATAGACATTGTGACCATGCTTTGGCATTGGAGCGGAGATTACATTCGGCTTCTCAGGGGCGTCGAACTCAACCTCTTTAGCATCTATCAAGTCTTGAATTTTATTCTTTAACGCCCAGCAATTGTTGGTGTCATGCCCGGCGCTGTCAGAATGATAGGCACATTTAGCATTGGCATGATAGTATGGAGATGTGGTGTTAGGGTTTTTCGGCGCCTCCTTTAAACTAGTAAGATTCAACTTCAACAAATGGGGAAGAACTTGTGCAGGTGTCATGTTGATGCGGGTGAACTGCCGTTGTGGCCGTTCTACCCGTTGCTGATTAGGTCTAGACTGATTGTTACGAGGCTGATCATTTGACAAATTTTGAATCATCACGGCCCCTACAGTCGTTCGGCGCTCAGTTCTTCCCGATCCTTTCTGAGAGTATATAACAGCTACTTCCTTCTTTGCCGGGAATGGTTTCTTAATAGTTGTGGAGGCAGAGGCGTCCCTTTGAATCTTCCCACTCTTAATACCGGCTTCCACCCTTTCGCCAGTCAGAATCAGTTCGGTAAACCCTGCAGAAGAGCTCCCGATCAAATGGTTGAAGAAAGGGCCAGATAGGGTCCCCAAGAACATATCAACTAGCTCCCTATCTGAAAAGCGGTGGTTGTTCTCTTCCGACCAAGTCACGCCATTTCTGGGCGTATTCTTTGAATCCCTCATTTGAGGCCATCCCCATACTTTGTAACTGAGTACGGGTTGGCGCCAAGTCGGCGTTGTATTGATACTGGCGATAGAATGCAGCTGCCAAGTCTTCCCAGTTATGCACTTCTGACCTCTCAAGCTGGTAAAACCAATCTAGCTGTGTACCAGACAGGTTGTCCTGGAAGAAGTGTACCCAAAGATTTCTATCGGATGAATGAGGTTGAATTTTTCTGACATACGACCTCAGGTGCATCTTCGGGCAAGACAGACCGTCGTATTTTGCAAAAGTTGGCACCTTAAACTTTGGAGGGATCACAATCCCAGCAATCAATCCCAATTCTTCAAAATCTAGCCCGGGAACCCGTTACAACTCCATGGTTGCCAGTCTATCCTCCAGGTTTTTATATCTGTCGTCCGCTGGTGGGTATTGCTGCTCTGAATAATCTTCATCTTCCTCAACCTCTTCCTCTTCAGCCTCGGACTCAGAAGGTAATGCATCCCCTTTTCCCTTACTGGTCCCCTCATCAGATGTGGAGGGGAATTCAAGAACTCTCCTAGCTTCTCAAATCTTCTTCCCAGTGTAGCTACCCCAACTCTTTTCTTTTTCTTTTTTCCTTTTTCTCGCTCTTTATTCCCTAACAGTGCTTTAAGATCCTCCTGACCCTTTGCCAAGGTCATAAGGAGCTGTTGAAACTGCGAGTTTTGTGCTTGCAGATCTTTGACCGTCTGCTCAATATCCATCTTACTGAAATAAACAGCAGAAAGATAAGGAAACCTGGTGTGAAGACCTGTTTATGCATATGATGAATTATATGTTTATCCATGTAACGCATTCAAGGATTTAGAAATTCAAAGTTGTTGCAGACAAAAAGAACACACGTCATATTAATAAGAAGAAAATTTGTCAGTACATAAATGCCCCACGGGCCAAATATTACAAAAACTTCTTAAGGTAAAAATACGTTTCACATCCTCTTTGGTGCGATGTAAGTGTTGAGGGTCTCCTCCTCGTGAAGTCGGTGGGTAAGCTCCAAAACCTTCTTCTCACTGGCGTAGAAGCTGGCTTCAAAAGTATCCCTTTCTTCCTTGAGTTGGATCCAACTCTTCTGCATTTCCTTCCATGATGTTGGCATGTCAGGATGTAGGATGGTGTATGGAACCTCTCCTTCCTTAACAGGCTCTTTGATCAAAGGGATAATGTGAGGGTAAGTCATCATAAGACTCTGGGCTCGGGTTCGTACCCACTTGAGATAAGGCTCAAGAGGGATGGAGTTCTTGTGCCCCAGTGTCTTGCTATCCACCTTGTTAGGCATCCTCCAAGCTCTGATGAATCTTTGGCGAAGTCCTTGCGCATCGTTGTCGAAGTCAAAAACCAGGTCAGGAATCAACATGTCATGAGGGCCATCCCTCCGAGCATATCCAAATTGTCTCAAAGCTAGACAAGGGTTATAGGCAATTCCTCCCCTAATGCCAAGTAATGGAACATTAGGGAACTCACCACAACGATCGATGATGATGACATTTTCTCTGTACCGAGAACACCAATGTACATCAGAATGTGTGAGGGTCATCAATCGTTGCGACCACCTTGAACCTTGCTCATTCTTCAAAACAGATTGTGGAAGGTGAGAAATAAACCACCTTGCAAGGAGAGGAGTACAGCACATGAGAACACCTCTCTTCCTCATTGTTCGTGTGTAAAATGAGTGGAGGATGTCCCCAAGCAATGTAGGTATGAGATTCCTGGATAGGAAAATCTTGACAGCATTTACGTCTATAAGTTGGTCAGGATTTGGGAACAAGACCAACCCATAAATGAGGAGTGCCACAATCTCTTCAAAGGCTTGTAGATCTAAAGAATTCCAACACTCTTGTGCCTTCTCAAACAAGAATTTTGCCAAGAAGCCTCTGACACCACTTCTAGTTTCCCAATGCCCCTTGATATCAGATGGTTGCAAGTGTAGTGCTTGAGCAACATCTTCAGGCTTTGGTTCTTTTTCCGTACCGTTGTAGGGTAGTTGATTAAGAATAGGAATTCTTAGGAGTTGAGAAAATTCCTCCAAAGTAGGCACCAATTGGTAGTCGGGGAATGTGAAACAGTGGTGAAGGGGGTCAAAGAACTGGAACAACACTTTCACCATGTCTTCTCCAATGCTGGTGTTGACTAGGCTGAGCAGTCTACCATGTCTTTCACTGAAGAGAGAGCTTTCTGGAATTCTGGATGTAAGCTCCTTGAGTTGAGGAGGGATTCTCACAAGGTTGACTTGGATAGTTTTCCTGCGAAGAATTTCCATGACCTACAAAACAAGAACAAAGATGAAGATCCAAACCCTCGAAATGGTTAGTGGATGCATATGCTGCTTTATGATGTTCATGATGTATGCATAAACACATGTACAAGCAATTCACACAAAACCCTAGTTTTAGGCTTGCATGAGGTTTCATAGGTAAGTACCCTCTTGATTGTAGTTGGCTTAAAAACCTGTCCTAGAAATAGTAACCGGGTTCTAAGGAGCTCAATATCATTGGATTGTTTTCCATGTTCATTGTTTTGGTTTAGCCACTTAACTAGCGACCAAAATATTCCAAGAAAACAGCCCTCAATGAGTGTAGTATCGAGTATCTACCAACTTCGGACTGCACCAAAGCCGGTCATCTCACTACCCCTAATAAAAGGCCAAGATGGTCAAGTAAGGTTCTAGGTCATTAGTGCTTAGTGACATCACTCAGCGGCCCCGTACTCTCCTTGATTGAACTCAAGGGTTACCGGTACTCACAAATATGTCGCACTAATATAGCTATTGCTTCAACCGTGTCGGTATACGCCGCACAGTTTCCACAATGTATTGCTATCTATGAATGTTTCCCAAATCCGGGTGTAGGATTTCAAGCCCAAACAAGAGAACCAAAATGTAAAGCAATCAAAGCAAACAATTAGTCATGCAAAAGGGTGATCTAAGCCCTAAGTTTACTCCACTTTTAGAATTTTCTCCCCAGCAGAGTCGCCAGTTCTGTGATACGGTGGGAGAACTGACTTGAGGTTGTGCGTTTGTTTTTGCAAATGTTTCGGTTGAGCAAGAGTCGCCATCGACTTTTTATTTTATCCTAAGGAAAGGTTAAAAAGTACAGGAAAGACCTTTGAGATGTTTTCGTGGGTTCGGGGAGTAGATTATAGAAAGGGAAGGTATTATCACCCTTTCTATCCATGGTTATCCATGGGCTCTTATTTACTTGCTTAGATCACTTGCCTTTGCTTTTCAATTGTTTGAAATGGTGCTTTGTGTGTGGTTTTTGAAAATGTTTTGAAAAAGATGCCTTGTCTAGGCAACCATTGTAACAATTCTTGTTTGAATGTTTTACAAGGGTGTTTGTCTTTTTGAAAAGATGTTTCAATGTTTTTGAAAGTTGTTTGGAAATTGTGTTTGTGAAGTGTGTTTTGAAAAATGGCAAGGATGGTTTTGCAAGTTTGGTCAAGTAACCAAGAGCTATCAACCCTAAATTTCTCAAAGATCTTTCTTATGTTTTAACCCTTTTAACAGTGTTGTTTCACCATTGAATTTGATGAACAACCTTGTGTTAGTATGTTAACGGGACGGGCGCGGGTCATCGTTTAGACCATGGAGGCAATAGTGTCAAGTATCTTTGGCATTTTTCTTAAGGGACTTGATCATTTTTGTTTAGGCAACTTGATAGCGTCATCGAGGGACTATGATCATTTTGTTTGTTTTTGTTTTACCAAAGTACTTGACATGCAAACATGGCCCATTTTTTAAGGCAACAAGTGGAGTAACCCTAAGGGTGCAAGTGTGCATTGTTTGTTTTTTCATGCATTTATCTTGAATTAGGTCAAGCTATTTGTTGATTGATTTTTGCATACAAACCCTAAGTCTATCATGGCATAATTGAAAGCTTTTAAATGCGGAAATTTAAATGCTAAGCTATTACAACAATGATTATGGGGATGGGGGTACAAGTTTGAATTTGGGGATATTTGACAAGAAATTAAATCCTAAGCTATTACATCCATATTGAATATACAAGACAAATATCTAATATTTAAATAAGTACAAATAAATAAATATCAAATAAAAATGCATTATGCTAAAAAAGGGATTTTTCATGTATGTAAAAGTATTTTTCAATGTGAAATATAAACAAAATAAAAAGTTAATTTTTGATTATTTTTGTGGTTTAGGGCAAAACCCTAGTTTTTAAATAAATATTATTATTTATTGATTATGTACAATATTTGTTAATTATATACAGAAAATAAAAAGTATATTGTAAAAAAAAGTATTTTTAGTGTCATATATTAATAAAAATAAAAATGTATTATTTTTGTATTTTTGCCCTAAATATTTAATAAAATAGGTGTAAGTATATATTATATATATATTTAATAATGCTAAATATGTACAACAATATAATATTAATTATTTACAAAAATGTATATTTTTAGAAAATGTTTTCAAAATGTAAATAAAAAATAATAACTAAAAATAAATATTTTTTTGTATTATTTTCTAGGGTTTTAAAAAGAAAAAGAAATCTATTTATTTACATATACATATTTAATAAAACAAATAAATGTAAAAAATATGGAAAAATATTTTTAATGTTTTTTATGTTTGAGCAAAAAAATATAAAATCAGAATCAAAAAGAAAAATGCAAAAATGACAAATATTTCACACAATGGGCCAGGGGGGTGCAAATGGAAAAAAGGGGTGCAAAAAATAAGTTGACTCAGGCCCAGCCCAAGTCAACTTTGTCTTCAACCTCCAGCAACCTTTGAACAACAAAAACGCGCGTTTCCTTGCTTCATTCAAACTCCTGATTCCTTGATTTTTAGCCAAAACTCATAACATAAACAATGTAGAGCATCAAACTACGATTTCAAATATGTAAAAAACTTGTCCTAACTCTAAGAAACTAGGGAGAATTTATTCACCCCCAATTTCTGACCTTGTTTTTCTTCAATGTTCATGGTTAAAATTCTCACAGCATGCATAATATAAATGAAAAGTGGGCACATGTATGGCTTCAGGGCTATGAGTAGAGCATGTTTCATTCACAAACCTAAGCCTAACTCTTCCTAGATTGAGATATAGAAGTCCATGGTTTTACCTGTTTCAGCTTGACTTGAACAGAGCAATGTAGCAACCTTTAATGGAGTTTGAGCTTTGGTTGAGCTTGCCTGAAGTCCAAGAATGCTTCCCAAATGCCTAGCTTGCTTTGAAACCAACTGTATCATGCTATGGAAGTCCACCTGCACAGCTTGAAAGTAAAAATGGCAAACGTGGTTAGGGGTGTTACAGCTTGAGTTCAAGGCTTGGGATAGTTTCAGTGGATGATATGGAAGGTGTTTGAACTCCTTTTGGACAAAACGCACGACAGGAATGGATTGTGGAACTCAAGTTGCAGGGTATGCCATGTTTCTGCAGCAAGAGGGTGTTTTGATGTATGAGGAGGTTTGAGAGGTGGTTGAATCGTGCCTTAGGTCTGTCTTGGTGTATGGAAGATGTGTACAAAGTTTGTTTTGGCTGGTGTTTACAGGAATGAAAGATGGAGAGTTTTTGCAATGTTTCTTCTACTTGAAGCAAGAAAGTGCAAGTTGTGATATAGGCCTGTCCAATACTCCCAAGCATGCTGCAGCATTTTCTCTTGATCAGTGGGATTTGTGTACCAAGCTTTGCCTCAAAGATATGGCTTGTACCTCAAGGATTTGGAACTTGACATAAAGTGTTACTTTTCCAAAATGGCAAATTAGCTTTTTCCAAATAAGGATTAATTCTATGTGTAATGCCTAAATGGATGAAATAATGCATTAGCTCAGTGGATTTGCATTCAATTAAGGAGTGCAAAAGGATTTAGAGGCCTGTAAGCTAGCACAAACCAAGCTGATTTGAAAATGCCATTTGCTATGAACATGTATTAGTCATGAACAAAAGTGAGTTTTGGCCAACTTTGCAAATTTGATTCTCTCTAACCACAAGGGTGTTTGAGAAGTTCTTGGACAATTTGGAAAGCTTGGAATGTGTAATATAATCCATCTTTGTAATTCAAATTGAAACTCCAAGTGGAACCATGTGAAAAATGGCCAAGAAGTTGGACAAAACTCCTGCCTAGAATAGGTCAAATTTTGTCTAAGTTAAAAGTGTTTTGTACCCTTGTTCCAAAAATCATAACTTGAGATACAAGCTTCCTTTGAGAAAACTTTTTGAATCAAAGTTGTAGATTTTGCAATGGACTAAAACTTTAATTTTTCAAGTTTTGTTTGAATCCATTTTCATCTTGGTGAAAAAATGGGACAAAGTTAGGAAAAAATAAGAAAATTTCATAACTTAGAAAATTTCTAAGTTATGAAATTTTTCATTTTAAACCCTAATTTGCAATTTTGGGTTTCTTGATGAACAAGTTTCATAATTTTACATGTCTTGATGAAAAAGGAATCTTGGCACTTGATTTTGACCAAAAAGTCAAAGTTTGACTTTTCAGTATACATTAAAGTTTTGATTAGTTGACTGGAAAATTCATTTGTCAATCCTGTGCATTTGAGATCTTTTGAACTTGTTGAATGGGTGAAGACAATGCAATTGAGTCATTGAGTCCATATGTGAGCTTGATTTGCCATTGGTTAGGTCAAACAGTCAAAAATTGCCTTTGTGCAGTCAAAACCCTAAAAATGACCATTTTGCCCTTTTGGTGATCTGATCAAATTTCTTATGGAATTGTGATCCAAACTTGACCAAATGGTTTATATGAGTTCATAATGTTGATGTGGGTCAAAATTCATGAGGTTTGACTGTCAATTGGCCATAGTTGACTTTTTCCCTAATACAACTGATTTCTAGGTCAACTGTCCAATTGACTGGGCAAAGATTGGAATCAAGGCTTGAAACTTGGTATGGATGAACTTGTAAGTCCAACATGAAGCATGAAAGTAACTTTGGGCCTTTTAGGTCAAAACATCCCTGTGCAAACTCAAACCCTAATTTGGGTCAACAATGCAAGGAGGGGTCTTGAGTAGAGCAAACCCTAACTTGATCTTGAGTTCCAAGAGTCTTGGTGATGGGAAAATGTTGATGAAAAGGGAGGGCAAATTTTGGGGTACAACACTAACCATACAATTACCTTCAAGAATCGTGACCTATATTGATCCATAGAAGTCTAGTTTCAGAGCTCTGCAACTCAACTTCAATAGGTAGATTTCTCCATTAATTCTTCCAAACTTTGATATCATTTTGAAGCTCTCATTGCCCTGGTTCTAGTTGCAATACTTGCTTTTATCTAGAAGCAAGTTTTGACCATGAAATTTTAAATCCCTTTTCAAAACATATCTTCCAAATTGCTTGAGCTACAGTTTATTTAAATTTGTCGTGAAGGTGTGGTTGTCTTCGTCTTGAAGAGACGAAGCGAATGGCATATGTCTCGTGCTCTAATTTTACAGATTGAGCAACCTGGTTTTGGGACTAGCTGGAGGTTGAAGATGACCAACGTGTCATCTTCCAACCAATGATGGCGTGCCATTTGTATTTTTTTGAATTTCTGATTTATATTTGATTATATGCTTTATTCAGTAATGACCATGATATGCACAGCGCGCCAGATCCCTAGGATTTGATTACTAATGCGTTTTGACTCTCATCCAATGGTCCACATATTTTTGACTTTATTTTTTATTTTTTATTTTTATATTTAATTGCTTTAAACTTCAAAAAACCATAGAAAATTCATTTTTAGTCCAAAAAATATGAAAAAATCATGAAAAATATTTTTGATTTTTCTCTTTCTGATTTTTATTTTTTCACAATTTTATTTTGTGTTTTGATATTTTTTATAAATTTTCACTTTATTTGAATTGTTTTAAATGTTTAAAAATACTTTTATGTATTTTTAAATTCTGGAAAAAAAATATGGAATGATCCAATGATATTGTGACAAATATTGGTGACCTTATTTATTTTTTATTTCTGACTTCATACTTTTTATCATTTTTAGGTTATTTTACTCATTTCTTTTAATTTTAAAAATAGTTTCTGACTTTAAAAAATTACCAAATTTTTTATAAAAATATTTGAGTTCATTTCTGATTTTTCTATAGTCTTACTTAATATTTCTTGATTAATTTGAACATAGTTAATATTTTTCTCTCTTATTTCTATTTTAAAACATTTTAAAAAACCTTTTTTAATGTATATATTAAATGTAATATTATTTTGTGATTATTTTCTGGCTGATCTTAGGTTGAATTTTTTATCATGAACTTTATTAACATCATTGGATCCATGGTGTTGAGTCTAACTCCACAAAAATGGATGAATAATTTTTAATAATAGTTTGATTAAATTTTAATTCAAATGTGGTTTATATTGTTTCTCATCCCTTTCTTATTGTACTAAGTGTTATTAGAACATGATCTCTATATCATGTCTCAAAATAAATGGTGCATAGATTGCTATTGGCCGACCTCAAAATAGGTGTGACTTCTATATAATTCCACTTACGATTGCTTAACGTAATGCTAAATTTTGTCCCGATTCGAATAAATGATCATTCGTGGGCCAAACCTATGTTTGCAAGCCCAAGTATGTTAATTTGATCTCTTTGATCCAATAACCTTGAGATTCATTGTATGGAGGATTTGGTTCTACCAATCCTCTAATGGGTCTACAACACTTTTGGTCAACGCGGATCACTTAAACATCGTTGATCATTAAATGGTACTTTTGAGGATTCCAAATGGATGATATACTTGACAAAAAGCAAATGCAACTTATTGTGTGGAGGCTTTGGTTCTACCAATCCTCTAATGAGTTCCAAATGCAAGTTTCAAGATGGTCATCCAACTAACCACTAATTATTAAATTGTTTTTACTTTATGTTTTTAATTTTTATGCTTTGTTTACCAATTACTTTAAGCATTACATTTCATGCCATTTTTATTTTGCTCACTTGAGGATTTATATTATTGTTATTTTTATTTTGCTCACTTGAGCTTTTCTTTTCTCTTTTAAGACACCTAATAATCAACATGAACCATCAAATTCTTTAATGATATTTGGACTATTTAGTTACTATCATTGGCATTATGGAGTATTGGACTTCTTGGAATTAGGATTAGAGGCCTTGACCTATGTTGGAGACCTTGTGACCTTAATTGATATTTTGTCTGGAGTTCTTGAGGTTTACCTCAGGACATTGGGTTGTTTGTTTGTTTTGTGTGCAGGTTATTGTGATCACATTCTTTGTTTGTAATCTGGAATTCACCCGTATACAGCCGTTACTCTGCCCAATTTTTGTGAAGACTTAATACACTTGAAGTTTGGTTCTCTCAAGAGTTCTAGTATCTTTTCTTGTTTGGTTTCAATCCAAGAAATAGGAATTCTATCTTGACTCATAATATCAAGTATTGGCTTCTTGTTAGTTAGATGGTTCTTATCCCTAAATTTTACCTTATGCTTTAGGATAGTCTCTTCTTCTCCTCCCATCTTCTTTAATTTCAAAAATCTTCTTTCTCCTTTTGAAAACTCTTCTTGTTTTGAAACTTGAACAACTTTCATAATAAACTTGGACCTATGTCCATGCATTTTCAAAACATTTTTCATAAATAAACTTAAATCAACTTAATAATACCTTGACATTTTTTTGTGAGAAGACTAAAAGTCAATCAATCTCATTTCAAACCATTTTGCCACTTTGGTTTTTTATTTTAAAACCTTTCTCAAAATATTAGACTCTTGTCAATCCTTGTAGTGATGCAAATAACTATACTTCTATAATATGTAGTGAAGAGAGATATTTTCCACTTGGGTGTTGAGTGAGGCATTGTTGATTTTAAAATCCAAGCCATATCCTCCACTTTGAGATGATGCAAATTCTCCTTTCTCATGATTGTGGATAGTAAGTATGTTTTCCACACGGACAATGACGATGATGTCCTATCTCTTAAAATTAACCAACACACTTGTGTTTTAAATTTTTTAAAAGAGGAACTACGTGTACCCTGATCCCCTATTGCATGAAAGGTGGTACGTAGGCACTAAAGGTTCACAACCGCGGTGGGTGCAAAAATCATAAAAAATACTTCTTTTCTCACCACCACTATCTATTTTTTATACAACATTTTATAGCCAAAATATACAGATTTTTTCAAAGATGTTCCTGTGGAGTACCGTAGATGTTTAGGGTGTTAATACCTTCCATTTGCATAACTAACTCCCTTACCTAGAATCTTTCCCCCTATTTTTGGGTTACTCGCTCTTTTCCCATTCCTTTGGAAACAATAAAGCGCGGTGGCGATTTTTATTTTGATCTGTATAAGTCTAGTCAATCCAATGGCTTAGTCTTAAACATTTCTACCGCTACACCTGGTAGATTCATTGCAATCCCCAATGGAACCGTTACTATTCAAGCAATTTACTATGAAGCATGGAATTCGACAAGATAACAATTAACTTTATTCTTTCAAACAAGTTGTTGTGAAGCTTGGTGTGATACGGTGGTTGAACCGACTGTTAATACTGGTTGTGTTTGTGTTTGCAAATGTTGCGGTAAGCAAGAGTCGCCACCGACTTTTATTTTATCCAACAAAGGAAAGGGTGAAAAGAATAGAAAAAGACCTTTTTGAGAGTTTTCTGAGTAAGGGGGGTAGATTATGGAAAGGGAAGGTGTTAGCACCCTTTCCATCGGTAGTTTTCTACGAGATCTTAGATGCTAGCTCATGTTTTGAAAATTGCTTGTGCTTTGTGTTTTGAAAAAGTAGTTTGAAAATGCCTTAATGAGGCGATTCGCTTTGTGATAACTCTTGTATCAGTCCTCAAGAGTGTTAACAAAGAAAATGTTTTTGAAAGTTTTTTTTGAAAGGTGTAAGTGTAAAAAGATTTTATTTTGAGCAAGTATTTAATAACTATCTACTTGTACTCGAAAAGTTAGTTCTTTTCCTCCTATCCTTTAAACAATGTTATCCTACTATTAGTGAGTAGGTAGCCCTATCGTTGGATGTATGAGGGACATTCGAAGCGACATTACAGTCACGAAGGCAACTTGGCGAGGAATTTCAGTAACAGTCCTAAAGTTCTAAGATCACTTTTAACCGAGGCAATGTTTAGAGGGTCATCGAGGGACTTGTGATCTTTCAAACTAGAGGACAACCACTAAAACTTCTCACGTTTCAAGAATTATGATCATTTTCCAAAGGAAACCGAAATGGGGTACCCTAGAGGTGAATATGTGCATGGTGTGTTATGTTCAGTTATTTTTGTATTTTTTGTTAGGTTTGCTAGCGTTTTGTTACTAGTCTTTCCATACAAGCCTAATTACTAACAGTTAATATGTACAAAAATTTAAAGTGCAGAAATGTAAAGTGCGGGAATGTAAATCCTACGCTATTACATGGCTTTGTGAGAAGTACATTATAGAAATGCGAAAAGTAAAGTCCAAGTTACTATTACAAACTGGGAAGTAGTTACAATAAGATGAAAAATACGAAAGTAAATAAATGCACGCGAATTGAGAATAACGTCTAAAAATCTTAAGGTAAGAGGAAATCTTTTTGTTTTGTTTTTTATTTATAAAAGAAAATAAAACTTAAGTCTATTTAATTTTAATTTCAAGAAAAAGGTTTAAATAATTAATTAATTTGTTTACAAAATTAGTTTAATTAAAAAAATATTAACTTAATATTTTTGTGATTTTGGTTTTAATGTTAATAAAACATGAGGCAAGAAAATAAAAGAAATAATTAAAAAACAAAAAAAAAGAAAATGATGAAGAGGCCTTTTTTTCGAGCCAGAGGAAGGACTCCTTCGATTCACCCTCCTTTGGCCTTCTTTCGATTGGGCTTAAGAGTTGACATGAGCAAGCTTCGATTTGCACCTTTTCCCACCCCTTTCGATTGAGCCAGGGAGTGGGAACGAGCAACCTTCGACTGCAAACTCCTCTACTTCTTTCGATTTAGAATATGAAGTAACATGGACCTGTGGAACAGCATGAGTGCATATCCTTCGTTCACACTCTTTTTGTCTTTCGTTTGAATCTGTACAGGTTAGTTCCAACAAGAAAAGCAAACAAACAAAAAGGGCAGAAACGAAGAACATAACTTAAGAGGCTATCTACATTATGCTGAAACAAAAAGTAACTAAAGGTTATTTACATTCCATGCTGAAACAAAAGATGCAAGGTCAGGGGGACTTACCTTGCTTGAAACTGGAACTTGTGTGGGGGACTAGAGTTGTTGGATGCTCTTGGATTCAAAAGGAAATAGGAAAGTTTGGTATGATCTTGTGAAGAAGCATGTGCGTATGTATGTGGTCTCCTCCTTTTTTCATCCTTTTTGAGTTTGCTAGTGTGCTCCTTGTATAGAGGGGAAGGAGGGGACAAGGTATCAAGGTAGTAAACAACCATAAACATGTTCTTTAAGACCATGAATAAGAATTTGAATTTTGGCAAAAGACATGGGATTCTTGTCTCTTTTTGAACTTGAATGAATGTGGACATCTTTGACTTTTGAATACCTTCAGTCCATGTCCTTCGATTGGACCTCTTGTATATCCTTCGAATGGGTCTTTTGAATGGACCTTTTGTGTACCCTTTGAATAGGCCTTTTGAATGTATCCTTCGAACAGATTTTTTGATTTTCTTTAGAATAGTCCATATGTATGCCTTGGGCCCTCTTTGAATGGGCCACCAAGGTGTGTCTTTCGAATGGCTCAAGTCTCATCATTGGGGCCTCTTTAATTGAGCCCCTACTCAGCTAGCCCCAACGAAAATTCTTTCCAGGCTAATTGAAGCTTCCTTCAGTATGAATGCTTGTGCAGGGAGCTTGATTATGGCAATATGTGGGATTTTGGGCTAGCCAGCATCTTTGCATATTTCTCTTTCGTTTTGGCCAGCAATATGTGCATCCTTCATTTTAAACCAATGTGTGTGCTCTTTTGAAGGGACCACGTGCATCACTTGTGTGCATCACTTGCAATTCCTTCGAATGGGCCAACAAAGTAAAAACTATGTGTGTCAAAACAAACATTCCAAGAGAGATACTGCCCAGTCGAAACAGGAATCAAGCTTGCTCCAAAGAAATCGAATGCCGAATCAAAGCAAGAATCAAGCTTGCATGCAGGTAGTCATCAAGACAAACCTGCAGAGGCCCTTGCTCAATCGAAGTAGGCATACAGGTAACTGTTGCATTTTGAATCAAGCAAGCATGTAAAGCCAAAGGTGCAATCGAAGGATGTATGCAGGAGGCCATTTCCTTGTGCCTGCTAGCATGAAGGAAGTTCCTGCCTTGTGAATTGAAGGCAAGTGTAGATAAGGCACTTGTCTTCTGAATCGAAGGAAAGCTGCATGAGGCCATTTCCAACACCTTTTGAATCGAAAGAAACCAGTAAGAAGCCAACGCCCTCTGAATCGAGAGAAGCCAGTAGGAAGCCACTAACTTCTGAATCGAAGGAGCACCAACAGGAGGCCCTTCCCTTTTGAATCAAAGGAGGTTGTTTCAAAGGAAACAAATGCCCAGTCGAAGCTTGTATACAGCAAACAAGCAAAAGGCCAAGGCTTCTATCGAAGCTTGGAAATTTGAAGCAAGCTTGAAGGAGGTTAAGTGCTTAATCGAAGAAAAATTTGTGCAGCCTTGACTTAGTGGAAATTTTGTGAGAAAAATATTTGAGAGATGGGAGGGAAAATTTTGTTTGAAAGTGTTCTTTGTGGTGTGGGTTTGAAAATATTTTGAAAAAAACATCTTTGTAATGATTCTCGTCTCTATAAGAATGCGTACAAAGTTTTGGTTTTGAAAATAGTTCAAATAGATGTTTGTTGTGGAAGCTGTTTGTTTTTTAAAGTGACTTTGAAAAGAGTCTTTGTAATGATTCTCATCTTTATAAGAACGCGTAAAAAGAGCTTTGTCTCTTGAAAATGTTTCAAATGAAAGTGTTGGTGTATAAAAATGTTTTTGTTGTGAGAAAGCGAGCAACCAGGAGCATCCTACCTACTCAAAAGGTCTTAACATTCTTTTCCTCCTCCTTTAGATGTTGCTATCTTACCATTGATTTGGCAAGAAGCCCCATCATTGGATGTGAAGGGATGGGCATGGGACGTTTGTATAGTCATAGAAGGTAACCTATGGTACTTTTTAGCAATGTCGTTTAGGGAGTAGATCATTTATCGAAGGAAACATTAAAGGTCATCGAGGGACTATGATCTTTTATCGAGGGTGCCCCTGTTCAATCTTCTTAAACCTGAGGATGTAGATTGGCTGGTTTGCCTTTTGTGATCTGAAGGTGGAAGATGATTGAACACTAGAGTACCCAGAAATTTGCACTCGTCTGAAGTGATACTTGACTGTGTAGATAATATCAGGAATGGGCTTATAGATTCCATTTGGAAAAGATGACGGAAGATATTCGGAGATGGGCTTAAAGATGCCATCCAGAGAATATGACAGAGATTCGTCGGAGATGGGCTTAAAGATGCCATCTAGAGACCAATGTTGATTTCATGAGACATTCTTTTGTGGGGATTCCTATTCCTGTTGTTAAGGAGGACTCTGCTGAGGAATGTTGGTCTCTGTTTTTGGAAGTAGAGTTTAGGAGCTTTAGTTGTCCATTACTCTACTGGGGAGTCATCTCTTGACTGGAGAGATGGAAGTGTACTGCTATCTGGTCAGGATCCAGGCTCCACAGCTACTTGCTAAGGATAATAAGGCTGACTGCTATCTAATCATATTCCAGGCTTCATTGTGACTTACTGGGGGGACATGAAATTAATTGTTATCTGGTCAGACTCCAAGCTTTGCAGTTTCTTTAACTGGGTAAAAATCAGAAAAATCTTAGTGTCGATTTAACTGAACCAGAGAAAGGTCTTAAATTATCTTCAACTGGAATAGAAATCAGAAAAATCTTAGTATCAGTTTAACTGAACCAGAGAAGGGTCTTGGATTATCTTTGACTGGAATGGAAATAAGAAAAATCTTAGTGTTGATTTAACTGAACCAGAAAAAGGTCTTGGGTTATCTTTAACTGGAATAGAAATCAGAAAAATCTTAGTATCGGTTAAACTGAACCAGAGGAAGGTCTTGAATTAACTTTAACTGGAATAGAAATAAGAAAAATCTTAGTGTCGATTTAACTGAACCAGAAAAACGTCTTGGATTATCTTCAACTGGAATAGAAATCAGAAAAATCTTAGTATCGATTTAACTGAACCAGGAAAAAGGTCTTGGGTTATCTTTAACTGGAATAGAAATCAGAAAATTTTTAGTATCGATTGAACTGAACTAGAGGAAGGTCTTGAATTAAGTTTAACTGGAATAGAAATCAGAAAAATCTTAGTGTCGATTTAACTGAACCAGAAATAGGTCTTTTGAGAATGATCTTTCTGAGGAAGATGCTGAAATAACCCTTTGTCAGACGTAGCCTTTGAGAAGACTTCCAGGTAATATAAGCAGTCAACGGTGTTTGTTGATTTGATCTTTCCTGCAAAGGTAAAGAGTTAGTCGTATGCAATGTCATGATGTATGAAATACATTATGTAATGATGTTCTCAAAATAAATAAGATTATACTGTATGCAATATGTATGTGCATGCCATGATGTATGAATATGGGATGTTGTTGCGATATTTCATTGTCTGGGAAAATAAATCCTTGACTGCTTGTGGAGAGTACTGGGAAGCTGAATCCATGACTACTGTTTGGTAGATGAGGAAAGTGATTCTTTTATTTCCGCTGGGGATGATGAACGAAGATGATTTTCTGGGGATTTCCTCTTTCCGTTTGAGGATATTCTGTCGGGGATCTTGACTCCTGCTTGAGAATGACTCCGTGGGGAGAAAGATGCTGGTCGGAAGATTTTACCGATGTAGAGAAATAAACTCTGTTGGGGAATAAACTTCCGCAGTTAGAGAAATATACCTTACCGGGGATAAGGCTTTATAAACTGTTCGAGATTATAAAACTCAGTTGGGCAATACATATTTCAGTTCTTTGAGGGAATTTGGCTGGAGGAGGTGATTCATGTTTGGGGAAGTGGAGATCAAAACTTTGGTTGTTTCTACTCTGTGGGAAACATAGACGTCACTGGGTCGTATGCTAAGGATGTAGCAGTGACTTCGTCTCAAGATGTCTCTGCCCATGTACCTCCTGGAAGGAGTAATTGTCGAGACTACAAATGGCTTTTTTAGACTTTGCCCCGTTTCTTAAAGTCATTAGAAACTGTCTTTCTGTTTCTTATGCAAGTATTTGTAAACAGTAATCATATTCAAATGCATATGTCAATAATAATCACTGGACGTTTTTGCAAAAAAAACAAAAAAATAGAAAACAAATAGTTTTGTGCTTTCAAAGAAATGATTTGTATTTATTTTTTATGTTTGCCTATAACAAGCATTTTTGTACAAAGAGACTGACGTTCTAGTAGGAGAATGCCGCTGTTAAAATGAAAACTATACAAAATAGTGTACAAAGAGAAAACAGCCATGTGTAATAATTCCATTGAGTTTCAATTATGCTATTGCCCCTATGTCCTTGAGCGTCTCATCACTTTGCTACTTGTCTGAAGCTGACTGGATTGATTGGTACCGTTTGAGCTTGCTAGTTGATACTGAAGTATGGTCACAAGGTGATCTAATGGGACATAGTTGTACGCTTTAAATCCCTAACTTTTTCCGGGACCGCCCTTTCGGGTTTTCGGTCCACCGGGATACCCTTTTTTTCCCAAGCCGCCTTTTCAGATTTTTGACTTGCCGGGTGTACAGATTTTTTTCAATGTATATCCCTAATTTTTGCCCGAACCCTTTTGGTTCGCCGGGATGCCCTTATTTTTGCATAGGCCAGTCAACCTAGCGGGTCTTTATTCATGCATAGTATATTTTCACTATGTCCGCATTCACAGGGCGAGGAAGGTCATCACCATTCATGGTAGTTAGAATCATGGCTCCACCGGAAAATATGCTCTTGATTACAAATGGCCCTTCGTACGTGGGAGTCCATTTTCACCTGGGATCACCTTGTGGCAGGATGATGTGCTTGATTACTAGATCACCCACTTGATATACCTGACGTCTGACTTTTTTGTTGAAAGCCTTGATCATTCATTTTTGGTACATCTGACCATGACAGACAGCACTAAGCCTTTTCTCATCAATCAGATTCAGTTGGTCAAGTTGATTCTGGATCCAATCATCTTCATTCAAACTTGCATCCTTCATGATTCTCAAAGAAGGAATCTGGACCTCAATAGGTAGGACAGCCTTCATACCATACACTAGAGAGTAAGGTGTTGCCCCTGTTGACGTACGTGCTAAGGTGCGGTAACCATGAAGAGCAAATGGTAACATCTCATGCCAGTCTTTGTATGTCATTGTCATCTTCTGTATGATTTTCTTAATGTTCTTATTAGCAGCCTTCACAGCGCCATTCATCTTCGGCCGGTAAGGGGAAGAATTATGATGCTGGATCTTAAATTGCTTACAGAGTACGGTGATCATTGTATTATTGAGATTTCTACCATTATCCGTGATGATTCTTTCTGGAACGCCATACCGACATATAAGGTTATGCTTGATAAACCGCACCACAACATTCTTGGTAACAGTAGCAAAAGAGGCAGCCTCAACCCACTTCATGAAGTAATCAATGTCTACTAGGATGAAGCGATGCCCATTGGAAGCGGTAGGTATAATCTCTCCGATCATGTCAATGCCACACATTATAAAGGGCCAGGGATTCGTCAAGACATTCAATGGAACCGGAGGTACATGTACTTTATCAGCATAGATTTGGCATTTGTGACAAGTTCGGGAATGCTGATAACAGTCTGCTTCTATAGTGGACCAATATTGTCTTGCCCGTAGGATCTTTTTAGCCATGGTGTGTCCACTAGAGTGAGTACCAAAGGTACCTTCGTATAAACCTGCCATAATCCTCTCTGCTTCGTTCTTGTCTACACACCAAAGTAAAGTAGAGTCATGGTTGCGCTTGTAGAGGATTTCATTACTGAGGAAGAACTTTGCTAAGAACCTTCTCAGAAACTTATTATCATTGACAGATGCCCCCTAAGGATATTCTTGAGCCTCGAGATATCTTTTTACTTCATGGAACCAAGGTTTAACCGCTACTTCTTCAGTATCAATCTCATAGCAGTATGTTGGTTCATCCAATCTCTCAATAGTGATATGAGGAGCCTCGCTGTCCCATCCGACCTTGAACATAAATGACATTGTACTTGATTGGATCCATCTTAGATATCAACAAAGTAGTGTGGGTCAACATATACTGTCTCAGTCTGCAAGCAGCCCATGCCAAAGCGCAACAAGTTTTCTCGAGCAGTGAGTATCTTGTTTCATAGTCGGAAAACATTTTGCTAAGGTAATATATTACATGCTCTTTTCGACCGGACTCGTCATGCTACCCCAGCACACACCTCATTGGATTATCTAACACTATTAATTACATTATCAAAGGTCTTCATTCAATCGACGGCATCAGAATTGAAGGCTCTTGAAGGTATTCCTTGATTCTCTCGAAGGCAGTCTGGCATTCGTCATTCCACTTTATCGCTTGATCTTTCTTCGGGAGTTTGAAGATTGGCTCACAAGTAGAAGTTAGAAGGGAAATGAACCTGGAAATATAATTTAGGCGTCCCAAGAAACCTCTAACCTCCTTCTTAGTGCGAGGAGCCGACATCTCTTGTATAGTTTTCACCATTGCAGGGTCTACCTGAATACCCTTGTCACTGACAATGAAACCTAGGAGTTTACCAGACCTTACCCCAAAGGTGCATTTGTTCAGATTTAACCTCAGCTTGTACGTCTTCAACCTATCAAACAACTTTTGTAGATGATCAAGGTGCTCTTCCTCAGTTTGAGACCTGACTATCATGTCAACAACATAGATCTCTATCTCATTGTGAATCATGTCATGGAACAAACTACCATGGCTCGCTGATAGGTTGCCCCAACGTTCTTCAATCCAAACGGCATCACTTTATAACAGAAAGTGCCCCATTGTGTGACGAAGGTTGTCTTCTCCATGTCTTCGGGTGCCATCTTGATCTGATTGTAACCAGAGAAATCATCCAAGAAGGAAAAGATATTATGATGTGCGGTGTTCTCAACCAGAACGTCAATATGGGGAAGCGGGAAGTCATCCTTGGGGATTTCCCTGTTCAAATCTCTGTAGTCCACACACATCCGTACCTTGTCGTCCTTCTTAGGCACCGGGACTACATTAACAACCCATTGTGGATAGGAGGTGACAGCTAAGAACCCAACATTAAACTGTTTCATAACTCCTGCTTTGATCTTCTCTAACATTTTAAGGCGCATATGATGAACCTTCTGCTTTACTGGAGGGCAATCTTCTTTAGTTGGAAGACGATGAACCACAATATCCGTGTCTAGTCCTGGCATGTCTTCATATGACCAGGAAAAGATCTTGACATAATCATGCAACATCTGTATCAACCGCTGTTTGACACTAAGCTCCAAATTTTCACCTATCTTGACTTCTTTTTTATCCTCTTCCGTGCCCAAATTCACTGTCCCAACTGGCTCTTCATGAGGCTGTATAGCCCTTTCTTCCTGTTGTAACAGTCTGACAAGTTCTCCGGGTACCTCACAATCTTCCTCACCTTCGTCCTCGGCTTGGTTGATCGGATTTTCAAAGTCATAACCGATAATAGCAGAATTGTTATCAATGAGACCCAGAGTGGATATGGATCTGCAGTTTGATATGTGAGTGTGTGTAAGATCATAGCTATATTGACAAAGTAAAAATCATAAAAAGAAAAATAGAGAGCACAAAATTTGTATGCAAAACGTCCAATGCTTTTTAATGACATATGAGATTAAAACAAGATAACCCTCACAAATAAACCATTGTGCCCCGGATAAGACACATGGCCATAGAGTTTATATTGTTTAATTATTACATATCCGAAAACAAGAAAGACAATTACTTCTGAATAAAAGTAATTGGTACAAAGTCTTTAGTCATCCAGTTACTGGGTCCACCGTTGGTAGTAGGGAAGATCCAGATATCCTTGTCATAGTCACCATCACTATCTTCTAAAGCGTTGACCCCATGATTACTGATGCGTAGGGGAGGTCCTTCAACATGAGCACGACGAACAGCCCTTTGAGCCCCTAAAGAGAAACCCAAACCAAACTTATCAGATTTGTATGGAATGTCATAGAGTTGGCCCCAAATGGTACACCCACCTTCTTCAATAACTGCTTTGGCGTCCTGGAGAGAAGCTATTTTCAAGGGAGGTCTGGTGATCTTCGGCATATTGGTAACAGTCTCAGTTGCATCCATGGTCTGAGGCACCTCTTCGAAGTTCTGACAAGGAGTCTCGATGAACTCGCCATCCATTTCCACATACCTGAAATAATTCAGGTGGCTTACCATGTACTCTTCTTCACCATGTACCGTGACAATCTTTCCTTTCACCGGGTACTTCATCATTTGATGCAGAGTGGACGTGATATCTCCATCCCCATGGATCCAAGGGCGACCCAACAAACAAGAATAAGATGGTATGTTATCCATCACGTAGAAGGTGGAGTCAAAGGTCTGAGAACCAACTTTGATGGGGATGTCCACCTCCACGTGCACCATTCTTTTCGAACCATCGAAATACCTTACTACAATGTTATTGGGCTTCAAATTCAAACCTTCGCAGTCTAATCTATCCAGAGCCTTCTTGGGCAGCACATTCAACGATGAAATGATATCTACTAGAACATGGGCCAAAGTAGTGCCCCTAAATTCGATGGAGACATGCAGCGCATCATTGTGTTTTCTTCCTCTGGGTGTCAGATCAGCATCAGAAAAACCCAAATCGTTAGCAGCCGTCAAACTGGCCACACAATCTTCAAATTGGTCAGCAGAGGTTTCTTATAGCACATGGGCAGTTTTGAGGAATTTCACCAAAGCTTTTGCATGAGCTTCGGAGCATAATAGTAGG
Source organism: Vicia faba (assembly GCA_948472305.1). Taxonomy (NCBI): domain Eukaryota; kingdom Viridiplantae; phylum Streptophyta; class Magnoliopsida; order Fabales; family Fabaceae; genus Vicia; species Vicia faba. The sequence goes on along the minus strand of OX451737.1, from coordinate 1,332,085,328 downwards.
GATAACATTGAAATCTTAGAAGGGGTCTTCCCCAGCTATTCGACCACATTGTAGTCGCTCTTTTTAATCATCTTTAAGATTTCTTCCATTTCCTTCTTGGAAGCCTATGGGATAGATTCTGAATGTGCCTTCGTCTAGAAAGGCTCAATCAATATGTCTTTGCCCCGAGTCTCGATCGACTCGGTGATAGGGGTGGCAACAGGGGTAATCACAGGATTTGTGGTGGTAGTATCAGCAGGAACAACGGGAGGAATGATCACAAGAATAGTAACGGCTTTTGGAGGAGAAATCTCAGAGGAGAACACTCTTCCACTTCTTGTTATTTTACTGTTCCTAACGATGTTGCCAATGTCGGGATCAGTATTTCCAGAAACTTGGTCTTCAGCTGCCAACAGGTCTTGCTTGACGCCATGGTAATAGACGTCAGCCCCATAGTTCCAGGGAACAGCCTTGTCCGAGGAGTATGGGATTGGCCCTGGCATATTGATGATCATAGGAGCCAACTTCGGAGCAGATGTAATCCTGACGGGTCTTTTGGTGAAGACCTTGGGAGGATTGGCGGAAATGGTTATAATCGAAACATCCTTACATGAAACAGTTGTGACGGGAGTCTTCTCAAACATGATCTCTTTATCATCCATCAGGAGTTGAATACCTGCTTTCAACAAATAACAATCAGTAGGTAGAGATAAACATAAGTGGCAATCTTTACCACAGCCCATAAATAAAACGGCTTGTAACAAATTCCACTTAACAATCATGAGAGGAGTAACAAGTTCCTCAACAGAAGTAACAAACGTATCATCGTCAACGGCATTAACACCACGGTCGTACTTGGGCATGGGAGCAGTTATAACATTGGGAATCTCAGGAGTTTTAAATTCAATCTCCTTCTCTTCAATAAGGTCTTGCACCTTATTTTTCAAATCCCAACAGTCGTTTGTATCGTGGCCTGGACTTTCTGAATGGTAAGCACAGCGAGCATTTGGGTTGTAGCGAGGAGACACGGTATTGGGGTTCTTGGGAGCTTCCCTTAGGGTAAACAAATTGGATTTTAGTAGGTGAGGCAATACTTGAGACAAAGTCATATTTATCCGAGTGAATTGTCAAACAAGCCTTTCTACTTTGGGCTGATTGTTTCGTTGTTGAGTAGTCGCAGGCTTGGATATCATAACAGCCCCTATTGTTGGACGGCGCTCGGTTCTGCCCTGATTTTGTTGATTGTAAACAACACTGACCTCTTTTTTCCTATGAAAGGTCTCTTTCCCTCACTTGAGGAGGCATCCTTCTGAATCTTGCCACTTCTAATCCCAGCTTCCACTCTTTCTCCCGTCAAAATCAACTCAGTAAAGCCGACTGAGGAGCTTCCAATCAATGATTGAAAAACGGACCAGATAGGGTGTTGTACCCCAAAATTTTCCCTCTCATTTATCAAATATTTTCTCACAAGATCTCCTTTGGTTCAAGACTGCACAAGGATTGATCAGCTTAAGACACCTCCTTAAGCACTGATGACTCAAATTAGGGTTTGAGATTGCACAAGGATAATTGAACTTTTAATGCCCCATATTACTTTCATGGATCATTATGGACCCCCAAGATTACTCGTGTCAAGTTTCAAGCCTTGGATCACATTTTTGCTCAGTCAATTGAGAAGTTGACCAAAAAAATCAATTGTATTGGGGATAAAGTCAACTATGGTCAATTTACAGTCAAACTTCATAATTTTTTATCCATATCAACATTATAAACTCATATGTATCATTTGATCAAGTTTGGACCACAATTCCTCAAGAAATTTGATCAGATCATCAAAAGGGCAAAATGGTCAAAATTAGGGTTTTGATTGAGAAAGGATAATTTCTGATTTTTGACCTAGCAAATGGTTAATTGGTTTGAGGCATGATCTAAAGAGTTCAATTGCATAATTTTGACCTAATGGCATGACTCAAAACATTGCTCAAGAACAATTGGATTGATATTTGATTTTCAGTCAACTGATCAAAAGTCAACTGTATACTGAAAAGTCAAACTTTGACTTTTTGGTCAAAATCAAGTGTCAAAGATCACAATTCATCAAAACATGTCAAAATATGAAAATTGTTCATCAAGAAATCAAAAAGTCAAGATTTCATTTTGAAAAGTCAAAGTTTCAAACATAGAAATTTTTCTAAGTGTTGAAAACTTCATATATTTCACAACTTTGAGCCATTTTTTCACCATGATGCAAGATGATTCAAAAGAAACTTTCAGCATGAAAGTTGTATATCTCCATGAGATCTACAACATTGCTTTACACAACTTCTCATAGAAATTCTTGGATCTCAAGTAATTAATCCATGAACTCATTGTCTTGAAACTAAACACTTAGGTGAAATTTTGCCCTGATTTAGGCAGGATTTTGACCTAACTTCATGGAATTTTTTCATATAGTTCCAAGGGGAATTTTCAAACGTAATTCAAAGAGGGGTTGTAGAGCACATTACAAGATTTCCAAAATGTCAAAGAACTCCTTGAGATCATTCCTGAGAAAAGAGAATCGAAGAGAGGAAGTTAGGGTTTCAAACTAAAATTATAGGTCATTTTCATGATGAACAAAAGTGCAATTTCAATGTTAGGCTGAATAGTCTTGCTTTGCAGGACTTCTAACTTGTGTATCTATCCATAATTAATGGATTACACAAACTTTTGAGCTTAAATCCAAGTGGTTTAAGCTTTATCCAATTCACATTTCCAGTAATGGCACAAAGTGAACACGTCCATTTTGGAAAAGCAAGCTTTATGCACAAAATCAATTCGTGAGCCTCTAACTTGTTCCCTCTTATCACACTCTATCTACAAAGTCAGAAGCAAGTATGTTTAAAGCATAACCACTCTATCTTAGCAAGTACGCAAAGCTTTGAAACTTGGATTTCTCAAAAATCACATGTTATGCTTAACTTGTGATTTTGAATTCTAATCAACAACAAGCTTCCAAACTTGTTGCTTATAAGTAGAGGCACTATTTGTGAGCTAGAACACGAGCTGAAGCACCTTGAAACACACCAAAACTCTCTCAAATCAGAAATTGACCAAAAACTCCCTTGTTGCACAGTTTCTGACCTTGAACACCAAACTAATATTTCCCTCGTGCGTTTCTTGGCCTTTTGGTTCCTAAAGCTTCTTTACATCAAATACTACTCATCCTCATCCTCGTTCCAGAACTGTAACACCATTTACCATAATCTCCATAACCAAAAAACAGAGTCTGCACATTGACTTCTCCAAGTCATTTTGGGCACTCTCAACTCAAGCTAACCATTGCATTAGCTTCCTGGGAACTTGAGGAAGCTAACCTGATCATTGCAGCACCTTGAATCAAGCTCATTTGCATTTCACGATTTCCAGTTTTGAGGTATTTTTCTTGAACTTCTATCTCATTACTAGGCATTGTTAGGCTTGCCTTTGTGAAGATAAAATGTAGACCTCATTGCCCTGAAGTTGTACATATCCTTAGTTTTCATTTACATGGCTTGAGCTTAGAGAATTTTAAGTTTGAAGTTTCTGAAAAAATTAAAGTTCAAATTAGGGCCATAGAAATTCCCATTCATCTTTGATCTATAGCTTTAGTGGTTTACATGGTTAGATTCGTGAGTAAAAATAACATGATTTTCATGTTTACATTTTCCATTTTTGTTGAGAAATGAATGAGATACAGATGGTCTGGCTGGCTGAAGGTTGAAGACAAAGTACAGGTCATGGAGACGTTTTACATTATGTATTTATTCTTTCACATAAGTTAACGGATGCACAACCACCTCAGTGGTAAGGCATCGCGCGTTATTGGTAGAGGTCATGGGTTCAAACCTCAGCGCGTTGCCTTTTGCTTTTTTTCGCATTTTTGACATTTTTTTGGTTTCAGGAAAGCGCTTGGGCCTCCATCCTATGGGCCTGATTTTTTTCTTAAACAATACTCCTTGTTTCACTTATCAACCTCCTTGACTTTATTTTTATTTTTGTTTTATTTTACTTTTTTTATCTTTTATTATTATTATTATTAATATTATTATTATTATTATTATTATTATTATTAATATTTTCATTAATAAAAAATCCAAAAAATATTTATATTTTATTATTTATATTTATTTAGTTTATTTTTCTTCACAAAAACAAAAGAACAAAAACATTTCCTTTAAATAATTAAATTTACTTTTTTAAATACTTAGATAATTTAATTTTAATTATTATTATATTATTCTCTTGTAAAATAAAATCAATTTAGAACGTAGGATCTTTTATTTAATTATTTTTATTTACTAATTAAATTAAATTCACAAAAAACCCTAAAAAACTTGTTTTCTTTAAATTAGTTTATTTTACTAACTTAATCTTAATTTTCTTATTTTTAGTTAATTATTTTTATTTTAATTAATTAAGTCAAAAACCCTTTTCATGAAAAATCAAACAAAAAATCACATTTCTTCTTACATTTTTTATTCTTGCATTTTTATCTTTATTTTTGTACAATTTATTCAAATTCAATATGATTGTAATAATTTAGATTTAATTTCTTGCAATTCCCCATTTGTAATTTGTATACCCTCTCCCCTAAATGATGTAATAGCTTAGTATTTTTATTTTCCGCAATTTAAATGCTTTATATACAAATGCTAGTAATTAGGGTTTTGTATGGAAAGATTAAAACCAACAAATAGCAAACCCTAATCAAGACAAATCAAGCATGTAAATCAATACACTTGCACACATACACCCCTAGAATAAATCCACTTTGTTGCCTTACAAAAATGGCCATATTATGCATGTGAGATATCTTAGCAAAAACAAGCAAAGAAATACAAGATAATAGTCCCTCGATAACGCTTTCCATGTTGCCTTTCAAAATGATCTTAGTCCCTAAAGAAAATGCTAAGATATCTTACAACATTGCTAATCATGGCTATACGATGACCCTTTCCCGTCCCTTTTACATCCAAAGATAGGGTTACTTACCAAATCAATGGTAAGATAACAATGTCAAATGAAAGAGGAAATGAACATGAAAGACTTTTGAGTAGGTAGAATGTTCCTAGTCACTTGCTCAATTTCAAAACAAAAACATCATTTTCTATTTTCGAAACAAACACGAACACTTTCAAAAACATCTTTCAAACTTGAAAATATTTTCAAAAGATCAAACACTTTGTATACATTCTTACGAACAAGAATCATTACAAAGTTTTCCTAAATGATGGCATCTTTACAAAATACTTTCAAAAAACCACACAAAGCACATTTTCAAACAAAAGCAAGTGATCTAGAAAGTAACTAAGAGCCCATGGAAAACCATGGATGAAAAGGGTGCCAATACCTTCCCTTTTCAAAATCTACCCCCCTAACTCAAGAAAATATCTCAAAGGTCTTTCCTGTTCTTTTCAGCCTTTCCTTTTGGATAAAAGAAAAGTCGGTGGTGACTCTCGCTAGCCGCAACATTTGCGATCAAATGTAAAACACCTAAGTCAGTTCTCCCACCGTGTTACATAGGGTACCCAAAAACATATCCATTACTCCCTATCAGATAGGGGGGGTTGGACTCTTCCTGCTAAGTCCCTCCACTTCTGAGCATAGTCTTTAAAACCCTAGCTCGAACTCATAGACATACTTTGGAGTTGTGTACGGGTAGGAGAAAGGTATGTATTATACTGATACTGCTTGTAGAAAGCAGCATCCATGTCTTCCCAGTTACGAATATTGGTCCCCTCCAGCTGGTAGAACCACTCTAGTTGAGTCCTGGATAGACCGTCTTGAAAGAAGTAGACCCATAAGTCTTTGTATGCGGTGTGAGACTGAATCTTTCTCATATAAGATCGGAGATACATCTTGGGACATGAGACCCCATCATATTTGGCGAACACCGGAACCTTGAACTTCTGCGGGATAACAACCCCAGAAACTAAACCCAGCTCTTCAAAATCCAGCCAGGTACACTCTAGATTTCCATTGCATTCAGACGATCCTCTAGTTGTTTGTATTTTTCGTTGGCCGGAGGATACTGCTTCTCATTATAGTCAGTCTCATTATCAGATTCCCTTGGACTGGGGTCTTCCTCTCTTGTTTCCCCTTCTTGATTGTCTCCTTCTTTTGATGAAGATGCTAGCTCTACAACTGCCTTAACGGTCCTCTGAACCTCCTTCCCAAATTCACCACACCAGCTGGCTTCTTTGGCTTCTTGGTCTTTTCTTTGACAACCAGGGCTTTCAGCTCTTCTTTCCCCTTGGCCAGAGCCATGATCATTTGTTGAAATTGAGCATTTTGAGTTACTAGATCCTTCACTGTTTGTTCGAGAGCCATTGCTGAAATAAACAGCAAAGAAGATGAGTGTTGTACCCCAAAATTTTCCCTCTCACTTATCAAGAATTTTCCCACAATATCTCCTTGGGCTCAAGTCTGCATTAGGGTTTGATCAGCTCAAGACACCTCCTTATGCCCTGATGACCAAAATTAGGGTTTGAGATTGCACAAGGATTTTTGGACTTCCAATGCCCCATATGATTTTCATGTATCATTATGGACCCCCAAGATTACTTATGTCAAGTTTCAAGCCTTGGATCACACTTTTGATCAATCAATTAAGCAGTTGACCTAAAAATCAGTTGTATTGGGGAAAAGGTAAACTATGGCCAATTCACAGTCAAACTTCATAATTTTTGGTCCACATCAACATTTCAAACTCATGTGTATCATTTGATCAAGTTTGGACCATAATTCCTCAAGAAAATTGATCAAATCTTCAAAAGGGCAAAATGGTCAAAATTAGGGTTTTGACTGGGAAAGGGCAATTTTTATTTTTGACCTAGCAAATGGTCAATTTATTTAAGGCATGATCTCAAGAGTCCAATTGCATAATTTTTACCTAATGACATGGTTCAAAACATTTCAATTCCATTGGATTGACAGATGAATTTTGTAGTCAACTGATCAAAAGTCAATTGTATACTGAAAAGTCAAACTTTGACTTTTTGGTCAAATTCAAGTACCAAAGATCATAATTCATCAAAAAATTTCAAAATATGAAAATTATTCATCAATAAATTAAAAAGTCAATATTTCATTTTGAAAAGTCAAAATTTCTAAACTTAGAAATTTTTCAAAGTGTTGGAAATTTCATGTTTTTTCATAACTTTGAGCCAAATTTTCACCATGATGCAAGATGATTCAAGAAAAACTTCCAACATGAAAGTTATAGATCTCCACGAAATCTACAACTTTTATTTACACAACTCCTTCTAAAAATGCTTAGATCTCAAGTTATGATTTTATGAACATAGGGTCATGAAACTAAACACTTAGTGAAATTTTTCCCTAATTTAGCCAGGATTTTGACCTAACTTCATGACACTTTTTCACATAGTTCCAAGGGTAATATTCAAAAGAAATTCAAATATGGGTTGTATAGCACATTTCAGGCTTTCCAAAATATCCAAGAACTCCTTGAGATCGTTCTTGAGGAGGGAGAATCGAAGAGATGAAATTAGGGTTTTGTCACTTGAATTACAAGTCATTTTTGATGAACACATGAACCAAATCCATGCTAGGATGCATAATCTTTGATTTGCAGGCCTCAAACTTGTTTTTCACTCCATAATTAAATGTTTACACAGCTGTTAGAGCTTTGATCCAAGCAATTGAGCTATTGTCCAAGTTGCATTTCCATTTATGGCACAAAGTTAACAATGCCATTCTTGTAAAGCAAGCTTTTTGCATAAAGTTCACATTGAGCCTCTAACTTGTTCCCTCTGATCACACTCCATCCACAAAGTCAAAAGCAAGCTTGTTTAAAGCATAACCACTATATCTTAGCAAGTACACAAGGCATGGAAACTTATTTTGTAAAAAAATCACATGTTTAACTTAAACATGTAAATTTGAATTATGATCAACTAGAGCACTCCAAACTTGTGCTTATAAATAGAGTCACTATTTGTGAGCTAGAAAACGAGTTTTAACACCCTGAAACACTCCCAAATTCCCTCTAGCCAGAAATTGCACAAAAAACTTCATTGATACACAGTTCTGACCTTAAACTTGTATCTATCAATTCCCTCGTGCGTTTTCCCTCAAATTCATTCCTAAAGCTTCCTTACATCAAATACAACTCATCCCCATCCTTATTCCAGAACTGTAACACCATTTACCATAACTTCCATAACCAAAAAACATAGTCTGCAACTTGAATTCTCCAAGACATTTCAACCATCCATTGTTCAAGCTAACCATTGCATTAGCATCCTAGGACCTCAAGGAAGCTAACCTGATCGTCACCATCACTTGAAACAAGCTCAAACTCAAAACAGGATTTCCAGTTTTGAGGTAAGTCTTCTCAACTTGTAACTCTTCATACAGGCATCATCAATAGTTTATTTGTGAATAAAACATGTAGATATCATTGCCCTGAAGCTAACCATGTCCTTAGTTTCCATTAATTTTGCTTGAGCTTAGAGAATTTTGAAACTGAAATTTCTGAAAGTTTTAGGGTTCAGATTAGGGCCATTAAAATTCTTGCTTATCTTTGATCTATAGTTTTAATACTTTACATTTCTGGAATCGTGTGAAAATTTGCTACAAGTTTCATGTTTACAATTTTCATTTTTAATGAGAAATGAGCAAGCTACAGTAGGTCTGGCTGGAAGTTGAAGATGAAGTCTTCAGGGGACGTTTTGCCTTACATATTTATTATTTCATTTGTATTAGCGGATGTATAGCCACCCCAGTGGTAGAAGCGCACGCCTGTAACCTATGGGACCAGGGTTCGAGCCCCAGTGGTACCCTTTTTATTTTTTCAAATTTTCACAATTCTGACTCTTTTTTTGTTTGGCAGGCGCTGGGCCCTTTGGGCCTGGCTTATTTTTTTATTTTTGCTAGTTGACCTCCTTGTTCCCCATTGATACTCCTGGCCCAAATTTATTTATTTTTATTTTTATTTTCATTTTTATTTTTCTTAAATATATTTTCTAAATACTAAAAAAATCATAAAATACAAAAATGGTATATTTATATTTTTCCTTATTTTATTCTATTTTTCCACACAAAAATATTTTTATTTATTACACTTTATTTATTTTATTAAGTAAACCTCATAAACTTAATTAATATTACTTTATTTATTTATTTTTATTCACACCATTTAAAATATATTATTTTAATATAAAAAAGACTAAAATATTTTATAATACTACAAATATTTTCAAGATAAAAAAAATACCAAAAAATACTTTTCTTAAACTTATTTTGTTTTGATTAATTAATAGAACTAGGTTTTCATTTAAAATCTTTTCTTAATAAATTCAAACTTAATTAATTATTTTCTTTATTTAATTAGGTTAAGACAAAAATGTTTTTTCATGAAAACCAAACAAAATTCCTTTTCTTTACATTTTGCATCCTTGTACATTTATTCATTTTTATACTTTATATTTATTTAATTCCTTGTATATTCATACCAATTCAATATGGTTGTAATAGATTAATTAGGGTTTAAATTCTTGCAATCCCCATTCAACTTGTACACCCCCTCCCCACAAATGTTGTAATAGTGTAGTAACTTTAAATTTTGCAATTTATCGCTTTTATATAACATGATAGTACTTAGGGTTTGTATGGAAAGACTAAAAGCAATGATTAGAAAACCCTAATTCAAGACAAAAACAAGCATGAAAATGATACACTTGCACACAAGCACCTATAGGGTTATTCCACTTGGTTGCCTTATACAAAATGGCCATATTACGCCTGTGAGGTATCTTAGCAAATACAAGATCATGGTCCCTCGATGACGCTATCTAAGTTGCCTTACATATGATCTTAGTCCCTCCAAAAAATTCTAAGATACCTTGCAACATTGCTAATCATGGTTATACGATGACCCACGCCCGTCCCCTTTACATCCAAAGATAGGGTTATTTACCAAATCAATGGTAAGACAACAATGTCAAAGGAAAAGAAAATAAACAAAAAAGACATTTGAGTAGGTAGATTTCTCCTAATTACTTGCTCCATTTCAAACAAACATCCTTGTTATTTTCAAAAACAAACACTTACACTTTCAAAACATCTTACAAAACTTGAAAACATTTTCAAAAGATCAACATCTTTGTATACATTCTTATGAACGAGAATCATTACAAAGATTTCCTAAACAATGGCCTCTTTACAAAATACTTTCAAAAAACCACACAAAGCACAATTTCAAACAAAAAGAAAGAAAGTGATCTAGCAAGTAACTAAGAGCCCATGGAAAACCATGGATGAAAAGGGTGCTAATACCTTCCCTTTTCATAATCTACCCCCCGAACTCAAGAAATAATCTTAAAGGTCTTTCCTGTGCTTTTTCACCTTTCCTTTCTTGGATAAAAGAAAAGTCGGTGGTGACTCTTGCTAACCGCAACATTTGCGATCAAATGTAAAACCCTTAAGTCAGTTCTCCCACCGTATCATAGAACTGGCGAATCTGCTGGAGATAATTCTAAAGGTGGGGTTACCCTAGGGCTAGATCACATTTACTTGCTTTTATTGTTTGATTTGTTTGCTTTACATTATGGTTCTTTGTTTGGGTTTGAATCCTCTACCCGGATTTGGGATACATTATAGGTAAGTAGCAATACGTTGTGGAAACTGTGCAGGGTATACCGACATGGTCTAAGCAATAGCTACGTTAGTGCGACATATTTGTGGGTACCGGTAGCCTTTGAGTTAATCAAAGAGAATACGGGGCCACTGAGTGATGTCATAAAGCACTAATGAACTTCTAGAACCTTTACTTGACCAACTTGGCCTTTAGGACGTAGTGAGATGACCGGCTTTGGTGAAGTCCGAAGTTGGTAGATACTCGATACTACACTCATTGAGGTTTGGTTTCTTGGGATATTTCGGTCGCCATTAAAGAGGTTTGAGCTGAAACAATGACCAAGGAAACAATCCAGTGATATTGAGCTCCTTAGAACCCAGTTACTATTACTAGGACAGGTTGAGCCAACTAAACTTCAAGAGGGTACTTACCTATAAACCTCCATGAAAGCCTAAACCTAAGGATTTGTTTGCTTTGTTTGTATATACATACTTGTACATAACATCATGAACATCATACACATTCACTATCCGTTTCAAGTATTTTGGGATTCATCTTTGTTCTTGTTTTGTAGGATATGGATTCACTTCGCAGGAAAACTATTCAAGTCAATCTTGTAAGAATCCCTTCACAACTTAAGAAGCTAGCTACAAGGATTCCTGAAAACTCTCCATTCACCGAGAGACATGGTCTCCTACTCAACTTGGTCACCTCTACCATAGATGAGCACATGATGAAGGTGCTCTTTCAACTCTTTGATCCTTTACACCATTGCTTCACATTTCCCGACTATCAACTTGTGCCTACTTTGGAAGAATTCTCCTGACTCTTGAGGATTCCCATTCTCAACCAACTACCTTTTATTAGAACAAGATTGGTTCTAATCATATCTCAGACTTTTGATGATAACAATAAAATATATTTTATATAATTGATACTCTGATGAGCACATTTATTTGTTTCAGATAATGTTGTGACAGAAGAATTTTCCTAGAAGAAAATCATTTTGACGTGTTGAGTTGAAAATAAATGAAGAAGTTCTTTGATGAAAGAACTATTTGTTTTAGCGTAAGTTCTGATGCTGACTCTGATAAGAATCTATTTGAATGCATCTTCTAAAGCTTAGCAAGTTTCCATGTTCAGATGTACTTTGAAAGCAAGCGCTGATAAGAAGATTTGCAAGCATGTTCTGAAGCAAGACGTGAATCTATAAGCTAACAAGTCTTGTCAAGTTTCAGGAAACATGCTCTGACAAAGTGTCGTTTGCTCATTTAATGCAAAGACAGCTACATGCACTCAAGTGTCTACGCTAGTTCATTGGAAAATGCAATACTGCAAGCAAACACGCAAACATTAATTGCTCTCCACTTTTGAAGGCAGCAACGGTCATTTTCTTCATGCTATAAATAACAGATCATTTATTACAAGCCAACTGCTCAGCCCAAATACGTGAAAATATTCTAAAGATCACAAATCATTTTACAAACACTTTGTACAAAACTAATCTTAGTGAAAAATCATAGTTTGTGATATAGCTTTTTAAGAAGCAACTTGTTTCACTATCTGTAAAGATTTAATTCTTGTAGTTGTTCCTTGAGAGACCAAGTTTGGTCAGATTTCTCATGAAGGCTAGGACTAGTTTGAGTCTTAGTGGTGTTAGTCACTTGTAAGTTTACTTGTCCATTGTATTGTTAGTCACAATAATTATTGTGTGATTGTAATCAGTTTGATTATAGTGAATTAAGTCCTTGTTGGGAAAGGCGAAATCACTTTGGCGGGTGGACTGGAGTAGTTTGAGTTCAAACGAAACAGGATAAAAATAATTGTGTCTTTCCATTATTGTTGAGCATTTAAGAAAAATAAAAAGAGAAACTTATTCACCCCCCCCCCTTCTAAGTGTTTTTTCACCTTCAATTGGTGTCAGAGCTTGACTCTGAGCGTAACACTTAACCATGTCCGGAAAAGATCCAGAAAGAAAACACAAATGGCAACTGAACAAAACAACAATAGCTACAACAAACCTCATGTATTTGATGGAGAAGATTTTGAATATTGGAAAGATAGACTAGAAAGTTTCTTTCTAGGTCATGATAGTGATTTATGGGATATAGTTTTGGATGGTTACACACATCCTACAGACTCAGAAGGAATCAAGATTGATAGAAAGATTATGGATAGACAACAAAAAGTTGATTTCAAAAATCACCGTAGAGCTAGAAATATCTTTCTAAATGCTATCTCTAAAATGGAATATGAGAAGATCACAAATAGAGATACAGCACATGATATGTTTGAATCTCTCAAAATGACTCATGAAGGAAACACTCAAGTGAAGGAATCTAAAGATCTGGCTCTCATATACAAGTATGAAGCCTTCAAAGTAGAAGAAAGTGAATCTATAGAAGCTATGTTCTCAAGGTTCCAAACTCTGATCGCTGGCCTGAGAGTTCTGAACAAGGGATACACTAAAGCAGACCACGTTAAGAAGATCATCAGAAGTTTACCCAAAAGATGGGCACCTATGGTCACTGCTTTCAAAGTTTCAAAAGATCTGAACAACGTGTCTCTTGAAGAACTCATCAGCGCTCTAAGAAGTCATGAGATAGAACTTAATGAGCACGAGCCTCAGAAGAAAGGAAAGTTTGTTGCCCTTAAATCAATTAAAAAATATGAAACTAACGCTTTTCAGGCTGAAGAAGAAAACTCTGAAGAATCTGCGTCAGAAGAAGATGAAATATCCTTGCTCTCTAGAAGGATCAATCAGATGTGGAAGCACAGACAGAAGAAGTTCAGGAACTTCAAGAAGTCAGAAGATAAACCAGAATCTTCTGGACACAAAAAGTCAAACAGAAGAGAGATAATCTGTTATGAATGCAATGAACCTGGACACTACAAGAGTGATAGTCCAAAACTTCAAACAGAAAAACCAAAGAAAAGGTTTGGTAGAGAGAAAGGCATGATGGAAACCTGGGACGATTCAGAATCCTCTGAAGATGAATCTGATTTTGAAGATGAGAATGCCAACCTAGCTCTGATGGCTCCCACAACAGATGACTCAGACTGTGAGTCAGAACCAAAAGAGGTATTCTCTGAATTTACTAGAGATGAACTTGCTGAAAGTTTATCAGAACTTCTGGAAAACTATATTCAACTCAAAATCAAATACAAGAAACTCAAAAAGAGTCTTGCATCTGATCTTGAGAAACATGAAACAGAAAAATCTGAACTCAAAGAAAATAATTTTAAACTTAAAGAGGAAATTCAAAATGTTTTAAAAATTTCTAGTTCAGATTCTGTGTCAAGTTCAAAAGATATTCTGAAAGAATATGACTCTAGTTTTCAAACTTTTCTTGCTAAAAGCATAGATAGAAGCAAAATGGCTTCAATGATCTATGGAGTTAATGGGAACAATAGAAGATGAATTGGATATGAAAATCCCAAAGGGAAGGAGACATATATACTAAAACTTGTTGCTAAGATGACTTTCACTTATAAACCTCTGAACAAACAATTCAAGTTTGGACACACACATGATATTAAATATACATCACATTCTGGAAACTCTTATGCTAATCCAAAGTTCAAACAGAACTTTAAATACTTTAACCCTAGAGGACCCTAAAAGATATGGGTACCTAAGGATAAAAAATATTTGTTGCAGACGTCCTTAACAGCTCAATTGAGACACCAGTCATGGTATCTGGACTCTGGATGCTCACGACACATGACAGGAAGAAATTCTATGTTCCAAAACCTGGAATTTAAATCTGGAGGAGACGTCAAGTTTGGAGGTAATCAGAAAGGGAAGATTATTGGTTCTGGAACCATTGGAAACGGTAACCTTCCTTCTATCTCTAATGTTTTATTATTTGAAGGATTAGCGTATAACCTGCTGTCCATAAGTCAATTAAGTGACAATGGTTATGACATTATCTTTAATCAAAATTCCTGTAGAGCTGTTAGTCAAAAAGATGGAACAATCCTCTTTTCTGGAAAGAGAAAGAACAACATCTACAAAATTGATTTGTCAGATCTTAAATCTCATAATGTTAAATGCCTTTCGTCTGTTAGCGATGAGCAATGGGTATGGCACAAAAGTTGGGACATGTCAGCTTAAGAAAAATCTCTCAATTAAATAAACTAAATTTAGTCATAGGACTTCCCAATCTGAAGTATAAGTCAGAAGCTCTGTGCGAAGCATGTCAAAAAGGAAAATTTTCAAAACCTTCTTTTAAATCAAAAAAATGTTGTTTCTTCCTCTATGCCATTAGAACTACTTCATATTGATCTGTTTGGGCCAGTTAAAACTGCATCCATCAGAGGCAAGAAGTATGGATTGGTCATTGTTGATGACTACAGCAGATGGACATGGGTTAAGTTTTTAAAACACAAGGATGAGTCACATTCTGTGTTCGTTGACTTCTGTATCCAAGTGCAAAACGAAAAAGATTTTAGAATTATAAAAGTCAAAAGTGATCATAGAGGAGAATTTGAAAACCATTATTTTGAAAAATATTTTAAAGAAAATGGTATTGTTCATAACTTCTCTTGTCCTAGAACTCCCCAACAAAATGGAGTTGTAGAACGAAAGAATAGAACGTTACAAGAAATGGCCAGAACCATGATTAATGAAACAAACATGGCTAAGCACTTTTGGGCAGAAGCTGTGAACACAACATGTTATATTCAGAATAGAATCTCTATCAGACCTATTCTTGAAAATACTCCCTATGAATTATGGAAAAACAGAAAACCCAACATTTCTTATTTCCATCCTTTTGGATGTACTTGTTTTATTCTGAACGCTAAAGATAATCTGAACAAGTTTGATTCTAAAGCACAAAAGTGTTTTCTGCTTGGATATTCTGAACGCTCAAAAGGCTATAGAGTATACAACATAAAAACTCTGATTGTTGAAGAATCAATCAAAGTCAGGTTTGATGACAAGCTTGGCCAGCAACAGCCAAAGCAAATTGATATTTCTGTAGGTACAGAAGATCATCTCTCAAACTCTGAAAAGTCAGAAGCAAAGGAAGACCCAGAAGATCCTCATCTTGATAATGCTCTGGACAATCTCAGAATCTCTGAACAACCCACTCAGAAAAGGTTTCCCATAATCGCTTCAGCTCATAAAGAAGACGTGATTATTGGAAGAAAAGAAGATCCCATCAGAATATGATCCTCTCTCAGAATCAATGAAGAATCATTGTTTGGATTGGTATCTCTGATTGAGCCAACCTCTATTGATGAAGCTCTGGAAGACAATGATTGGATCTTAGCAATGCAAGATGAACTCAATGAATTTTCCAGAAATGATGTATGGGATCTAGTTCCAAGACCTAAAGGATTTAACATTATAGGAACTAAATGGGTTTTCAGAAACAAACTAAATGAGCAAGGAGAGGTGGTCAGAAACAAAGCATGACTGGTTGCACAGGGTTATAGTCAACAAGAAGGAATTGATTATAATGAAACCTTTGCCCCATTCGCCAGGTTAGAATCTATTAGATTATTAATTTCTTTTGTTGTTCAAAATAACATTTCATTATATCAAATGGATGTTAAAAGTGAATTTTTAAATGGCTATATAGAAGAAGGAGTTTATGTCCATCAACCTCCTGGATTTAATGACTCAAAGTATCCAGAACATGTTTTTAAATTAAAAAAGTCTTTATACGGTTTAAAACAAGCTCCCAGAGCTTGGTATGAACGTTTGAGTAATTTTCTTTTAGAAAAAGATTTTACCAGAGGGAAAGTGGACACAACTTTATTCAGAAAGACATTTAAAAATGACATTTTAATTTGTAAAAATTATGTTGATGATATTATTTTTGGAACCTCTAACATCTCCCTTAGAAAAGAATTTGCTGAGACCATGCAGGCAGAATTTGAGATGAGCGTGATGGGAGAATTGAAGTTCTTTCTGGGAATACAAATTAACCAGACTCCAGAAGGTACTTACATACATCAGACGAAGTATGTTAAAGAACTTCTGAAGAAATTTTAGATGTCAGAAAGCAAAGATGCTAAGACACCAATGCATCCAACATGCATTCTGGGAAAAGATGAGGTAAGTATGAAGGTAGATCAGAAGCTCTACAAAGGTATGATTGAATCCCTTCTCTATCTAACTGCATCTAGACCTGATATATTATTCGGTGTATATTTATGTGCTAGATTCCAATCAGATCCTAGAGAATCTCACTTAACTGCTGTTAAGAGAATTCTGAGGTATTTGAAAGGTACTACTAATTTGGATCTGTGTTACAGAAGATCAAAAGAATTCAGACTAGTAGGTTATTGTGATGCTGACTTTGATGGAGATAGAATTGAAAGAAAGAGCACCTCTGGAAGCTGTCAGTTTCTAGGTGACAATCTTATCTCGTGGTACATCAAGAAGCAAGCAACAATTGCACTTTCAACAACAGAAGTTGAGTATATATCTGCTGCTGGATGTAGTTCTCAGATGATCTGGATGAAAAGTCAGCTAGAAGATTTTAATCTTTATGAAAGTAAGATTCCTATCTTTTGTGACAATACCTCTGCAATTTGTCTTTCTAAAAATCCCATTTTGCATTCTAAAGCTAAACACATAGAAATTAAATATCATTTTATAAGGGACTACATTCAGAAAGGAATTTTAAATTTAAACTTTGTAAATACAGACCATCAATGGGCTGATATTTTTACCAAACCCCTTTCAGAAGATATATTTAAATTCATTTTGAAAAATATTTGTATGGAATTATGTCCTGAATAAAATTGTATTTATCTTTTGTGTTTGCCTTCAGAATGTTCTGAAATAAATGTTCTGATTAACAACTCTTCAGAAGTTAGAAGAGAAGTTACATCAGAAGCTATATATAAAGTTCTGAAATGCTCTAACGTTTCATTACAAGTATAGTTCAGCAGTTCATTATATCAAACAGCTGTCCCATGCAACCTTCAGGAGATGAACACGTGGTGTGTTTCTGAAAGGTCACGCGTGCTAAGCTATTGACACCGTTCCAAGGTAACGGTTATGATTTGCTCAAATCTCACGCTTTTCCCTCAATTTTCAATATCATTAAATGCTAGTAATGATTAGATTCTTTTTAATTAATGAGTAGAACAATAATCTTCATCTGAGATCAAGAATCTTCTTATGGCTCTTATTTCTATAAAAAATTGGTATCATTCTGATTCTTGTTTTTGTTTTGTTTTGTACCTCTGAATCTTTTTTATTAAAAAAAAGGGGGATAAAAACCTTTTACACTCTTTAATTTTATATACTTTTTGATTATGACAAAAAGGGGGAGAAAATGAGTATTTTGATCTAATCTCTGATTAACAGTTATGGGACTAAGTCTCAAACATTTCTAACAAAATACAAAGATTTCTTTCTATGTTTAAAAGAATTTTGCAGGTATCACTAAACTCTGGAAGTTTAATTCAACTGAACATTATCTTCAAAAGACTTGCTGAAGAAATTCTAGAAGAAAAATCTCAATGCTCTGATGAAAATTCCCAGGAAGATTTTCTTATAGAAATATTTATTTCAGGGGGAGATTCTTATCTCTTGTTCAATTTTATTTCTAAATCTGAATATTTTTGTCATCATCAAAAAGGGGGAGATTGTTAGAACAAGATTGGTTCTGATCATATCCAGAGTTTTGATGATAACAATAAAATATATTTTATATAATTGATACTCTGATGAGCATATTTATTTGTTTCAGATAATGTTCTGACAGAAGAATTTTCCTAGAAGAAAATCATTTTGACGTGTTGAGCTGAAAATAAATGAAGAAGTTCTTTGATGAAAGAACTATTTGTTTTAGCGCAAGTTCTGATGCTGACTCTAATAAGAATCTATTTGAATGCATCTTCTAAAGCTTAGCAAGTTTCCATGTTCAGATGTACTTTGAAAGCAAGCGTTGATAAGAAGATTTGCAAGCATGTTCTGAAGCAAGACGTGAAGCTAGAAGCTAACAAGTCTTGTCAAGTTTCAGGAAACATGCTCTGACAAAGTGTCGTTTGCTCATTTAATGCAAAGACGGTTACATACACTCAAGTGTCTACACTAGTTCATTAGAAAATTCAATACTGCAAACAAACACGCAAACATTAATTGCTCTCCACTTTTGAAGGCAGCAATAGTCATTTTCTTCATGCTATAAATAGAAGATCATTTATTACAAGCCAAATGCTCAGCCCAACTACGTGAAAATATTCTGAAGATCACAAATCATTTTACAAACACTTTGTATAAAACTAATCTTAGTGAAAAATCACAGTTTGTGATATAGCTTTTTAAGAAGCAATTTGTTTCACTATCTGTAAAGATTTAATTCTTGGAATTGTTCCTTGAGAGAACAAGTTTGGTCATATTTCTCAAGAAGGCTAGGACTAGTTTGAGTCTTAGTGGTGTTAGTCACTTGTAAGTTTACTTGTGCATTGTATTGTTAGTCACAACAGTTGTTGTGTGATTGTAATCAGTTTGATTATAGTGAATTAAGTCCTTGTTGAGAAAGGCGAAATCACCTTGGCGGGTGGACTGGAGTAGTTTGAGTTCAAACGAACCATGATAAAAATAAATGTGTCTTTCCATTATTGTTGAGCATTTAATAAAAAGAAAAAGAGAAACTTATTCAACCCCCCCCCCCCCCTCCCCCTTATAAGTGTTTTCTCACCTTCACCTTTCAACGGTACAGAAAGAGACCCAAAGCCAGAAGAGATTGCTCAAGCTCTACACCTGCACTCATCTGATGTTACAACTCATTGGGAAACAAGAAGTGGTGTTAAGGGTTTCCTAGCAAAGCTCCTGTTTGAGAAAGCCCAAAACTGTTTGAATTCCTTGGATTTGCAAGCCTTTGAGGAAATTGTGGCTCTCCTCATCTATGGGATGGTTTTGTTTCCAAATCCTGACCAACTCATAGATGTGAACGCCGTCAAAATCTTCATATCCCGCAACCTGGTGCCTATATTGCTAGGGGATATCCTACACTATTTTCACACTCGCGCAATGAGGAAAAGAGGTGTCCTAATGTGTTGCACTCCTCTCTTAGCAAGATGGTTTATTTTGCATCTTCCCCAATCTGTATTAAAGAATTAGCAAGGTTCAAGGTGGTCACAAAGGTTGATGACGCTCAAACATTCAGACATCCATTGGTGCTCCCGTTCCATAGAGAATGTTACTATTGTCGACCGTTGTGGGGAATTTCCTAATGTCCCTTTACTTGGCATTAGGGGAGGTATCACCTACAACCCCTGCTTAGCCTTAAGACAGTTTGGTTACGCCCGAAGGGATGGCCCGCACGAGATGCTGATTCAAGGTTTGGTATTTGACTAAGACAACAATGATCAAGGTCTTTTCCAGAGATTTTTCCGAGCTTGGAGGGTGTTAAACAAGGTAGATAGCAAGACATTGGGGCACAAGAATTCCATCCCTCTTGAGCCTTACCTCAAATGGGTACGTACTCGTGCTCAAAGTCTTATGATGCCTTATCCTTCCATTCTCCCAGTAATCATTGAGCCTGTCATGGAAGGAGATGTTCCATACACTATCCTACATCCTGACATACCCACCTCTCTTGAAGACTTACAAAGAGATTAGATACAACTCAAGGGGGAGCAAGATACTTTTAAAGCCAAATTCAATGCAAGTGAGAAGAAGGTTTTGGAACTCACTAGGCTACTTTATGAGGAGCAGACTCTGAATGCTTACATTGAACCAAAGAGGATGCGTACTACCTTTTTATCTTATAGTTTTTTGTATTATTTTGCCCAAGAAGGCATTGATGTACTCAAAAGCCTTAATCTATTAATATAACGTGTGTTTCCTTTTTGTCTAAAACAAATTTGAATCTTAAAATCCTTGAAATCATTGCATACACATTTATCATTCATCATAACATAAACAGGTTTCTTGCAACAAGTCTCCTCATCTCTCTACTGTTTATTTCAGTGAGATGGATCTCGAGCAAATGGTGGAGGACCTCCAAGCTCAGAATGCACAGTTTCAACAGTTGTTCTTAACCCTAGATAAAGGTCAAGAAGAGTTGAATACTTTGCTGGATGAAGAGAAGAAAAAGAAGATAACTGGAGTTCTAAACATGGGAAGAAGGTTCCAAGGGCAGACAAGAAGGGCCTTAGACTTTGCAACAACATCCGATGAGAAAGACAACCAAGATGGGAAGGGTAAGGAAACAATTGTCCAGTCGGAATCAGAAGAGGAAGAGGAAGAAGATGACTATTCTGAAGAACAATACCCTCCAGCTGATGACAAGTATAAACATCTCGAAGAACGGTTGAGTGCAATGGAAATCCAAAAATTGCCTGGTTTGGACTTTGAGGAGTTGGGCTTAGTGTCGGGAATTGTCATTTCCTCCAAAATTCAAAGCACCTGTATTCGCCAAGTATGACGGAGTCTCGTGTCCAAAAATGCATCTCCGGTCCTATGTGAGGAAAATCCAGCCCCATACCGCTGACAAAGATTTATGGGTACACTTCTTCCAAGACAGTCTGTCTGGAACTCAACTCGATTGGTTTTATAAGTTAGAAAGAGCCAATGTTCATAACTGGGAAGATCTTGCCATAGCCTTTTACAAACAATACCAATACAACAATGATCTTGCGCCAACCCGTACTCAACTCTAGAGTATGGTCATGGTTTCAAGTGAGGGCTTCAAAGACTATGCGCAAAAATGGAGAGACTTGGCTGGAAGAGTTCAACCTCCCCTATCTGAAAGAGAATTAGTAGACATGTTTTTGGGAACCTTGTCTGGTCCCTTCTTCAATCACCTAATTGGGAGTTCATCGACAGGTTTTACTGAATTGATATTGACCAGAGAGAGGGTAGAAGTCGGGATAAAAAGTGGAAATATTCAAAAAGATACATCCTCTGTTGCTATAAGGAAGCCATTTATCGGAAATAAAGAAGAGGTTGCTGTTTATCCTCAGAGAAATCAATATAGGACCGAACGCCGTCCAAAAGTGGGGGCTGTTATGATTCCTAAACCTGCACCTGATCAGCAAAGAAACAACCAACCAAGGATGGAAAGACCAGTCAGAAAATTCACCAGAATTAATATAACCTTATCTTAGGTATTGCCACATCTGTTGAGATCCAACCTACTGACCTTGAAAGAAGCTCCTAAGAATCCTAACACAACATCTCCTCACTATCATCATGATGCCCACTATGCATACCACTCTGAGAGTTCCGGCCATGACACTAACAATTTTTGGGCGCTGAAGAACAAAGTACAAGACCTCATTGAAGCCAAGGAGATTGAATTCGATGCACCCAAAAAGCCAAATGTCATTTCTTCCCCTATGCCCAAATATGGCCATAATACCAACTCCATTGAGGAAGATATGTTTGTTACTTCAGTTGATGACCTTATGACTCCACTCTGGACTATCAAAGAGAACTTATTAAATTCCAGTATATTCCCAGGCTGTGATGAAAGCTGCCATTTCTGTTTGTCCTCACCAACTAGCTGTCCTTTGTTGAAAGCATGCGTTTAATGCCTAATAGATAACAAGGAAATTTTGTTTGAAAAGACTTCTGTTTCACCTATTCCTTATAATGATGTTTCTATCATTACCATTTCTGCCGATTCTTCCAGGGTCTCCACCAAAAGACCTGTTAAAATTACAGCACTTCCAAAAGCAGCTCCTTTGATAATTACAATGTCTGGACCAGTCCCGTATTCGTCAGACAAAACCATACCATGGAATTATGGAGGGGATGTCTACTACCACGGTATCAAGCAAGATTGGCCAGCTGCCAAAGATTCAAGTTCTGATAAAGATAACTCTGATATCAGTAACATTGTCGGGACTAGCAAGATTACCCGAAGCGGAAGAATATTCTCTCCAGAAATTGCTCCCCCAAAAGCAGATTCTGGACCCGTAATCATTCTTGTTGTTGTTGCTCCTCCGAAGGCTATTCCCAGTCCTACAATCATCTCCACCAATACTCCAACTGACAAAGCTGTTACAATCCCTGCTATCACTCCTACTGACATTCCTGCTGCCGAGTTAACCGAGACTCGAGGTAAAAGTATTCTGATTGAGCCCGTCCAGACGAGGGCACAATCATTGGTTATCCCTGAGACCTCCCAGAAAGAGATGGAGGAAATTCTAAAGATCATAAAAAGAAGCGACTACGATGTAGTTGAGCAGCTGGGGAAAACTCCATATAAAATATCCATGCTAGCTTTACTACTATGTTCCGAGGCGTATGCAAAAGCCTTGGTAAAAATGCTGAAAACTGCCCATGTACCCCAAGAAACATCTGCCGATCAGTTCCAAGACTGCGTAGCCAGCTTGACTGCAGATAATGGTCTAGGTTTTTCAGATGTTGATTTAACGCCAAGAGGAAGGAAGCATAATGAGGCATTGCACGTCTCAATTGAATGTAGGGGAACAACTTTGGCTCATGTTTTGGTGGACACTGGCTCATCTCTAAATGTATTGCCTAAAAAAGCTCTTTATAGGCTTGATTGTGAGGGATTGACATTAAAGCCGAGTAACATAGTAGTAATGGCCTTTGACGGCTCAAAAAGGATGGTGCATGGGGAAATGGATATCCCTATAAAGGTTGGAACCCAAACATTTGACTCAACTTTTTATGTAATGGATATCCGTCCTTCATATTCTTGCTTGCTAGGCCGACCATGGATCCACAATGCTGGCACTGTTACTTCTATGCTGCATCAAATTCTAAAGTATCTGATTCAAGGGAAGATTATCACAGTTCATGGAGAAGAAGAGTATATGATCAGCCATCTCAATTCCTTCAGATATGTAGAATTAGACGGTGAATTCATTGAAACTCCATTCCAACACTTTGAAGAAGTCCTGCAAGATGTGGCAGTGACCAAAGTTGTTCCCAAGATCACAAGGCCTCCACTCAGGATGTCATCTTTGAAGGATGCAAAAGCATTGATAGAAGAAGGTGGGTGCACTATTTGAGGGAAACTCCAAGATATCCCATACAAATCTGACAAGTTTGGTTTGGGTTTCACTTCAAGTGCTCATAAGGCTGTACGCCGCACTCGTGCTTGAGGACCACCCTTGAAAATCAGCAACCGTGAGGTCAACACGGTAGAGGATGGTAAAGATGGCTGCAACCTAGAGGATTGGATCTTCCCAACTGTCAGTGGAGGGCTCAACAATTGGGAGGCTAGAGATTTTGTCCCAATCACTTTTATCCCACAGTAATTTGTCTTTACATTTTGTTGGACCTGTAAGATTAAAACATTTCAAACTCTTAAATCCTTGTGTCTTACCCGAGGCATAATGGTCCATTTGTAAGGGTTATTATCTCATTTCCATATGACATCAATGAATCATGGACGTTTTGCATACAAACTTTGCGCTCATTGTTTTTCTTTTTACATTTTTTTCTTTCAAAGATAGTTATACCCTTACACACACTCACACTCACAATGCATTCGGGATCCCATGGGTAACGGTTCTGCTATGGCTTATTGTGACTCTGAAAATCTAATCTACCAAGCTGAAGACGAAGGTGAAGAAGATTGTGAAGTACTAGGGGAACTTGCCAGATTACTACAACAAGAAGAGAGAACCATTCAACCCCACGAGGAACCAGTGGACACAATCAACCTGGGTACCGAAGAAGACAAAAGAGAGGTCAAGGTGGGTGCCAATCTGGAACCCAGTGTCAAAGAGCGTCTGGTCGTACGAAGACATGCCAGGACTTGATGCAGATATCATAGTACATCGTCTACCTACAAAAGAGGACTGCCCACCAGTAAAACAAAAGGTCTGTCATATGCAACCAGATATGTCAGAGAAGATTAAAGTTGAAGTCATGAAGCAATTTAACGTCAGATTCTTGGTTGTCACTTCCTATCCATAATGGGTTGCTAATGTGGTTCCCGTTCCCAAAAAAGACGGTAAAGTACGAATGTGTGTGGACTACAGAGATTTGAATAGGGAAAGCCCTAAGGATGATTTCCCACTCCCCCACATTGATATTCTGGTTGAAAATACGGCATAACACAAAGTGTTTTCCTTCATGGACGGTTTCTCAGGTTACAACCAAATCAAAATGGCGCCTGAGGACATGGAGAAAATAACATTTGTCACACAGTGGGGCACATTCTGCTACAAGGTTATGCCATTCGGACTAAAGAATGCTGGGGAAACCTATCAGTGTGCCATGGTAGCTCTATTTCACGACATGATACATCACGAAATAGAGGTCTATGTGGACGACATGATAGCTAGATCTCAAACAGAAGAAGATCATCTTGATCATTTACAAAAGCTGTTTGAGAGACTAAAGAAGTACAAGCTGAGGTTGAATCCCAATAAATGCACGTTTGGAGTAAGGTCTGGTAAACTCCTAGGCTTTGTTGTCAGCAATAAAGGTATTGAGGTGGATCCCGCCAAGTTAAAAGTGATACAAGAGATGCCCGATCCTCGTACTGAGAAGGAAGTCAGAGGATTCTTGGGACGTTTAAACTACATTTCCAGATTCATTTCTCACCTGACAGCTACTTGTGAACCAATCTTCAAGTTATTAAAGAAAGATCAAGTAGTCAAATAGAATGATGAATGCCAAACTGCTTTCGACAAGATCAAAGAGTACATGCAAGAGCCTCTTGTGTTAATTCCACCAGTCGAGGGAAGACCATTGATCATGTATCTGACTGTTTTAGAAAATTCAATGGGGTGTGTGTTGGGGCAGCATGACGAGTCTGGCCGAAAAGAGCATGCTATTTATTACCTGAGAAAAAAGTTTACCGACTGTGAAACAAGATATTCACTGCTCGAGAAAACTTGTTACGCTCTGGCATGGGCTGCTCGCCGTCTAAGATAGTATATGCTGACTCATACTACCTTGTTGATATCTAAAATGGATCCAATAAAATACATCTTCGAGAAACATGCTCTCTCTAGGAGAAGAGAGAGATGGAAGATGATCCTGACGGAATATGACATACAGTATACTACCCAGAAAATAATAAAGGGAGGTGTACTAGTTGATCACCTTGCTCACCAAGCTGTAGAAGACTACCGGTCCATGAAGTTTGAATTTCCAGATGAAGACATCATGATGGTAAACAACTATGAAGAATTCAGACCATATGACGGACCTGAACAAGGATCCCGATGGACCCTGGTTTTTGACGGAGCATCTAACGCACTCAGCAATGGTATTGGTGTTGTACTCATATCTCCGGGAGGATGTCATACTCCATTTACGGGAAGGCTCTGCTTCAATTGTACAAATAACATGGCGGAATACGAAGCGTGCATCTTTGGTCTCAAAGTTTCCATAGACTTAGGGATCAAATCTTTGAGTGTATTTGGAGATTCAACTTTGGTTATTAGCTAGATCAAATGGGAATGGGACACCAAACACCCTAACCTCATCCCTTACAAAGAACATGTTTTGACATTGCTCCCACATTTCGAGAAGATTACCTTCGAGCATTTCCCGCAAGAAGAAAATCAGCTAGCAGACGCACTAGCCACAATTTCATCTATGTTTAAACTTAAATGGGATAACGAGGCTCCCCAGATCACCATCGAGTGAATGGAGGAACCAACACACTGTCACGAGATTAATACTGAAGAAGTAGTGGACCGGCCTTGGTTTCACGAAGTCAAGAGGTATCTCTAGGCTCAAGAATATCCAGAAGAAGCTTCAGTAAACGACAAGAAGTTCTTAAGGATATTCTCTGCTAAATTTTTCCTTAGTAATGACATTCTTTACAAACACAACCATGATTTTGTGTTAATTCGGTGCGTAGACAAGACTGAAGCTGAAAGGATCATGGCTGAGTTACATGAGGGCACTTTTGGCACCCATTCCAGTGGGCATACGATGGCAAAGAAAATCCTACGGGAAGGCTATTACTGGTCTACCATGGAAGCAGATTGCTATCAACACTCTCGAACCTGCCACAAGTGTCAGATTTATGCTGACAAGGTGCATGTACCTCTGGTTCCTCTGAATGTCTTGACAGCTCCTTGGCTCTTTGCTATGTGGGGGATACATATGATTGGGGAAATCAAACCAACAACCTCCAATGGACACCACTTCATCTTAGTGGCCATTGACTATTTTACAAAGTGGGTGAAGGCGTCCTCTTTTGCTTCTGTTACCAAGAATGTTGTCGCCCGGTTCATCAAGCAGAATCTCACTTGTCGGTACGGTATCCTGGAGAGGATCATTACAGATAATGGTACGAATTTGAAAAATACTATGATCACCACCCTGTGCGAGAAATTCAAAATCCAACATCATAATTCTTCCCCTTACCGGCCAAAGATGAATGGTGATGTCGAAGCTGCAAATAAGAACATCAAAAAGATCATACAGAAAATGACAGTTGTGATATGGTGGCAGAACTGACTATTTTGAAAATGCTGGTTTGCATTTTGTGTTTTGTATTCACAAAATGTCGCGGTAAGCAAGAGTCGCCACCGAATTTTATTTCATCCAACCAGAAAGGAAAAAAGCACAGAAAAAATCCTTTTTCGAGATATTCTGAGTACGGGGGGTAGATTATAGAAAGGGAAGGTGTTAGCACCCTTTCTATCCATGGTTTTCCATGGGCTCTTAGGTACTTTCTCATCTTTAAAAATTGCTCGTGTGTGTTTGTTTTGAAAAGTTTTGTTTTACTTTGTTTTAACCCTTGTTTCTGTCCTCAAGAGTGTTACGAAGTTGTTTTTGAAAACTTTGTTTGAAAAAAGTGTTTGGTGTGAAAAAAGTTTGATTTGAGCAAGTACCTACTAGCATCTACCTACTCGAAAAAGGATTGTTTCTATTCTTGTTTCCTTTAGACAGTGTTATCCTACTATTGAGAAATAGGTAGCATCATCGTTGGAGTTGTAAGGGTCAATTCGAAAGGGACGCACGATCACTAAAGCAATGTTAGGACGTCTTAGTAATAACCCTAGTGTCTTAAGATTATATTCGAGGCAACATTTCCGAGGCAACCTTTCCGAGGCAACATTTCTGAGCGGGACATTTGATCTTTGTTTAGACAGGAGGGCAACCACTAAGACACCCTATACTTAATGATCGTTTACCGAAGGCAACCGAAGTGAGAGTATACCCTAAGAATGCGCGTGTGCGAGTGATTTGATTTCAGTTATTATCTTTGCACATTAGGGTTTTCTAGCCATTTTAAATTATCATGCAATCTTGTCATACAATCCTATTAATATACATCTAAATAGTTAATATTTGCGAGAATTAAAATGCGAGAAATAAAACCTACACTATTACAAGGCTTTGGGGTAGGGATTAATTACATAGCCAAAAAACCCGTAAAAGACGATAAGTAAAGAAAATCCTAGATTAAACTATTACATACTGTAGACAGTTACATTAATATTGAAAAAATAATAAACGCATGCGATGAATCAAAAACGAGAGATTTAGGGTTTTGACCCCAACTACCTAATTGTAATTTAAAAGGAAAATCATTTTTTTGTCGTTTTTGATTATTTGGGAAAGTAAAGTTCAATTGAATAAAAATAACCTAATCACTAATTAATTTTAGTTAAGAAAAATAATTAAATTAACCTATCTTTTTGTATTTTTTATTTTTGAGAAAAGAAATAAAAATTAAATTAACACTATTTTTTTCTAATTGATTTTAATTATTATAAAAAAAGTTAGAATTACCCTAGATTAAATTAAACTAATATTAAATTAAATTTGATAAAATAAAACCTAATTCTAATTTTTGTGAAATTCTTGATTTTATGATTTTGTGAAAAAAGAAATTAATTTTGGTTAAAAAATAAATAAGCAAATTAAATGAAATAAAATAAATAAATAGAAAAGAAAAAAAGAATGGGCCTGAATCAGCAAATAGCAAGAGAGTGGGTGTTGTTTGCAATTCTGGGCCCAACAAGCTCCTGGCCCCATTGACTTTGCTAGATCCTGTGGGCACGCTTGACTCAGGCATATGGTGGACCTTCAAGGGGAAGGCCTTAGATCTGGCTTGTTGGTGATCTGATGGTTGGATGCTGATGATGCATGGTGGACTCATGGGGTACCAGCGCACCTGATCATGTAAGGAAAAATAATATGAAGCTAAAGTTGGGACCTGGGGATCGAACCCAGGTCCTTGAGCATTATCCCCTTGCCACGCTGCCAGCTGATCCAGAATGATTAGTTGTCATTACAATAGCAAACAATTATTATATAATATAAACAAAAAGTTAATCCTTGAAACACGCGAATATTCAAATTGGCAAGCCATGGAGCGCCACATATCCTTCTTCTTCCTCCCATCGTCGTTGTAAGTTTCATGGCTTTTACCTACGTACATTAAGTGTAGGTATAGCCCCTGTGTATTTCCAAAACCTTGTACACACATGATAAATCAAAACCAATGGTACCAATCAACTTGTTTCAACCTCACGATCATCATGGTACCATTATCACTGGCCAATTTTCCCTGTACAAGAAAACCCTAAAAACAAAGAAAAAACCCTAGCCATGGAACTTTGCTGTACAGTCAATAAAAATACAATTGGATATAGCCATTAGCTTGCAAACATCTCAAGGATTACAAATATGTCAATTAATCATGCTAAATATGCCAGAATTAACGTATTTGAATTCAAGAAAATATGCAAACCGTGTGACTCTTACAAGGTGTTTCAAGGCGTGTGGAAGCTTGCTAGCGATCGAAACACGATCCTGGGGAGTCCAACAATTGATTGGTATGATTGGAATAGCTTGAGATGGCCTGAAACTTGGAAATCAGTTTGCACTTTTTTCTTGAATTTTTGCAATTTGTTCTTTGCCTTTGCACGCCTCTAGCCTCCTTTTTTTGATCTGCACTTGTTCCTTATGTATACTAGAGTGTATTAGGGTTGCAATTTTGTATCAAATCTCTTCTGATTATGAATATTGATTCATGATTCAATCCTTGCACCAAATCTTTCCAAATCAATCAAATTCAATCTTTTTGTGTCCATGTAAAGCCTTGCACGATTTGATCTTGTCTCCAGCTGCATAATGAACCTAATCATGCACAAAATCTCAAGATTTAATTAGTTTTTGATATTTTCATTATTTTATATTCATTTTATTTGATTTAAATGAAATAAAATCAAAATAAATAACAAAAATAAAATAATGACAAGTGGAAGGGCTCATGGGTCGTGGTTCACATTACAAACTCAGTGCAAGCATAAAAAGTTGGGCCCATTTGACAAAAAATGCAATTTTGGACACATTTGACTTTTGGCAATTTTGCAAAAAGGGTCAACTTGGCCCATGAATAACTCTCTCAATTTTGACCCTAGAGAGGTGTTCTTGGACTTTTTAGAAATCTTAAGATGTCCTCTAAGCATCCCTTTTGGTCTCATCTCAATTGAATCTTCCATGTTCATGTATGAAGCTTTGACCCAAAAGGTATTTTTGTTGACTTTTCAAAATGACCTATAATGTCCAAATTCATATCTTCTTCTGAGTGCATATTTTGAACTTGGTAGATGAACATGTATTGTAGGGAATTACATCCTCTTCAAAATTAGCTTTGTATTTGTCATTTTTGATAAAGTATGAGAAAGTTATGCTTGGTCAAAGTTGAGTTGACTTTTCCTACAAAACCCTAATTTAGCAACTTTTGGATTTTGATGAATTGTGAGCAATCCTTGAGGAATCATAATCAACCCTTGATAAAATGATGAATAATAATTCAAAATGAGAATGTTGACCAAAAACCTTGAAGTTTGACTGTATGTGGGCCACAGTTGACTTTTGCCCTAGCACAGTCGATTTTCAGGCCTTTGAGCAATTGACTAAGAAAAATTCCTCTGCAAGGCTTGAAACTTGACATAGATGATCTTGAGAACATATTAGGACAATGGTGAGCATTTGGGATCCTTTGGACTCAAGCATCTTCATGCAAAATGAAACCCTAATTTGGGGTAGACTGTCTGGTCAACTCTTGGACTTCCTTGAGCAATTTGAGGACCTTACTTGAAATGTATTGCCAAATATAGGAGGGAAAATTTTGGGGTACAACAGCTGCCCCTGTTCAATCTTCTTAAACTTGAGGATGTAGATTGGCTTGTCTGCCTTTCGTGATCTGAAGGTTGAAGATGATTGAACACTAGAGTGCCCAGAAATTTGCACTCGCATGAAGTGGTACTTGTCTTATGATATCGGGAATGGGCTTATAGATGCCATTTGGAAGTCAATGACAGAAGGTGGGCTTAAAGATGCCATCAGAAGAAGTATCGATCGCATAAGAGATTCCTTTGCGAGAGCCCGTACACCTGTTGTTAAGGAGGACTACGCTGGGGAATGCTATTCTATGTCTTGAGAGAAATAGAGTTTTAGGAACTTTAGTTGTCCGTTACTCTAATAGGGAATCATCTCTTAGTCGAGGAGGTGAAAATGAACTGTTATCCGGTCGTGCTCCAGGCTTTTCAATTTCTCCATTCTTATCTGGTCGTGCTCCAGGCTTCAGAAGGAATTAAGTGGTTATCTGGTCGCATCCGGGCTTCAACTTGAATTTAAGGCATACTAATATCCGGTCGATTTCTAGGCTTCATAGTAATTGGCCGAGTAAACTGCTATTTGGTCGAATTCAAAGCTTCACAATACCTTATACTGTTATTTGGTCGTGTCCCAGGTTTCAGTGTCCTTTGCCGCTATCTGGTCGTGCTCCAGTCTTCACAACGTCTTATACCGTTATCTGGTCGTGCGCCAGGCTTCATAGTGTCTTATACCACTTTCTGGTCAATCCCAGGCTTCATGGTATCTTGTACTGTTATCTGGTCAATTTCTAGGCTTCACAATAACTTGTTGGGGGGTTAAGCTGTTTTCTGGTTGATTTCCAGGCTTCATAGCTTGTATTTAAGGTACACTACTATCTGGTCGACTCCAGGCTTCGTAGTATTTTGGAGAAATAAAGATATTATCCGGTTGATTTCTGGGCTTTATAGCTTGAACTAGAATAGAAGTCTTAGTATCTAGTTGACTGAACCAGGGGAAACTTGTGGGAACTTCAACTGGGAGAGAAATCTTAGTGTCGATTTGACTGATCCCAAGAGAGGTCTCAGATTAACTTTGACTGGCATAGAAATCAGGGGAATCTTAGCGGCGATTCGGCTGACCCAGACGAAAGTCTTAAAATGTCTTCAAATAGAAAAGAAACCTTAGTGTCGGTTTGACTGAACTAGAGAAAACTTGTCAGAACTTGATTGCATCTTTCCCTGAAAGGTAAAGAGTTAGTCGTATGTAATGTCATGATGTATGAAATGTATTGAGTAATGATGTTCTCAAAATAAATGAGATTGTGTTGTATAATGCATATGCGTATGCCACGATGTATGGATATGCAATGTTCTTGTGATATTCTCCGGCTAGGGAGAATAAATCCTGGACTGCTGTTAGAGAGTATAAGGAGTTGAGTTCTTCGTTCTCGCTGGGGATAGTGACCAAAGATGATTAGCTGGAGACTTGTGTCCGTTCTGCTCGAGAAAAATCCGTCGAGAGAGACTCTATTTGAGAATAATATTATGGGAGAATGACTCTGTGGGGAAGAGAAGTACTCTGTTGGACGATCTGCTGATTTGGAGAAATAAACTCAGCTGGTGGTGAACTTTTATTGTTGGTGATAGATAAACTCTGCTTGGGGAGGATTTTGCCGACTCATTTGCGATTATGAACCTCGACTGGGTAGAGCTAACACCACTGTCTTTGGATACCTCCTACTCTGCGGGGAGTGTATGTACCTTTAGTTATATTCTCAATCTGGCTCTATCCCTGTACCTGGTGGGTAGAGCAACTGTAAGGTTTGGACATTTCTTGTTTGCCCATGTTCCTGGAATTACGAGTAATTGTCTTTTGTTTCTTGTGTAAATATTTATGAGTAGAAATCATTTTCAAATGTATATATCAAAAATGAATCATTGGAAGTTCTTGCAAAACAAAACAGAAAAAAGAAAAAACAAGTTGAAATTTCTTGTAAAATGAATTGTATTGATTTTGAAGTTGGCCCGTAATAGGCGTTTTGTACAAGAGGCTGACGTCCTAGTAAGAGAATACCGCCGAAAGACAGGAATTATACATTTTGTGAAAAAGAAAGAAAAACAGCTATGTGAACAATCCCATTGGGTTCCAACTTTGCTATTGCCTTTATATCTTCGAGCGTCACATCACTTTGCTACTTGGTCGAAGGTAGATCATATTGATTGGCGTCGTCCGAGCTTGATAGTCGATACCGAAGTCTGGTCGCAAGATGATCCAATGAGACATAGTGTTACGCTTCAATCCCTAATTTTTGCCTAAACCTCCCTTTCGGGTTTTCGGTTCACCGGGATACCCTTTTTTTCCCAAGCCACCTTTTCAGGTTTTCGACTTGCCGGGTGTACAGTTTTTTTCATTTTCATCCCTTACTTTTGCCCGAAACCTTTTGGTTCGCTGGGAAGCCCTTATTTTTGCCTAGGTCAGTCAACCTAGCGGGTCTTTGACTATGCGTAGTATCTTTTCACTATGTCTGTATTGAAGGGGTGAGGAAGGTCGTCACCATCCATGGTGGTTAGAATCGTAGCTCCTCCCGAGAAAATGTTTTTAACCACAAATGGCCCTTCGTATGTGGAGATCCATTTGCCCCTGGGATCACCTTGCGGCAGTATGATGTGTTTGATCACCAGATCCCTGACTTGATATTCTTGACGTCTGACTTTCTTGTTAAAAGCCTTGATAATTCTCTTTTGATACGTCTGACCATGACAAATAGCAGTAAGTCTCTTTTCATTGATTAAGTTCAGCTGATCAAGCCGGGTTTGGATCCAGTCGTCCTCATTCAAACCCGCATCCTTCATAATCCGGAGAGAGGGTATCTGGACTTCGATAGGTAAGACTGCCTCCATGCCATACACCAGAGAGTAGGGTGTTGCCCCTGTCGAAGTCCGTGCTGAGGTACGGTACCCATCAAGAGCGAATGGTAACATCTCATGCTAGTCTTTGTATGTCACCGTCATCTTTTGCACAATCTTCTTGATGTTCTTGTTAGCTTCTTCAACAGCTCCATTCATCTTCGGCCGGTAGGGAGAAGAGTTATGATGTTGTATCTTAAACTGTTTGCAGAGCTCGGTGATCATTGTATTATTGAGATTTGTACCATTATCCGTGATGATCCTATCTGGTACACCATATCGACAGATCAAGTTGTGTCGGATAAACGGCGCCACGACGCTCTTGGTTACTGTAGCAAAGGAAGTTGCCTCGACCCACTTCGTGAAATAATCAATTGCTACCAGAATGAAATGATGCCGTTAGACGCAGCGGGTCTGATCTCGCCAATCATGTTGATGCCCCACATTGCAAAAGGCCAAGGAGATGTCAAAAAATTCAGAGGAACTGGAGGTACATGCACTTTATCAGAATAGACTTGGCACTTATGACAGGTTCGAGAATGCTTATAACAATCGGCTTCCATAGTGGACCAAAAATATCCAGCCCGTAGGATCTTCTTTGCCATGGTATGTCCACTGGAATGGGTTCCGAAGGTACCTTCATGTAACTCTGCCATAATCCTTTCTGCCTCGCTTTTGTCCACACATCGCAGTAAGGTTGAATCATGGTTATGCTTGTAAAGGATCCCATTACTGATGAAGAACTTCGCAGCGAACCTTCTCAAGAACTTATTATCATTAACAGACGCACCCTCGGGGTACTCTTGAGTCTCAAGATACCTCTTTACCTCGTGAAACCAGGGTTTATCGGCCACTTCTTCGGTCTCAATGTCACAGCAATGTGCGGGTTCGTCCAACCTCTCAATGGTAATCTGGGGAGCTTCATTGTCCCACCTGACTTTGAACATAGAAGACATGGTAGCTAGCGCGTCCGCTAACTGGTTCTCTTCTCTGGGGAAGTGTTCAAAGGTTATCTCCTCAAAGTGTGGGAGCAATGTCAGTACACATTCTTTGTAAGGAATAAGATTTGGGTGCTTCGTATCCCACTCTCCTTTGATCTGACTGATCACTAGAGCAGAATCTCCGAATACACTCAAGAACTTAATCCTCAGGTCAATAGCAGCCCGAAGACCCATGATGCATGCTTCATACTCCGCCATATTGTTGGTGCAATTAAAACATAATCGGGCGGTGAAGGAGTATGATAGCCCTCAGGAGATATAATTATAGCGCCAATGCCATTACCTAATGTGTTTGAGGCTCCGTCAAAATACATAGACCATCGGGATCCTTCCTCAGGTCCTTCATCCGGTCCAGGTTCTTCACAGTCGGTCACCAACATGATGTCCTCATCTGGGAACTCGAAATTCATGGATTGGTAGTCATCCACGGCCTGATGCGCCAAATGATCCACCAATACACTCCCCTTGATTGCTTTTTGGGTTGTGTATTGGATGTCATACTCATTTAAGATCATATGCCATCTTGTTATTCTTCCGGACAAGGCAGGCTTTTCAAAGATATACTTAATTGGATCCATCTTTGATATCAATAAGGTGGTGCGAGTCAGCATATAATGTCTCAGTCGGCGAGCAGCCCATGCCAAAGCGCAGCAAGTTTTATCGAGCAATGAGTATCGGGCCTCACAGTCGGTAAACTTTTTGCTAAGGTAGTAAATAGCATGCTCTTTTCGGCCAGACTCGTCATGCTGCCCCAGCACACACCCCATTGAACTATCCAGTACTGTTAAGTATAAGATCAAAGGTCTTTCTTCAACGGGAGGCATCAGAATTGGTGACTCTTGGAGGTATTCCTTGATTCTTTCGAAAGCAGTCTGACATTCATCATTCCATTCTACCACTTGATCTTTCTTCAGCAGCTTGAAGATTGGCTCACAAGTAGTGGTCAAGTGTGAAATGAACTTGGCGATGTAATTCAGACGTCCCAAAAAGCCTATAACTTCCTTTTCTGTGCGGGGAGCCGGCATCTCCTGTATAGCCTTTACCTTGGAAGGGTCCACTTGAATACCCTTATTGCTAACAAAGAAACCCAGCAGCTTACCAGACCTTACCCCGAAGGTGCACTTGTTCAAGTTCAGCCTCAGCTTGTACATCTTCAACCTGTCGAACAGGTTCTGGAGATGGTCAAGGTGCTCTTCCTCAGTCTGGGACCTTGCTATCATGTCATCTACATAAACCTCAATCTCATGGTGAATCATGTCGTGGAACAAAGCGACCATGGCGCGCTGATAAGTTTCCCCAGCGTTCTTCAGACCGAAAGGCATTACCTTGTAATAGAAGGTGCCCCACTGTGTAACGAAGGTTGTCTTCTCCATGTCCTCCGGAGCCATCTTGATATGGTTGTATCCAGAAAAACCATCCATGAAGGAGAATATCTTATGTTGCATGGTGTTGTCGACCAGAACATCAATGTGAGGAAGTGGGAAGTCATCCTTGGGGCTCGCCCTGTTCATATCTCTATAGTCCACACACATCCGAACCTTACCATCCTTCTTAGGCACCGGAACAACGTTGGCGACCCACTACAGATAAGAAGTGACAGCTAAAAATCCTGGGTCGAACTGTTTCATGACCTCAGCTTTAATTTTCTCATACATCCCAGGGCGTATACGGCGAACCTTCTGTTTTACCGGAGGACAGTCTTCTTTAGTCGACAGGCGGTGTACCACAATATCAGTGTCCAAACAAGGCATATCTTCATAGGACCAGGCGAAGATCTCAACATAGTCGCGTAGCATTTATATCAACTGCTGCTTGACACTAGGCTCCAGATTTGCACCTATCTTGACCTCTTTCTTGTCTTCCTCTGTACCCAGATTCACTGATTCAACTGGCTCTTCATGAGGCTGTATGGCCCTTTCCTCCTGTAGTAACAGTCTAGCAAGTTCTCCGGGCACCTCACAATCATCCTCACCTTCGTCCTCGGCTTGGTTGATCGGATTTTCAAAGTCATAACTGGCAGTAGCAAAGTCGTTATCAATGGGATCCAGAGTGGATATGGATCTTCATTATGATACGTGAGTGTGTGTAAGAGAATAGCTGTTTTAATAGAGTGGGAGACAGAAAAGAAAAACAAAGAGCGCAAAATTTGTAATTCAAGAACGTCCAATGTTTTATTAATGATATATGAAAAATGACAAATAATAAGCCCTCACAAGCAAATCCCAGGTGCCTCGGGCAAGGCACCGGGTCGTAAAGTTTTGAAATGTCTATTACAACTCTTAAAACAAAAGTCAATTGCAGGGTAGATCCAGCTGTCGATGTCTGAATCTTCTTCACTATCCTCAATTGCATTAACTCCCTGATTGTTGATGTACAGAGGAGGTCTTCCAATCCGTGCGCACCTAACAGCCCTTTGAGCCCCTGTAGTAAAGCCCAAACCAAATTTGTCAGTTTTGTGCGTGAAATCAAGGAGCTGACCCCAATTTGTACACCCACCTTCTTCGATTACAGCCCTGACATCCTTGAGAGAAGCCATCTCCATCGGAGGTTTGTCGGTAGCAACTTCGGTTGACGCCAAAGTCTGAGGGACCTCCTCATAGTTCTGACAAGGGGTTTCGATGAACTCCCCATCCATCTCCACGTAGCGAAATGAATTAAGATGACTCACCATGTACTCCTCTTCACCCTGTACCGTGACAATCTTCCCCTTCACTGGATATTTTAGCATTTGATGGAGCGTGGAAGTCACTCCCCAGCCTTATGAATCCAAGGGCGGCCCAACAAGAAAGAATATGATAGTCTGATATCCATCACATAAAAGGTGGATGCAAAAGTCTGTGAGCCAACTTTAACAGGGATGTCTACCTCCTCGTGCACCATCCTTTTTGACCCGTCGAAAGCCCTGACCACAATATTGCTCGGCTTTATAACCAAACCTTCACAGTCCAAACGGTCTAATGCTTTCTTTGGCAGAACATTCAATGAGGACCCGGTATCCACCAGTACATGGGCCATAGTAGTGCCCCTACACTCGATCGAGACGTGCAGAGCATCATTATGATTTCTTCCTTTAGCAGTCAGATCTGCATCTGAGAAACCCAGCCATTGTCGGCAGTCAGGCTAGCTACGCAATCTTTGAATTGATCGGCTGAAGTTTCCTGCGGCACATGCGCAGTTTTGAGGAATGCAATTAGAGCCTTTGCATGGGCTTCAGAATACAACAACAAGGATAACATGGAGATTTTTGACGGGGTCTGCCCCAGCTGCTCGACTACTTTGTAGTCACTCTTCTTGATAATCTTCAAAATTTCTTCTATCTCTTGTTTAGAGGTTTCTACGATGATCTTCTTAGGTGCCTCCGTCCGGGCAGGCTCACCTATGATTTCTTTGCCCCGAGTCCCAGATGGCTCTGCGACAGGGGTGATAACTGGAATAGGAACTGGGATGGTAACTGATGTACTAGCAGATGGAATGACAACAGGTTTGTGGACAGCCGGAGGGGAAATCTCGGGAGAAAAGAGTCTTCCGCTTCTGGTGACCTTGCTAGCCCCGACAATATTGCTGATATCAACATCAGCTTCCGCACTCTTTAAGTCTTGTTTAACCCCATGGTAATATACATTGAAGATGTGAAAAACACAAGAAGGGGGGTTGAATTGAAAAACTTGGATCTAAAATAGCTTAAAGACACAGTATTTTTTTCCTGGTTCGTTTGATCTCAAACTACTCCAGTCCACCCGTCAAGGTGATTTCGCCTCTCTCCAATGAGGTCTTAATCCACTAATCTTAAAAGATTACAACAGCTACTTTAACAATTGTTAAAGTCTTCTTGAGTACAACCACAATCCGGTTAATCTCAAGGAATTCTTTTTACAATATGATTGAACAAAATGTGTTGTTGTTTTCTAACAAAACAGTTTATCACAACTGTGATAAATTACACAGGTTAAGCTTAGAATAAAGAATGAATTTGCTAGAGCTTGAATATGCGTGGTTTGGAATTCTTAGAAAATTGATGTGTGCGTCCGTACGTGCTTCTTTTTGCAAGCAGACTTGTTTATATAGACAATATAATGATGTTGTCCATAAAGCAAGTTTAATGATAATAACACACTTTCCTTTTGGAGAAGATCTTGTCTGAAGAAAGCCGTTGGCATTAGTTCTGTCTTGAATGTTCAGTAACGCTTCAGAGTCTTCTTTCCTTAACTGCTGATGACGCTTCAGAATATTGATGACTTGGATTTATATGCCTTTGTTCAGAATCAGAGTTTATTGTAATTAAGCGCAGGTTCTGGCCACCAATCTTCAGCGTATAATCTGATTTCTTCAGCATGTAATACTTTATAGCTTATCTTCTGATGCTGATCCCATCATAACTTCTGCATACATGAAACATATTTTTAAGGAGCATATTTGTTCTTTGTATATATATTCTTTGTATTAATTTATTCTTTGTATTTGTTATCATCAAAACTCTAATCAAGGGTTGTAGAATCAAACTATGTTCTAACAATCTCCCCCTTTTTGATGATGACAAAAACCAGATTTTTCAATTAAGAATAAAGAATAAAAAGTATAGAATTAAGAAGAAAAACTCCCCCTGAGTTGATTACTTCCCTTAAATTCCTTGAGTCTTTGAGCATCAGAATTTAACTGCGTCTTTCATCAGAGTTTTGTACCTATTCAAGCTTTTCAGAAGAAAGAAGTTAAGTAGTTCATAATGTTTGAGACTTCTGTCTCAGTAAGCCGTTATTGAAAATATCTTATTCTTTCTCCCCCTTTTTGTCAGTTATCAAAAAGGCTATATAATCAGAGCTAATAAGGATTTATATTAAAAATAAGAAGCAATGATAAGTAGTTCAGAACAGAAGCAATGTAAAACAAATATTACAGATAAACAGATTTTAAAACAAAAGAGAATCTAAGAGGGAGGAGGAAGGCGTGTGAACAAAGCTTCCAGCAAGCCCTTGATCTGGGTGTTGGTTTCCTCTTGTTTGCTCAAAATGCTCTTGATTTCTTTGTTTGTATCTTCCTGCTTGTCCAACCTTTCCTGAATAACAACATTTGCTCTCTTCAATTCTTCCAGAGTTTGCCTTTCATAGGAAGGAGCTGGAGAATCTTCAGTTTCTGGACGCTTCTCAGAGCATTCTGCAACTCGATCATTTTGAACCGATTCTTCTGCTGAGATCATCTCATCTGGAGCAGCAGTTAGAGTGAGACCTTCTGACTCTGGTTGAACTTTGTATGAGGGACGATGTTCTGACCAGGGAGCATTATCCAGAGGGAGAATCTCTTCCTTGAGCAGTTAGCTCAGAACTTGGTCTTCAAAAACCTTTAGCAGATTACTGAAATTTTATTGAACCTGTCCATAGCTCTGTTCTTGCAGCTTATGTGTTTCAGAACTTATCCATTTTCTGAAACTTGTCCAAAGATAATCAGAAGCAGCAGGATTTGTCATCTCTAGACTAGCTTGCTTCAAGAAGGTTATCCATTTCTGCATTTCTGTTTCAAACATCAACAAACTAGTACCAACATTTGGTGTGGTTTCAGATGGTGTTCGTTTTGGAATGGCAGTTTTGGTTTTGTTAGATATAGCAGCTAGACGTTCAAAAACGGTTGGATCAATGATAAGTCTTACGTTGTCATTTGGATTGCTCTTTGGTGAGGGAGTGGGAGAGTCTGGTATAATTATTGGACTGGTTGGGGAATTTGGTGGTGTTGATTCGAGAGAAGAAGGAATTTGTGGAATGTCCAGAATGGTAAGGGACAAACGGATGGCCAGAGGTTCAGTGATTCCTGGAATAGGGATTGTATCTGAATCTGAAGTAGGTTCTTTAGATTGGTTGGATTGAACATTGTGAGGTTCTGGTTCACAGGTTTCAGATGGTTGGTTCTCAGAAGTTTGAACTTCTGCTTGTGATTGTTCAGGTTGTGGTGATGGTGGATGAGGAATATCTTGTTTTGGAGAGTGAGGTAGTGGTATTTCTGGTTGTGGAGAGAGAGGAATATCTGGTAGTGGAATATTTGGTTGTGGAGCTTCTGTTGTAGTTTCGGAGTTTGGATTATCTGGGATTAGAGGATTTGGATTTTCTGGTGTGGGAGCTGAAATATCTTGGTCAAAAGATTCAATATCTGACAAAACTTTTGCAAGTTCTGGTTGAGTTGATTCAGTATTTGGATTGATAGGAATGGAGTGAATTTCTCTAAGACTTAGAGTTTCTGAGGGATCAAACCCTATGTCAAAATCATCAAAAGTTTGTGGGGTT
This sequence comes from Vicia faba, assembly GCA_948472305.1. NCBI lineage: Eukaryota > Viridiplantae > Streptophyta > Magnoliopsida > Fabales > Fabaceae > Vicia > Vicia faba. Next base: position 1,332,044,568 of record OX451737.1, on the reverse strand, counting down.
GGAGTTTCTGATTGGGTAGGTATGGGTTCAGATGTTGATATAGATATTGATTCTAAAACAGTAACAGAAGAAGGATTACCTTTCCTTTTAGCAGCTTTTGGAGTCCGCTGGGATGATCCTTCTGTTGCTGCCTTCCTTTTCTTATTCTTCTTCAAAACAACTTCTGGAGCCTCCTTTTGCAAGTCCTGGATGTTTAACCCTGGTGCAGTGCCATATGCCTTACACGCATCCAAATATCTGACGATTATCTCAGGCTTGGAGTCAATCTCAGAGAACATAGTAAAATCATCCAGAGGAATTCTTCTTGAGGGGATGGTTGCAAAAGAAGTAACGTTGGTTTCCTTCTTGATGTTCTCAATAATTTTCATCTTTTTCAGATTCTTTACATTCAGTGGCTTCCCAGCAGTTGCCTCTAGAGAGCTAATTTCCTGTGCTTTAGTTAGATGCTCTATCAGCCTATTCTCTGTCAGAATATTTGATATGAGTCTTCCAAGGGGTATCCAGTCCCTTTTGGTACGCTCATCTTCTCTAGTCTCCTTTACACTGGTCCTCAGATGATTGAATAGCAAGTGAGCAAGATTTACCTTAGGCTTCTTGGAGATAAAGTAGATCAGAAACTGCTGATCAATGTTTATGTAGTCAGGAGAGCTGGTTGGCTTCCTGTGGTTGATGCATCCCAGAATTATCTTAGCCCATATTTTGTGATGATCCTTCAGATCCCTTATCTTGCTGGAGGAAAGACCTAGAGTGAAAATTTCCCTTGCAATTGAAGCAACATCAGAACATATTTCAGCCATGTCTATACACCTGACACCTCCACCATTGTAACCTATCAGTCTTGCAATTAGGTCTTCAGTAATGACTATCTTCTTCCCCATTACATACGAAGTGACTTGATGGTTGGAGGATGAAGCATGAATCCATAATTCTTTCACAAGAATTGGAAACGTTGGACCTAGAAGACGGTCAAAATACCTGTTCCATCCTTGAGCATTGACCTCTTCAGAGAGATTGAATCCATTTTCTTGAAGACTTTCAAAATCCATAATCAGTTCTGAAAGAACTTCCAGGTTATCAATGGTCGTGAGTAGAGTTCTGAATGGTTCTTCGTACTGTTCCATAGAATCAGTTCCTTGAGTATTGGTGTTTAGGACGCTTGAAGAAGCCATGTTCACACAAGAAATTTGAGAAAGATGAAAGGGTTTTGAAAGTACGAACAGAAAACAATTAGAATGTATTGAGAGAGTAAAAGTGAAAGATTGTAAAGAGTGAAACTTGAGTTTAAATATATTTTTGAAAACATAAACTGTAAGAGAGAGAAATAATTAGTAATGATTATAAGCATTAATGACAACTGATTTTAGGGGATTCAGAAAGATATTGGAACGGTTACCCATGACATGTGTCTCAATGCACCCAATCAGCGCTTTTGACCTTTCATAAAAGTGAACACGTGTTCAGCCTCGGAAGGTAGCTGATGAATGGATGACAACTATTTGCTTACGTGAACAACACACTTCTATCCTTGAAATGAAACGCTCAGATCTTCATGGGTAGACTCTGATACTATTTGTGCTTCTAAAATTCTGAAGGCAGGTTGATCAGTAGTTCACAGAAAATAACTAAAATTCTGAAGGTTAAGATATGTAAGTAAAACAATTTATTCTGGGCAAAGCTTCATGCTGAGAAGTTTTAGAATGAAGTTAAACCTATCTTCAGAAAGAGGTTTTGTAAATACATCGGTCCATTGATGGTCTGTGTCAATGAATTTTAAATTAAGAATCCCTTTCTAAATATAGTCCCTAATAAAATGATGTTTTATTTCTATATGCTTAACCCTAGAATGCAAAATAGGATTTTTACTGAGACAAATAGCAGAAGTATTGTCACAGAGGATAGGGATGTTACTCTCAAATATATTGAAGTCCTCAAGTTGACTTTTCATCCAGAGCATTTGCATACTGCATCCGGCTACTGCTATGTATTCAGCTTCTGCTGTTGATAGAGCTATTGTGGATTGTCTTTTGCTGGACCATAAGATCAGATTTTCTCCCAAAAACTGGCAGCTTCCAGAAGTGCTTTTTACGTTCTACTCTGTCTCCAGCAAAGTTAGCATCACAGTATCCTACTAAGCTGTAATCACTTGATTTTCTATAAAACAAACCCAGATTAGCAGTACCTTTCAGATACTTGAAAATTCGCTTAACTGCTGTTAAGTGAGATTCTCTAGGATATGATTGGAATCTAGCACAAATGCAAACACTAAATAGAATGTCAGGCCTTGAAGCCGTCAGATATAGAAGAGAGCCAATCATACCTCTGTAGACCTTTTGTTCTACCTTTTTACTTACCTCTTCTTTTTCCAGAATGCACGTGGGATGCATTGGAATCCTTGAGGGCCTACATTCTGAGAGATCAAATTTATTCAGAAGTTCTCTGACATATTTGCTCTGATGAATGTAAGTTCCTTCTGGAGTTTGATTCATTTGAATGCCCAGAAAGAATTTTAGTTCCCCCATTAGGCTCATCTCAAATTTTGCCTGCATACATTTAGCAAACTCTTTTCCCAGAGAGGGTTTAGTGGATCCAAATATGATGTCATCAACATAAATCTGACATACTAAAATGTCATTCTTAACTGTCTTACAGAACAAGGTTGTGTCCACTTTCCCTCTAGTGAATTCCTTTTCTAACAGGAAGTTACTTAGTCTTTCATACCAAGCTCTGGGAGCTTGTTTCAGACCATAGAGTGACTTCTTTAGTTTGAAAACATATTCTGGATTTTTGGAACTTTCAAAACCAAAGGGTTGGTGCACATATACCTCTTCTTCTATATAGCCATTTAAGAATGTGCTTTTGACATCCATCTGATACAGAGTGATGCCTTTATTAACAACAAATGATATTAAAAGTCTGATAGATTCTAACCTGGCAACTGGAGCAAAGGTTTCTGTATAGTCTATCCCCTCTTGCTGACTATAACCTTGTGCTACCAGTCGTGCTTTGTTTCTGATGACTTCACCTTGCTCGTTCAGTTTGTTTCTGAACACCCATTTTGTACCAATGACGTTGAACCCTTTAGGTTTGGGAACCAGATCCCATACGTCATTTCTAGTGAATTGATTTAGCTCCTCTTGTATTGCCAGAATCCAGTCATTATCCAGAAGTGCTTCATCAATTGTTGTTGGTTCAATCAGAGAAACCAGTCCCATGAGGGATTCTTCAGAGTTTCTGAAAGTAGATCTTGTTCTGATTGGATCTTCCTTCCTTCCCAAAATTGTATCTTCTGGGTGATCAATGCTGCTTCTGGATGGTCTTTTCTGGAGTTAATCAACAGAAGGTGCTGGATTGCTTGTAGTGACTCTTTCTGCTGTTGAGGGAGTGTCTCTATTGATAGCCTCTAGTGAGTTGTCTTCAGTACCTGTGAGTTCAACTTCCATACCTGCAAGGAATTCATTATGCTTTGACTTTTGAGAGTCAAGCCTATCATCAAACCTAACACTGATTGACTCTTCAACAATCTGTGTTTCTGTATTGTATACTATGTACCCTCTTGAGCGTTCAGAGTATCCTAACATAATACACTTTTGAACTTTAGAGTCAAACTTGTTCAAATAATTTTTTGTATTCAGAATAAAACATGTAGATCCAAATGGGTGAAAATACGAAATGTTGGGCTTTCTGTTCTTCCACAATTCATATGGAGTCTTTTCTAGAATAGGTCTTCTGGAGATTCTATTATGAATGTAACACGATGTGTTTATTGCCTCTGCCCATAAGATCTTAGCAACGTTAGTCTCGTTGATCATGGTTATGGCCATTTCTTGCAATGTTCTGTTCTTTCGTTCTACAACTCCATTTTGCTGGGGAGTTCTAGGACAAGAGAAATCATGCAGAATGCCTTTTTCATTAAAGAATAATTCAAAATCTTTATTTTCAAATTCTCCACCATGATCACTTCTGACTTTGACGATTCTAAGATCCTTTTCATTCTGAACTTGGTTGCAAAAGGTAACAAACACAGAGTATGACTCGTCCTTATGTCTTAAGAACTTTACCCATGTCCATCTGCTATAGTCATCTACGATTACTAACCCATACTTCTTGCCACTGACTGAAGCAGTTTTTACTGGTCCAAATAAGTCAATGTGCAGAAGTTCTAATGGCTTAGAGGTGGAAACAACATTTTTGGATTTGAAAGTAGGTTTTGCAAACTTGCCTTTCTGACATGCTTCACACAGAGCATCTGAATTGAACTTCAAGTTAGGAAGTCCTCTGACCAGATTGAGTTTGTTAATCTGAGATATCCTTCTCATACTAACATGTCACAATCTTCTGTGCCAGATCCATTGCTCGTTGTTAACCGACAGTAGACATTTTACATTCTGACTTTTCAGTTCAGAAAGTTTTATTTTATAAATGTTGTTTTTCCTCTTTCCATTAAATAGGATAGTCCCATCTTTCTGACTAACAGCTTTGCATGAATTTTGATTGAAGATTATATCATAAGCATTATCACTTAATTGACTTATGGATAACAGGTTATGCATTAATCCATCAACTAATAAAACATTACTTATAGAGGGAAGATTTCCATTACCTATTGTTCCAGAGCCAATGATCTTTCCTCTCTGATTGCCTCCAAAGCCCACGTAGCTTCCAGGCTTAAGTTCCAGGCTTTGGAACATATGCCTTCTTCCCGTCATGTGTCGTGAGCAGCCAGAGTCCAAGTACCATGATTGGTGTCTTTGCTTTGCTGCTAAGGATATCTGCCACATGTATGATTTTATCCTTAGGTACCCACATTTTCTTGGGTCCTGATTTGTTAGTTTTACCAAAATTCTGGTTGAATTTTGGTTTGGCAGAATAATCACTACTTGTGTATTTTATGTCATGTGTGTTCCCATATATAAAGTATGAATCAAGTGGAGTGCGTTTTATAACTAAGTCCATGGAATTTTTTGGTGTAGGTACGTTACCTTGATATCCTATCCCTTTTCTTCCATTTCTGCTAACTCCATAGATCATTGAAGCCATCTTGCTTCTGTCTATGTTTTTAGCTAGAAACTTCTGAAAGTTGTGATCATACTCTTTGATGATCTCATCAGCATTGCTGGGAGTTTCAAGGATTGTTTCCTTCTGAGAGTTTTGCAACTGGTTTTCTAATTTTAAATTTTTTTCTTTTAACTCAGAATTCTCCAATCTGAGACTCTCAGTCTTATCAGAGTCAGAGGCAAGATTCCTTTTCAGGTTTCTGAATTTGACTCTGATCTGCTGATACCTTTCCAGAATTTCATTAAGGCTTTCATCAAGTTCAGCCTTAGTAAAGTTTATAGTAAAGTCAGGGAATACCTCTTCAGTGTCTGATTCTGAGTCTGAACCAGAAGCTTCACTGTCTTCATATACGTTTGCCATGAGAGCTTTGTTTGCTCTTTCATCATCTGATTCTGAGTCAGCTTCAGATGTGTCAGAATTATCCCATGTAGCCATGAGGCTTTTCTTCTTTTCCTTGATAAACTTCTTTTTGGGCTTCTCCTTCTGAAGCTTTGGGCAGTCACTTTTGTAGTGCCCTTGCTCGTTACATTCATAACAGATGATGTCTTTGTTGTTTGGCTTTCTGTATCCTGAAGAACCTTCAGATCTTCTGGGTCCAGAGGAGGATTCTGACCTTCTCTATCTGGAGGAAGATTCATTCTGATTTTCTGATCTTCTGGGATTCCTAAACTTCCTTTGCCTCTGCTTCCATAGTTGGTTCACCCTTCTGGAGAGGAGAGACGGTTCATCTTCTTCTGATGAGGATCCATCAGAGGTTTCTTCCACAGCCTGCAAAACTTTGGAGTTAGATTTTTTGTTAGATTTTAAAACTAATGGCTTACCTTGCTTTTGAGGTTCATCTTCTTCTAGCTCTATCTCGTGACTTTTGAGGGAGCTGACAAGTTCCTCCAGAGAGATTTTGTTGAGATCTTAGGCTATCTTAAGAGCTGTGACCATTGGCCTCCATTATTTTGGCAAGCTTCTGATGATCTTCTTAACGTGATCAGCAGTAGAATACCCTTTGTCAAGAACTTTTAGACCAACAACAAGAATTTGAAATCTTGAAAACATAGTTTCTATTGATTCACTATCTTCCATCTTGAATGCCTCATACTTCTGAATGAGCGCAAGGGCTTTGGTTTCTTTGACTTGAATGTTTCCTTCATGCGTCATTCTTAGAGAATCAAACATATTCTTGGTAGTTTCTCTGTTTGATATTTTTTCATATTCTGGGTATGAGATGGCGCTGAGGAGAATTGTTCTGGCCTTGTGGTGGTTTCTGAATTCACGCTTTTGCTGATCAGACATCATTTTCCTGTCTATCTTCTGACCACGTCCATCCACTAGATGCATGTATCCATCAGTCACCATGTCCCACAGATCAGCATCATGGGCCAGAAAGAAACTCTCAATTCTGTCTTTCCAGTAGTCAAAGTTCTCTCCATCAAAGACTGGAGGTTTGCCACTGAATCTGTCCCTTTCTTCATTGTTGTCATTGTTGATGTTTTGGCTTGGTCCCTCCATAGTGTTTTTATGATGCTGGATCTTGTACTGACACGGTTAAGTGTTTAAGCTCAGAACCAGGCGCTTTGATGCCAATTGAAGATGTGAAAAACACAAGAAGGGGGGGTTGAATTGAAAAACTTGGATCTAAAACAGCTTAAAGACACAGTATTTTTATCCTGGTTCGTTTGATCTCAAACTACTCCAGTCCACCCGTCAAGGTGATTTTGCCTCTCTCCAACGAGGTCTTAATCAACTAATCTCAAAAGATTACAACAGCTACTTTAACAACTGTTAAAGTCTTCTTGAGTACAACCACAATCCGGTTAATCTCAAGGAATTCTTTTTACAATATGATTGAACAAAATGTGTTGTTGTTTCCTAACAAAACAGTTTATCACAACTGTGATAAATTACACAGGTTAAGCTTAGAATAAAGAATGAATTTGCTAGAGCTTGAATATGCGTGGTTTGGAATTCTTAGCAAATTGATGTGTGCGTCCGTACGTGCTTCTTTTTGCAAGCAGACTTGTTTATATAGACAATATAATGACGTTGTCCATAAAGCAAGTTTAATGATAATAAAACACTTTCCTTTTGGAGAAGATCTTGTCTGAAGAAAGCCGTTGGCATTAATTCTTCCTTGAATGTTCAGTAACGCTTCAGAGTCTTCTTTCCTTAATTGGTGATGACGCTTCAGAATATTGATGACTTGGATTGATATGCCTTTGTTCAGAATCATAGTTTATTGTAGTTAAGCGCAGGTTCTGGTCACCAATCTTCAGCGTATAATCTGATTGCTTCAGTATGTAATACTTTATAGCTTATCTTCTGATGTTGATCCCATCAGAACTTCTGCATACATAAAACATATTTTTAAGGAGCATATTTGTTCTTTGTATATATATATATTCTTTGTATTAATTTATTCTTTGTATTTGTTATCATCAAAACTCTAATCAAGGGTTGTAGAATCAAACTATGTTCTAACATACATCAGCACCATAGTGCCAAGGGACAGCCTTATCCGAAGTGTATGGGATAGGACCAGGGACAGTAATTATTAACGGAGCAATTCTTGGGACGGGTGTAATCCTAACAGGTTTTCTCGAGGAAACCTTGGAAGGATTGGCGGAAATGGTTATGATGGCAACATCTTCAACTGGAACTAACGAAATCATAGACTTTTCGAACAGGATCTCTTTATTATCCATCAGGCGATGAACACTTGATTTTAATAAGCAGCAACCAGCAGGCAGAATTGAACATATGTGGCAACCTTCACCACAGCCCGGAAATAAACCGGCTAACAGCAAATTCTTCTTAACTGTCATCAAAGGAGTAGAAATTTCTTCCATGGAGGTCACAAATAAATCATCGTCTATAGCATTCACTCCACGACCGTGTTTGGGCATGGGAGCAGTTATGACATTGGGCTTCTTAGGAGCGTCAAACTCAATCTCTTTGGCTTTGATCAAGTCTTGCACCTTGTTTTTCAAGGCCCAATAGTTGTTTGTATCATGACCTGGACTTTCGGAGTAATAGGCGCAGCGGGCATTCGGGTTATAATGGGAAGATGTGGTGTTGGGGTTCTTCGGGGCCTCCCTCAGAGTTACTAGGTTGGTCTTCAATAACTGTGGTAGAATTTGAGTCAGGGTCATATTAAGCCGAGTGAATTGCCTTTGTGGTCTTTCCACCCTTTGTTTATTGTTGCGTTGTGGAGCAACTGTGGCTCTTGATATCACTACCGCATTTACTGCTTGACGGTGTTCAGGTTTGCTTTGGCCCCTCGGGCCGTAGACTGCACTAGATTATTTCTTACCGGTGAAATGCTTCTTTACTGAACTTGGTGAAGTATCCTTCTGTATTTTACCACTTCGAATGCCAGCTTCTACTATCTCTCCAGTCAAGATCAACTCAGTAAACCCGGACGACGAACTGTCGATCAGATGATTGAAAAATGGACCAGACAACGTCCCTAGAAACATGTCAACCAACTCCCTATCAGACAAAGGGGGTTGGACTCTTCCAGCCAAGTCTCTCCACTTTTGAGCATAGTCCTTAAAACCTTCACTATCACCCATAGACATACCCTGGAGCTGAGTATGAGTGGGAGCAAGGTCGACGTTATACTGATACTGCCTGTAAAAAGCAGCAGCATGGTCTTCCCAGTTTCGGACATTGGCTTCTTTCAGTTGATAAAACCATTCAAGCTGAGTCCCTGACATACTATCTTGAAAGAAATGCACCCACAAATTTCTATCAGCAGTGTGGGGTTGGATTTTCCTGACATACGAGCGGAGATGGAGTTTTGGACAGGACACCCCATCGTACTTGGCAAAAACCGGAGCTTTGAACTTATGAGGGATCACCACTCCTGATACCAGTCCTAGTTCTCTGAAACCCAAACCAGGGATCTTCTGAATCTCCATAGCACTCAGACGGTCTTCTAGTTGCTTGTACCTATCCTCAGCAGGAGGATATTATTCATCATCGTAATCCGTATCATTATCAGAAATTGCTGGACTAGGGTCCTTTGTCCTTTCTTGGTTATCCCCGTCTTTGGATGAGGAGGTCAGATCAGCTGATTGTCTTATCCTTTCTCCGAATCTTCTACCCATGTTCAGAATACCAACCTTCTTCTTCTTCTTCTCTTTCAGAATCAGAGTCTTCAAATCCTCTTGCCCTTTAGTCAAGCTTAAGAACATCTGTTGGAATTGGGCGTTCTATACCTGAAGATCTTTGATGGCTTGATTAGAAGACATTTCTGCTGAAATAAACAGCGAAGAATATGAGAAACCTGTAATGGTACCTGTAATGGTGTGCATGATAATGGGATGCACATGTAATGATTTCAAAGACTTTGGAAAATTTAAATTTGCAAACCAAAAATAAACAAACTTTATTAGATTAACTTGTAAAAGGTTCAACAATTCCTTTTGAGGCGTTACAAAGAAGTAAATGGAAAACAAATCTAAAACTAGAATAGCAAAATAAGAAATCCCATGGACGCTTCCTCTTTGTACTGACGTAGTCATTGATCACTCTTTCTTCCTCGAGCTGCCTGGTGAGCTTCAAAATCTTCCTTTCTTGCTCATGGTACTTTTCCCGGTAAGTATCCCTCTCCTCTTTCAGCTGAATCCAAGACCTCTGCAATGCCCCAAGATCAGTGTGCATGTAAGGATAAAGAACTATGTAAGGAACGCCTTCTTCATTAGTGGGCTCCACAATCACTGGCAATACGGCTTCATAAGGCATCCCAAGCTTATGGGCACGAGCTCAGACCCATTGTAGGTCTATTATGTTCACCATGCTCCAAGCTCGTATAAACCTCTGGCGGTGCTCGTCAACGTCCTCCTTGTAGTCAAATGCAATATTCTCAAGAAGTAGCTCATGGGGACCATCTCTCCGAGCACGACCAAATTGTTGCAAAGCTAGACAAGGATTGTAGTTTATCCCCCCTCTGATTCCAAGCAATGGGACATTAGGGTATCCCCCACAACGATCAATAACGGCAATGTCTTCCATAGCCCGGGAACACCAAAGAATGTCTGTATGGGCAAGTGACATTATCCTGTAGGACCAACCCAAACCTTCTTCATTCTTCAGCACAGACTTAGGGAGGTGCGAAATAAACCACCTCGACAGCAACGGCATGCAACACATAAGAGTCCCTCTTATACGCACAGTACGAGTGTAGAGGGCATGCAAGATATCACCCAGTAGAGTAGGCACGGGATTCCGAGAAAGGAAAATCTTGACCGCATTCACACCCACGAAGTAATTCGGATTCAGGAAGAGAACCAACCGTAGATAAGGAGAGCCAAGACATCTTCAAAAGCCTGAAAATCCAAATTATCCCTGAATAGCTAAGCCTGGTCTATCATAAATTTGGCTAGGAAACCTTCGACCCCGCTTCGTGTTTCCCAATTGGATACTACATCAGCCCGTTTCTGATGCAGAGCTGAGGCAATGTCTTCTGGTCTGGGAACCTCTTCCATACCTGTGAAGGGTACCTGCTCAAGGATGGATATGCCCAATAAGTGAGAGAACTCTTCCAAAGTGGGAACCAGCTGGTAATCTGGAAAGGTGAAGCAATGATGCACAGAATCGAAGAACTGGAAAAGTACACTCATCATCTGCTCATCAAGCTTTGAGGTGACCAGGCTAAGAAGCTGACCATGTCTCTTAATGAACATAGAAGTCTAAGAAACTCTTGAGGCTAACTCCTTAAGTTGAGCAGTTATTTGCACAAAGTTAACTCGGATGGTATTTCTGCGCACAGAAGCCATAATCTGCAAAATAGAACAAAGATAAATTCCCCCGGTCTTTGAAATGGTTAGTATAATGAAGTATGAATGCCATGTTATGATGCATGATGTCATGATAAAACAACATGTATAGCAGATAACAGGCATGGCAAAGGCAAACAAATCACACAAAAGCCCTTAAGTTCTTGAAGTTCAGTTGGTTTCAACCTGTCCTAGCAAAAGTAACCGGGTTCTAGAGGAACTCAATATCACTAACCATCCTCCATCGGTCATGGTTTCAGCTCACGCAATCTTTTCTTGCAGCCGGAACTATCTCGAGAGTATGGTCTCAATGAGTGTAGCATCGAGTATCAACCAGGTCTCAGCTTTACACTGAGGCCGGCTATCTCACTACTTTCTAATGGCCAGGTTGGTTGATTAAAGGTTCTAAGGTCAGTTGATGCTTAACGACACACGCAGCAGCCTCGTAATCTCCTCGTTTCTCCACAAGAGATACCGGTACCAACCAATGTGCAACATGAACGTAGCTACTGCTTTAACCATATCGGTATACGATGTACAGTTCCCTCACAGTCTATTGCTACTTACCTAAAAGGTGTCCCCATATCCGAATTAGGATCTATAGTAACTCCCAAACAAAACCTTTAAAAGTAAAGCAACCAAAACAAACAAGAGAAGCAAATATGATGAACTAGATCCTAAGGTATACCCCACTTATTAAGCATTCCCCAGCAAAGTCGCCAGTTCTGTGATACGGTGGCAGAACCGACTGTTTTGAAAATGCTGGTTTGCGTTTTGCATTTTGTATTTGCAAAATGTTGCGGTAAGCAAGAGTTGCCACTGACTTTTATTTCATCCAACCGGAAAGGAAAAAAGCACCCAAAAAAATCCTTTTTCGAGATATTCTGAGTACGGGGGGTAGATTATAGAAAGGGAAGGTGTTAGCACCCTTTCTATCCAGGGTTTTCCATGGGCTCTTAGGTACTTGCTCATCTTTAAAAATTGCTCGTGTGTGTTTGTTTTGAAATGTTTTGTTTTACTTCGTTTTAACCCTTATTTCTGTCCTCAAGAGTGTTACGAAGTTGTTTTTGAAAACTTTGTTTGAAAAAAGTGTTTGGTGTGAAAAAGTTTGATTTAAGCAAGTACCTACTAGCATCTACCTACTTGAAAAAGGATTGTTTCTATTCTTATTTCCTTTAGACAGTGCTATCCTACTATTGAGAAATAGGTAGCATCATCGTTGGAGTTGTAAGGGTCAATTCGAAAGGGACACACGATCACTAAAGCAATGTTAGGATGTCTTAGTAATAACCCTAGAGTCTTAAGATCATATTCGAGGCAACATTTCCGAGGCAACCTTTCCGAGGCAACATTTCCGAGCGGGACATTTGATCTTTGTTTAAACAGGAGGGCAACCACTAAGACACCCTATACTTAATGATCGTTTACCGAAGGCAACGGAAGTGAGAGTATACCCTAAGAGTGCGCATGTGCGAGTGATTTGATTCCAGTTATTATCTTTGCACATTAGGGTTTTCTAGCCATTTTAAATTATCATTCAATCTTGTCATACAATCCTATTAACATACATCTAAACAGTTAATATTTGTGAGAAATAAAATGCGAGAAATAAAACCTATGCTATTACAAGGCTTCGGGGTAGGGATTAATTACATAGCCAAAAAAACCCGTAAAAGACGATAAGTAAAGAAAATCCTAGATTAAACTATTACATAATGTAGACAGTTACATTAATATTGCAAAAATAATAAACGCGTGCGATGAATCGAAAACGAGAGATTTAGGGTTTTGACCCCAACTACCTAATTGTAATTTAAAAGGAAAATCATTTTTTTGTCGTTTTTGATTATTTGGGAAAATAAAGTTCAATTGAATAAAAATAACCTAATCACTAATTAATTTTAGTTAAGAAAAATAATTAAATTAACCTATCTTTTTGTATTTTTTATTTTTGAGAAAAGAAATAAAAATTAAATTAACCCTAATTTTTTCTAATTGATTTTAATTATTATAAAAAAAGTTAGAATTACCCTAGATTAAATTAAACTAATATTAAATTAAATTTGATAAAATAAAACCTAATTCTAATTTTTGTGAAATTCTTGATTTTATGATTTTGTGAAAAAAGAAATTAATTTTGGTTAAAAAATAAATAAGAAAATTAAATGAAATAAAAGAAATAAATAGAAAAGAAAAAAAAATGGGCCTGAATCAGCAAGTAGCAAGAGAGGGGGTGTTGTTTGCAATTCTGGCCCCAACAAGCTCCTGGCCCCATTGACTTTGCTAGATCCTGTGGGCACGCTTGACTCAGGCATATGGTGGACCTTCAAGGGGAAGGCCTAAGATCTGGCTTGTTGGTGATCTGATGGTTGGATGCTGATGATGCATGGTGGACTCATGGGATACCAGCGCACCTGACCATGTAAGGAAAAATAATATGAAGCTAAAGTTGGGACTTGGGGATCGAACCCTGGTCCTTGAGCATTATCCCCTTGCCACGCTGCCAGCTGAGCCAGAATGATTAGTTGTCATTACAATAGCAAACAATTATTATATAATATAAACAAAAAGCTAATCTTTGAAACGCGCGAATATTCAAATTGGCAAGCCATGGAGTGCCACGTATCCTTCTTCTTCCTCTCACCATCGCTGTAAGTTTCATGGCTTTTACCTACGGACATTAAGTGTAGGTATAGCCCCTGTGTATTTCTAAAACCTTGTACACGCATGATAAATCAAAACCAATGGTACCAATCAACTTGTTTCAACCTCACGAGCATCATGGAACCATTATCACTGGCCAATTTTCCCTGTACAAGAAAACCCTAAAAACGAAGAAAAAACCCTAGCCATGGCACTTTTCTGTACAGTCAATAAAAATACAATTGGATATAGCCATTAGCTTGCAAACATCTCAAGGATTACAAATACGTCAATTAATCATGCTAAATATGCCAGAATTAACATATTCAAATTCAAGAAAATATGCAAACCGTGTGACTCTTACAGGGCATTTCAAGGCGTGGGGAAGCTTGCTAGCGATTGAAACACGATCCCGGGGAGTCCAGCAATTGATTGGTATGATTGGAATAGCTTGAGATGGCCTGAAACTTGGAAATCAGTTTGCACTTTTTTCTTGAATTTTTGCAATTTGTTCTTTGCCTTTGCACGCCTCTAGCCTCCTTTTTTTGATCTGCACTTGTTCCTTATGTATACTAGAGTGTATTAGGGTTGCAATTTTGTATCAAATCTCTTCCAATTATGAATATTTATTCATGATTCAATCCTTGCACAAAATCTTTTCAAATCAAGCAAATTCAATCTTTTTGTGTCCATGTGAAGCCTTGCATGATTGGATCTTGTCTCCAGCTGTATAATGAACCTAATCATGCATAAAATCTCAAGATTTAATTAGTTTTTGGTATTTTTAGGCCTTTTAGCAATTGACTGAGCAAGCTTCCTCTGCAAGGCTTGAAACTTGACATAGATGATCTTGAGAACATATTAGGACAATGGTGAGCATTTGGGATCCTTTGGACTCAAGCATCTTGATGCAAAATGAAACCCTAATTTGGGGTAGACTGCCTTAGGAGAGAGTTTATCTGGTCAACTCTTGGACTTCCTTGAGCAATTTGAGGACCTTACTTGAAATGTATTGCTAAATATAGGAGGGAAAATTTTGGGGTACAACAACAGTCACATACAAAGACTGGCATGAGATGCTACCATTCGCTCTCCATGGGTATCGTACCACAACGCGCACATCAACCGGGGCAACACCCTACTCTCTGGTATACGACATGGAGGTTGTCTTGCCTATTGAGGTCCAGATCCCCTCTCTGATAATTATGAAGGACGCAGGGTTGAACAAAGACGATTGGATCCAGACTCGACTTGATCAACTAAACTTGATTGATGAGAAAAGGCTTACTTATGTCTGTCATGGTCAAATGTATCAAAAACGGATGGTCAAGGCTTTCAATAAAAAGATCTGACGACAAGTGTATCAAGTTGGGGATCTGGTGATCAAACGTATCATACTACCGCAAGGTGATCCCAGGGGAAAATGGACTCCTACATACGAAGGATCGTGTGTGACCAAAAACATATTCTCTAGTGGAGCAATGATCTTGACCACCATGGATGGCGACGACCTTCCGCACCATGCAAACGCAGACATAGTCAAAAGATACTACGCATAAGAGACCTGCTAGGTTGACACACCTAGGAAAAACATGGGAATCCCGTCGAACTAAAAATGTTCGGGAAAAAATTAGGGATAAAACAAAAAAAATGTACACCCGGCAAGTTGAAAACCCGAAAGGGCGGCTTGGGCAAAAAAAGGGTTTCCCGGTGGACTGAAAACCCGAAAGGGCGGTCCAGGAAAAAGTTAGGGAATTAAAGCGTATGACTATGTCCCGTTGGATCACCTTACGTACAACCTTTGGCTTCAACTGAAAAACTCAGAGGTGCTAATCAATTCAATCGTCTTCGGACGAGGCAACAAATAGACAAGATGCTCGGAGATACGAAGGCTATAGCAGAATGGGACCCCCATGGGATTATTGCACATAGTTATCTTTTCTTTGTATCAAAATTTTCATTTTTTTATGACAGCATTCTCTTACTAGAATGTTTGTCTCATTGTACAAAAATACTTACTCAAAGTCAATACAAAGATATCCCTTTGAAAGTGCAAAAACTATCTGTTTTTCTTTACGCTTGTGTTTTGTTTACAAAAACGTCCAATGATTCATTGTTGAACATATGCATTTGAACATAATTACTGTTTACAAATAAACAAAATAAAAGACGATCGCTGATGGCTTTAAGGGATAGGGAAATATCTCTAAGTTTATCTCCATAAAGTTCCCCATAGTGTGTAGTTTAACCCCCAGCGGAACAAAGCTTCAAGTTTATCAATCCCCTGTAGAAGTCGCCAAATTTCTCAGAATTCCCCAACCGGGAACTTTCAAATAGTACGGGGCACTCCCCTTACAACAGAGTTTATTTCTCTAAAACGAAAATTCATCAACACTTCAACTTCAAGACATGAAGACTTACATATCCTCAGCAGCAGTCAGGGATTTATTTTCCCTAATCCAACAGCAGTCAGCAGATTAGCTCGCATACGTATACACCACATCCATATATCATAAACATTGATTACACAAATGCATCATACCATGCATTTCATACAACATGACTTTTCATATTAGCTAACATTTTATCTTTTTCAGGATAAGATTAATCAACAGCCACCATTAACAATGTTCCAAGTCTTCAGATATAGTACAAATACGCTCTAGACATGGATGCCATTCTGATACTCATTCAGATTCAGTCTTCAGATACAGTTCAGATACGCTCCAGACACGGATGCCATTCTGATACTCATTCAAATTTCTTCTCAGATATAGTACATATACGCTCCAGACATGGATGCCATTCTGATACTCATTCAGAGTTAACTTTCAGATACACTCCAGACACGGATGCCATTCTGATACTCGTTCATATTCCTTCTCAAATATAGTACAGATACGCTCCAGACACAGACGCCATTCTAATACTCATTCAGAGTCAACTTTCAGATACAGTTCAGATATGTTCCAGACACGGACGCCATTCTGATACTCATTCAGAGTCAACTTTCAGATACAGTTAAGATACTCTCCAGACGCGGATGCCATTCTGATAACTCATTCAAAATTCAACTTTCAGATACAGTACAAATACGCTCCAGACACGGACGCCATTCTGATACTCATTCTTTCAGCTTACAAATTACAATTCAACAATCACTCTTGGATGGCATCTACAAGTCCATCTCCAACAACTTTCTATCACCTCTCCAAATGGCATCTTTAAGCCCATTCCTTCTACCATCACATTGTCGAGTGCAAATTTCTGGGCACTCTAGTGTCTAATCGTCTTCCATCTTCGAGTCACGAATGGAAAAACATGTCAATCTAACTCTTCAGGCTTAAGAAGATTGAACAGGGGAAGCTGTTGTACCCCGAAATTTTCCCTCTCACTTATCAAGAATTTTCCCACAAGATCTCCTTGGGCTCAAGACTGCATTAGGGTTTGATCAGCTCAAGACACCTCTTTATGCCCTGATGACCAAAATTAGGGTTTGAGATTGCACAAGGATTTTTGGACTTCCAATTCCCCATATGATTTTCATGGATCATTATGGACCCCCAAGGTTACTTATGTCAAGTTTCAAGCCTTGGATCACACTTTTAATCAGTCAATTAAGCAGTTGACCTAAAAATCAGTTGTATTGGGGAAAAGTCAATTATGGCCAATCCACAATAAAACTTCATAATTTTTGGTCCACATCAACATTTAAAACTCATATGTGTCATTTGATCAAGTTTGGACCATAATTCCTCAAGAAAATTGATCAAATCTTCAAAAGGGCAAAATGGTCAAAATTAGGGTTTTGACTGGGAAAGGGCAATTTTTGATTTTTGACCTAGCAAATGGTCAATTGGTTTAAGGCATGATATCAAGAGTCCAATTGCATCATTTTGACCTAATTACATGGTTTAAAACATTGCAAGTCCTTTGGATTGACAGATGAATTTTGTAGTCAACTGATCAAAAGTCAATTGTATACTGAAAAGTCAAACTTTGACTTTTTGGTCAAATTCAAGTGCCAAAGATCATAATTCATCAAAAAATGTCAAAATATGAAACTTATTCATCAAGAAATCAAAAATTCGAGATTTCATTTTGAAAAGTCAAAATTTCTAAACTTAGAAATTTTTCTGTTGGAAATTTCATGTTTTTTCATAACTTTGAGCCAAATTTTCACCATGATGCAAGATGATTCAAGAAAAACTTCCAACATGAAAGTTGTAGATATCCATGAAATCTACAACTTTTCTTTACACAACTCCTTCTAAAAATGCTTAGATCTTAAATTATGATTTTATGAACATAGGGTCATGAAACTAAACACTTAGTGAAATTTTGCCCTAATTTAGCCAGGATTTTGACCTAACTTCATGACATTTTTCACATAGTTCCAAGGGGAATATTCAAAAGAAATTCAAAGATGGGTTGTATAGCACATTTCAAGCTTTCCAAAATATCCAATAACTCCTTGAGATCATTCTTGAGGAGGGAGAATCGAAGAGATGAAATTATGGTTTTGTCACTTGAATTACAAGTCATTTTTGATGAACACATGAACCAAATCCATGCTAGGCTGCATAATCTTTGCTTTTCATTCCTCAAGCTTGTTTGTCACTTCATATTATATGTTTACATAGCTGTTAGAGCTTTGATCCAAGCAATTGAGCTATTGTCCAAGTTGCATTTCCATTTATGGCACAAAGTTAACAATGTCATTCTTGTAAAGCAAGCTTTTGCATAAAGTTCACATTGAGCCTCTAACTTGTTCCCTCTAATCACACTCCATCCACAAAGTCATAAGCAAGCTTGTTTAAAGCATAACCACTCTATCTTAGCAAGTACACAAGGCATGGAAACTTGTTTTGTCAAAAAATCACATGTTTAACTTAAACATATAAATTTGAATTCTGATCAACTAGAGCACTTAAAACTTGTGCTTATAAATAGAGTCACTATTTGTGAGCTAGAACACGAGTTTTAACACCCTGAAACACTCCAAAATTCCCTCTAGCCAGAAATTGCACAAAAAACTCCATTGATACACAGTTCTGACCTTAAACTTGTATCTCTCATTTCCCTCGTGCGTTTTCCCTCAAATTCATTCCTAAATCTTCCTTACACAAAATACAACTCATCCCCATGCTTATTCCAGAACTATAACACCATTTACCATAACTTCCATAACCAAAAAATAGAGTCTGCAACTTGACTTCTCCAAGACATTTCAACCATCCATTGTTCAAGCTAATCATTGCATTAGCTTCCTAGGACCTCAAGGAAGCTAACCTGATCATCACCATCACTTGAAACAAGCTTAAACTCAAAACACGATTTCCAGTTTTGAGGTAAGTTTTATCAACTTGGAACTCTTTATACAGGCATCATCAATAGTTTATTGGTGAATAAAACATGTAGATATCATTGCCCTAAAGCTAACCATGTCCTTAGTTTCCATTAATTTTGCTTGAGCTTAGAGAATTTTGAAACTCAAATTTCTGAAAGTTTTAGGGTTCAGATTAGGGCCATTAAAATTCTTGCTTATCTTTGATCTATAGTTTTAATACTTTACATTTCTGGAATCGTGAGAAAATTTGCTACAAGTTTCATGTTTACAATTTTCATTTTTAATGAGAAATGAGCAAGTTACAGTAGGTTTGGCTGGAGGTTGAAGATGAAGTCTTCAGGGGACGTTTTGCCTTACATATTTATTGTTTCATTTGTATTAACGGATGTATAGCCACCCCAGTGGTAGAAGCGCGCGCCTGTAACCTATGGGACCTAGGTTCGAGCCCCAGTGGTACCCTTTTCATTTTTTAATATTTTTACAATTCTGACTCTTTTTTTGTTTGGCAGGCGCTGGGCCCTTTGGGCCTGGCTTATTTTTTTATTTTTGCTAGTTGACCTCCCTGTTTCCCATTGACACCCCTGGCCCAAATTTATTTATTTTTATTTTTATTTTCATTTTTATTTTTCTTAAATATATTTTCTAAATACTAAAAAAATCATAAAATACAAAAATGGTATATTTATATTTTGCCTTATTTTATTCTATTTTTCCACAAAAAAATATTTTTATTTATCATACTTTATTTATTTTATTAAGTAAACCTCATAAACTTAATTAATATTACTTTATTTATTTATTTTTCTTCACACCATTTAAAATATATTATTTTAATATAAAAAAGACTAAAATATTTTATAATACTACAAATATTTTTAAGATAAAAAAATACAAAAAAATACTTTTCTTAAACTTATTTTCTTTTGATTAATTAATAGAACTTGGTTTTCATTTAAAATATTTTCTTAATAAATTCAAACTTAATTAATTATTTTCTTTATTTAATTAGGTTAAGACAAAAATCTTTTTTCATGAAAACCAAACAAAATTCCTTTTCTTTACATTTTGCATCCTTGTACATTTATTAATTTTTATACTTTGTATTTATTTAATTCCTTGTATATTCATACCAATTCAATATGGTTGTAATAGATTAATTAGGGTTTAAATTCTTGCAATCCCCATTCAACTTGTACACCCCCCCCCCCCCCCCCACACACACACACACACAAATGTTGTAATAGTATAGTAACTTTAAATTTCATAATTTATCGCTTTTATATAACATGCTAGTAATTAGGGTTTGTATGGATAGACTAAAAACCAATTGTTAGAAAACTCTAATTCAAGACAAAAACAAGCATGAAAATGATACACTTGCACACAAGCACCTCTAGGGTTATTCCACTTGGTTGCCTTATACAAAATGGCCATATTACGCCCGTGAGGTATCTTAGCAAAAACAAGCAAATACAAGATCATGGTCCCTCGATGACGCTATCTAAGTTGCCTTACAAATGATCTTAGTCCCTCCAAAAAAATGCTAAGATACCTTGCAACATTGCTAATCATGGTTATACGATGACCCACGCCCGTCCCCTTTACATCCAAAGATAGGATTGTTTACCAAATCAATGGTAAGACAACAATGTCAAAGGAAAAGAAAATGAACAAAAAAGACATTTGACTAGGTAGATTGCTCCTAATTACTTTCTCCATTTCAAACAAACATCCTTACTATTTAAAAAAAACACTTACACTTTCAAAACATCTTACAAAACTTGAAAACATTTTCAAAAGATAAACATCTTTGTATACATTCTTATGAACGAGAATCATTATAAAGATTGCCTAAACAATGGCCTCTTTACAAAATACTTTCAAAAAACCACACAAATCACAATTTCAAACAAAACAAAAAGCAAGTGATCTAGCAAGTAACTAAGAGCCCATGGAAAACCATGGATGAAAAGGATGCTAGTATCTTTCCTTTTCATAATCTACCCCCCGAGCTCAAGAAATAATCTCAAAGGTCTTTCCTGTGCTTTTTCACCTTTCCTTTTTTGGATGAAAGAAAAGTCGGTGACGACTCTTGTTAACTGCAACATTTGCGATCAAATGCAAAACCCTTAAGTCAGTTCTCCCACCGTATCGCAATGAGAAACCTGCTTTGAAACCTGTTTATGCAATGATATGTATGACTTTTGCATGTAATGTTTTCACGGATTTCTAAGACTTAAATTTGCTTAAACAGAAAGAGAACAAACGTTAATTGCATTAAGAAGTTTTAACAATCACAATGATGCCTCTTGGGCTTACAAAGGAAGTAACAAAGCAAAAGTAAACTCCCAAAGCAAAGAAAGACTCAAGCTTCCCATAGGCGCATCCTCATTGGTGCAATGTAAGCATTTATACTCTTCTCTTCTTGAAGTAACCTGGTGAGATCTAAAACCTTCTTCTCACTGGTGTAGAATTGGGTTTTAAAGGTATCATGTTCTTTTTTGAGTTGGATCCAGGAGTTCCGTAGCTCCTCGAAATTAGTTGGCATGTCAGGATAAAGAACAATGTAAGGAGTGTCTCCCTCAGCAATTGGCTCCATAATCACAGGTAAGACGGCGGGGTAAGGCATCATAAGACATTGAGCACGAGCGTGCACCCGTTTGAGGTAAGGCTCAAGAGGGATGGAATTCTTGTGCCCCTGTGTCTTGCTATCAACCCTGTTTACCATGCCCCGAACTCGAATATACCTCTTACGATAACCCTGAACATCATTCTCATAGTCAAAGATGATTCCTTGGACGAGTGTATTATGAGGACCATCCCTTCTAGCATAACCAAACTATCGCAACGCCAAACTGGGATTATAAGTGATTCCTCCCTTAATGCCTAAGAGAGGGACATTAGGGAATTCCCCATAACGATCAATGATGGTAACATTCTCCAAGGATCGAGGACACCAATGAATATCTGAATGTGTGAGGGACATCAACCTATGAGACCATCTCATACCCTGCTCATTCTTCAAAATAGACCGAGGTAGGTGCGAAATAAACCACCTAGCCAATATAGGAGTGTAACACAAGAGAGTCCCTTTTCTCTTTAGAGTGCGAGTATACAGAGAGTGTAGAATATCCCTAAGTAAAGTAGGCACCGGATTATGAGATAGAAAAATCTTGACCGCATTCACATCTATGAGTTGGTTTGGGTTAGAGAATAGTACCATCCCATAGATGAGAAGGGCTAACACTACTTCAAAAGCTTATAAATCGAGGGTATCCCAAAAATGGTGAGCTTTCTCAAATATAAACTTAGCTAGAAATCCTTGGATGCCTCTTCTGGTTTCCCAATTTGCCACTACATCAGACCGTTGTAAAGATAGAGCTTGAGCAATCTCTTCAGGTTTTAGGTCTCATTCCATACCGTTGAATGGTAACTGATTAAGGATAGGTACCCCCAATAACTGAGAAAACTCCTCCATAGTAGGCACTAACTGGTAATCAGGAAAAGTGAAGCAGTGATGTAAAGGGTCAAAGAACTGAAAGAGCACCTTTATCATTTCTTCATCAGGGTTTAAAGTGACCAGGTTGAGAAGTAGACCATGTCTTTCAGTGAAGGGAGAACTTTCAGGAATCCTTGATGCTAATTCCTTGAGTTGAGTAGGTACCCTCACAAGGTTGACTTGGATAGTGTTCCTGCGAGCGGATGTCATGTCCTATAAAACAAGACAAAGATAAGCCCTAGAAAATCCTTGAAATGGTTAGTATGATATGCCATGTTATGATGCTAAGAAATCACAGATATATAAAAGCACAAGCAAATCATACAAAGACCTTAGGTTTAAGGCTTGCATGGGTTTTAAGGTAATACCCTCTTGAAGTTTGATTGGTTCAACCTGTCCTATAAATAGTAACAGGGTTCTAAGGAATCTCAATATCAATGATCTTTCCCAAAAGTTTTATTTCGATAGACAACTGACTTGCCACCAAACAAAACTCGGGAGTTAAATCTCAATGAGTGTAGCATCGAGTATCAACCGACTTTATGGATACACCAAAGACGGCTATCTACTACGTCCTAATGGCCAAGTTATTAAATTAAGGTTCTAAGATCAGTTGATGCTTCATGACACCACGCAGCGGCCCCGTATTATCCTTGATTAACTCAAGGGCTACCGATACCCACCAAAGTGTCGCATCAACGTAGCTATCGCTTCAACCGTGTTGGTATACCCCACACAGTTTCCACGATCTATTGCTAATTACCTAAAAGGTTTCCCTAGATCCGGGTGTAGGATCTATAGTAACCCAAACAATATCCTTAAAAGTAAAGCAATCAAAAACAAACAAAGAAAACAGATTAAAGATGAACTAGACCCTAAGGTAAACCCCACTTTTATTATTTTCCCCAGCAAAGTCGCCTGTTCTGTGATACGGTGGCAGAACCGACTGTTGTACTGGTTTTGCATTTTGTATTCGCAAATGTGCGGTAAGCAAGAGTCGCCACCTACTTTTTTTTATCCAACAAAGGAAAGGGTGAAAAGAATAGAAAAAGACCTTTTTCGAGTTTTTCTGAGTAAGGGGGTAGATTATGGAAAGGGAAGGTGTTAGCACCATTTCCATCCGTAGTTATCTACGGGCTCTTAGGTACTTGCTTATTTTTTAAAATTGCTTTCGTGTTTGTGAATTTTGAAAAGTTTTGTTGGCTTTATGATAACTCTTGTATTAGTCCTCAAGAGTGTGATAAAGCGTTTTTGAAAAGGTTTTGAAAGTGTGGTGTAAAAAGGGATTAATTTTGAGCAAGTACTTAATAGTTATCTACCTACTCAAAAAAAGGCGTACTTTTCCTCCTTTCCTTTAGATAGTGATATCCTACTATTAGTGAGTAGGTATCCCTATCGTTGGATGTTTGAGGGACTATCGAAGGGACGTTTACGGTCATTGAAGGAAACATGTAGAGATACCTTAGCAGTTCGAAGGGGATGTCATCATATATTCGTAGGCAACATCGAGGGACAAGATCATTTCTCGTAGGAAACTCGAGGAACATTGAGGGAATATGATTTGTATGATGACTTTAAACTGAGGGTCTTTGCTAAGGGTGTCCCTATGTTCGAGGGACATGACCATTTCCGAAGACAACCAAAGTGGGAAATATCCTAGGGGTGAGAGTGTGCAATAGTGTGCTTTTTTCAAGTATTTTTATCTTGATGTTAGTGATCTAAGATTGATTGGTTAGTTCTTGCCATACACGCCTAGTTACTAGCAGTTTATATACAGGCATACAATATAGTGCAGAAAGTGAAACCTACAGCTATTACAAGGCTTCAGGACAGTTACAATTATATCTTACTGAAATGTAAAGTGCGAAAAGTAAAAATCCTAATTAGGCTATTACAAACTGGGAAACAGTTACATAATCGAGGAAATAATCGTACGAAAAAATAAGAACACACAAAAATTAAGATGGGAATAAGTTTGATAAAGCCTAAAAATCTAATTGCTTAAAAATATTTTTGGTATTTTGTGTGAAAAAAATTTGAGATTTAACCTAATTTCTAATTAATTTTAAATTAAAGAAAACAAGTTAAAATCAATTAAATTAAATTAATTTGCAAGAATTAATTTTAATTGGAAAAAAACCTAAATCTACTTTTTGTGATTTTTGTTGATTTTATGATTAAAAAATGAATTTAAAAAACATAAACTAATTATAAATAAATAAAGTAAATTAAAAAAAAAAAGAGAAATGGGTCTGGAGTAAGAAGCAAATTGGGGGGTGTTGACTGAATTTTTGTTAAGGCCCAGACCTGTTGGCCCATTACCCTTGTGTGTGATCCAGTGGTGCTGCTCCTTGGGAGGTCTATCGTGAGCGCCTGGATTTGGAACATTTGATATGACCTTGATGAGATCCTATAGTATGGAGATAAGAGCACATAGTGGACACGCTGGGACTTGGAGTACTGGATCTGCATGCACAAATCAGAAAAATAATATGCAAGAGACAGGGGTCGAACCCCTGACCTCCCACACACATAATGCCTTAACACCCTTCGTTCTTGCCACTGGTCCATACTGATCATTCGTGAATATAGCTAAAACAAAATAATATAATATAAAAGCAACATGATTGTTGAGTTGTCAATGTGCGCCTCTTCAGTGGGCCCCTGGGAATTTGAATGGACCAATCAAACATTATTGTTCATCCATGCCAGCGCGGGGATGGTCAAACCACCCCTCATGGTGGTTGACCACCATCGTCTTTGGCGCCTTTAAAACCCTAACCTGCAAAATAACATGTTTTCGATCTAGAAATTTGACCTACCCCCCTAAATCATAGGCTGCAATCATGATGGTGGTGATCGTTTGATATGAAAGTCCATGTACAGGGAGATACAAAGCTTGCAATTTAGTATGCCCTAGTTTCATGCGGTGGGAGAACTGACTTGAGGTTTTTGCGTTTTATTGCAAATGTTGCAGTTAGCAAGAGTCGCCGCCGACTTTTCTTTTATCCAAAAGGAAAGGTGAAAAAGCACAGGAAAGACCTTTGAGATTGTTTCTTGGGTTCGAGGGGTAGATTATAAAAAGGGAAGGTATTAGCATCCTTTTTATCCATGGTTTTCCATGGGCTCTTAGTTACTTGATAGATCACTTGCTTTTGTTTGAAATTATGCTTTGTGTGGTTTTTTGAAAGTATTTTGTAAAAAGGCCTTTGTTTAGGCAATCTTTGTAATGATTCTCGTTCGTAAGAATGTATACAAAGATGTTTAATCTTTTGAAAATGTTTTCAAATTTGTAAGTGTTTTGAAAGTGTATGTGATTATTTAGAAAATAGCAAGGATGTTTGTTTTGAAATGGAGCAAGTAATTAGGAGCAATCTACCTACTCAAATGTCTTTCTTGTTCATTTTCTTTTCCTTTGACATTGTTGTCTTACCATTGATTTGGTAAGCAACCCTATCTTTGGATGTAAACGGGATGGGCGTGAGTCATCGTATAGCCATAATTAGAAATGTTGCAAGGTATCTTAGCGTTCTTTTTTGTGGGACTAAGATCATTTTGTAAGGCAACCTTGAATAGCGTCATCGAGGGACTATGATCTTGTATTTGTTTGTCTTTGCTAAGATACCTCACATGCGTAATATGGCCATTTTTGTAAGGCATCCAAGTGGGATAACCCTAGGGGTGCTTGTGTGCAAGTGTGTCATTTTCATGCTTGTTTTTGTCTTGGATTAGGGTTTTCTATTTGATTGATTTTGTCTTTCTATACAAACCCTAATTACTAGCATGTCATGTAAAAGCGATAAATTGCGAAATTTAAAATTACTACGCTATTACAACATTTGTGGGAGGGGGATATACAATTTATGAATTGGGATTGCAATAATATAAACCTAATTAATCTATTACAACCAAATTGAATTTGTACAAATAATTGAATTAAATATGCAAGAAATGTAAATGAAAAGAAAAGATTTTGTTTTTGGTTTCTTAAGAAAAAAAGGGTCTTGATTTTAACCTAATTTGATAAAGAAAATAATTAGTCAAGTTTAATATTTGTAAGAAAAAGATTCTTGAATAAAACCCTAGTTCTATTTAAAAATAAATGAAGTTTATAAAAAAAGAAGTATTTTTTTATATTTTATATTTCTTTGTCTTGAAAATAATATGGTGTTATAAAATATTCTTTGGTCTTTTTGATATTAAAAATATATTTTCATTAGTATAAAAATAAATAATATTTTAGTTTTAATTACAAATTTACAAGAAAATTAATAAAAGTAAATAAAGTATGATAAATAAAATAATTTTTATGTGGAAAAATAATTAAATTATGTCAAAATATAATCTACATTTTTTATACATTTTTATGATTTTTTGGTATTTTAGAAAATGTACTTAAAAGAAAAAGAAATAAATAAATAAAATAAAAATAAAATGGGCCAAGGGGTGCAAATATGAAACAGAGAGGAAAATGTTAGAAAAAAACAAAGGCCCAATGAAGTAGAGGCCCAGCGCTGCAAGAGGCAAAAAAATGTGAAAAATGTGAGAAAATGCAAAAGGCAGCGCGCTGAGGCTCGAACCCATGACCTCTAGCAATAACGTGCACTGCCTTACCACTGGGGTGGCTGTACATCCGTTTATATAAACAAAACCATAAATATATAAGGCAAATCCAGTCCTGATGAATTCATCTTCAACCTTCAGTCAGTACACCTGTAACTTCTTCATTTCTCAACAAAAATGGAAAGTGACAAAATGAAAGTTGTTGCATTCTTCCTCACGATTCTAAACATGTAAGTAACTAAGGATGAAAGTCAAAGATAAGTGGGAATTTCTATGGCCCTAATTTAAAACCTAAAAATTTCAGAAACTTCAACTCTAAAATTCTCTAAGCTCAAGCCAAATAAATACAAACTATGGATATGTACAGCTTCGTGGCAATGAGGTATACATCTTATCTTCACAAATGTAAGCCTAACAATGCCTAAGTAATGAGATAGAAGTTCAAGAAAAATACCTCAAAACTGGAAATTGTGAAATGCAAATGAGCTTGTTTCAGTCAGTGCTAATGATCAGGTTAGCTTCCTTGGACCTCTAGGAAGCTAGTGCAATGGCTGGCTTGAGCTGAGGATGGCTGGAATGGCCTAGAGAAGTCCAACTGTGATGCTCTGTTTTTGGTTATGGAAGATAGGGAAGATGATGTTACAGAAATGAAACAGGTACAAGGATGAGTTAGTCTTGATGCAAGGAAGCTTTAGAAACTAAAAGGCCAAGAAACGCACGAGGGAAATGTGAGTTTGGTATGAAAAGTCAGAACTTGCACAACAATGGTGTTTTGGGACAATTTCTGGATAGAGGGAGTTTGAGTGAGTTTCATGGGCTTATTGCTCATGTGTCAAGTTGCAAATAATGTGTATACTTATAAGCAAGAGGTTTTGAGGCTTGTACCAACTCAGATTTTGAATTTGCAATCTTAAGCCAAACATGTGATTTTTGAGAAAACAAGTTTCAATGCTTGTGTCCTTGCTAAGATAGAGTAGTTCATGCTTTAAACAAGTTTGTTTATGACTTTATGGATGGAGTGTGATCAGAGGAAACAAGTTAGAGGCTCAAGAAATACTTTATGCAAAAAGCTTGCTTTACAGGAATGGAAGTGTTCACTTTGTGCCATTAATGGAAATGCAACTTGGATAATAGCTCATTTGCTTGGATCAAAGCCTTAACAGTTGTGTAAGCATTTAATTAAGGAGGTACAAATAAGTTTGAGTCCTTCAAAGCAAAGATTATGCATCCTAGCATTGATTTGCATTTGTTTTCATCATGAAAATGACCTAAATTCAAGTGACAAAACCCTAATTTCATCTCTTCGATTCTCCTTGCTCAAGAATGATCTCAAGGAGTTCTTGGACATTTTGTAAAGATTTAAATGTTCTCTACAACTCATCTTTGAATTTATTTTGAAGATTTCCATTGGAACTATGTGAAAAAGTGTCATGAAGTTAGGTCAAAAATCTGCCTAATTAGGGCAAAATTTCACTAAGTCTTGTTTAGTTCATGAGCATGTATTCACAAAATTATAACTTGAGATCCAAGAATTTTTATGAGAAATTGTGTGAAGCAAAGTTGTAGATCTACAACTTTCATGTTGGAAATTTCCTTTGAATCACTTCGCATCATGGTGAAAATTTGGCTCAAAGTTATGAAAAAATAAGAAATTTTCTATACTTAGAAAAATTTCTAAGTTAAGAAATTTCATCTTTTAAAAACAATTTCTTGATTTCTTGATTTCTTGATGAACAAGTTTCATGTTTTTACATGTTTTGATGAATTATGATATTTGGTATTTGATTTTGACCAAAAAGTCAAAGTTTGACTTTTCAGTATACAATTGACTTTTGATTAGTTGACTGAAAAATTCATCTGTCAATCCAATGGACTTGTAGTGTTTTGAACCATGTCATTAGGTCAAAGTGATGTAATTTGACTCTTGAGATCATTCCTTAACCCAATTGATCATTTGCTAGGTCAAAAACTAGAAATTGCCCTTTCCCAGTCAAAACCCTAATTTTGACCATTTTGCCCTTTTGATGATTTGATCAAATTTCTTGAGGAGTTGTGGTCCAAACTTTATCAAATGCTACATATGAGTTTAAAATGTTGGTGTGGATCAAAATTTATGAAGTTTGACTGTAAATTGGCCATGGTTGACTTTTCCCTAATACAGCTGATTTTTAGGTCAACTGTTCAATTGACTGATCAAAAGTGTGATCCAAGGCTTGAAACTTGACACGAGTAATCTTGGGGGTCCATAATGATCCTTGAAAGTTGTATGGGGTATTGGAAGTTCAAAAATCCTTGTGCAATCCCAAACCCTAATTTTCAGTCATCAGTGCTTGAGGAGGTGTCTTGAGCTGATCAAACCCTAGTGCAGTCATGATCCAAAGGAGATCTTGTGAAAATCCTTGATAAGTGAGAGGGAAAATTTTTGGGTACAACAGCTGCCCCAGTTCAATATTCTTAAACCTGAAGAGTTAGACTGGCGAGTTTTGCCATTCGTGACTCGAAGGTGGAAGATGATTGGACACTAGAGTGCCCAGAAATTTGCACTATGTGGTGTGAGAGTCAAGGGAATGGGATTAAAGATGCCATTTGGAGAGGTGCTAGAAAGTTGTTGGAGATGGGCTTGTAGAGGCCATCCAAAAGTGATTGTTGAATTGTAATTTGTAAGTTGAAAGAATGAGTACTAGAGTGGCGTCCGTGTCTAGAGCATATCTATACTGTATCTGGAGTCTGAATCTGAATGAGTATCAAAATGGCGTCTGTGTCTGGAGCGTATCTGAACTGTATCTGAAAAGTTGAATCTTGAATGAGTATCAGGATGGCATCCGTGTCTGGAGCGTATATGAACTGTATCTGAAGAGTTGAATCTTGAATGAGTATCAGGATGGCATTCGTGTCTGGAGCGTATCTGAACTGTATCTGAAAGCTGAATTTGAATGAGTATCAGGATGGCATCTGTATCTGGTGTGTATCTGAATTGTATCTGAAGAATTGAATCTTGAATGAGTATCAAGATGGCATCCGTGTCTTGTACGTATCTGAACTATATTTGAGACCTGAATCTGAATGAGTATCAGGATGACATACGTGTCTGGTGTGTATCTGAACTGTATCTGAAAGTTGAATTTGAATGAGTATCAGGATGGCATCCGTATCTGGTGCGTATTTGAACTATATCTAAATAGTTGAATCTCGAATGAGTATCAGGATGGCACCCATGTCTGGTGCGTATCTGAACTGTATCTGAGAGCTGAATCTGAATGAGTATCAGGATGGCATCCGTGTCTGGTGCATACCTGAACTGTATCAAAAGATTTTGGAATTTTTTTAATGGTAGCTGTTAACCTTATCCTGAAAAAGGTAAAATATTAGCTAAAATGCAATGTTTATGTTGTATGAAATGCATGGTATAATGCATTCGTGTTATCAATGGTTATGATATATGGATGCAATGTATGCGTGTATGAGCTAGTTTGTTGTACTGCTGTTGGACTGGGGAAAATAAATCCATGACTACTGTTGAGGATATGTAAGTCTTCATGTTGTGAAGTCTAAATGTTGATGAATTTCTGCTTAGAGAAATAAGCTCTGTTGTAAGGGAAATGATGTATACTGCTTCAAAAATTCCATCGGGAAATCCTGAGAAATTTTGACGACTTCTACTGGGGAGTGATAACTGGGAGTTTTGTTCCGTTGGGGATTAAACGACATATTGTGGGGATTTCTTATGGAATATCCTAGAGGTATTTCCCTATCCATTCAACCCATCAGTAATTTCCTCTTTTCATTTTTTTTATTTGTAAACAGTAATTATGTTCAACAATGAATCATTGGACGTTTTTGTAAACAAAATACGAGAGCAAAGAAAAACAGATAGCTTTGTACTTTCAAAGAGATATCTTTGTATTAACTTTGAGTAAATATTTTTGTACAGGGAGACAAACATTCTAGTAAGAGAATGTCGTCGTAAAAAATAATGAAAATTTCGATACAAAGAAAAGATAGCTATGTGTAAAATATCCCATGGGGTTTCCATTCTGCTATAGCCTTCGTATCTCCGAGCGTCTTGTCTATTTGTTGCCTTGTCCGAAATTGATTGAATTGATCAGAACTGCTGATTTTGTTAGTTGAATCTAAAGGTTGTCCGTAAAGTGATCCAACGGGACATATTCATACGCTTTAATTCCCTAACTTTTGCCTAGATCGCCCTTTCGGGTTTTCAGTCCACCAGGAAACCCTTTTTTGCCCAAGTCGCCCTTTCGGGTTTTCAACTTGCCGGGTGTACAGATTTTTTTTGTTTTATCCCTAATTTTTGCCCGAACCTTTTTGGTTCGCCCGGATGCCCTTGTTTTTCCTTGGTATGTCAACCTAGCGGGTCTCTTATGCGTAGTATCTTTTGACTATGTCCGTGTTCGCAGGATGCGGCAAGTCGTCACCATCCATGGTGGTCAAGATCATTTCCCCACCAGAGAAAATGTTTGTGATTACAAATGGTCCTTCATAGGTAGGAGTCCATTTTCCCCTGGGATCACCTTGTGGCAGTATGATGCGCTTGATCACCAAATCCCTGACTTGATACACTTGGCATCTGACCTTTTTGTTGAAAGCCTTGATCATCCGTTTTTGATACATTTGACCATGGCAAACAGCAGTAAGTCTCTTCTCATTAATCAATTTCAGTTGATCAAGTCGAGTCTGGATCCAGTCGTTTTCGTTCAGCCGTGCATCCTTCGTAATTCTTAGAGAGGGGATCTGGACCTCGATAGGCAAGACAACTTCCATGCTATAAACCAAAGAATAGGGTGTTGCCTCAGTTGATGTGTGAGCCGTGGTACGATACCTGTGGAGAGCGAATGGTAACATCTCATGCCAGTCTTTGTATGTGACTGTCATTTTTTGTATGATCTTTTTAATGTTCTTATTTGAAGCTTCGAAAGCACCATTCATCTTTGGCCGAAAGGGAGAAGAATTATGATGCTGAATCTTGAATTGCTCGCACAAGGCGGTGATCATAGTGTTATTGAGATTTGTACCATTATCAGTGATGATCCTTTCTGGGATAACGTACCGGTAAATGAGATTTTTCTTGATAAAGCGGGCAACAACATTCTTGGTAACGGAAGCGAAGGAATCTGCCTCCACCCACTTTATAAAATAGTCAATGGCCACTAGGATGAAGCATTTTCCATTTGAGGTTGTCGGCTTGATTTCCCCATTCATATCAATCCCCCACATAGCAAAGGGCCAAGGAGCCGTCAAGACATTCAGAGGAACCTGAGGTACGTGCACCTTGTCAGCATAAATCTGACATTTATGGCAGGTTCGAGAGTGTTGATAGAAATCTGCTTCCATGGTAGACCAGTAATAGCCTGCCCATAGGATTTTCTTTGCCATCGTATGCCCACTGGAGTGGGTGCCAAAAGTGCCTTCATGTAATTCAGCCATGATCCTTTCAGCTTCAACTTTATCTACGCACCGAAGTAACACAGAGTCATGATTGTGTTTATACAGGATGTCGTTACTAAGGAAGAATTTAGCAGAGAATCTCCTTAAGAACTTCTTATCATTAATTGAAGCTCCTTTTGGGTATTCCTGGGTCTCGAGATACCTCTTGACTTTGTGAAACCAAGGCTGGTCCACTACTTCTTCAGTATTAATCTCGTCACAGTGTACTGGTTTATCCATTCGTTCAATGGTGATCTGGGGAGCCTCATTATCCCAATTAAGTTTAAACATAGATGACATTGTGGCTAGAGCGTCTGCTAGCTGATTTTCTTCTCGCGGGAAATACTCGAAGGTAATCTTCTCAAAATGTGGCAGCAATATCAAAACATGTTCTTTATAAGGGATGAGGTTTGGGTGTTTGGTGTCCCATTCCCCTTTGATCTGGATGATAACCAAAGTTGAATCTCCGAATACATCCAAGGATTTAATCCCTAGGTCTATGGCAGCTCTGAGACCAAAGATGCATGCTTCGTATTCCACCATGTTGTTTGTACAATTGAAGCAAAGTTTGGCAGTAAAGGGAGTATGACACCAATACCATTATAGAGTGCATTGGATGCTCCATCAAAGAACAGGGTCCATAGGGATCCTTGTTCAGGTCCGTCATATGGCCTGAATTCTTCACCGTTGTCTAATGTCATGATGTCTTCATCCGGAAATTCGAATTTCATGTACTGGTATTCTTCTACAGCTTGGTGAGCAAGGTGATCGTCTAATACACTGCCCTTTATTGCTTTCTGGGTAGTATACTGTATGTCATATTCTGTCAGGATCATCTTCTATCTTGCTATTCTCCCAGAAAGAGCAGGCTTCTCGAAGATGTATTTTATCGGATCCATTTTAGAGATCAACAAGGTAGTATGAGTCAGCATATACTGTCTTAGCCGGCGAGCAGCCCATGCCAGAGTGTAGCAAGTTTTCTTGAGCAGTGAATATCTGGTTTCACAGTCGGTAAACCTTTTGCTCAGGTAGTAACTAGCATGCTATTTTCGGCCAGACTCGTCATGCTGCCCCAATACACACCCCATTGAGTTTTCTAAAACAGTCAGATACATGATCAATGGTCTTCCCTCGACTGGTGGCATCAACACAGGAGGCTCTTGTAAGTATTCCTTGATTTTGTCAAAAGCAACTTGGCATTCATCGTTCCATTTGACTACTTGATCTTTCTTCAATAGTTTGAAGATTGGCTCATAAGTAACTGTCAGATGACAAGTGAATCTGGCAATATAATTCAAACGTCCCAAGAATCCTCTGACTTCCTTTTCAGTGCAAGGAGCAGGCATATCTTGTATTGCTTTAACTTTGGCAGGATCGACTTTGATACCTTTGTTGCTGACGATAAAGCCTAGGAGTTTACTAGACCGTACCCCAAATGTGCACTTGTTTGGATTCAACCTCAGCTTGTACTTCTTCAGTCTCTCAAACAGTTTTTGTAAGTGATCAAGATGCTCTTCTTCTGTTTGAGATATGGCTATCATATCGCCCATGTAGACCTCTATTTCGTGATGTATCATGTTGTGAAATAGAGCTGCCATGACATGCTGATAGGTTACCCCGATGTTCTTTAGTCCAAATAGCATCACCTTATAGCAGAAAGTGCCCCACTGCGTGACAAATGTTGTTTTCTCCATGTCCTCAGGCGCCATTTTGATTTGGTTGTAACCTGAGAATCTGTCCATGAAGGAAAACACTTTGTGTTGTGTCGTATTGTCAACTAGGATATCAATGTGGGGGAGTAAAAAATCATCCTTAGGGCTTTCCATATTCAAATCTCTGTAGTCTACACACATTCACACCTTGTCGTCTTTTTTGGGCACGGGAACAACATTGGCAACCCATATGGGATAAGAGGTGACAACCAAGAATCCAGCATTGAATTGCTTCATGACCTCTGCTTTAATCTTTTCTGACATATCAGGCCTCATGCGGTGAACCTTTTTCTTTACTGGTGGACAATCCTCTCTCGTAGGCAGACGATGCACCACAATATCTTCATCAAGTCCTGGCATGTCTTCATACAACCAGGCAAAGACTTTAACATAATCGTGTAACAACTGAATCAGATGCTCCTTGATACTTGGTTCTAGATTGGAACCCACCTTGACCTCTTTCTTGTCTTCTTCGGTACCTAGGTTGATTGTATCCACGGGTTCCTCGTGAGGCTGGATGGTTCTCTCTTCTTGTTGTACCAGTCTGGCAAGTTCCCCTGGTACTTCACAATCTTCCTCACCTTCGTCTTTGGCTTGGTAGATTAGATTCTCAGAGTCACAAAAGGCCATAGCAGTATCGTTACCCATGGGATCCTGAATGGTAGTATACCTACATTGTGAGTGTGGGTGTGTGTAAGGGTATAGCTATCTTTGAAAGAAAGTAAAATGTAAAAGAAAAAACAATGAGCACAAAAGTTTGTATGCGAAAACGTCCATGATTCATTGATGTCATATGAAAAATGAGATAATAACCCTTACAAATGGACCATTGTGCCTCGGGTAAGACACAAGGTTTTAAAAGTGTGAATTGTTTTGAATATTACATATCCAACAAAATGTAAAGACAAATTACTGAGGGATAAAAGTGATCGGGACGAAGTCTCTAGCCTCCCAATTGTTGAGCCCTCCATTGACAGTCGGGAAGATCCAATCCTCTAGGTTACAGCCATCTTCACCATCTTCTACCGCATTGACTTCACAGTTACTGATCTTCAGGGGTGGTCCTCCAGCACGAGCACGGCGTACAGCCTTTTGAGCACTTGAAGTGAAACCTAGGCCAAACTTGTCAGACTTATATGGGATATCTGGAAGATGTCCCCAGATAGTGCACCCTCCTTCTTCTACCACTGCTTTGGCATCTTTCAGCGACGACATCCGAAGTGGAGGCCTGGTAATCTTGGGAACAGCCTTGGTCAGTGCCACATCTTGAGGGACCTCTTCAAAGTGTTGAAATGGAGTTTCAATGAATTCACCATCTAATTCAATATATCTGAAGGAATTGAGATGGCTGATCATGTATTCTTCCTCTCTATGAACGGTGATAATCTTCGCTTGAACTGGATACTTCAACATTTGGTGTAACTTAGAAGTAACAGCGCCAGCATTATAGATCCATGGTCGGCCTAGAAAGCAGGAGTATGAAGGGCGGATGCCCATCACATAAAAAGTTGAATTGAAGGTTTGGGTTCCAACCTTTATGGGGATATGTACCTCCCCATGTACCATCCTTTTCGAGCCGTCAAAAGCCCTTACTACTATGTTTCTCGGCTTCAAAGTCAACCCCTCACAGTCAAGTCTATCAAGAGCTTTTTTGGGTAATACATTCAGATATGAGCCAGCGTCCACCAAAACATGCGCCAGAGTTGTGCCCCTACATTCCACTGAGACATGCAATGCCTCATTATGCTTTCTTCCCCTCGGCGTCAGATCAGCATCTGAAAAACCTAAACCATTATCCTCAGTTAGGCTGGCTACGCAGTCTTGAAATTTATCAGCAGATGTCTCTTGAGGTACATGGGCGGTTTTTAAGAACTTCACCAAGGCTTTTGCATGTGCCTCGGAACATAGTAGTAATGCCAACATGGATATCTTAGAGGGAGTTTGCCTCAGTTGTTCAACTACATCGTAGTCGCTTCTCTTTATAATTTTCAAAATCTCCTTCATTTCTTTCTTGGAGGTCTCATGGATAGTCAATGATTGAGCCTTCGTCCGGACAGGTTCAATCATAACACCTTTTCCTCGAGTCTCGGTTGACTCGGCAGCAGGATTGTCAGTAGGAATGATTACAGGGGTTGTAACGGCTTTGTTAATTAGAGTATTTGCATAGATGATTATAGGTGTGGGAGTAACCTTTGGAGCAGCCACAAGGATGATTACGGGTCCAGAAACTGCTTTTGGGGGAGCAATTTCTAGATAAAAGATCCAACCACTTCGAGTAATTTTGCTAGTTCCTGCAATGTTACTGATGTCGGAGTTGACCTTCTCGGAGCTTGAATCTTCGGCGGCTGGCCAGTCCTGCTTGATACCATGGTAATAGACATCCCCTCCATAATTCCATGCTATGGTTTTGTCTGATGAGTATGGGACTGGTCCAGGCATTGTGATTATTAAAGGAGCTGCTTTCGGAACTGATGTAATTCTAACGGGTCTTTTGGTGGAGACCCTGGAAGAATTGGCGGAAATGGTAATGATAGAAACATCTTCAAAAGGGACAGGTGGAACAGAAGTCTTCTCGAATAGAATTTCTTTGTTATCTATTAGGAACTGAACGCCTATTTTCAATAAAGGACAGTCGGTTGGGGAGGACAAACAGAGATGGAAAACTTCACCACAGCCCGGGAACACACCGGCATTCAACAAATTCATTTTAATAGTCAAAAGTGGAGTCATGAGTTCATCAATTGAAGTAACAAACAATCCTTCTTCAATGGAATTGGTATTGTGGCCATGTTTGGGCATAGGGGCGGAAATGACATTTGGCTTTTCAGGCGCATCAAACTCAATTTCTTTTGCTTCAATGAGGTCTTGTATTTTGTTCTTTAGAGCCCAACAGTTATTAGTATCGTGACCAGGACTTTCAGAGTGATATGCGCAACGGGCATTGGGATGATAATGAGGAGATGTTGTATTGGGGTTTTTCGGAGCTTCTTTCAAGGTCACCAAGTTAGATCTTAGTAGATGTGGTAATACTTGAGACGGGGTCATGTTGATTCTAGTGAACTGCCTGACTGGCCTTTCCATCCTTGGTTAATTATTTCTTTGCTGACCAGACGCAGGCTTTGGGATCATAACAGCCCCCACCATTGGTTGGCGCTCGGTCCTATCTTGGTTTCTTTGCGGATATACGGCAGTCACCTCTTTCTTTCTGATAAAGGGCTTCCTTACAGTTGTAGAAGAAGATGTGTCTTTCTGGATCTTTCCATTCTTTATACCGACTTTTATCCTCTCTCCGATCAATATTAGTTCAGTGAAGCCTGCAGATGAACTTCCAATTAAATGATTGAATAAGGGACCAGACAAGGTGCCCAAGAACATGTCCACCAATTCTCTCTCAGACAGGGGGGGTTGAACTCTTCCAGCCAAATCTCTCCATTTTGGTGCGTAGTCCTTGAAACCTTCATTGGACACCATGGCCATACTTTGGAGTTGAGTACGGGTAGGCGCTAAATCTGCATTGTACTGATATTGTTTGTAGAAAGCTGCAGCAAGATCTTCCCAATTGTGAACGTTGGCTCTTTCAAGTTGGTAAAACCAGTCAAGTTGAGTTCCAGACAGACTGTCTTGGAAGAAGTGTACCCATAAGTCTTTATCAGCGGTATGGGGTTAAATTTTCCTCACATATGATCGGAGATGTGTTTTAGGGCATGAAACTCCGTCATATTTAGCGAATATTGGTGCTTTGAATTTCGGAGGAATCACAATCCCCGAAACCAAAACCAATTCCTCAAAGTCCAAGCCGGGCACCTTTTGGATTTCCATCGCGCTTAGACGCTCTTCAAGATGTTTATACTTGTCATCAGCTGGAGATTATTTCTCTTCAGAGTAGTCCTCTTCTTCCTCTTCCTCTTCCGATTTTTTTGGGACAACTGTTTCCTTGCCTTTACCGTCTTGGTTGTCTCTTTCACCGGATGTTGTTGCAAAGTCCAAAGTCCTTCTTGTCTGCCCATGAAATCTTCTTCCCATGTTTAAGACTCCGGTTACCTTCTTTGTTTTCTTTTTCCTCTCTTCAGCCAGCAAAATCTTTAATTCTTCTTGTCCCTTAGCTAGGGTCAAAAGCAACTGTTGAAATTGTGTATTCTGAGCTTTGAGATCCTTCACTGTTTGCTCAAGATCCATCTTACTGAAATAAACAGTAGAGAGATGAGGAGACTTGTTGCAAAAGACCTGTTTATGTTATGATGAATGGTATATGCATATGCAATGTTTTCAAGGATTTCAAAGATTTAAATTTGTTTTAGACAAAAAGGAAACACACGTTATATTAATAAGATAAAGTTTGAGTACATTAATTCCCCTTGGGCAAAATAATACAAAAACTCTAAGATAGAAAAGTAGTACGCATCCTCTTTGGTGCAATGTAGGCATTCAGAGTCTGCTCCTCATGAAGTAGCCTAGTGAGTTCCAAAACCTTCTTCTCGCTTGTGTAGAATTGGGATTTGAAAGTATCTCGCTCTCCCTTGAGTTGTATCCAATCCCTTTGTAGGTCTTCAAGAGATATGGGCATGTCAGGATGTAGGATAGTGTATGGAACGTCTCCCTCCATGACAGACTCAATGATTACCGGGAGAATGGAGGGGTAAGGCATCATAAGAATCTGAGCGTGAGTTCATACCCATTTGAGGTAAAGCTCAAGAGGGATGGAATTTTTGTGCCTCAAATTCTTGCTATCCACCCTGTTTAACATCTTCCAAGCTCAGATAAATCTCTGGCGAAGACTTTGATCGTTGTTGTCGTAGTCAAATACCAAACCTTGAATCAGCATCTCGTGTGGGTCATCCCTTCGGGCGTAACAAAACTGTCTTAAGGCTAAGCAAGGGTTGTAGGTGATTCCTCCCCTAATTCCAAGTAAAGGGACATTGGTAAATTCTCCATAACGGTCGACAATGATAACATTCTCTTTGGATCGGGAGCACCAATGAATATCTGAATGTTTGAGCATTATCAACCTTTGCGACCACCTTGAACCTTGCTTATTCTTTAATATAGATTTGGGAAGATAAGAAATAAACCATCTTGCCAAGAGAGGATTGCAACACATAAGAACACCTCTTTTCCTCATTGTGCGAGTGTGAAAAGAGTGTAGGATATCCCATAGCAATGTAGGCACCATATTACGGGATATAAAGATTTTGACGGTGTTGACATCTATGAGTTGGTCAGGATTTGGAAACAAAACCATCCCATAGATGAGGAGAGCCACAATTTCCTCAAAGGCTTATAATTCTAAGGAATTCCAACAACTTTGGGCTTTCTCAAACAGGAACTTCGCTAGGAAACCCTTGACATCACTCCTTGTTTCCCAATGAGTTATGACATCAGATGAGTGCAAGTGTAGAGCTTGAGCAATCTATTCTGGCTTTGGATATCTTTCCGTACCATTGAAAGGTAGTTGATTGAGAATGGGAATCCTCAAGAGTTGGGAGAATTCTTCCAAAGTAGGCACAAGTTGATAGTCGGGAAATATGAACCAATGGTGTAAAGGATCAAAGAACTGAAAGAGCACCTTCATCATGTCCTCATTTGTGTTAGAGGTGACCATGTTGAGTAGGTGACCATATCTCTCAGTGAATGGAGAATTTTTAGGAATCCTTGAAACTAGCTCCTTAAGTTGTGGAGGGATTCTCACAAGGTTGACTTGAATAGTTTTCCTGCGAAGTGAATCCATATCCTACAAAACAAGAACAAAGATGAATCCCAAAATCCTTGAAATGGTTAGTGGATGCATATGATGTTCATGATGTTCATGATGTTATTTACAAGTATGCATATACAAACAAAGCAAATAAATCCTTAGTTTTAGGCTTGCATGGGGTTTTATAGGTAAGTACCCTCTTGAAGTTAGTTGGTTTAAACATGTCCTAGTAATAGTAACTGAGTTCTAAGGAGCTCAATATCACTGGTTTGTTTCCTTGGTCATTGTTTCAGCTCAAGCCTCTTTAATGGCGACCGAAATATCCCAAGAAACCAAACCTCAATGAGTGTAGTATCGAGTATCTACCAACATCGGACTGCACCAAAGTCGATCATCTCACTACATCCTAAAGGCCAAGTTAGTCAAGTAAAGGTTCTAAAATTTCATTAGTGCTTTATGACATCACTCAGCGGCCCCATGTTCTCTTTGATTAACTCAAAGGCTACCGGTATCCACAAATATGTCGCACTAACATAGCTATTGCTTAGACCATGTCGGTATACCCCGCACAGTTTCCACAATGTATTGCTACTTACCTATAATGTATCCCAAATCTATGTAGAGGATTCAAACCCAAACAAAGAACCTTAATGTAAAGTATACAAGTCAAATAAATGTAAGCAAATAAATGTGATCTATCCCTAAGGTAACCCCACTTTTAGAATTTTCCCCAGCAGAGTCTCCATTTCTGTCATGCATTGGGAGAACTAACTTGAGGTTTTTATGTTTTATCGCAAATGTCGCGGTTAGCAAGAGTCGCCATCGACTTTTCTTTTATCCAAAAAGAAAGGTTAAAAAGCACAACAAAGACCTTTGAGATTATTTCCTGGGTTCGGGGGGTAGATTATAAAAAGGGGAGGTATTAGCACCCTTTTTATCCATGGTTTTCCATGGGCTCTTAGTTACTTGATAGATCACTTGCTTTTGTTTGAAATTGTGCTTTGTGTGGTTTTTTGAAAGTATTTTGTAAAGAGGCCTTTGTTTAGGCAATCTTTGTAATGATTCTCGTTCGTAAGAATGTATACAAAGATGTTTGATCTTTTGAAAATGTTTTCAATTTTGTAAGATGTTTTGAAAGTGTATGTGATTGTTTTGAAAATAGCAAGGATGTTTGTTTTGAAATGGACCAAGTAATTAGGAGCAATCTACCTACTCAAATGTCTTTCTTGTTCATTTTCATTTCCTTTGATATTGTTGTCTTGCCATTGATTTGGTAAGCAACCCTATCTTTGGATGTAAATGGGACGGGCGTGGGTCATCGTATAG
Source organism: Vicia faba (assembly GCA_948472305.1). Taxonomy (NCBI): domain Eukaryota; kingdom Viridiplantae; phylum Streptophyta; class Magnoliopsida; order Fabales; family Fabaceae; genus Vicia; species Vicia faba. The sequence goes on along the minus strand of OX451737.1, from coordinate 1,332,003,512 downwards.
CCATAATTAGCAATGTTGAAAGGTATCTTAGAATTCTTTTTTGAGGGACTAAGATCATTTTGTAAGGCAGCCTTGAATACTGTCATCGAGGGACTATGATCTTGTATTTTTTTGTCTTTGCTGAGATACCTCACGTGCGTAATATGGCCATTTTTGTAAGGCAACCAAGTGGAATAACCCTAGGGGTGCTTGTGTGCAAGTGTGTCATTTTCATGCTTGTTTTTGTCTTGGATTAGGTTTTTCTATTTGATTGATGTTGTCTTTCCATACAAACCCTAATTACTAGCATGTTATGTAAAAGTGATAAATTGCGAAATTTAAAATTACTATGCTATTACAACATTTGTGGAAGGGGGATATACAATTTATGAATGGGGATTGCAATAATATAAACCTAATTAATCTATTACAACCAAATTTAATTTGTACAAATAATTGAAACAAATAATATGCAAGATGAATTAAATATGAAAGAAATGTAAATGCAAAGAAAAGATTTTGTTTTTGGTTTCTTAAAAAAATAAGGGTCTTGATTTTAACCTAATTTGATAAAGAAAATAATTAGTCAAGTTTAATATTATTAAGAAAAAGATTCTTGAATAAAACCCTTGTTCTATTTAAAAAGAAATGAAGTTTATATAAAAATGAAGTATTTTTTTATATTTTATATTTCTTTGTCTTGAAAATAATATGGTGTTATAAAATATTCTTTGGTCTTTTTGATATTAAAAATATATTTTCATTAGTATAAAAATAAATAATATTTTAGTCTTAATTAAAACTTTACAAGGAAATTAATAAAAGTAAATAAGGTATGATAAATAAAATAATTTTTATGTGGAAAAATAATTAAATTATGTCAAAATATAAATATACATTTTTTATACATTTTTATGATTTTTTGGTATTTTAGAAAATGTACTTAAAAGAAAAAGAAATAAATAAATAAAATAAAAATAAAATGGGCCAAGGGGTGCAAATATGAAACAGAGAGGCAAATGTTCGAAAAAAACAAAGGCCCACTGAAGTAGAGGCCCAGCGCTGCAAGAGGCAAAAAATGTGAAAATGTGAGAAAATGCAAAAGGCAGCGCGTTGAGGCTCGAACCCATGACCTCTAGCAATAACGCGCATTGTCTTACCACTAGGGTGGATGTACATCCGTTTATATAAACAAAACCATAAATATATAAGGCAAATCCAGTCTTGATGACTTCATCTTCAACCTCCAGCCGGTGCACCTGTAACTTTTTAATTTCTCAACAAAAATGGAAAGTGACAAAATGAAAGTTGTTGCATTCTTCCTCACGATTCTAAATGTGTAAATCACTAAGGCTGAAAGTCAAAGATAAGTGAGAATTTCTCTGGCCCTAATTTAAAACCTAAAAATTTCAGAAACTTCAACTCTAAAATTCTCTAAGCTCAAGCCAAATAAATGCAAACTATGGATATGTACAGCTTTGTGGCAATGAGGTCTACATCTTATCTTCACAAATGTAAGCCTAACAATGCCTAAGTAATGAGATAGAAGTTCAAGAAAAATACCTCAAAACTGGAAATCGTGAAATGCAAATGAGCTTGTTTCAATCAGTGTTGATGAATAGGTTAGCTTCCTTGGACCTCTAGGAAGCTAGTGCAATGGCTGGCTTGAGCTGAGGATGGCTGGAATGGCCTAGAGAAGTCCAATTGTGATGCTCTGTTTTTGGTTATTGAAGATAGGTAAGATGGTGTTACAGAAATGAGACAGGTAGAAGGATGAGTTAGTCTTGATGCAAGGAAGCTTTAGAAACTAAAAGGCCAAGAAACGCACGAGGAAAATGTGAGTTTGGTATGAAAAGTCAGAACTTGCACAACAATGGTGTTTTGGGACAATTTCTGGCTAGAGGGAGTTTGAGTGAGTTTCAGGGGCTTCTTGCTCGTGTGTCAACTTGAAAATAGTGTGTATACTTATAAGCAAGAGGTTTTGAGGCTTGTACCAACTCAGATTTTGAATTTGCATTCTTAAGCCAAACATGTAATTTTTGAGAAAACTAGTTTCAATGCTTGTGTCCTTGCTAAGATAGAGTAGTTCATGCTTTAAACACGTTTGTTTCTGACTTTGTGGATGGAGTGTGATCAGAGGTAACAAGTTAGAGGCTCAAGAAATACTTTATGCAAAAAGCTTGCTTTACAAGAATGGAAGTGTTCACTTTGTGTCATTAAGGGAAATGCAACTTGGATAATAGCTCATTTTCTTGGATCAAGGCCTTAACAGTTATGTAAGCATTTAATTAAGGAGTGAAAAATAAGTTTGAGGCCTGCAAAGCAAATATTATGCAGCCTAGCATGGATTTGCATTTGTGTTCATCATGAAAATGACCTAAATTCAAGTGATAAAACCCTAATTTCATCTCTTCGATTCTCCTTGATCAAGAATGATCTCAAGGAGTTATTGGACATTTTGGAAAGCTTACAATGTGATCTACAACTCATATTTAAATTTCTTTCGAAGATTCCCCTTGGAACTATGTGAAAAAGTGTCATGAAGTTTGGTCAAAAATCTGCCTAATTAGGGCAAAATTTCACTGTCTTTTTTAGTTCATGAGCATGTATTCACAAAATTATAACTTGAGATCCAAGCATTTTTATGAGAAATTGTGTGAATAAAAGTTGTAGATTTCCTGGATATCTACAACTTTCATGTTGGAAATTTCCTTTGAATCACTTTACATCATGGTGAAAATTTAGCTCAAAGTTATGAAAAAATAAGAAATTTTCTATACTTAGAAAAATTTCTAAGTTAAGAAATTTCATCTTTTCAAAACAAAATCTTGAATTCTTGATTTCTTGATGAACAAGTTTCATGTTTTGACATGTTTTGATGAATTATGATCTTTGGCACTTAATTTTGACCAAAAAATCAAAGTTTGACTTTTCAGTATACAATTGACTTTTGATCAGTTGACTGAAAAAATCATCTGTCAATCCAATGGACTTGTAGTGTTTTGAACCATGTCATTAGGTAAAAGTGATGAAATTGGACTCTTGAGGTCATGCCTTAACCCAATTGATCATTTGTTAGGTCAAAAACCCGAAATTTCCCCTTCCCAGTCAAAACCCTAATTTTGACCATTTTGCCCTTTTGATGATTTGATCAAATTTCTTGAGGAGTTGTGGTCTAAACTTGATCAAATGCTACATATGAGTTTAAAATGTTGGTGTGGATCAAAAAATAATAAGTTTGACTTTAAATTGGCCATGGTTGACTTTTTCCCCAATACAGTTGATTTTTAGGTCAACTGTTCAATTGACTGATCAAAAGTGTGATCCAAGGCTTGAAACTTGACATGAGTAATCTTGGGGGTCCATAATGATCCTTGAAAGTTGTATGGGGTCTTGGAAGTTCAAAAATACTTGTGCAATCCCAAACCCTAATTTTCAGTCATCAGTGCTTGAGGAGGTGTCTTGAGTTGATCAAACCCTAGTGCAGTCATGATCCAAAGGAGATCTTATGAAAATCCTTGATAAGTGAGAGGGAAAATTATGGGGTACAACACCTAGCAATGGCATATGTCTATTTAGCCATCAAAACTCATCAACAATTGCCCAGACCTATTCCTTATCATCTTGTGATCATGTTAATGGGATTAGAACAAATTGAACGAGCTATAATTTAAAATATGATAGACAGAAAATTTATGAAAAATATGAGTTATGTATGATCAGTTTCAACGTGTTATGGCTATGGATGATGATCCATACTTACCCAATCTTACCTCAGGAATACCAAGGAATAGTTAGAATGCTTTGAAGTTGGCTGCAAAAGTGAATACGAGGATTGCACCACTCTTTTAAATTTTTTGAGAAGTGTTAGGGTTATTTTGAGGCTATTGCGTGTGTGTATTAGGTCTGGAATTGTTGTGCATATATATGAGACCATATTAGGTCAACAGATGTGGAATAATATCCAAGCTTTCATGAGAAAATATCTTCTTTCAATTATGTGATTTTTTGGCCTTTTTTAGAACAAATCCAATCTTTCTTTTCTCCACGAGCTTCCCTTGATATGCCATCACATTTTGCCCATTATTTGATGAGAAAAAGATTCCAAATCAAATGATACATTATTTCTATTATTTATTTATTTAATTTTGCATTTTAATGAATAAAATATCAAAATAAATAGCATCAATAATATAATAATTCATAGGTAGGCCTATAGGTTCTGGACCATGCTAGGAACAAGTTTCAAACATGAAAAGATGGGCCCATTTAGAAAAAATTCAATTTTGGTCAATATTGGCCTCATGCATTTTTCCAAAAATTGGTCAACTTTAGCAATGCATATCTCTCTCATTTTTAACCCTAAGAGGGTGTTCTATGACTTTTTAGAGAGATTAGGATTTCCTTTAAACAACCCTTTTGGTTTCATTTCAATTGTATATTCCATGTTCATGTAAGGAGCTTTGACCCAAAAGGTGTTTTTGTTGACTTTTTGAAAGGACCTATAATGTCTGAGCTTGTATCTTTTAAATGGGGCATTTCTTGAACTTGAGAGCTGAAGAGAAGTTGTAAGGGATAGGATTCTCTTCAAAATGAGCTTTGGTGGAAAAATTTCTGATAAAGCATGAGAAAGTTATGCCTGGTCAAAGTTTGGTTGACTTTTCCTATTGAAACCCTAATTTGCCATTTTTTTACTTTTGATGAGTTAGGAGCATTTCTTGAGGAATCATGATCAACCCTTAATAAAATGATGTATATTACTTCAAAATGTTGATGTTGACCCAAAATATTGAGGTTTGATTGTATATAGGCTACAGTTGACTTTTGACCTAGTACAATTGATTTTCAGGCCTTTGAGCAGTTGACTGAGCAAACTTGTTGTGCAAGGCATGAATTTTGGCATGGATAATGTTGAGGACATATTAGGGCCATGGAAAACATTTGAGACCCTTGGAGCTCACACATCTTGATGAAAACTGAAACCCTAATTAGAGGTTTATTGCCTTAGGAGGGGAATTTGTCTAGTCAATTCTTAGTCATCTTAGGGCAAGTTGGGGACCTCAATGGACATGTGTTGAGTAAAATGAGAGGGAAAATTTTAGGGTACAACAGAGGGTCTTTGCTAAAATGCCCATATTCGAGGGACATGACTATTTCTCCGAGGAGACAAGTGAGATTACTCTAAGGGTGCATGTGTGAATAGTGTGTTTGATTGCATGCATTTTGTCTTTGATTTTTGGGTTGTCTACTTGTTGTTTTTATCTTGCCATACATCCTAATTACTAGAATTTATACAAAACTAATAAAAATGCAGAAAATAAATCCTACACTATTACAACCATATTAAATAGCATGAAAATGTAAAGGCAAAATAAAATAAAGGAAAGAAAAAGGGCTCTTTCGATTTAGGCAGAAGTATCCTTCGATTCTGCTTCTCTAGCTCCCTTCGATTTGGCCTGGAAGTAGTGAAGGCATGCCTTTAGATTGGGGTCTGGAAGTCAATGTGGGCGTGCCTTTCGACTTGGGCTTAGCCTAAGGCAGGAGATGCAGCCTTCGATTATGCCTTTATGCCTCCTTCGACTGGGGCCTAGAATCATTATGGCCATCCTTCTGGATGCCTATTTCGTTTATCATGGAGTGCCCTACTCACTTTAAGTCCTTTGCTACCTCCTTCGATTGGGGCTTGGAAGTCAGTGTGAGCGTGCCTCTGGCTGCCTCTTTCGTTTGGACCTGGAAGTTAGTGAGGAAGCCTAAGGCTTCATTTCATATCTCCTGCCTCCTGTTTCTTTCGTTTAGGATTTTGAATAGCAAAATGGCCTAAGTCCATGCTATCATTATCTTATGGCCAGGTTTGTTCTTAAAGCATGTTTAATAGAACAAGAGGAAAAACTAAAAGTATTAGCCATGAAAACAAATTAAAAGGGCGGAAACGAAAAGGAAAACAAATGTTATGTACATGTTTGAAACGAAAGAGAAGATTATTCACATATTATGCTAGAAACAAAAAGTTCAAGGTTAAGAGGGACTTACCTTGCTTGAGGCTGGAACATTTGTTGGACCTTAAGTGGTTGCCCTGAGTGCTTCTGGATTCGAAGGGAGGAAACAAGGGTTATGCCTTTGATACTGGATTCGAAGAAGAAGAACAAGTGTGATGTTCTTTCTACTGGATTCAAAGGAAAACAAAGTGTGGGGATTTTTTCATATTCGAAAGAGGAAAGTGTTTAGATTATGGGTTTGTGTTTGGTGAGTGTTTGAGTTTTTTGAGAGTGTTGAAGATTTGTTCCCCATAGTCCTTGGATGTGAGTCCAGCCCCTATGCATGTTATGAAGCCTCGTATTTATAGGAAAAGCTGGTTGAAGTTTTTGGAGGGAAAACAAAATAATTTGAACAATTTGAGTAAACGGCTTTTGTAGCTTTCGAGGGGCAGTATTTGTATGCTATTTTGATGCAAGAATGGGGCAGTATTTCAGGACTGTTGTGCAGCAGTTTTGGAGCATTGTGGCCAATGTACTAGGCCTGGACTTGGCATCAAGCATCTTTTGAATATTTCATCTTTCGTTTTGACCACCATTCGACCAGATTCTCCTCTAAACAACGTTATTTGATTTTCACCCAACAAGTATCCTTCGAATGGGTCACTTTTGTGAATCCTTCAAAGGAGCCAAATGTGTGCCCCTTGGATGGGTCACCATAGTATGCCTTAAGGTGGGTCTTGTAAATCCTTCGAATGGGCCATCAAACATGTCCTTCGAATGGGACACCCAGGCATGTCCCTTGAATGGGTCATGTATGTATATTTGAAAAGGGACAAATGTGTCCTTCGAATGGAATAGTAAGGTATGTCCTTCGACAGGGGCTCCTATGTATGCCTTTCAAGTCCACCAATATATGTATTTTGAAGGGGACCACCAACCATGTGTGCTGAAGTTTGTCAAGGACGGAATTGCAGCATACTAAAGAGAAATGTTGTCTAGTCGAAGCTAGTATAAACATAGCCAATGTCCTGTCGAAGCCTGCATACAGGAGGTCTAAACTTTGTGACTCCAAGCAAGCATACAAGAGGTCAATGCTCAAACGAATACTTGCATGAAGGGAGCTACATGCCCAAACGAAAGAGGCATGCAGGAGGCAAAAATGCCCAGATTCGAAAGAAGCGTGCAGAAGGCAAAATGTGCAATCGAAGGATGCCAAAAGGAAGCTTTTTGCCTTGGAATCGAAGGAGGCTATAGGAGGCTCTTGCCTTGTGCCTGCTGGCCTTATGGGCACCTCTTGCATGCAACAAGGAATCTTTGGCTTAACCGAAGGCTACATATAGCCAGCCATCACTTTGTGAGTCAAAGTAAGCATGGAGGGGAATATTTGTCTAGTCAACACAGGCATGCAAGCATCAAACATCCAATCGAAGCAGGCACATAGGAAGCCATTGTATTGTGAACCATGTGAGGCCATATATGCAATCGAAGGTTGCATGCAAGAAGCGCCTGCCTTGTGAATCAAAGCCAGTGTGCCAGAGGCCCACGCCCAGTCGAAGGATGCAAGCCAAGCTTGCATCGAAAGAGACAAAAAGGCCAATCGAAGGAGGTAAATCGAAGAAGACTTGATTTTCTCCAATTTTGTCAAAAATACTATTTTCATCTATTTTCCCCTTTTTAATAGTTTCCCTTTTAACTTGATGCTAGAAAATCCAATTGTACTTATGCAAGCTTTGAATTTTGAGAATCATTATGAGAAATTCCTTGAGAAATGAGAGGGAAAATTTTGGGGTACAACAGGATCGTACTTGAACCGTTTCTAGATGAGAATCTGGAGTAAGTTTCAAGATGACATCCGTCTTTGGATCGTACTTGAAACGTTTCTAGAGGAGAGTCTGCTTTATTTAGAATGTTTCCGTTGGGGGTTTCTGTTTTGTTGTTTTGAGAAGAAATCCGTTGGGGAATCCTGATAAGCTTGGCGACTTCACTGGGGAATTCTTAGATATTGGAGCAGTAATTGGAGATTCTTGCTCTGCCGAGGGTATGAGAACACCTGACATCATTAGGCTGCATGCTAAGAATATGACAGTGACCTTGTCGTAGAATGCCCTTGCCTCAGTACCTACTGGAGAAGGTATTTGTCGGGGTTTTTGTAGATGGTTTAACTGTTATCCCAACTCTTGGAGTCCTTGGTGAATGAAGATCAGGGTAATAAACCTTCTATTGATAGACAAGTGATAATATGATGGGACATAATCGTACGCTTTAATCCCTAACTTTTTCCTGGACCGCCCTTTCGGGTACTCAGTCCACCGGGATACCCTTTTTTGCCCAAGCCGCCTTTTCAAGTTTTCGACTTGCCGGGTGTATAGATTTTCATATGTATATCCCTAATTTTTTCCCTAACCCTTTTGGTTCGCCGGGATGCCCTTATTTTTTCCTAGGTCAGTCAACCTAGCGGGTCTTTGTTCATGCGTAGTATTTTCCGACTATGTCCATGTTCACCGGGTACGAAGAATTGTCACTGTCCATAGTAGTAAGTGTTGCCACGCTGCCAGAATATGTTTGTTTGATCGTACAGGATTCATTGCTGGAATTCATGTTCAATTCCCCAAGTGATTCAGATGGAGATATGCCCCTGGCTATTTGGTATTTTTGAGAGATTCCTTGAACCTGACTTGACTGCCCTAGATCAGTTGAACACCATGTTATGCCCCTCGATTATGAAAGGCCTGTCACTGGAATGTATTTCCATCTGAGGTGATTCTGTCCACTGAGAGGATCTTTGTTCATCGAATATTCGGCGTGCAAATTTCTCTGTTGTTGAACAAATAGTCATATGGAAACAATGGTATTTTAAGAATGCAAAGCTTATGTCTGTCTTGAAGTTTGAAAATTCATTTTTTAGTAAAATAAACAAGTTTTGTAAGAGTGTGATATCCGCTCAAGATTTATAGCGAACCCTACAGCAGTCAGGATACCTTTTGTAACAATATGCTTTCAAACTAACCCATGCTTCAGTTAGGACTTTTAAGGGTTATAATGTGGCCTAGTTTACGGTTTAAGAAACAAAGGATAAAGGCTCAAATTTTATTTGTACCCAACCCGTTTTTCGTGATGTTCTTCAATCCTATGCTCAGTTAATTGTGCGTTTAGATCCCAATTGAGTCTGGAATCTTTGCTCTGATACTTGGTGATGGTTCAGAAATTGAGCGTTTGTTTGAGAAGACAGTCATTTTTGTAACCTTTTTTTTAGGAGTTGTAGGACCTCTTTTTTTTTATTTTGTTATCCCTCCTTTTGCCTGAACTGTTTCTTTTGTGTTTACAGTCAGCGGGATGCCCCAACTTTTCTTAAGTCTCCTTCATAGGTTTTTGACTTAACAGGCTTTTATTTTGAGAGATAATGATTGCCTGTCTTGACGATTATGCCGAACCATCACCATTTTTGGGAAGGCATCTTCTACACTATTTGTCGTGTATGAAGGATGAGCTTGCGACTGAATGCACCTCTAAATTAACTGATAAAGCTACCCTGTGCAAGTTATGATCAAGGGTTTTAATTTGTGTGAAAAGAAAAACTCCTACTTCTTAGGCTCAAAGGGGTTGACTAGGGATTATCTTCCTTATAACTCCATTGTTTAGGATTTGAAACAACGCCTGTACATCTTCAGCGGGGTCTGTTCAAGAGCATATTGTAGAGATTGTGGTATCGTTTTTGTCATCCTCCCTCTAAAGGCTTAGAGCTTTTTAATCAGGAGTTGAATATCACAAAAAAGGAAGTAAAAACACAGTTTGAATATAATGAATACGAATGAAATAATTCAAGACAAACATATGCAATGTACTAATATGAATAACCAAAGTTTGACATAAAGATAAATGCTTTAAGCAACAACGAAATTACAACTGATAACTCAAATGAAATAAACGCTCTCAATTTTAACCATGATTTGGCATGGGAGCAGTGATCACACTGGGGTCTTAGGAGAGTGAAATTCGATCTCCTTGCTATTGATCAAATCTTGAATCGTGTTCTTCAAAGTCCAACAGTTGTCGGTGTCTTGCCCAGGACTATCAGAATGGTAGGCACATTTTACATTAGGATTGTACTTAAGAGAAGAGGTGTCAGGTTTTTGAGGAGGGTCCTTTAGTGTAATAGCTCTGATTTTAGCAATTGTTGTAATGATTGAGACAAAGGCATGTTAATATTAGTGTACTGCCTCTCTTGATACTTTATCCTACGCCTATTGCCTCGTTGATGTTGAACAGGTGTAGGATTAGACATTGACACCGCTCCCACTGACTGATGGTGGTTATTTTTGTTATGCCTCTTTTGGCCATAGATGAAATTAATTTCTTTTTTGCCACCAAATGGCTTCTTCTCAGCAATAGAAGATGCAGCCATCAGAATCTTCCCACTCTTGATACCGCTTTCAATCATTTCCCCAGTCAGAACAATATCCGTAAAATCGGATGAAGAACTCCCAATCAATAAATTAAAGAACGGGCATGTCAGAGTGCCCATGAACATGTCTACCATTTCCTGATCAGTCAGAGGAGGTTGCACCCTGCCAACTAGGTCCCTCCATTTCTGTGCATATTCCTTGAACCCTTCTCTTGAGCCCATGGACATATTCTGCAATTGCACTCGAGTAGGCGCCAGGTCGGAATTATATTGGTACTGCTTGTAGAAATCAGTAGTCAAGTCTTCCCAAGTATGAATGTCAGTTCCTTCTAGATGATAAAACCACTCCAGTTGAGTGCCAGCCAAACTTTCTTAGAAGAAATGGACCTATAACTTCCGGTCAGCAGTGTGAGGCTGGATCTTTCTGATGTATGATTTCAAGTGAAGTTTAGGACAAGAAACCCCATCATATTTGGCAAATGTGGGAACCTTGAATATTGGTGGGATGATCACGCCAGAAACCAGCCCTAACTCTTCAAAGTCCAAGTCGGGTACCTGTTGAGTCTCCATAGAATTGAGACGATCCGCCAGCTATTTATATTTATCATCAACAAGAGGATATTGTTCCTCAGAGTAATTAGCTTCTTCTTCATCAGTCTCTGGGTTTTTATCATCCTCATGATTATCCCCCTCATTTGAGGGAGTTGAAAGATCTAGAGCTCTCTTGACTGGTCCTCTGATCCTTCTTCCCTAGTTTACTACACCAACTGGTTTCTTTTCCTTCTTCTTCTTGTCCTTGAGAATCAGAGCTTTAAAATCTTCTTGTCCCTTAGCCAGATTCAGGAACATTTCTTGGAATTGAGCATTATGTGCCTGAAGCTCCTTAATTGTTTGTTCAAGAGCCATTGCTGAAATAAATAGCGAAGAAGATAAGAAGCTTGTCCATAGAATACCTTTTATGTAATGACATGTATGATATGTAAATGTTTTCAAGGATTTCGCGGGTTAAACAAGAAAATGTCAGAATTTGAATTTTGCAGCTTTGATTGAAGAACTTTGTATCATTGAAGGTCCTTCTGCAAGAGTCAAGCTCACCATGTCGAGTGGGTCATAGCCTCTGACTCAGGTTGTTGTGTTATGGTCTTTTTAAGGCATTTGCTAGAGGAAAATAAATCCCCTTGCCCCTTGATAGACGTCTGGTTCATCATAATTTGCATTACAGACCCTTGAGATCCTTGAAATGGTTAAGGAAATGCTATGGTATGATGCTTATGATGTGTATGCTATGCGTCAAACAAAAATGTAGGGTGATGAAGACAAGTATGTCTTGCAGGAAATCCAACTTATTGGATAATGATTGTAAACAAATCCTGTAAGGAAATCATGTTGTTAGATGATAAAACCCTGCAAGTAGTTCAAGTTGAAAGCAAACAAGTCACACAAGCAGCCTTAGGTTTAGGCTTGCATGGGGTTTTTAGGTAAGTACCCTCTTGAATTTTAGTTAGCTCAGCCTGTCCTAGTAATAGTAACTGGGTTTTAAGGGATCTCAATATCACTGATTTTTCCCACAAGTTTCGTTCCGATCGACAACTGACTTGCCACTAAACAAAACTCAGGAGTCAAATATCAATGAGTGTAGTATCGAGTATCAAACGACTTAGGACTACACCAAAGACGACTATCTCACTACTTCCTAATGGCCAAGTTGTTCAATTAAAGGTTCTAAGGTCAGTTGATGCTTCATGACACCATGCAGCGACCCGGTATTCTCCTTGACTACTTAAGGCTACTGGTACCAACCAAAGTGTCACATCAATATAGCTATCGCTTCAAACGTGTCGATATACCCCATACAGTTTCCACGTTCTATTGCTACTTACGTAAAAGGTTCCCCAGATCTGGGTGTAGGATCTATAGTAACAACCCAAACAAGCCCTCAAAGTAAAGCAGACAAAGCATATAAAGCAGTTTAAAATGAACTAGACTCTAAGGTAACCCCACTTTTTTATAATTCCCCAGTAGAGTCGCCAGTTATGTGATATGGTGTCAGAACTGACTATTAATACTGGTTTTGCATTTGTTTTCTCAAATGTTGTAGTAAGCAAGAGTCCTCATCAAATTTTCTTTTATCCAACAAAGGAAAGGGTGAAAAGAACTGAAAAAAACCTTTTTGAGAGTTTTCTGAGTAAGGGGGTAGATTATGGAAAGGGAAGGTGTTAGAACCCTTTCCATCCGCAGTTTTCTACGGGCTCTTAGATGCTAGCTCATGTTTTGAAAATTGCTTGTGCTTTGTGTTTTGAAAAAGTAGTTTGAAAATGCCTTAATGCGGCGATTCGCTTTGTGATAACTCTTGTATCAGTCCTCAAGAGTGTTGACAAAGCAAATGTTTTTTAAAGTTGTTTTTGAAAGGTCTAAGTGTAAAAAGAGTTTGTTTTCAGAAAGCATTTAACAACTATCTACTTGTACTCGAAAAGGTAGTTCTTTTCCTCCTATCCTTTAGACAGTGTTATCCTACTATTAGTGAGTAGGTAGCCCTATCGTTTGATATATGAGGGATATTCGAAGGGACATTACGGTCACGAAGGCAACTTCGCGAGGAATTTTAGTAACTGTCCTAAAGTTCTAAGATCACTTTTAACCGAGGCAACATCGAGAGGGTCATCGAGGGACTTGTGATCTTTCAAACTAGAGGACATCCACTAAAACTTCTCACGTTCGAGAATTGTGTCTGTTTTCCGAAGGCAAACGAAGTGGGGTACCCTAGAGGTGAATATGTGCATGGTGTGTTATGTTCAGTTATTTTTGTCTTTTTTGTTAAGTTTTCTAGCGTTTTATTATTAGTCTTTCCATACAAGCCTAATTAGTAACAGTTAATATGTACAGAAATTTAAAATGCAGAAATGTAAATTGCGGGAATGTAAATCCTACGCTATTACATGGCTTTGCGAGAAGTACATTATAGAAACGCGAAAAGTAAAGTCCTAGTTACTATTACAAACTGGGAAGTAGTTACAATAAGATGAAAATGCAAAAGTAAATAAATGTGTGCGAATTGGGAATAACGTCTAAAAATCCTAAGGTAAGAGGAAATCTTTTTGTTTTGTTTTTTATTTATAAAAGAAAATAAAACTTAAGTCTATTTAATTTTAATTTCAAGAAAAAGGTTTAAATAATTAATTAATTTGTTTACAAAATTAGTTTAATTAAAAAAATATTAACTTAATATTTTTTGTGATTTTGGTTCTAATGTTAATAAAACATGAGGCAATAAAATAAAAGAAATAAGTAAAAACCAAAAAAAATAAGAAAATGATGTTGAGGCCTTTTTGTAGATCCATAGGAAGGACTCCTTCGATTCACCCTCCTTTGGCCTTCTTTCGATTGGGCTTAAGAGTTGACATGAGCAAGCTTTGATTTCCACCTTTTCCTGTCCCTTTCGATTGAGTCGGGGAGTGGGCACGAGCAACCTTCGACTGCAAACTCTTCTGCTTCTTTTGATTTAGAATATGAAGTAACATGGACTTGTGGAACATCATGAGTGCATATCTTTTGTTCACACTCTTTTTGTCTTTCGTTTGAATTCGTACAGGTCAGTTCCAACAAGAAAAGTAAACAAACCAAAAGGGCAGAAACGAAGAACATAACTTAAGAGGCTATCTACATTATGCTGAAACGAAAAGTAAGTAAAGGCTATTTACATGCCATGCTGAAACGAAAGATGCAAGGTCAAGGGGACTTAGCTTGCTTGAAACTGGAACTTGTGTGGGGGACTAGAGTTGTTGAATGCTCTTGGATTCGAAAGGAAAGAGGCAAGTTTGGTATGATCTTGTGAGGCAGCGTGTGCGTATGTATGTGGTCTCCTCCTTTTTTTGTCCTTTTTGAGATTGCTAGTGTGCTCCTTATATAGAGGGGAAGGAGGGATAAGGTATCAAGGTAGTAAACAACCATAAACATGTTCTTTAAGGCCATGAATGAGAATTTGAATTTTTGCAAAAGACATGGGATTCTTGTCTCTTTTTGAACTTGAATGAATGTGGACATCTTTGACTTTCGAATACCTTCAGTCCCTGCCCTTCTATTGGACCTCTTGTATATCCTTCAAATGGGTCTTTTGAATGGACCTTTTGTGTACCCTTCGAATGGGCCTTTTGAATGTCTCCTTCGAATGGATTTTTTGAGTGTCTTTCGAATAGTCCATATGTATGCCTTGGTCCTTCTTCAAATGGGCCACCAAGGTGTGTCCTTCGAATGGCTCAAGTCTCATCACTGGGGCCTCTTCGATTGAGCCCCTACTCAGCTAGCCCCAACAAAAATTATTTCTAGGCTAATTGAAGCTTCCTTCAGTATGAATGCTTGTGCAGAGAGCTTGAGTATGGCAATATGTGGGATTTTGAGCCAGCCAACATCTTTGCATATTTCTCTTTCGTTTTGGCCAGCAATATGTGCATCCTTTGTTTTGAACCAATGTGTGTGCTCTTTTGAAGGGACCACATGCATCACTTGTGTGCATCACTTGCAATTCCTTCGAATGGGCCAACAAAGTAAAAACTATGCGTGTCGAAACAAACTTTCCAAGGGAGATACTGCCCAGTCGAAGTAGGAATCAAGCTTGCTCCAAAGAAATCAAATGCCCAATTGAAGCAGGAATCAAGCTTGCATGCAGGTAGTCATCAAGACAAACCTGTAGAGGCCATTGCTCAATCAAAGCAGGCATGCAGGTAACCATTGCATTGTGCATGAAGCAGGCATGTAAAGCCAAAGGTGCAATCGAAGGATGTATGCAGGAGGCCATTGCCTTGTGCCTACTGGCATGAAGGAAGTTCCTGCCTTGTGAATTGAAGGCAAGCGTAGAGAAGGCACTTATCTTCTGAATCGAAGGAAATCTGCAGGAGGCCATTGCTAACACCTTTTGAATCAAAAGAAATTAGTAATAAGCCAACTCCCTCTGAATTGAGAGAAGCCAGTAGGAAGCCACTAACTTCTGAATTGAAGGAGCACTAACAGGAGGCCCTTCCCTTTTGAATCGAAGGAGGTTGTTTCAAAGGAAACGAATGCCCAGTCAAAGCTTGTATATAGAAAACAAGCAAAAATCCAAGGCTTCAATCGAAGCTTGGAAATTTGAAGCAACCTTGAAGGAGGTTAGGTGCTCAATCGGAGCAAATTTTGTGCAGCCTTGACTTAGTGGAAATTTTGTGAGAAAAATCTTTGAGAGTCGGGAGGGCAAATTTTGGGGTACAACACTTAGAATCTGACCAGATAATAGTTAACTTCATCCTTTCAAGAAAAGTTGTTTTGAAGCCTGGAATCCGACCAGATAACAGTTAACTTCATCCTTTCAAGCAAGTTACTGTAAAAACTGGAATCCGACCATATAACAGTTAAATTCATCCTTTCAAGTAAAGTTGCTGCGAAGTCTGGAATTCGACCAGATAACAATCAACTTCATCCTTTCAAGCAAGTTACTATAAAGCCTGGAAAACAACCAGATAACAGTCAACTTCATCCTTTCAAGCAAGTTACTGTAAAACCTGGAATCTGACCAGATAACATTTAATTTCATCCTTTCAAGTAAGTTGCTGCGAAGCCTAGAATCCGACCAGATAATAGTTAAATTTCATCCTCCCGAGCAATTTTCTGCGAAAAGCCTGGAATCTGACCAGATAATAGTTAATTTTATCTAAGTTGCTGCGAAGCCTGGAATCTGACCAGATAACAGTTTAACTTCAATTTTCTACGAAGCTTGGAATCTGACCAGATAATAGTTAATTTCATCTAAGTTGCTGCGAAGCCTGGAATCCGACCCGATAATAGTTTAACTTCAATTCTCTGCGAAGCCTGGAATTCGACCAGATAACAGTTAATTTCATCTAAGTTGTTGTGAAGCCTGGAATCCGAGTAGATAACAATTAATTTCACCTAAGTTGATGTGAAGCCTAGAATCCGACCAGATAACAGTTAATTTCATCAATTTGCTACGAATCCTAGAATCTGACCAGATAACAGTTTAATTTCATCTTCCCTAGTAAGTTGCTGCGGAGCCTGGAATCTGACAAGATAACAGTTAAACTTCATTTTTCCAAGTAATTTTCTGCGAAACCTAGAATGCGACTAGATAACAATTAATTTCATCTTCCCCAGTAAGTTATTGTGAAGCCTGGATTTCGACCAGATAACAACTAACTTTCCATTCTCCCAAGTCGAGTATAATTCCCCAATAGAGCAACGGACAACCAAAGCTCTTGAACTTTATACCCCAAGCAGAAATCAACGCTCCCCACAGAGTTTCCTCAAGCAAATAGCCAAAATCAATGTTCCCCAGCAGATTTCTCCCCAAACAACAAAACAGGAATACCCAGCAGAAACATTCTAAACAAGGTCTGAAGATGGGCATACTCTTCATCCCCAACAGCAATCCAGGATTTAAATTCCTAAAGCTCCCCAGCATTTGTCAAGGATTTATTCTCTAAGACAAAGATACACTTCAACAATATTTCACATTCATACATCATATTACATACATGACAAATGCATACAACACAATCTCATTTATTTTGATAACATCATGGTGCCATGCATACATCTGCATAAAACTAACCCTCGTCCTTGCAGGAAAAACCAACCAATCAAACAAAGACCTCTTCTGGTTAAATTTACTTCTTCAAGTTAAAGACAGGCGAACAACAGACCTCTTCTGGATAGGTTCATCTCTATCAGTTAATGATAGGCAATCAACAGACCTCTTTGGTTAAGATTATTTTCCCAGTGATGTCGCCAAACAACATACCTCTTCTGGTTATATTTATCTCTTCTAATTAAAAACAGGCAAAAGACATCTACTGTTTCAGTATAAATCGACCAAAGATTTATTCTGATACTTCTACCAATAGTCACTCTGGATGGCATCTGCAAGCCCATCTCCAACAAATTCTTTATCACTTCTCCAAATGGCATATTTAAGCTCATTCCTGACACAATCAATTAACACATCATCAAGTCCAAATTTATAGGCACTCTAGTGTTCAATCATCTTCCACCTTCAAGTCATGAATGGCGGACCCGCCAATCTAACTCTTCAGGTTTAAGAAGATTGAACAGGGGCAGCTGTTGTACCCCAAAATTTTCCCTCTCTTTTTCAAGACATTTCTCACAAAGGATGTCCAATGCTCAAGTATTCTCAAGGAATGGATCAGACAACATCATCTCTGAAGCACTGAGACTCTAAATTAGGGTTTTGACTGATAATGACCAATCTTTGACTTTTGACCTAGTACATGACTTATTGGTTCGAAACATGATCTCAAGGATTCAAGTACATCATTTTGACCTAATCGCATATTTCAATTTATCTCCCGAGATCAGCAGATTGATAGATGAAATTTGGTCAACTGATGAAAAATGTCAATTGTACACTGAAAAGTCAAACTTTGAATTTTTGATCAAATTTTAGTTTCGAAGATCACATTTCATCAAGACATTCAAAAATATGAAATTTGATCATCAAGAAATCAGGAAAGTCAAAAGTCATTTTGAAAAGTCAAACTTTGCAAGACTTAGAAATTTTTCTAAGTTGTTTTTATACATGTTAATTTCATGACATCTTTTCACCACAATTCAAGGTAATTCAAGTTGTTAAAGGCTTTCAAATAAACAACAAGGCTGCATTTTAAGTTAAAAATTGCAAGTTACAAACCCTAAGCTTTATCTTGTTTGAACTTTTTCCTTTGACTCGATCTTCAAACTTTACCACTATGTTATCCACAAATATCCTTTATCTTTGTTACAAAGTGCATAAATCTTTCCATAAAACTAGACCTGCACCAAGCTGCCACTCCACTCCAAAACTACTACAAAACAGTCCTGTTATGCTGCCTCTAAACCTGCTCCAAAACCTGCAATGCTGCCCTGCAAAATCTGCATCATATGAGTCCCATATTTGCACAAACTTAGCACATAAGAGCTGCATCTAAAAAGCAATGAAACTGTGTGCCCAAACAGTTCAAAAACTTATCTATTTCCCTCCCAAATTTGAACCAATTTCATCTATAAATAAGTTGTTTTACAACATACAAAGGGGGAGGGTTTTGGGAGGAAAAAAGAGTTTTTTTGTTGAAAGAGAAAGAGAAAGAAATCTGGAAAATCTAACAGAACTTTGTTTAACCTCTGCTCATATTCAGCTCTATCTTCATTCATAAAAACAAAACCTCAACCCATTGTTCCACCTTGCAAGCTTTCCCATAAACCAATTATCTAAACACTTCACATCACATAGAAATTGTTAAAACACCAGAGCAATTTCTATAATACCAATATCACTATCTTCTAAACTATAAAAAAATAGTATTGTACAACTTGACTGGGTTGGTGTGATTCAGCAGCTTTCAATACAAAGTAAGGATTGGAACAACTTCCTGGAGGTTCACTAAAGTCATTTTGATCATCACAGCATTTTGAAAGGTGTTCAAACTGAAAACACAAATTTCAGTTTCAAGGTAAGTCTTCTTAACTTTGAGCTCTTTATTTCAAGCATCATCAGTGATTCATTTTTGAAGATAAATGTAGATATCACAGCCTTGAAGCTAACCATATGCTAGCTCTTCATTTTTATCATTTATATATTGAGAACTGACTTGTACACACAATAGAACAATGCTAAAGGCAAAAAACTGCAGCATGAGTCAATGCATACTCACATGAGTCGGCTCATATTAGTTGCAGAATAGGGTACAAGTCGACACAAGACATTATGTATCAATGCATATTGTTATCCAGACACAATACAAAGAGACAAAAGGTGTATGAGTCGATACAAAACACGAATGTGTCGACACAAATAAGAAATGAGTCAACACATACCATTATGTATCAACTCATATTGAGTTGATTTTGATTTTTCAAAAACAAGAAGTGGCACGTATCTATGCATAAGGATATGTGTCAATACATAAAGTTTTTTTTCTTTCTTTGTACACTATTTTCCTTTTTATATTTTTTATTATTGCTATTCATTTATTCAATATGGTTGTAATAATTTAATTAGGATTGTACTTCATCCCCATTTGTAAATTATACCCCCATCCCCCAAGTGATGTAATAGCATGGGATTTTAATTTCCGCAATTTATCGCTTTAATATAATTGTTAGTGATTAAGGTGTGTATGACAAGATAAAATCAACTGTTAGAAAACCCTAATCTCAAAGACAAAAATGCATGCAATCAAACACTTTTCACACGCGCACCTCTAGGGTAATCTCGCTTGTTGCCTACAAATAAATAGTCATGTCCCTCAAATATGGGACGCTTTAGCAAAGACCCTCGATAAATAAAAAAGATCGTAGTCCCTCGATGACCCTTCGACGCTGCCTTTGGTCAAAACGATCTTAGTCCCTTATGAAAATTGCTAAAGCGTCTCATAAGTTGCCTTCTATGACTATACGACGACCCATGTCCGTCCCTTCACATCCAACGATAAGGCTTCTTATCAATCAATGGTAAGATAGAAACATTAAGGAGGAGGAAAAGAACTAAGACTTTTTGAGTAGGAGGAATGTTCATAGTTGCTTGCTCACAACATTTTCAAAACAACATCTTTCAAAACAAAGTATTTTCAAAAGTCAACACTTTGTATACATTCTTATAGAGACGAGAATCATTACAAAGTTCGCCTAAACGAAGGCACTTTTCAAAAATACTTTCAAGACCAATCACATTTTAAATAAAGCATTTTCAAAGTGAGCTAGAAACTAAGAGCCCGGAGATAACTATGAATGAAAAGGGTGCTAACACCTCCCCTTTTCATAACCTACCCCCCGAACTCAAGAAAATTCTCAAAAGGTCTTTCCTGTTCTTTTCACCCTTTCCTTTACTAGATAAAAGAAAATTCAGTGGCGACTCTTGCTATCCACAACAATTGCGATAAAATGCAAAACACTCAAGTCAATTCTTCCACCGTATTACACCAGTTATGACTTTGGACATCCAATCAACCAAGTCGAAGACGAAGGCGGAGAAGATTGTGAAATACCAGGGGAATTATCCAGACTTCTGATACAAGAGGAGAAAGCCATTCAACCTCATGAAAAGCCAGTGGAATTGATCAACCTAGGTATTGAGACAGACAAGAAAGAGGTTAAGATCGGTGCCAACTTGGAAGATGGTATCAAAGGTAGATTGGTCCAGATGTTACATGACTATGTTAAAGTGTTTGCTTGGTCGTATGAAGATATGACAGGGTTGGATACTGACATTGTGGTTCATCGTCTACCAACAAAGGAAGATTTCCCTCCAGTCAAGCAAAAGGTTCGTCGTATGCGACCTGACATGTCTAAAAAGATAAAAGCTGAGGTAATGAAGCAATTCAATATAGGTTTATTGGCTGTGACATCATATCCTCAATGGGTTGTGAACGTGGTTTCGGTTCCGAAGAAAGATGGGAAGGTTCGTATGTGTGTTGATTATAGATATTTGAATAGGGAAAGCCCTAAATATGATTTCCCACTACTTCATATTGACGTCTTGGTCGACAACACAACTCAATATAAAGTTTTCTCCTTTATGGATGGTTTCTCTAGCTTTAATCAAATCAAAATGGCTCCCGAAGACATGGAGAAAACCACTTTTGTTACACAGTAGGGCACTTTCTGCTACAAGGTCATGTCGTTCGGTTTAAAAAATGCATGGGCAACTTATCAACGAGCTATGGTAACTCTATTTCATGACATGATCCATCATGAGATAGGAGTCTATATGGATGATATGATTGCAAGGTTGCAAACTGAGGAGGAACACCTGGATCATTTACACAAGCTATTCGAAAGGTTGAAAAAGTACAAGCTAAGGCTGAATCCCAACAAGTGTACCTTTGGGATGAGGTATGGGAAACTCCTGTGTTTTGTCGTCAGTGGCAAAGGCATCAAAGTCGATCCTAAAAAGGTCAAAGCCATCCAAGAAATGCCATCTCCCCATACTAAGAAGGAGGTCAAAGGTTTATTAGGTCGACTCAAATACATTTCCAGATTCATATCTCACTTAACTGCTACTTGTGAGCCACTCTTCAAGCTACTGAAGAAAGATCAAGTAATCAGATGGAATAACGACTGCCAAATAGCTTTTGACAAGATTAAGGAGTACTTGCAAGAACCTCCAATCCTGAAGCCTCCAGTTGAAGGAAGACCTCTAATTATGTACTTAACTATATTAGAGAATTCAATAGGGTGTGTGTTGGGCCAACATGACGAGACTAGCCGAAAAGAGCATGCAATATACTATCTGAGCAAAAAGTTTACCGACTGTGAAACTAGATATTCATCGCTCGAGAAAACTTGTTGCGCTCTGGCATGGGCTGCTCTCCGGCTAAGATAGTATATGTTGACTCACACCACTTTGTTAATTTCTAAGATGGACCCTATTAAGTATATCTTCGAGAAGCCAGCTCTCTCCGGATGAATAGCTAGATGGAAAATGATTCTAACTGAATATGACATCCAATACACCATACAAAAAGAAATCAAGGGAAGTATGTTGGAAGATCATTTGGCCCATCAAGCAATTGATGACTACCAATCCATGAACTTTGAATTCCCAGACGAAAATATCATGTTAGTAACTGACTGTGAAAAACCTAGACCGTATGACGGACCTGAACAAGGATTCCGGTGGACTATGGTTTTTGATGGGACTTCCAACGCTTTGGTTAATGGAATTGGTGATGTGATTATTTCTCCTGAAGGTTACCATACACCTTTCACTGCTAGACTATGCTTCGACTTTACGAACAACATGGCCGAATACGAGGCGTGCATTTTGGGTCTAACGGCTTCCATTGACCTAAGGATCAAGTTCTTGGATGTATACGGAGATTCTGCTTTAGTGATCAGTCAAGTTAAAGGAGAATGGGATGCCAAACATCCTAATTTGATTCCTTACAAAGAGCTTGTGCTAACTTTGATCCCATACTTTGAGGAGGTTACTTTTGAACACTTCCCAAGAGAAGAAAGTCAGTTGGCAGATGCCCTAGCAACAATGTCTTCTATGTTCAAGGTCAAATGGGACAATGAAGCTCCTAGGATTACAATTAAAAGATTTGATGAACACATTGTTATGAGCTTAACACTGCAAAGAGAAGCCATGGTACCATGAGGTGAAGAGGTATCTTGAAGCACAAGAGTATCCTGAAGGAGCTTCCATCAATGATAAGAAATTTTTGCGAAGATTGTCAGCCAAATTCTTCCTAAGCAATGGAATCTTGTACAAGCGCAACAATGATTCTACTCTACTCCGGTGTGTGGACAAGAAGGAGGCAGAGAGGATCATGGAAGACATGCATGATTGTATCTTTGGGAATCACTCTAGTGGACACACTATGGCCAAGAAGATTCTAAGGGCTGGTTACTATTGGTCGACAATGGAAACTGATTGTCACCATCACTCGAGGACTTTCCATAAGTGCCAGATCTATGCCGACAAAGTTCACGTGCCTCTGATGCCTCTAAATGTCATGACTGCTCTGTGGCCATTCGTAATGTGGGGAATTGACATGATTGGAGAGATCAAGCCTACTGCTTCTAATGGACATCATTTCATCCTTGTTGCTATTGACTACTTCACTAAATGGGTCGAAGCTACCTCATATGCCTCAGTCACAAAGACCGTTGTAGCCCGGTTTATCAAGCAAAACCTCATCTGCCGATACGGTATCTCTGAAAGGATCATCACTGACAATGGAACCAATCTTAACAATGCTATGATTATGGAGCTCTACACTCAGTTCAAAATCAAGCATCACAATTCTTCTTCATACAGACCTAAGATGAATGGCGCAGTGGAAGCTGCCAATAAAAACATAAAGAAGATTGTGCAAAAGATGGTGGTGACCTACAAAGACTGGCTTGAGATGCTACCATTTTCTCTTCACGGCTACCGTACTTCGGCTTGAACATCAACTAGGGCAACCCCTTTCTCTTTAGTCTATGGCATGGAAGTTGTCCTGCCTGTGGAAGTTCAAATTCCTTCTTTAAGGATTATGAAAGAAGCAGATTTAGGAGAAGACGAATGGATTCAAACTAGATTGGATCAGTTGAACTTGATTAATGAGAAGAGGCTGGTTGTTGTTTGTCATGGTCAAATGTATAAAAAGCATATGATCAAGGCTTTCAGCAAGAAGATCAAACCTCGAGCGTATCAGACTGGAGATTTGGTAATAAAATGCATCATTCTTCCTCAAGGAGATCCCAAGGGCAAATAGACTCCCACTTATGAAGGGCCATTTATTGTTAAGAAAGTATTCTCTGGCGGTGCCATGATGCTAACTACTATAGACGATAGAGATTTTCCACATCCTGTGAACACGGACATAGTCAAAAAAATACTACGCATAAAAATGACCCGCTAGGTTGACATACCTAGGCAAAAATAAGGGCATCCCGGCGAACCAAAGAGGTTCGGGAAAAGATTAGGGATATATACAAAAGATTGTACACCTGGCAAGTTGAAAACCTGAAAGGGCGGCTTGGGCAAAAAAAGGGTATCCTGGTGGGCTGAAAACCCAAAAGGGTGGTCCAGGAAAAAGTTAAGGATCAAAGTGTATGACTATGTCCCATGAGATCACTACAACCAGCTTTATTACCAAGGTCCTAGTTCAATGGTCCAAGATCAATTCAATCGACTTCTTTCAACAGCAAGAGATGATGTTGGAAGACATAGGGGCAATAACAAAGTTGGAACACAATGAGATCACTTCCACATGGTTATTATTTCTGTTTTCACTTTGTATTCCTTAGACGATTCCTCTTACTAGGATCTTTGTCTCCTTGTACAAAAACGTCTTTTTATAGGCAAACATCAATACAAATATACTTTGAAGTGCAACTTTTTGTTTTTTTTTTTCTGTTTTGAGTGCAAAAGTGTCCAATGACTAAAATTGAATGAATATATGCATATGAACATGATTAAATTGTTAACAAGTGTATGCATAGAAATAGTAATAAGCATTTCCTTAAGGATTTGGGATATCTCCACAAAGTTACCACAACAAAATTTTCCCCACTGAGTTAAATTCATACATCCAGAGTTCCAATCTCTTAGAAACCATATCCCAGCTGAGTAGGTCTTAAAATAGAAGCCTTATGGAGTTCTCCCTGAAGAATTCACTTCCCCTAGTAGGTCGTCAAAATATTCTCTTTAACTAGGTTTATTTCCCCAACAAACTACAAATTCCCCCGCTTAAGTTGGCCTCTCAGACTATCACAAATCAATGGAAAAAACCCCATAATTCTCGGTAGAGTCATGACAATCCCCAACAGAGTCATACTCCTCATTAAGTTACTGTGAATCCTGGAATCCGACCAGATAATAGTTTAACTTCATAAGTTTCTGCGAAGCCTGGAATCCGACCAGATAACAGTTAACTTTCATCCTCCCAGTAAGTTGCTGCAAAGCCTGGAATTTGACCAAATAACAATTTAACTTCATCCTTTCAAGCAAGTTGCTGCGAATCCTGGAATTCAACCAGATAACAGTTTAACTTCATAAGTAGTGCGAAGCCTGGAATCCGACTAGATAACAGTTAACTTTCATCCTCCCAGTAAGTTGCTGCGAAGCCTAGAATTCGACCAGATAATAGTTTAACTTCATCCTTTCAAGCAAGTTGCTACGAAGCCTGGAATTCGACCAGATAACAGTTTAACTTCATCCTTTCAACCAAGTTACTGCGAAGCCTAGAATCCGACCAGATAACAGTTAACCTCAAAAAGTTGATGTGAAGCTTGGAATCTGACCAGATAACAATTAACTTCAGTAAATTGCTGCGAAACCTGGAATCCGACCAGATAGCAATTAATTTCAAGTTGTTGCGAAGCCTGGAATTCGACCAGATAACAATTAACTTCATTCTTCCAAGTAAGTTGTTGTGAAGCCTAGAATTCGACCAGATAACAGTTAAATTTTATCTTCTCTAGTAAGTTGTTGTGAATCCTGAAATACAACAAGATAATAGTTAACTTTATTTTGCCTAGCAAGTTGCTGAGAAGCCTAGAATCTGACCAGATAACAGCTAACTTTTATTGTCCCCAGTAGAGCAATGGACAACTAAAACTCATGAACTCTATTTCCCAAGCAGAAACCAACACTTCCCGCAGAATTTCCTCAAGCAAAGTCAATGCTTCACAACGAAATTCTCCTCAAACAACAAAGCAGGAATCCCTAGAGGAAACACTCTAAACAAGGTTTGAAGATTCACATACTTTTCATCCCCAACAGCAATCCGGGATTTAACTTCCTAAAACTCCTTAGCGTTTGTCAAGGATTTATTTTCCAGACAAAGATACGCTTCAACAATATTTCATATTCATACATCAAACTACATACATGACAAATGCATACAACATAATCTCATTTATTTTGAGAACATCATTACACCATGCATACATCTGCATGCAGCTAACCCTCTTCCTTGCAGGAAAAATCAATCAACAAAACAAAATTCCTCTTCAGGATGGATTTACTTCTACCAGTTAATAATAGGCAATCAACAGACCTCTTCTGGATGGATTTACTTCTACTAGTTAATAATAGGAAATCAACAGGACTCTTCTGGTTAGAGTTTTTTCCCCAGTGGAGTCACCATCACAAGACCTCTTCTGGTTAGATTTATTACTCCCAATTAAAGACAGGCAAAAGACATTTAATGTTTCAGTTTAAATCGATTAAAGATTTATTCTGATACTTCTTCCAATTTCTACCAATAGTCACTCTAGATGGCAACTGTAAGCCCATCTCCGAAGAATTCTTTATCAATTCCTTGAATGGCATCTCTAAGCCCATTCCCGACACAATCAAACTAACACATCAGTGAGTGTAAATTTCTGGGCACTCTAATGTTCAATCATCTTTCACCTTCAAGTCACGAATGGCGGATCCGCCATTCTATCTCTTCATCTTTAAGAAGATTGAACAGGGGCAGTTGTTGTACCCCAAAATTTGCCCTCTCATTTATCAAAAACATTTTTCACAAGATCTTCAAAAGCTCAAGCTTGTACAATGGTGACTAGGCCAAGCCATCTCCTCAACATTGATACCTCAAATTAGGGTTTGAGTTTGCACAAGTACAATTGTACTTCTAAAAAGCTTTTGTGGATCATTATGGACCCTCAAGATTGCTCATGTCAAGTTTCAAGTCTTGGATCACAAAATTGCTCAGTTAATTGACCTAAAATCAACTGTATTAGGTAAAAAGTCAATTATGGTCAAAATACAGTCAAACTTCAAAATTTGGGATCAATAATAACATTTTGAAGTCATATGTATCAATTGATCAAGTTTTGATCACAATTCCCCAAGAAAATTGTTCTAATCACCAAAAGGGCGCAAAATTAGGATTTTGACTGCATTTGACTGATCTAGGATTGTTTGACCAAATACATGATATAATGGCTTAAAGTACAATATAAAGGATTCAAATACATCATGTTGACCCAATTCCATGGCTTAAATCATTTCTCTATATCAGTGGATTGATAGTTTAAATTTGGTCAACTGATGAAAAGTCAATTGATACATCAAAAGTCAAACTTTGAATTTTTGGTCAACATTAACTTTCAAAGATCAAAGTTCATCAAGACATTCAAGAATATCAATCTTGATCATCAATAAAGTTAAAAGTAAATTTGAAAAGTCAAACTTTTCAAGACTTCGAAATTTTTCTAAGTGTTTTATACATGTTTATTTCATAACTTCATACCAATTTTTCACCAAGATGCAAAATGATTCAAAGGAAACTTTCAACATGAAAGTTGTAGATCTTGATAAATCCTACAACTTTTTATTTGAGGTTTGATTTCCAAAAAATGCTTATATTTGAAGATATAAGCCCATGAAGTCATGACATTTTCATCTAATACTTAGAGAAATTTTCAATAGATTTTGGTTAGGATTTTATCCCAACTTCATGGTATTTTTTCACATAGTTCTAAGATGATTTTGTCAAAATGGAAAACATGGAAGTTGTAGAGGATGTTTCAAGCTTTCTAAAACATCCAAGAGCATGAATTTATCATACTTGAGCTAAGAGTTTCAAAGGCATGAAGTTGGGCATCCATTCTTGAATTGCAAGTCTTTGTGTTGAAGAACACATAACAAAATCCTTATGCTATGCTGCATAATCTTGTGTTACAGGCTTTTTAACTTGAAAATTTCACCATTATTTAATGCTTACATCTACTCTTGAGCTATTACCCAAGTGTTTGAACCATTGTCCAAAAGATCTTTCCATTTATGGCATAAAGGCACCATTGTTATTCTTGAAAAGCAAGTTTGTTGGTACAAAACTTGTATTGAGCCCATACCTTGTTTACTTATGACTTTAATCCACTATAATTCATGGAAAGTAGCCCATCTATACCAACAACTTTAGTACTTCATCTTGGGCCTATAAAGAATTGACATAATTTGATATTCGTATCCCAACCAAACCATAACATGTTGTCTTGCAAACCTAATCGGCTCTTGTTCCCGAACCTCTTGCCTATAAATAGAGGGCGCATTTGCAAAAAGAAGAGGTCAGAAAAATAGAGAGATCCTTGTGTGTTGAAAAATCCTCAAAACCCCCTTTACTCACAAAAAAACATAATTGTCCACAAAACCTCTACTCTTGAGTTTTGAAGTCCAAATCTTTGAACCTCTCACACCTTGCAAGTTCTGTCCAAACAAACCATCCAAAAACTCCACATACATCATATAGAAGTTGTTCAAACTCAAGAACAACTTCTGTAACATCACTATTTTCCAAACTCAAAAACAACCACGTGTAATTTGACTTCTCCGACTCTAAATCAAACACAAATTCAGTTTCAAGGTAAGTTTTCTTGACTTTGAACTTTTCATACAAGCATCATTAGTGGTTCATTTGTGAAGATAAAATATAGATATCCTTGCCCTGAAGCTAACCATATGTTTACTTTTCATTTTAATTAGCCATGTGTTGAGAACTAACTCATATATGCAGCAGAAAAATGTTGGAAGTAAAAAACAACAGTATGAGTCGATGCATAACTCTATGAGTTGACACATATTAGGTACAAAACAGGTTATGATTTGATATGAACACGAATAGGTCGATACAAAACATAAATGAGTCGATGAAAAACATTATGTGTTGACTCATACTGAGTTGGTTTTGATTTCCAGGAGCAAAAAAATTATATGTATCGATGCATAAGTGTAATTGTTGATACAAAACAGATATGAGCCAATGCATAAGTGCATGTGTCAATGCATAAAAAAATTATGTATCAATACATAAGTGTATGTGTCAATACTTAAAAGTTTTTTTAAAAATTTTCTTTTTTTATTTATCTTTACATTCTTGTACATTTATTTATTCATTCAATATGGTTGTAATAGTAAATTAGGATTTATTTTCTTTCATTCCCCATTTGTAAATTTGTATCCCTATCCCCTAAATGATGTAATAGCGTAGGACTTTAAAATTCCGCAATCTATTGCTTTCGAATATAAATGCCAGTAATTAGGGTTTGTATGGGAAGATAAAATCAACAAGTAGAAAACCCTAATTCAAAGACAAAAAAGCATGAAAACAAACACTTTGCAAACTTACACCTCTAGGGTTAACCTCACTTGTTGCCTTAAAATAAACAGTCATATCCCTCGAACGTGGGATACTTTAGAAATAACCATCAAAAACAAGATTGTAGTCCCTCGATGACCCTTCGATGTTGCCTTCGTAAACGATCTTAGTCCCTTACAACAAACTGCTAAGGTATCCTACAATGTTGCCTTCTAAGACTATACGATGACCCACGCTTGTCCCTTCAGATCCAGTGATAAGGTTTCTTACTAACTAATAGTAAGACAACACTATATAAAGGAGGAGGAAAAGAACAAAGACTTCCTTTTGAGTAGGTAGAATGCTCGTAGTTGCTTGCTCACAAACATTTCAAAACAAAACATCTTTCGAACAAACACAAACACATTTCATAAAGAATTTTCAAAGTGAGCTAGAAACTAAGAGCCCATAGATAACTACGGATGAAAAGGGTGCTAACACCTTCCCTTTTCATAACCTACCCCCCGAACTCAAGAAAATTCTCAAAAGGTCTTTCATGTTCTTTTCACCTTTTCCTTTATTGGATAAAAGAAAAGTCGGTGGCGACTCTTTCTCTTCACAACAATTGCGATAAAACGTAAAATACCCAAGTCAGTTCTCCCACCGTATTACATAAGGATTATATTATTCACTTGAATTATATTGTACAAAATAAGGATACACATTATGACTATTTATATACAACCCTAATTGGGCTTGGGCTTACACAACTTGGATTATATTTAAATATTAATTATAATCAAATTTAATCTAATATTTCAACATACCCCCCATAATACAAGTTGTCGGACCTACGCTAATCATAGTCAATCTGAATTATTCCTAATTTCTTTCTCAAATTTAGGAATTTGTCGATTTTTAATCCTTTGGTGAAAATATCGGGGCAATTGTGCTTCACTTGAGAAATGCCTAACTTCAAGTTCACCTCAATTTACCTTTTCCCTCAATAAGTGAAACCTAGGTTTGATATATTTACTTCTTCCATGCAGAACTGAATTCTTCACCAGATTTATGGATGACTTTGTTGTCAATTTGCAACACAAGAGGTTTCTTTACTTCGACTTCCATTTCTTCAAGTACAAATTTGATCTAAATTTCTTGACATGCAGCATAGGATCCTGCTATATATTTAGCTTCACACAATGACAATACCATCATCAGTTGCTTCTTCGAACACCATGAGATTGGGGCACCAAATACTTGAAATGAATATCCAGTTGTGCTTCTTCGATCTACCTTATCTCCTTACCAACTAGCATCTGAAAAACAAGTAATTGTTGCTTATTTGCTTTCAGAATCTCTTCAAAATAGAATTCTATAGTCTATCGATCCTTTTAAGTATCTTAGAATTATTCTTGTAGCCTTCATGTGTGATACTCTTGGTTAACCCATGAATATGCTCAGTAATCCAACTATAAAACCTATATTAGGTCGACTGTTGCACACATACCTCAGAGATCCCACAACTTGCTTGAATAAATTTACATCGACTTTTTCTTCCTCTTCATTCTTTTCCAACTTCACATTTGGTTAGACAGGTGAGGATGCAGGATTCGAATCATCCATTCTTAATCTCTTGAGCATATCTTTGACATCCTTTCTATGGTGTAGCTCCATACCTTGCTTTGACATTTGAAATTCCATTCCTAGAAAATAAGACAATTTTCCCAGATCCGACATTTCAAATTCTCTCATAATTAGTGTGATACGGCGGCAGAACTGACTGTTATACTAGTTTTGCGTTTGTGTTCACAAATGTTGTGGAAAGCAAGAGTCGCCGCCGACTTTTCTTTTATCCAACAAAGGAAAGGGTGAAAAGAACAGAAAAATACCTTTCGAGATTATTTCTGAGTAAGAGGAGTAGATTATGGAAAGGGAAGGTGTTAGCACCCTTTCCATCCGTAGTTTTCTACGGGCTCTTAGATGTTTAGCTCATTTGAAAAAATACCTTGTGCTTTGTGTGTTTTTAAAAGTGTTTTTGAAAGTGCCTTAGTGCGGCGATTCGCTTTATGATAAATATTCTATCAGTCCTCAAGAGTGTTGATAAAGCGTTTTTGTAAATGTTTTTGAAATGTTTTATGTATGTGTAAAAGTTTGTTTTTGAGCATAGCATCTAGGAACTATCTACTTTACTCGAAAGGGTTGTTATTTTCTTCCTTTCCTTTAGACAGTGCTAGCCTACTATTAGTGAGTAGGTAGCCATAGTCGTTTGGATGTATGAGGTACATTCGAATGGACGTTTTATAGTCACAAAGGCAACTTGGCAAGAAACCTTAGTAACTACCCTAGGGTTTTAAGATCATGTTTACCGAGGCAACTTCGAGAGGGTCATCAAGGGACTTACGATCCTTTTAAACCAGAGGATAGCCACTACAATCCTTCACGTTTCAAGAATTGTGACTATTTTTCTAAAGGCAACCAAAGCGGGAGTACCCTAGAGGTTCGCATGTGCAAGTGTGTTATGTTCAGTTATTTTTGTCTTTTGCATTAGGTTTGCTAGCATTTTATTTTATATTCTTACTATACAATCATATTAATCATACATCTAACTGTTCAAATATGTCATGAAATAAAATGCGGAAAGTAAATCCTACACTATTACATCCCATGAGCAGTTACAATATTTAGAAAAAAAATGCGAAAAGATAAACTAACTATTACAAGATCAAATGAGCGACCTATACATTCTTTCTAGAATTTAAATAACAAAAGAAAACTAGAAAACAAAAATGAGAAGAGATTGCTTGGGAAGAAAATCCTAAAAAAGCCTAAGTATTAAGAAAAATATTTTTTTTGCCATTTTCGTGGTTTGATTTCAATATTTAAGACCTAAGTCTAAATTAATTTTACTTTTAAGGAAGATGTAAGGGAATTAAATAATTAATTAATAAAATTTAATCTAAAAAAGAAACACAACCTAATGTTTTTTATGATTTTTTATTTTAATGTTTGTAATGAAATAGAAATAAAGAAAAAAAATAAAAACGAATAAATAAAAGAAAGGAAAAAGGGGAGGCAACAAAAGTAAACAAGGGTGGTATGATCTTGAAAACAACATAGGCCCAAGTCAAAAGGAGCCCAGAAGGTTGCGCTGGATCCAGATCAAATGTGCATCTGATGGCATGGACTTGATGGTGTATGGTGAGCATGCGTAGGATATGCCAGTACTGGATCTGTAAATGACATGTTAGAAAAACGTAATACATGACCTGGGGATGGAACCCAAGCCCTTTCGATTGCATATATTCCCCTTTACCATATGAACTATTTGTCAATCATTAGTACAAATAAAATCATAACATTACATTAGCAAATGAATCATATATATATATATATATATATATATATATATATATATATATATATATATATATATATATATATATATATATATATATATATATATATATATATATATATATATATATATATATATATATATATATATATATATATATATATATATATATATATATATATATATATATATATATATATATATATATATATATATATATATATATATATATATATATATATATATATATATATATATATATATATATATATATATATATATATATATATATATATATATAGTGTGTGTGTGTGTGTGTGTGTGTGTGTGTGTGTGTGTGTGTGTGTGTGTGTGTGTGTGCGTGTGTGTGTAATTCGAAATCCCTACATGCATGCTGCACAAGCCAAAAGGACATGGATGCTTGGATTGAGATTCGAAGGAATATGTTTCACATGCCTTAATAAAGGTATCATGTTACTTAATGATCACAATTGTCATGCAACAATCAAAATTAAATTACACATGAGATAAATTTAAGATCAAAGGTTTGCTACCAATGGGGTGTTTTATTTTAGATGGAGATGGCTTGCAAAGTGTGCTTCAATTTTGGCAGCTTTGGTGTATTTCTTGCAGTTTTCGTGTGGCTCGTATGGGGAAATGTGTGTGTACTTGGAGGCAAGGTTTTCATCTGGTTGATGCCTGAATAAGCCAAAATGTTTCTACGGGTGGTCAGCCTGCAGCTTTGATTGGTAATAAGTATCATGTGTGATGCAGTGTGTAAGAATGTTTCTATGGTAATGTTTTTCTTGTCTCTTTTTTTTCGTCCTTGGCAATGTATCCTTAGGACTGTATTTATAGAGGTGTAGAGGGGAATGAAAATGGAAAGGGACAACCATTAACCAAGCTTTGAAGGCAAAATCAGACAAATTAAAGGATTGCCATTTTTGATGAATTTCTATCCTTTTGGGTGTTGGGATGAACCTGGACATGTTTCAATCCCTGACTCATTCAAATGCCTCCATGCCTTGCTCTTTGATTGGCTCTGAATTCCTCCTTTCGATGGCTCCAGGCTTCATTATTGTGGCTTCTTTGATTGAGCCCCTATTGGCCTTATTTTTCGATTGGCTCTGAAAGTACCCAACTAGCCCAATCGAAAACTTCATTTTGGCTAGTCGAAGCTTCTTTTGTCATGAATGTAATTGCGCGGAAGGCTTGGGCTTGGAAGCATGTTGGACTTTGGCCAGCAAGCATCTTGGACCAAGACTCATCATAAAGCAAACTTGTTTTCAAAAATTATGTGCCCTTCGAATGGACCAATTATATGTCCTTCGAAGGCACCATTTGTGTGTCTTTCAAATGGACCAAATATATGTCCTTCGAAGGCATCACTTGTATATTTCTTTTAATGGACCTTTGGAATATTTCTTCAAATGAACCATACTATGTGTCAAAGTGTGGAAAATTATGTTTTGAAGGGTTTAGAGGTGGAGTCAAAGCTAGCATGAGGGAAGTTCTTGCCTTGTGAATCAAAGGCAAGCATGAAGAGGAAGCCTTTGCCTTGTGTGCTGAAGGCACACACAGAGGAAGTCATTTCCTTGTGGGTCGAAGCACACATGAAAGAAGCTCTTGCCTTGTGAATCGAAGGCAAGCATGAAGAGGAAGTCTATGCCTTGTGCGCTGTAGGCAAGAGCAGATGAGGCATTTGTCTTGTGGATCAAAGCAGACACGTAAAAGGCCAATGCTCAATCGAAGCTTGCCTGCAGGATACTACTGCGTTGTGAATCTAAGCAGGCATGTAGGAAGTTTTTGCCTTGTGAATCAAAGGCAAGCTTGAAGCAGCTAATGCTCAGTCGAAGCTTTGTGAATTAAACTTGATCAAAGGGGGTCCAGCGCCCAATCAAAGCTTGTGAATCAGGCTTGCATCGAAGGAGGCAAAATTTTCAATCAAAGCTTGTGAAACAGGCTTGCATCAAAGGAGGCCAAATGTTCGATCAAAACTTCTGAAACAAATCTTGCTCGAAGGGTTTTAGATGCCCAATCAAAGCTTATGAATCAAGGCAAATTTGCTCTTCTTGGATTTGATGCTTGAAAGCCAAAAATCCAATTGTACTTGTGTAAACTCGCCCTTTTGAAAATCCTTGTGAGAAAATGTCTTGAGAAAAAGGAGGGGAAATTGTGGGGTACAACAGCTGCCCCTGTTCAATCTTCTTAAACCTGAAGATTTAGATTGGCCTGTTTACCTTTCGTGATCTGAAGGTGGAAGATGATTGAACACTAGAGTGCCCAGAAATTTGCGCTCGCATGATGTGATGGTTGATTGTGTAGGGAATGGGCTTAAAGATTCCATTTGGAAAAGATGATTGAGAGTTGTCGGAGATGGGCTTAAAGATTCCATCCAAAGTAGGTGCTGACTTCATAAGAGGTCTCTTTATGAGGGATTCATGTTCCTGCTGTCTGAGGAGGAGTCCGCTGGGGAATGTTGATTTATGTTGTTCTCCTACTTGAGGAAAACTCTATGGGGAATAAAGTCTAGGAACTTCAGTTGTCACTGAGGAGTTATCTCTGGAAAAGTTTGTTGTTTTCTTGTTGAAATCCAGGCTTTACAGTAATTTGTTGGGGAGAATGAAATTAACTGCTATCTGGTAATGTATTAGAAGAAACCTACGTATGGATGTGTGATCGATGGAAATAGAACTGACTGTTTTTTAGCTGGTTTCGCGAAATGTCGCGGTAAGCAAGAGTCGCCACCGTCTTTTATATTCTCCAACATGGAAAGGACAAAAGCACAACAAAATTCCTTCTTTGAGAATGTTTCTCGGTTCGGGAGGTAGATTTATAGAAAGGGAAGGTGTTAGCACCCTTTCTATTCGTGGTTATCCACGGGCTCTTAGGTACTTGCTCTTATTTTTTCAAAATTTGTTTGCTTTTCAAGTGTGTGTGGGTTTTGAAAAAGTTTCATTGAAAAATTTCTAAGTAACTCTTGTATCTGTCCTCAAGAGTGTATGAAAAATTTGTTTGAAAACTTTTAGAAAGTGTGAGTGCGAAAATATGTTTTTGTTTGTTTTGAGAAGAGCAAGTACCCATGAGAATCTACCTACTCTAAGGAATTAAGTTGTGTAAGAGTCCTTTAGATAGTGATATCCCACCATTGAGGGGTAGGTAGCACCGTCGTTGGAGGTGTTTGGGTCAATTCGATTAAGGGACATGTGTGGTCACCGAAGCAATGGTAGGACACCTTAGAAGTAACCCTAATGTCCTAGATCCTTTGTATCCGAGGCAACCGTTTCGAGGCAACTGGATCTTTTGGACAGAAGGGCGACCTCTAAGACACCCTGTACTTGATGACCACATTCGAGGCAACCAGTGAGGCGTACCCTAGGAGTGGCATGTGTTTTGTGTGTTGTTTTTCAGTTAATTGTCTTTGTACATGTTATTTGTGAGCTACGGATTAATTTTTTTTACATACATTCTTTCATGCATTTAACAGTTAGGGGTGCGGAAAGTAAATTGCAGAAATGTAAATTCTAACTATTACAAGGCGCGGGTCTATACATCGCCAAAAAAAACAAAGACCCATTTTGTAAAATAAAGTGCGAGAAAATTAAAGAAAGCAATAAAATCCTAATTACTATTACATTCTTGAAGCAATTACATAATAATCAAAAATAAAAATAATACGCGAAAGAATTAAATTGGAACGTCCTAAGGGTTTTGACCCTTTCAAGAAAAGAAATGAATTTTTTTTGTCTTTTTTGAATTAAATGCAATTAATTAAATAAAGCCTAATCTAATTAATTAATTTATTAAAAGAAAAGATTTTTTGTGTTTTTATATTTTTGTGAAATAAAATAAAAGAATTAAAATTCTAAGTTAACCTAATTCTAAATTATTTTAGTTATTTAAAAAAAGTTAAAATGGCCTAATTAAAGCTAATTCAATTATTTAATATTTATTTACAAAAATAAAATAATAATAATAATAATAATAATAATATTAGTTCTTTTTTTTATTGATTTTTTTTATGAAAATATTAATTGGTTAATTGTTAATAATAAAAATAATTAAAAGGTTAATAATTAAGAAAAATGTAAAAAAAAAAAAAAAAAAAAAAGAATAAACCAAGGGAAGGGGGTATGGGCCAGAATGGAGGGTGTTTGATTGAATTGTGGCCCATTTGAATCTTCAGCCACATTGACTCTTTCTGGTTGCCTACGCCCATGTTGACTCCAGAGCATCATGGTCCTCATGCTTGGCCCTTGGATTTGCACTGATGGACATTTGGCAGGCTGAGATGTGAGGCTTATGGTGCTCATCATTTGGGAATCTGCACAAGAAAGCGTTTGAAAAAATAATATTGGAATTATGAGGGGACCTGGGAATCGAACCCAGGTCCCAGAGATCACCAAGTGCATTGCCAACCACTACACCAATCCTGCGCGTTTGTTAATATAATGGGAACTAAATATTATATATAAAAAATGCGTTATATGCTGAAAAATAAAGAAAAGCGCGCGTGGTTTGAATCAACCACACACGCATAGACACCTCATCATCGTCTTCCTCTTATCTGCAAAATAGAAACGAGATAGCGGGGGTTTTTAACCCCCACTAACTACAATGACAGAAAATAGCGAATAGAGTTAGGGATAACATAAAAAGGGCGCGAGGTATCCATCATGTTCGTCTCATCACGCTGAGTTTGACCATGGGTGTTTGGAGGATTAATTTTACAGCATAAGAAAAACCCCAATTCCAAAGCTTTGAAAACCTAGCATCCGTCCATGGTGATTTTCAGTTTAAGGCACCATTCTCAAATTAAATCATGTCAAAAGTTTCAGCACAATGTTAGAAAGTCAAAACAATATTCAAAACATGTTAAGGATGCGTGCAAAATGAATTCAGATTGTAAGAAAAAATGATGAACCGTGTGACTGTGTAGCATGAGTTCTTGAGTGATTTGGCTTGTTCTTGGCTGCAAACGATTCCTGGGGATGTAAGGAACGTGTTTTGATCAAAAGGAAAGCTTGAATTGTGTTGGAAAATGGTTTTTAGTTTGTGACTTTTCTCTTGAAATTTTGAAATTTCTTTGGCCGTTTGGGAGTGTTCTAGGTCTTGAATTCTAT
The DNA here is from genome assembly GCA_948472305.1 of Vicia faba. Lineage (NCBI taxonomy): Eukaryota > Viridiplantae > Streptophyta > Magnoliopsida > Fabales > Fabaceae > Vicia > Vicia faba. Next base: position 1,331,966,118 of record OX451737.1, on the reverse strand, counting down.
TGGGAAGGCTTGCATATATGTCTAGCAATGAGAATCAATCAAAATAATGGTCCTTTAAGCCTTGCAATGAAGTCTTGATTTTCTCCATAACCACCATTGAACAACTTGCCATTTTTGCTCCAAATTTGAATTTTATGCTTGAAATAGGTCTTGCACGAATTTGGTATATGTTTCATGATGCATCAAGGCTATTCAAACTCAAAGATATCCCTTAATTAATTTCTTTGATTTTTATTTGAATTTTAAAGATTTAAAATGAATTAAATCAAATAAAATTAAATAAAAATAGAAAAATTAACTTTTAATCTTGAAATAAATCATGGGACACGTGGGAGGCATGGAAAAGCTGAACCAAGTGGAAAAAGTGGGCCCTTTTTGTCAAAAATGAAGTTTCAAGGATAGTTGACTTTGGCCATTTCACAAAAATTTCCCAACTTCTCCAATGCATATCTTGCTCAATTTTGAAGCTATGAACATGTTCTTGGACATTTTGGAAAGGTCTTGAAGTCCTTTAACCAATGCCTTTGGTCCCATGTCATTTTGATTTACCAATATCAAGTTATGGTCTTTGACTTAAAGTGCCTTTTTGTTGACTTTTGAAAATGACCTATAATGTTGAAATTGATAACTTTTTGTGAGAGCATTTCTTGGACTTGGAATGTGAATATGAATTGTAGGAAATGTCCTCCCCTTAAAAATGAGCATTGGATGGGATTTTTCTGATGAACCATGAAAAAGTTATGCCTTGGTCAAGTTACAGTTGACTTTGCAACTATCCAAAAATAGAAACTTTTGCATCTTGATGATTTTTGAGCCATGCTTGTGGAATCATGATCAAGACTTGATCAAATGATGATTGTGGCTTCAAAATAAGATGTTGACCAAAAATTTTGACTTTTGACTGCCAAATGACCATTTTGCCCCTATAGTTGATTGTGAGGCAATTAGGGTTTTTTGACTGTGCAACTTGACCTTGTGAGCCTTGAAACTTGACATGTAGGTGCTTGACAATGTATATAGGCATATGTGACTTGATTGAGCCCTTGAAAACCTCAACTTCCTTGCAAGGACCAAAACCCTAATTGTGACTGGCTTAGGAGGATGCTTGAGCTGTGCAACCCTGGAGTAGACTTGAGCAAATTGAGATGATGCTTAGCAAAACTTTGAAGATTATGGGAGGGCAAATTTTGGGGTAAAACAGTTGTCCCTATTCAATCTTCTTAGACCTGAGGATGTAGATTGGCTTGTGTGCCTTTCGTGATCCGAGGGTAGAAAATGATTGAACACTAGAGTGCCCAGAAATTTGCACTCACATAGTAGAGTATCAGCAGTGTGATGGCGGGAATGGGCTTACAGATGCCATTTGGAGAGATGGTGGATAGGAGTATGGGCTTATAGATTCCATCTGGAAGTGTAACAGAACCTTGTCGGGAATGGGCTTATAGATGCCATTTGGAATTGTAATGGATAGTTGAATCTGAATAAGAAATAGAATAGCTTCCATGTCTAGGGCATATCTAGTCTATATCTAATTGCTGACGTCTGAACGAGTAGTAGAATGACCGCCGGGTCTGGGGTATATCCATACTGCATCTGAATAAGTGGCAGAATGTCATCCGAATCTGGATCGTATCTGGACTGAACAATAGAATAGCATCCGGGATGGAGCATCTCTAAGTTGTCTTTAGAAGTTTGAATCTGAATAAGCAATAGAATAGCGTCCGGATCTGGAGCATCTCTAGGCCATCTCCGGAGAGAAATCTGAATAAGCAGTAGAATAACATCTGGGTCAAGAGCATCTCTAAGTTATATCTGAAAGGAAATCTGGAATGAGTATCAGAATGTTGCCATGTCTGGGCCGCCTCTGAACTATATCTGGAATAAACAATAGAATAGCATCCGTGGTTGGAGCATCTCTAAGTTATCTTTAGGAGTTTGGATCTGAATAAGAAATAGAATAGCGTCCGGGTCAGGAGCATCTCAGAGCTATCTCTGAAAGGAAATCTGAATAAGTATCAAAATGTCGCCATGTCTGGGTTGCATCTGAACTATCTCTGGACAGAATCTGGAATAAGTATCAGAATGTCGCCATTCCTGGGTTGCATCTGAACTATCTCTAGAAGGAAATCTGAATAAGCAATAGAATAGCATCCGGATCTGGAGCATCTCTAGGCCATCTCTGAAAGGAATCTCTGAATAAGCAATAGAATAACATCCGGGTCCGGAGCATCTCTGAGCTATTACTGGAGAGAAAATCTGAATAAGCGAAAGAATAACATCCGGGTCCGGAGCATCTCTTCGCTATCTCTGAAAGGAATCTCTGAATAATCAATAGAATAACATCCGGGTCCGGAGCATCTCTGAGCTATTACTGGAGAGAAAATCTGAATAAGCAAAAGAATAGCATCCGGGTCAGGAGCATCTCTAAGCTATATCTGAAAAGAAATCTGAATAAGAAATAGAATAACAGCCGGGTCCGGAGCATCTCTAGGCCATCTCTGAAAGGAATCTCTGAATAAGCAATAGAATAACAGCCGGGTCCGGAGCATCTCTGAGCTATTACTGGAGAGAAAATCTGAATAAGCAAAAGAATAGCATCCGGGTCAGGAGCATCTCTAATCTATATCTTAAAGGAAATCTGAATAAGTATCAAAATGTCGCCATGCCTGGGTCGCATCTGAACCATCTCTAGAAGGGAATCTGGAATAAGCAATAGAATAGCATCCGTGTCTGGAGCATTTCTAAGCTATCTCTAGAAGGGAGTCTGGAATAAGTATCAGAATGTAGCCATGTCTGGATCGCATCTGAACCATCTCTAGAAAGAATCTCTGAATAAACAATAGAATAGCATCCGTGGTTGGAGCATCTCTAAGTTATCTCTGAAAAGAAGCCCTGAATAAGCAACTCTGAATAAGCAACAGAATAGCGTCCATCTCTGGAGCATTTCCCAGCTATATCTGAAAGGAAACTCTTGAATAAGCAAAAGAATAACATCCATCTCTGGAGCATTTATAAGCTATCTCTGAAGAGAAAATCTGAATAAGCGAAAGAATAGCATCCATATCTGGAGCATTTCCCAGCTATATCTGAAAGGAAACTCTTGAATAAGCAAAAGAATAATGTCCATCTCTGGAGCATTTCTAAGCCATCTCTGAAGAGAAAATCTGAATAAGCAAAAGAACAGCATCCATCTCTGGAGCATTTCCCAGCTATATCTGAAAGGAAACTCTTGAATAAGAAAAAGAATAACGTCCATCTCTGGAGCATCTCTAAGCCATCTCTGAAGAGAAAATCAGAATAAGCAAAAGAACAGCATCCATCTCTGGAGCATTTCCCAGCTATATCTGAAAGGAAACTCTTGAATAAGCAAAAGAATAACGTCCATCTCTGGAGCATCTCTAAGCTATCTCTGAAGAGAAAATCTGAATAAGCAAAAGAACAGCATCCATCTCTGGAGCATTTCCCAGCTATATCTGAAAGGAAACTCTTGAATAAGCAAAAGAATAACGTCCATCTCTGGAGCATTTCTAAGCTATCTCTGAAGAGAAAATATGAATAAGCAAAAGAACAGCATCCATATCTGGAGCATTTCCCAGCTATATCTGATACTTTGAATAAGAAAAAGAATAGCATCCATCTCTGGAGCATTTCTACGCTATCTCTGAAGAGAAAATCTGAATAAGCAAAAGAATAACATCCATGTCTGGAGCATTTCCCAGCTATCTCTTTAATCTCTTTAATGTAGATATGCCCTGGCTAGATACAGGTATCAAATCCATAATCAATCGCTCACAGATATGCCCTGGCTAGATGCAGGTATCGAATCTGGAATTGCGACAGTTGATAGTGATCGTCTTTGGATTGACCTTTTTCCTGAAAAGGCAAACATCAGTTGTATGCAATGTCATGATGCATGAACTGCATGATTTTATGATGTTCTCAAAAATAAATGAGATTTGTGTTGTATGATGCATATGCATGCTATAATGTATGAAGATGTGATGTTTATGAATGTATTTTCGTCTAGGAAAATAAATCCTTGACGAATTCCGGGAATTTGTTGAATCCTGGGCTGATGTTTGAAGAGTAGAGCTCTTCATTTCCGCTGGGGATGATGGTTGAAAGAATAGACCGGTAGGAGAAGATGACTCCGTTGAGGAATAAACTTGCTGGAGAGATTACTCTGCGGGGAATTACTCTGTGGGAAGAGATACTTCGTTGAGATTTGATAATAACTCCGCTGGAGATACCGTTGATAAGTTATGTTGGGGAATTTGATGAACTCCGTTGGGGGTAGGAAGAACTTCGCCGAGGATGATCTTTCTGTGGTAATTAGCTGAGGATAACCCAGTTATAAGCTCTGATGGGGAATAACCTTTGAATAAAGCCGGGGAGACGCGTTCATGCTCTGCGGGAGATAAGCTTCCAGAATCTACTGGGGATAAACTTCCAAAACTCTACTGGGGAGATTGATTCAACTTTCCTGGGGAAACTTTGGACTGTACTGGGGAAGTGGCTCCACTGGGGTGTCTGGTATTCCGCCGGGGAACAACCTTATCTTAAGACTGCCGGGGATGCTTGCTTAGGAACATCTGTATACTCCGCTGGGGAATATTGAGATTTTCTGGGGAAAACCCAACTTCCTTAAGGCTGACAGTAGATTAACCCTGCTTGGGAAGAGTATCGCTGACTTGCTGGAGATACTGTGCCTTGTTAGGGTTGACGGGAGACCAACTCTACTTGAAGAGAGTACTGCTGATTTGTCTTACTCTGCGGAGAGTGGAGGTATCTTGGTTACGTTCTTCAGCTGAACCTACCTTGGTACCTTGGTGGACAGAGCAACTAGATCGTTTAGACAACTCATTATTGCCCTTGTTTCTGCGGGAGAAGGTACCTGTGGAGGTGCTTGATGACTGTCGATTGACAAATCTTCTTCTGGTAGGCAAGTGACGAGATGCCGGGACATAGTCGTATGCTGTGATCCCTAACTTTTGCCTGGACCGCCCTTTCGGGTTTTCAGTCCACCAGGATACCCATTTTTGCCCAAGCCGCCTTTTCAGTTTTCGACTTGCCGGGTGTACAGATTTTTTCATTTTCGTCCCTTATTTTTCCCGAACCCTTTTGGTTCACCGGGAAGCCCTTATTTTGCCTAGGTGTGTCAACCTAGCGGGTCTTTGATTATGCGCAGTATTTTTTTGACTATGTCCATGCTCTCAGGATGTAAGGAGGCGCCACTATTAGTGGTGTTGTGTCGTCATACCACCAGAAGATCTTCGTTTGATCGTCCAATGCCCCAAGTGACTCAGACGGAGATTTGCCCCAAGCTGGTTGGCCTTTTGAGAGATTCTCCGAATCTTGATTGGACTGCCCCAGATGATGGACAATGATCATGCCTTGCCCCTTGATTGGAGGTGCTTTTTGTTCATTAGACATTCGTCGTGCGAACTTCTATGCTGTTCAAACAAATAGTCATATGCAATCAATGTTATATTAAAAATGCAAAGCTTATGTCTGTCTTGAAGTTTTCGAAAATGTATTTTTTCAGTAAAACAAGCAAATTTTGTAAAATGTGACGTCAACTCAGGATTTTACAGCGAGCCTTAAGGAGTCAGGATACCTTTGTAACAGTATGCTTTCGAACTAACCCATGCCTCAGCTAGGACTTTTAAGGGTTATAACGTAGCCTGGTTCATGGTTTAAGAAACAAAGGATAAAGGCTCAAATTTTATTTGTACCCACCCGCTCTTCGTGATGTTCTTCAAACCTAAACTCAGCTGATCGTATGTTAGACCTTGTTTGAGTCTTTGCTCTGATGTTCCAGTGATGGTTTGGACATTGACAATTTATTTTGAAATAGGCAGTCATTTTTGTTGAGGGTTTGTTGGACCTCTCTCTTTTTGATTGTGTGATCCCTGTTTTTGCCTAAACTGTTTCTTTTAGGATTACAATCAGCGGGATGCCCCAGTTTTTGTAAGTCTCCTTCATAGGTTTTGACTTATTGGGCTTTTGTTGTTGAAAGGTAATGACTGCCTGTCTTTATGATTATTCAGGACCATCACTGTCTTTTGTTTTGTAAGGACTTCTTTGGTGCCACTCGTTGTGCACCTGGATCAAACTGAGAGAACTACCCTGCCCCAGGTTATGATTAAGGGTTTTAATTTTCGAAAAGAAAAACTCCTACTTCTTTGGCTCGAAGGGGTTGACGAGGGATTATCTTCCTTATTACTCCAGTGTTTAGGAATTGAAACAATGCCTGTACCTCATCAGTGGGGTTTGTTCAAAAGCATACTGTAGATTGTGGTATCGTTTTCGTCATCCTCCCTCAAGAGGCTTAGAATTATTAATTGAGAGTTGACATCAAAAAATGAAAGCAGTTTGAATATAGCGAATGCGAATATATTGATTCAAAACAGACATATGCAATGCATTGCTAACGTAAAAAAGTTTGACATCAACAAATGTTTGAACAATCAAATAAAAATACAACTTGAACATTCGAATGAACAAAAGCTTCTTAGTTTGCACTAGTCATCTCAGATGGAAGATTCTCAGCAGAAGATTTTCATTTTTCCACCCGGCATGAACTCTAGCACCCTTCCGTCGATCAAGTCTTGAATCTTGTTCCTCAGGCTCCAACAGTCGTCAGTGTCATGTCCAGGACTGTCAGAATGGTAGGCACACCTTTCATCAAGATCGTACTTCAGGGAGGTTATGTTGAGATTCTTAGGAGGATCTTTTAAAGCAATCAGCTTGACCTCCAACAAGTGTCTCAGTATCAGTGATGATGGTATACCAGTCTCCGAGAAATGTCTTCCAAACGTATTTCGCTTATGCCGATTACCCTGTTGACGTTGGTGAGGTTGATGTTGGGCTTGTGACCCTGAAGCAAACTGAGGAGCTTTTCCCTTGTCTTCTTGCACCACGGGTGGTTGAATGATGGCTTGCTTTTCAACCTTAGATGTTTGCCCCAGTTGGTTATCCTGAAGCAGTTGGTTGATGAGAACCCTGAGCTCTCCTTGTATTTGAGATAAATCTTGGATAAGAGCCATTTGCCCCAGCATCTGGGTTCTCATTGTATCCACCTCAGCTTGTAGACGTTTCAGCCGTTCGTCCTTATCGTCTTCAGGACTGTTCCTGACCAAAGTCCCCATGAGGAGTGTTCTCAGCTCTTCCTGCCCCTTGGATAGGTTTAGGAGGATTGCCTTGAACCTGGTCTCTTGATCATAAAGATCCTGATTGTCTTGTTGGGAAGCCATTGCTGAAATAAACAGTGGAGATGGTAAGTGACCTGTAACAAGGGTACCTGTTATGCAATGATGTGTATGTATGCATGCAATGTTTTCAAGGATCTCGCGGGGTAAATAGAGAAGCTTATTAGAATTTGAATCAGGTAGCTTGATTGAAGGAACTTCATGTTGTTGAGAGTCCTTCTTCAAGAGTCAAAGCTCACCATATCGAGTGGTTCATAGCCCCTGACTCAAGTTATCAACCTTGGCTAGGGGAAAATAAATCCCCTTTTCCCCTTGCTAGACATTTGATTCATCATGACCTGCATCACAGACCCTTGAGATCCTTGAAATGGATTAGTCCTTATGCAGGATGTACGCAATGGTATGATGTTATGCTATGCATGGAGTGATGTAAGTAGGCCCTGTAATGAGTCCCAATCAAGGACTGTAAACAAAACCTGCAAGGAACTCGTGTTGTTATATAACAAGTATGCAAGTAGTCAAGTTTGAAGGCACACAAGTCACACAAAGAGCCCTTAGAGTTTAGGCCAGCATGAAGTTCAGGTACTACCCTTTTTCAGTTTCGTTGGTTAAGACCTGTCCTATCAAAAGTAATCGGGTTCTAGAGGATCCCAATATCCCTGACTACCCTCAATCGGTCATAACTCCAGCGTCGCAATCTTTTCTTGCAGCCAGAACCATCGCGAGAGTTTAGCCTCAATGGGTGTAGCATACTGCTACTGTTCTATGGCCAAGTTGGGTCACATTAGGGTTCTAAGGTCGGTTGGTGCTTAATGACTCCTCAGAAGACCTATATTCTCCTCGTTGCAACACAAGGGATATCGGTACAGACCAAGGTGCCACACCAACGTAGCCACTGCTTCACCCGTGTCGGTCTACGCCGGACAGGTCCCTCACAGCTTATGCTACCTAAAAGGGTATCCCCAGATCCGGGTTAGGATCTATGAAACTCCGATGCAAAGCCCACAAATATAAATCAATCAAAGCAAAGCAATTGAAAACATAAGTATGATCTAATCCTAAGGTACGCCTCACTTTTATAGTCCCCAGCAGAGTCGCCAGTTCTGTGATCGGTGGAAATAGAACTGACTGTTTTTTAGCTGGTTTCGCGAAATGTCGCGGTAAGCAAGAGTCGCCACCGTCTTTTATATTCTCCAACATGGAAAGGACAAAAGCACAGCAAAATTCCTTCTTTGAGAATATTTCTCGGTTCGGGAGGTAGATTTATAGAAAGGGAAGGTGTTAGCACCCTTTCTATCAGTGGTTATCCACGGGCTCTTAGGTACTTGCTCTTATGTTTTCAAAATTTGTTTGCTTTTCAACTGTGTGTGGGTTTTGAAAAAGTTTCGTTGAAAAATTTCTAAGTAACTCTTGTATCTGTCCTCAAGAGTGTATGAAAAATTTGTTTGAAAACTTTTAGAAAGTGTGAGTGCGAAAATATGTTTTTGTTTGTTTTGAGAAGAGCAAGTACCCATGAGAATCTACCTACTCTAAGGAATTAAGTTGTGTAAGAGTCCTTTAGATAGTGCTATCCCACCATTGAGGGGTAGGTAGCACCATCGTTGGAGGTGTTCGGGTCAATTCGATTAAGGAACATGTGTGGTCACCGAAGCAATGGTAGGACAGCTTAGAAGTAACCCTAATGTCCTAGATCCTTTGTATCCGAGGCAACCGTTTCGAGGAAACTGGATCTTTTGGACAGAAGGGTGACCTCTAAGACACCCTGTACTTGATGACCACGTTCGAGGCAACCAGTGAGGCGTACCCTAGGAGTGGCATGTGTTTTGTGTGTTGTTTTTCAGTTAATTGTCTTTGTACATGTTATTTGTGAGCTACAGATTAATTTTATTTACATACATTCTTTCATGCATTTAACAGTTAGGGGTGCGGAAAGTAAATTGCAGAAATGTAAATTCTAACTATTACAAGGCGCGGGTCTATACATCGCCAAAAAAAAACAAAGACCCGTTTTGTAAAATAAAGTGCGAGAAAATTAAAGAAAGCAATAAAATCCTAATTACTATTACATTCTTGAAGCAATTACATAATAATCAAAAATAAAAATAATGCGCGAAAGAATTAAATTGGAACGTCCTAAGGGTTTTGACCCTTTCAAGAAAAGAAATGAATTTTTTTGTCTTTTTTGAATTAAATGCAATTAATTAAATAAAGCCTAATCTAATTAATTAATTTATTAAAAGAAAAGATTTTTTGTGTTTTTATATTTTTGTGAAATAAAATAAAAGAATTAAAATTCTAAGTTAACCTAATTCTAAATTATTTTAGTTATTTAAAATAAGTTAAAATGGCCTAATTAAAGCTAATCCAATTATTTAATATTTATTTACAAAAAAAAATAATAATAATAATAATATTAGTTCTTTTTTTTATTGATTTTTTTTATGAAAATATTAATTGGTTAATTGTTAATAATAAAAATAATTAAAAGGTTAATAATTAAGAAAAATGTAAAAAAAAAAAAAAAAAAAAAAGAATAAACCAAGGGAAGGGGGTATGGGCCAGAATGGAGGGTGTTTGATTGAATTGTGGCTCATTTGAATCTTCAGCCACGTTGACTCTTTCTGGTTGCCTACGCCCATGTTGACTCCAGAGCACCATGGTCCTCATGCTTGGCCCTTGGATTTGCACTGATGGACATTTGGCAGGCTGAGATGTGAGGCTTATGGTGCTCATCATTTGGGAATCTGCACAAGAAATCGTTTGAAAAAATAATATTGGAATTATGAGGGGACCTGGGAATCGAACCCAGGTCCCAGAGATCACCAAGTGCATTGCCAACCACTACACCAATCCTGCGCGTTTGTTAATATAATGGGAACTAAATATTATATATAAAAAATGCGTTATATGCTGAAAAATAAAGAAAAGCGCGCGTGGTTTGAATCAACCACACACGCATAGACACCTCATCATCGTCTTCCTCTTATCTGCAAAATAGAAACAAGATAGCGGGGGTTTTTAACCCCCACTAACTACAATGACAGAAAATAGCGAATAGAGTTAGGGATAACATAAAAAGGGCGCGAGGTATCCATCATGTTTGTCTCATCACGCTGAGTTTGACCATGGGTGTTTGGAGGATTAATTTTACAGCATAAGAAAAACCCCAATTCCAAAGCTTTGAAAACCTAGCATCCGTCCATGGTGATTTTCAGTTTAAGGCACCATTCTCAAATTAAATCATGTCAAAAGTTTCAGCATAATGTTAGAAAGTCAAAACAATATTCAAAACATGTTAAGGATGCGTGCAAAATGAATTCAGATTGTAAGAAAAAATGATGAACCGTGTGACTGTGTAGCATGAGTTCTTGAGTGATTTGGCTTGTTCTTGGCTGCAAACGATTCCTGGGGATGTAAGGAACGTGTTTTGATCAAAAGGAAAGCTTGAATTGTGTTGGAAAATGGTTTTTAGTTTGTGACTTTTCTCTTGAAATTTTGAAATTGCTTTGGCTGTTTGGGAGTGTTCTAGGTATTGAATTCTATTGGGAAGGCTTGCATATATGTCTAGAAATGAGAATCAATCAAAATAATGGTCCTTTAAGCCTTGCAATGAAGTCTTGATTTTCTCCATAACCACCATTGAACAACTTGCCATTTTTGCTCCAAATTTGAATTTTATGCTTGAAATAGGTCTTGCACGAATTTGGTATGTGTTTCATGATGCATCAAGGCTATTCAAACTCAAAGATATCCCTTAATTAATTTCTTTGATTTTTATTTGAATTTTAAAGATTTAAAATGAATTAAATCAAATAAAATTAAATAAAAATAGAAAAATTAATTTTTAATCTTGAAATAAATCATGGGACACGTGGGAGGCATGGCAAAGCTGAACCAAGTGGAAAAAGTGGGCCCTTTTTGTCAAAAATGAAGTTTCAAGGATAGTTGACTTTGGCCATTTCACAAAAATTTCCCAACTTCTCCAATGCATATCTTGCTCCATTTTGAAGCTATGAACATGTTCTTGGACATTTTGGAAAGGTCTTAAAGTCCTTTAACCAATGCCTTTGGTCCCATGTCATTTTGATTTACCAATCTCAAGTTATGGTCTTTGACTTAAAGTGCCTTTTTGTTGACTTTTGAAAATGACCTATAATGTTGAAATTGATAACTTTTTGTGAGAGCATTTCTTGGACTTGGAATGAGAATATGAATTGTAGGAAATGTCCTCCCCTTAAAAATGAGCATTGGATGGGATTTTTCTGATGAACCATGAAAAAGTTATGCCTTGGTCAAGTTACAGTTGACTTTGCAGCTGTCCAAAAATAGAAACTTTTGCATCTTGATGATTTTTGAGCCATGCTTGTGGAATCATGATCAAGACTTGATCAAATGATGATTGTGGCTTCAAAATAAGATGTTGACCAAAAAATTTGACTTTTGACTGCCAAATGACCATTTTGCCCCTACAGTTGATTGTGAGGCAATTAGGGTTTTTTGACTGTGCAACTTGACCTTGTGAGCCTTGAAACTTGACATGTAGGTGCTTGACAATGTATATAGGCATATGTGACTTGATTGAGCCCTTGAAAACCTCAACTTCCTTGCAAGGACTAAAATCCTAATTTTGACTGGCTTAGGAGGATGCTTGAGCTGTGCAACCCTCGAGTAGACCTGAGCAAATTGAGATGATGCTTAGCAAAACTTTGAAGATTATGGGAGGGCAAATTTTGGGGTACAACAGGATGCTTCAGGCTGAGTCTGTGTTAGACTATATCTGAAAATTGTGAGAAGGAATCCGTGTAAGAATTCTTCTGGATGAATCCGTGTTAAACTGCATCTGAAGATTAGGAGAGGAAACCCGTGTAAGATTGCTTCAGGATGGTCATGTAGATAGTCGCACCGTCTTGTTTCAGGAATTGATCCATAATCAGTTATTTCGCAGATAATTGTCTTGTCTTATTTCAGGTATTAATCTGGAACTTGCTTTTTTTGGTTGTTGAGATAGTTGTCCTGTCTGGTTTCAGGTATTAATCTCTGACCTAAGAGAAAGGAAGATAGTTTTCCCGTCTTGTTTCGGGTATTAATCTTCAATCTGTTCATGTAGATAGTTTTCCTGTTTGGTTCCAAGTATTAATCTATAATCAATCGTCCATATATAGTTATCATGTCTGGTTTCAGGTATTAATATGGAACTTGTTTTGGTCGTTGAGATAGTTGTCCTGACTGGTTTCAGGTATTAATCTCTGACCTTAGAGAAAGGAAGATAGTTTCCCTGTCCTGTTTTTGGAGTTAATCTTCAATCTACTCATGTAGATATTTTTCCTGTCTGGTTTCAGGTATTAATCTATGATCAGTCATCCACAGATAGTTGTCCTGTCTTGTTACAGGTATTAATCTGGAACTTGTTTTTGTTGGTCGTAGAGATATTTGTCCTGGTTGATTTCAAGTATTAATCTTTGACCTTAGAGAAAGAAAGATAGTTTCCCCGGCTTGTTTCGGGAGTTAATCTTCAATCTGCTCATGTAGATAGTTGTCTTGGCTTGTTTCAATTATTAATCTGGAACTTGTTTTTGTTGGTCGTTTGAGATAGTTGTTGTTGTACCCCAAAATTTGCCCTCCCATATTTCTCAAAATATTTCAAGAAAAATTCACAAGTCCAACCCGGCGCGTCATATTCAGGTATTCTTTCGCCAAGATATCTCTGATAATGTATTCTCAAATTCAGGTTCGGCTCAAGAGTCAATTCTTTAAAGAAGGTATTCGAATGTACGAGTTTTCTTGAAGAAATATGGTGAAAAAGTGTGCTAAAAGTGCAGTTTTTACGCGCTAAAAAACTCATAACTTGAAGATCGTGACTTGTTTTGAACCCATTCCGGTGGCCAAAATTTCGTATTGACATTATCTACGTTTTCATCTCTCACGGCTGGAAGCCAATTTCGATCAGAAGGTCTTCAAAAATGTGGATTTATCAAGTATTTTCGCACAGAAAATTTGTGACAGAAGTTTATTTGCGTCATGTTCAGAAAATCATAACTTGGTCGGTTTTCATCGTATCCTGAATGCTGAATGTTATTTCATCTGGGCCGAAACTTCGAAAATTCATAACTCGGTCAATTTTTATCGGATTGGGCTCATATTTTTACACAAGGTCACTGACTCATAGATCTACAACTTTGCTTCAAAAGTCGAGACCGAATTATGCTCCGATCAATACCAGTTTTTTATTGAAGAACGTGTCAGAGTCGACACTGGAGCCCAAAATAAGTTTGTCTGAGCTGAAACTTCAAAAATTCATAACTAATTCACCGTTTATCCGATTGAGCCGATTTTCGGACAAGAGTTATTTATCGATGACAGCTACATTTTGTTTTCACATTTCAACTTCAAAAATTGCACTTAAGTCCCTGCGATTTAGCCTGGAAAGTGACGAACTCAAGTGAACATTGGAGGCCCAATTGCACATTCAAAGCCCATTTTCTTTACCCTAATTTCCATTATATAATCACCTTCTTTTCACACAAACCAGAGAGGAGAAAAAGGGAGAAAAAACCTTGCCACAACACTGTTAGAATATCAAATTCTTTCAAGAACCCTAAAACCTTGAAATCCTTATTACAAATCCCTCTCTCACTACAAACAAGCCATCACAGTTACAAACTAACACATCACTACTTCTTCAGTAAGGGTAAGGCTGGCTTGATCTCCATGATCAAAAGGGCATAAAAGCATTCATGTCACTACTTTTCTAGTAAGGGTAAGATTGATTTGATCTCTATGATCAAAAGGGTATAATCATTCATACATTCCATATTGTGCCTAAACATTAAATTTCTTCATATATTGGCTTTATTTGCATTTTATGATTTTATTTAATGTGTTCATGAGATTCAACACTGCAGATTTAGACAGGATCCCATGCAGGTTCATTAAGGAACGTTGAGGCCAAAAGCCAAATGGCCAAAAGTCAAAAGCCAAATGGCCAAAAGCGAAAACCCAAAAGCTAAATGGCCAAAAGAACAACTTATGCATGACACCAATACATGGCGAGACAGACATCCTGAGAAGATTAAGGAACGTTGAGGCCAGAACACAAATGGCCAACAGCCAGAATACAAATGGCCATAAAACCCAATCAAATGGCCAAAGAATGCAGACCACGGTACTCAGGAGTCAATGAACACGCACGTGATGCCAGAAAGTCAAACAAGACTTTTTGTCTAATGGGCCAGAATACTTCAAAAAAACCTCCTTTTAGGGCCAGACACCCCCCTTGGTTTGCATCCTTTTTAATTTTATTTTATTTTCTTTTCTAATTCTTTTTTAATTGTTTTAATTGTTTTTTTCACCATAAAATAATTTTCTATAATAAAAACAGAAAAATCAAAAAAATACAAATATATTTAATTATTATTAATTTCATCACTAACCTATTTTTTGAAAATAAACTCTAACAATTAACTTAGTTTAATTTAGGTTTTTAAACTTTAATCTTTTTCTTAATAAGTAAAAAGTATCTAGAATTAGGTTTTTTTTTACATTTTCATCTTTTTCTTAAATAAATTATTAATCATCATTATTTATCATTATTATTAATTATCATTAATTTTGTAAATAAATATGTAAAATAATTAATTAGTGTAAATTAGGTTTTAAACTTTAACCTTTTCTTTAATAATTAAAAATATTTAGAACTAGGGTTTGCTTCTAACTTTAAATTCTTTTCTTATTCCATTAAATACCAAAAACCTAAAAAAACATTTCTTTTCTTTAATTTAATACTTAATTAACTTTTAATTCAATTTAATTTCAAAAGGGTCCAACGCCCTCGGACGTTCCAATTTATTCTTTTCGCGCATTATTTTCTTTATCAATTATTATGTAACTGCTTTTCGGATGTAATAGTAATTAGGTCTTTTACTTTCCGCCTTTTTATAAAAACGGGTCTTTGTAATTTGGCGATGTATAGACCCGCGCCTTGTAATAGCGTAGGATTTTACTTTCCGCACTTTTAAATTCTAAACTTTGCATGAAAGAATGTATGACTAATTAAAAACAAGCGTAGATCACCATGATACATGTACAAGATAACATTAACTGAAAATAACACACGAATTCACACACCACTTCTAGGGTACGCCTCACCTGTTGCCTTGCCCTCGAAACGTGGTCGTCGAGAATAGGACGTTTTAGTAAGTCCTTATGTCCATGACATGATCCAGTTGCCTCGAAACGGTTGCCTCGGAATTAAAAAAGGATCAATGGCATAAGTGTAGCTTCTAAGGTGTCCTACTGTTGCTCTGGTGACCACACTGTCCCTAAAAACGAATTGACCCGAACACCTCCAACGGTGGTGCTACCTACCTCTCAATGGTGGGATGGCACTACCTTAAGGACATTTACACAGCCTAATTCCTTAGGGTAGGTAGACGACTCATGGATACTTGCTCTCTTCAAAAACAAACGAAAATCTTTTCACACCGACACTTTTCAAAAAGCTTTCAAAACAATTTTTCAAACACTCTTGAGGACTGATACAAGAGTCGATCTGAAATCTTTAAACGAAACTTTTTTCAAATCCACGCACACTTTGAAAAGCAAACACTTTTGAAAACACAATGAGCAAGTATCTAAGAGCCCATGGATAACCATGGATAGAAAGGGTGCTAACACCTTCCCTTTCTATAAATCTACCTCCCGAACCGAGAAACTATCTCATAAGGAATTTTGCTGTGCTTTTGTCCTGTCCATGTTGGAGAAAATAAAAGACGGTGGCGACTCTTGCTTACTGCGACATTTCGCGAACCAGCGTTAAACAGTCAGTTCTAGATCCACCGATCACAGAACTGGAGACTCTGCTGGGGACTCTTTATAAGTGAGGTGTACCTTAGGAATAGTTCACTCTTGTTTTCAATTGCTTGCTTTGATTGCCTTTTTATTGTGGGCTTGCATCGGAGTTTCATAGATCCTAACCCGGATCTGGGGAATACCCTTTTAGGTAGCATAAGCTGTGAGGGACCTGTCCGGCGTAGACCGACACGGGTGAAGCAGTGGCTACATTGGTGTGGCGTCTTGGTCTGTACCGATATCCCTTGTGTCGCAACGAGGAGAATATGGGTCTTCTGAGGAGTCATTAAGCACCAACCGACCTTAGAACCTTAAATGACCCAACTTGGCCAATAGAACAGTAGCAGTATGCTACGCCCATTGAGGCTAAACTCTCGTGATGGTTCTGGCCACAAGAAAAGATTGTGATGCTGGAGTTATGACCGATTGAGGGTAGTCAGTGATATTGGGATCCTCTAGAACCCGGTTACTTCTGATAGAACAGGTCTTATCCAACAAACTGAAAGAGGGTAATACCTAGACCCCATGTTGGCCTAAACTCTAAGGGCTTGTCTTGTGTGACTTGTGCGCCTTCGTACTTGACTACTTGCGTACTTGTTATCTGACATTTGAGTTTCTTGCAGGTTTTGTTTACAGTCCTTAATTGGGACTCATAACAGGGTTTACCTACATTACCCCATGCATAGCATAACATCATACCATCATACCATTGCATGCATCCTACATAAGGACTAACCCATTTCAGGGATCTCAAGGGCTTGTGATGCAGGTCATGATGAACCAACTGTCCAGCAAGGGGCAAAGGGGATTTATTTTCCTCTAGACAAGGTTGTCAGGGGCTATGACCCACTTGATATGGTGAGCCTTGACTCTTGAAGAAGGACTCTCCACAACATGCAGTTCCTTCCATCAAGTTACAAAATGCAGATTTTAACAATTTTCTTGTTTACCCCGCAAGGTCCTTGAAAACATTACATGCATATCATTGCATTACAGGTACCCTTGTTACAGGTCACTTACCTTCTCCGTTGTTTATTTCAGCAATGGCTTGCCAACAAGATAACCAGAATCTTCATGCTCAAGAGACTCAGTTCAGGGAGATCTTCTTAAGCCTATCCAAGGGGCAAGAAGAGTTGAGGACACTCCTCACGGGGAATTTGGCCATGAAAAGTCCCGAAGATGACAAAGACGAACGGCTGAAACGTCTGCAAGCTGAGGTAGATACAATGAAAACCCAGATGCTAGGGCAAAGGGCTCTCATCCAAGGTTTAGCTCGGGAGCAAGAAGAGTTGAGGACCATGATCAGTCAGCTCCACCAAGACAGATCAGACATGAAGCAATCAGTCCAAGTCAGGGACCGGGTCTTTGATCAGCTTCCAAGAGGAAAAGAATCTGGTATGGTGAAGAATAGAACTCTCCAAATTGCTACCACTTCACAAGCCCAGCATCAACCTCGCCCAGAGCAACAGGTTGATCAGAATAAGCCAAGCAGGTCCAAGAGGCAATTCACCCAGCTTAACATGCCGCTGTTTCAAGCCTTGCAACACCTGTTGAGGTTGAATCTAATTACACTAAGGGCTCCTCCCCGGAACCCCAACATCTTTGCTCCTAACTATCATCCCGATAGGATATGTGCATACCACTCTGATAGTCCTGGACATGACACTGCCGACTGCTGGGCTCTGAAGAATAAAGTCCAGGACCTGATTAATGAAGGAGCAGTGGATTTCACCCAAGTGGGTCAGGCTGACTGCTTCTACCATCCCTACAGGATTCACCATTTGAAGTAACAAGTCCCGAGATGAGAAGACTTTTGTCCATTAGAGTTTTCAAGTTGTAACTTTCTTTTGACTGTTCAAACATTTATTCATGTTAAACGTTGTTATTTCATTAATGCATCGCATATGTCTGTTTTGAAGCAATATATTCGCATTCGCTATATTCAAACTGATTTCATATTTTTTGATGATCAACTCTTGATTAAGAAATTCTAAGCCTCTTGAGGGAGGATGACAAAAACGATACCACAATCCTTACAGTATGCTTTTGAACAGACCCCGCTGATGAGGTACAGGCATTGTTTCAATCCCTAAACACTGGAGTTATAAGGAAGATAATCCCTCGTCAACCCCTCTGAGCCAAAGAAGTAGGAGTTTTTCTTTTCGAAAATTAAAACCCTTTATCATAACCTGGGGCAGGGTAGTTCTCTCAGTTGATCCAAGTGCATAACAAATGGCACCAAAGAGGTCCTTACAAAAAAAAAGAAGACAATGATGGTTCCAAATAATCATAAAGACAGGCACTCATTACCAAAAAAAAACCCATTAAGTCAAAACCTATGAAGGAGACTTACAAAACTGGGGCATCCCGCTGACTGTAATCACAGAAGAACAGTTCAGGCAAAAAAAAAACAGGGATGACAAAATCAAAAAAGAAAGAGGTCCTTATAAACCCTCGACAAAAAGAAATGACTGCCTATTCAAAATAAATTGTCAACATCCGAACCATCACCGAAATATCAAGACAAAGACTCAAACGAGGTCTAACGCACGATCAACTGGGTTTAGGTTTGAAGAACATCACGAAGAGCGGGTAGGTACAAATAATTCGAGCCTTTATCCTTTGTTTCTTAAACCGTGAACCAGGCCACGTTACAACCCTCAAAAGTCCTAGCTGAAGCATGGGTTAGTTCGAAAGCATACTGTTACGAAAGGTATCCTGACTCCTTAAGGCCTACGGTAAATACGGAGTTGACATCACGTTTTACAAACATTCACTTGTTTTATGAAAAAGAATGCATTTTCAAAATCTTCAAGACAGACATAAGCTTTGCATTTTTGATATAACATTGTTTGCATATGACTATTTGTTTGAACAACAGGGAAATTCGCACGATGAATACCTAGTGAACAAAAGCACTTCCAATCAAGGGGCAGATGTGATTATTGTCCATTATCTGGGGCAATTAAGTCAAGATTCGGAGAATCTCTCAAAAGGCCAAACAGCCAGGGGCAAACCTCCATCTGGATCACCTGGGGCATTGGACGATCAAACGAAGATCTTCTGGTATGGCGACACAACGCTACAACAGGGGCACCTCCCTACATCCTGAGAGCGTGGACATAGTCGAAAAAAATACTGCGCATAATCAAAGACCCGCTAGGTTGACACACCTAGGCAAAAATAAGGGCTTCCCGGCGAACCAAAAGGGTTCGGGCAAAATAAGGGATGAAAATGAAAAATCTGTACACCCGGCAAGTCGAAAACCTGAAAAGGCGGCTTGGGCAAAAATGGGTATCCCGGTGGACTGAAAACCTGGAAGGGCGGTCCAGGCAAAAATTAGGGATCAGAGCGTACGACTATGTCCTGTCATCTCGTCACTTGCCTACCAGAAGAAGATTTGTCAAATCGGCAGTCATCAAGCATCTCCATAGGTATCTTCCTCTCCCACATCAGAAACAGGGGCAATAATGAGTTGTCTAAGCGATCTAATTGCTCTGTCCACCAAGGTACAAAGGTAGGTTCGGTTGATAAACATGACCAAGATATCTTAATTCCCCAGAGAGTGAGCCAGCAAGTCAGCGATACTCTCCCCAAGCAGAGTTAGTCCACTATCAACCTCAAGGAAGTTGGATTATCCCCCGCGGATCTCAACATTCCCCAGCGGAGTATACAAACATTCTTAACAAGCATCCCCGATAGTCTTGATCTAAGATTGTTCCCCGGTGGAATACCAGACATTCGGTGGAGCCACTTCCCCAGTTCATCTCAAAAAAATTTCCCCAGGAGAGTCCAGTCCAAAAGTTTCCCCAGGAAAGTGGAATCCATATCCCCAGCAGGTCTTAAAGCTTATCCCCAGTAGATTCTAGAAGCTTGTCATCCGCATAGTACGAACGCTCCCCCAGCTTTATTCAAAGTTTATTTCCCCACCAGGATATAACTGGGTTATCCTCATCCAATTGCCACGGAGAGATCGTCCCCGGCGAAGTCTTCCTATCCCCAGCGGAGTTCATCAGATCTCCCAACATGACTTACCAATGGAATCCCCAGCGGAGTTATCATCAACCTCAGCGAAGTATTCCTCTCCCCACAGAGCATTCCCCGCAGAGTAATCTATTCGCCAAGTTTGTTCCCTAACGGAGTCATCTTCTTCTACCAGTATTCTTGCAACCATCACCCCCAGCGGAAACAGAGCTCTACTCTTCCATATCAGCCCAGGATTCAACTTCCCGGCACCCGTCAAGGATTTATTTTCCTAGACGAAAATACATTCATAAACATCACCTTGTCATACATTATGATACATGCATACACGCATCGTATCACCCCAATCTCATTTATTTTTGAGAACATCATGACATCATGCATGTCATACATTATGACATTGCATACAACTAACTCGTTACTTTTTTAGGAAAAGAACGATCAACAGATAAAAGTCTTTACCTTTTGAAGTAGAAGATGTCCAAGATTCCTTCATCATTCTGTTGAGGTAGTAATCGCCCAAAGGTTCTCTCATCGTCCCGTTGAGGTAGTAATCGCCCAAAGGTTCTCTCATTGTTCTGTTGAGGTAGTAATCGTCCAAGGTTCTCTCATCGTCCCGTTGAGGTAGTAATCGCCCAAAGGTTCTCTCATCGTCCCGTTGAGGTAGTAATCGCCCAAAGGTTCTCTCATCGTCCCGTTGAGGTAGTAATCGTCCAAGGTTCTCTCATCGTCCCGTTGAGGTAGTAATCGCCCAAAGGTTCTCTCATCGTCCCGTTGAGGTAGTAATCGTCCAAGGTTCTCTCATCGTCCCGTTGAGGTAGTAATCGCCCAAAGGTTCTCTCATCGTCTTGTTGAGGTAGTAATCGCCCAAAGGTTCTCTCATCGTCCCGTTGAGGTAGTAATCGCCCAAAGGTTCTCTCATCGTCCCGTTGAGGTAGTAATCGCCCAAAGGTTCTCTCATCGTCCCGTTGAGGTAGTAATCGCCCAAAGGTTCTCTCATCGTCCCGTTGAGGTAGTAATCTCCCAAAGGTTCTCTCATCATCCCGTTGAAGTAGTAATCGCCCAAAGGTTCTCTCATCGTCCCGTTGAGGGCACGTCTGAAGAGTTCGAAGATCCGATTCCTGTATCTTTCCAGGGTGTATCTGTTGACGACTAATTCCACACTCGATTCCTGTATCCTGCCAGGGCACGTCTGAAGAGTTTGAAGATCCGATTCCTGTATCTTGCCAGGGTGTATCTGTTGACGACTAATTCTAGACTCGATTCCTGTATCCTGCCAAGGCACGTCTGAAGAGTTTGAAGATCCGATTCCTGTATCTCGCCAGGGTGTATCTGTTGACGACTATATTCTCCGGACTCGATTCCTGTATCTTGCCAGGGCACGTCTGAAGAGTTTAAAGATTCGATACCTGTATCCAGCCAGGGCACATCTGCATAAAGAGTTTGAAGATCAACTCCTGTAACAGGCCAGGTAATTATTTTCTTTTTCAGGTACGCAAGTTCTCGCTAAGGAATCTCTTACGCGATCGACACCTCCAGATGGCATCTATAAGCCCATCCCCCTATCCATCGTATCTCCAAATGGCATCTATAAGCCCATTCCCGCCATCACGCTGCTGATACTTTACTATGTGAGTGCAAATTTCTGGGAACTCTAGTGTTCAATCATCTTCCACCTTCGGATCACGAAAGGCACGCAAGCCAATTTACATCCTCAGGTTTAAGAAGATTGAACAGGGGCAACTGTTGTACCCCAAAATTTGCCCTCCCATATTTCTCAAAATATTTCAAGAAAAATTCACAAGTCCAACCCGGCGCGTCATATTCAGGTATTCTTTCGCCAAGAAATCTCTGATAATGTATTCTCAAATTTAGGTTCGGCTCAAGAGTCAATTCTTTAAAGAAGGTATCCGAATGTGCGAGTTTTCTTGAAGAAATATGGTGAAAAAGTGTGCTGAAAGTGCAGTTTTTACGCGCTAAAAATTCATAACTTGAAGATCGTGACTCGTTTTGAACCCATTCCGGTGGCCAAAATTCCGTCTTGACATTATCTACGTTTTCATCTCTCACGGCTGGAAGCCAATTTCGATCAGAAGGTCTTCAAAAATGTGGATTTATCAAGTATTTTCGCACAAAAAATTTGTGACAGAAGTTTATTTGCGTCATGTTCAGAAAATTATAACTTGGTCGATTTTCATCGTATCAAGCTGGTTTCGGCGCCAAAATTTCACAAATTGAGTTGGCTACATTTTCACAGGAGGTATTGAGTTCAAACGGTATTCAAAAGGCCTTCGTTTTTTGCTCAGAGTGCGTAAAACGCTGAAAATCCTGAATGCTGAATATTATTTCATCTGGGCCGAAACTTCGAAAATTCATAACTCGGTCAATTTTTATCGGATTGGGCTCATATTTTTACACAAGGTCACTGACTCATAGATCTACAACTTTGCTTCAAAAGTGGAGACCGAATTATGCTCCGATCAATACCAGTTTTTTATTGAAGAACGTGTCAGAGTCGACACTGGAGCCCAAAATAAGTTTGTCTGAGCTGAAACTTCAAAAATTCATAACTAATTCACCATTTATCCGATTGAGCCGATTTTCTTACAAGAGTTATTTATCGATGACAGCTACATTTTGTTTCACATTTCAACTTCAAAAATTGCACTTAAGTCCCTACGATTTAGCCTGGAAAGTGACGAACTCAAGTGAACATTGGAGGCCCAATTGCACATTCAAAGTCCATTTTCTTTACCCTAATTTCCATTATATAATCACCTTCTTTTCACACAAACCAGAGAGGAGAAAAAGGGAGAAAAAACCTTGCCACAACACTGTTAGAATATCAAATTCTTTCAAGAACCATAAAACCTTGAAATCCTTATTACAAATCCCTCTCTCACTACAAACAAGCCATCACAGTTACAAACTAACACCTCACTACTTCTTCAGTAAGGGTAAGGCTGGCTTGATCTCCATGATCTAAAGGGCATAAAAGCATTCATGTCACTACTTTTCTAGTAAGAGTAAGATTGATTTGATCTCCATGATCAAAAGGGTATAATCATTCATACATGCCATATTGTGCCTAAACATTAAATTTCTTCATATATTGGCTTTATTTGCATTTTATGATTTTATTTAATGTGTTCATGAGATTCAACACTGCAGATTTAGACAGGATCCCATGCAGGTTCATTAAGGAACGTTGAGGCCAAAAGCCAAATGGCCAAAAGCCAAAAGCCAAATGGCCAAAAGCCAAAAGCCAAAAGCCAAATGGCCAAAAGAACAACTTATGCATGACACCAATACATGACGAGACAGACATCCTGAGAAGATTAAGGAACGTTGAGGCCAGAACACAAATGACCAACAGCCAGAATACAAATGGCCATAAAACTCAATCCAATGGCCAAAGAATGCAGACCACGGTACTCAGGAGTCAATGAACACGCATGTGATGCCAGAAAGTCAAACAAGACTTTTTGTCTAATGGGCCAGAATACTTCAAAAAAACCTCCTTTTAGGGCCAGACACCCCCCTTGGTTTGCATCCTTTTTAATTTTCTTTTCTTTTCTTTTCTAATTCTTTTTTAATTGTTTTAATTGTTTTTTCACCATAAAATAATTTTCTATAATAAAAACAGAAAAATCAAAAAAATACAAATATATTTAATTATTATTAATTTCATCACTAACCTATTTTTTGTAAATAAACTCTAACAATTAACTTAGTTTAATTTAGGTTTTTAAACTTTAATCTTTTTCTTAATAAGTAAAAAGTATCTAGAATTAGGTTTTTTTTGACATTTTCATCTTTTTCTTAAATAAATTATTAATCATCATTATTTATCATTATTATTAATTATCATTAATTTTGTAAATAAATATGTAAAATAATTAATTAGTGTAAATTAGGTTTTAAACTTTAACCTTTTCTTTAATAATTAAAAATATTTAGAACTAGGGTTTGCTTCTAACTTTAAATTCTTTTCTTATTCCATTAAATACCAAAACCCTAAAAAAAACATTTCTTTTCTTTAATTTAATACTTAATTAACTTTTAATTCAATTTAATTTCAAAAGGGTCCAACGCCCTCGGACGTTCCAATTTATTCTTTTCGCGCATTATTTTCTTGATCAATTATTATGTAACTGCTTTTCGGATGTAATAGTAATTAGGTCTTTTACTTTCCGCCTTTTTATTAAAACGGGTCTTTGTAATTTGGCGATGTATAGAACCGCGCCTTGTAATAGCGTAGGATTTTACTTTCCGCACTTTAATTTCCGCACTTTTAAATTCTAAACTTTGCATGAAAGAATGTATGACTAATTAAAAACAAGCGTAGATCACCATGATACATGTACAAGATAACATTAACTGAAAATAACACACGAATTCACACACCACTTCTAGGGTACGCCTCACCTGTTGCCTTGCCCTTGAAACGTGGTTGTCGAGTATAGGACGTTTTAGTAAGTCCTTATGTCCATGACATGATCCAGTTGCCTCGAAACGGTTGCCTCGGAATTAAAAAAGGATCAATGGCATAAGTGTAGCTTCTAAGGTGTCCTACTGTTGCTCTGGTGACCACACTGTCCCTAAAAACGAATTGACCCGAACACCTCCAACGGTGGTGCTACCTACCTCTCAATGGTGGGATGGCACTACCTTAAGGACATTTACACAGCCTAATTCCTTAGGGTAGGTAGACGACTCATGGATACTTGCTCTCTTCAAAAACAAACGAAAATCTTTTCACACCGACACTTTTCAAAAAGCTTTCAAAACAATTTTTCAAACACTCTTGAGGGCTGATACAAGAGTCGATCTGAAATCTTTAAACGAAACTTTTTTCAAATCCACGCACACTTTGAAAAGCAAACACTTTTGAAAACACAATGAGCAAGTATCTAAGAGCCCATGGATAACCATGGATAGAAAGGGTGATAACACCTTCCCTTTCTATAAATCTACCTCCCGAACCGAGAAACTATCTCATAAGGAATTTTGCTGTGCTTTTGTCCTGTCCATGTTGGAGAAAATAAAAGACGGTGGCGACTCTTGCTTACTGCGACATTTCGCGAACCAACGTTAAACAGTCAGTTCCAGATCCACCGATCACAGAACTGGCGACTCTGCTGGGGACTCTTTATAAGTGAGGTGTACCTTAGGAATAGTTCACTCTTGTTTTCAATTGCTTGCTTTGATTGACTTTTTATTGTGGGCTTGCATCGGAGTTTCATAGATCCTAACCCGGATCTGGGGAATACCCTTTTAGGTAGCATAAGCTGTGAGGGACCTGTCCGGCATAGACCGACACGGGTGAAGCAGTGGCTACGTTGGTGTGGCGTCTTGGTCTGTACCGATATCCCTTGTGTCGCAACGAGGAGAATATGGGTCTTCTGAGGAGTCATTAAGCACCAACCGACCTTAGAACCTTAAATGACCCAACTTGGCCAATAGAACAGTAGCAGTATGCTACGCCCATTGAGGTTAAACTCTCGTGATGGTTCTGGCGACAAGAAAAGATTGCGATGCTGGAGTTATGACCGATTGAGGGTAGTCAGTGATATTGGGATCCTCTAGAACCCGGTTACTTCTGATAGAACAGGTCTTATCCAACAAACTGAAAGAGGGTAATACCTAGACCCCATGTTGGCCTAAACTCTAAGGGCTTGTCTTGTGTGACTTGTGTGCCTTCGTACTTGACTACTTGCGTACTTGTTATCTGACATTTGAGTTTCTTGCAGGTTTTGTTTACAGTCCTTAATTGGGACTCATAACAGGGTTTACCTACATTACCCCATGCATAGCATAACATCATACCATCATATCATTGCATGCATCCTACATAAGGACTAACCCATTTCAGGGATCTCAAGGGCTTGTGATGCAGGTCATGATGAACCAACTGTCCAGCAAGGGGCAAAGGGGATTTATTTTCCTCTAGACAAGGTTGTCAGGGGCTATGACCCACTTGATATGGTGAGCCTTGACTCTTGAAGAAGGACTCTCCACAACATGCAGTTCCTTCCATCAAGTTACAAAATGCAGATTTTAACAATTTTCTTATTTACCCCGCAAGGTCCTTGAAAACATTACATGCATATCATACATATCATTGCATTACAGGTACCCTTGTTACAGGTCACTTACCTTCTCTGTTGTTTATTTCAGCAATGGCTTGCCAACAAGATAACCAGAATCTTCATGCTCAAGAGACTCAGTTCAGGGAGATCTTCTTAAGCCTATCCAAGGGGCAAGAAGAGTTGAGGACACTCCTCACGGGGAATTTGGCCATGAAAAGTCCCGAAGATGACAAAGACGAACGGCTGAAACGTCTGCAAGCTGAGGTAGATACAATGAAAACCCAGATGCTAGGGAAAAGGGCTCTCATCCAAGGTTTAGCTCGGGAGCAAGAAGAGTTGAGGACCATGATCAGTCAGCTCCACCAAGACAGATCAGACATGAAGCAATCAGTCCAAGTCAGGGACCGGGTCTTTGATCAGCTTCCAAGAGGAAAAGAATCTGGTATGGTGAAGAATAGAACTCTCCAAATTGCTACCACTTCACAAGCCCAGCATCAACCTCGCCCAGAGCAACAGGTTGATCAGAATAAGCCAAGCAGGTCCAAGAGGCAATTCACCCAGCTTAACATGCCGCTGTTTCAAGCCTTGCAACACCTGTTGAGGTTGAATCTAATTACACTAAGGGCTCCTCCCCGGAACCCCAACATCTCTGCTCCTAACTATCATCCCGGTAGGATATGTGCATACCACTCTGATAGTCCTGGACATGACACTGCCGACTGCTGGGCTCTGAAGAATAAAGTCCAGGACCTGATTAATGAAGGAGCAGTGGATTTCACCCAAGTGGGTCAGGCTGACTGCTTCTACCATCCCTACAGGATTCACCATTTAAAGTAACAAGTCCCGAGATGAGAAGACTTTTGTCCATTAGAGTTTTCAAGTTGTAACTTTATTTTGACTGTTCAAACATTTATTCATGTTAAACGTTGTTATTTCATTAATGCATCGCATATGTCTGTTTTGAAGCAATATATTCGCATTTGCTATATTCAAACTGATTTCATATTTTTTGATGATCAACTCTTGATTAAGAAATTCTAAGCCTCTTGAGGGAGGATGACGAAAACGATACCACGATCCTTACAGTATGCTTTTGAACAGACCCCGCTGATGAGGTACAGGCATTGTTTCAATCCCTAAACACTGGAGTTATAAGGAAGATAATCCCTTGTCAACCCCTCTGAGCCAAAGAAGTAGGAGTTTTTCTTTTCGAAAATTAAAACCCTTTATCATAACCTGGGGCAGGGTAGTTCTCTCAGTTGATCCAAGTGCATAACAAATGGCACCAAAGAGGTCCTTACAAAAAAAAGAAGACAATGATGGTTCCAAATAATCATAAAGACAGGCACTCATTACCAAAAAAAAAACCCATTAAGTCAAAACCTATGAAGGAGACTTACAAAACTGGGGCATCCCGCTGACTGTAATCACAGAAGAACAGTTCAGGCAAAAAAAAACAGGGATGACAAAATCAAAAAAGAAAGAGGTCCTTATAAACCCTCGACAAAAAGAAATGACTGCCTATTCAAAATAAATTGTCAACATCCGAACCATCACCGAAATATCAAGACAAAGACTCAAACGAGGTCTAACGCACGATCAACTGGGTTTAGGTTTGAAGAACATCACGAAGAGCGGGTAGGTACAAATAATTCGAGCCTTTATCCTTTGTTTCTTAAACCGTGAACCAGGCCACGTTACAACCCTCAAAAGTCCTAGCTGAAGCATGGGTTAGTTCGAAAGCATACTGTTACGAAAGGTATCCTGACTCCTTAAGGCCTACGGTAAATACGGAGTTGACATCACGTTTTACAAACATTCACTTGTTTTATGAAAAAGAATGCATTTTCAAAATCTTCAAGACAGACATAAGCTTTGCATTTTTGATATAACATTGTTTGCATATGACTATTTGTTTGAACAACAGGGAAATTCGCACGATGAATACCTAGTGAACAAAAGCACTTCCAATCAAGGGGCAGACGTGATTATTGTCCATCATCTGGGGCAATTAAGTCAAGATTTGGAGAATCTCTCAAAAGGCCAAACAGCCAGGGGCAAACCTCCATCTGGATCACCTGGGGCATTGGACGATCAAACGAAGATCTTCTGGTATGGCGACACAACGCTACAACAGGGGCACCTCCCTACATCCTGACAGCGTGGACATAGTCGAAAAAAATACTGCGCATAATCAAAGACCCGTTAGGTTGACACACCTAGGCAAAAATAAGGGCTTCCCGGCGAACCAAAAGGGTTTGGGCAAAATAAGGGATGAAAATGAAAAATCTGTACACCCGGCAAGTCGAAAACCTGAAAAGGCGGCTTGGGCAAAAATGGATATCCCGGTGGACTGAAAACCTGGAAGGGCGGTCCAGGAAAAAATTAGGGATCAGAGCGTACGACTATGTCCTGTCATCTCGTCACTTGCCTACCAGAAGAAGATTTGTCAAATCGGCAGTCATCAAGCATCTCCATAGGTATCTTCCTCTCCCACATCAGAAACAGGGGCAATAATGAGTTGTCTAAGCGATCTAATTGCTCTGTCCACCAAGGTACAAAGGTAGGTTCGGTTGAAAAACATGACCAAGATATCTTAATTCCCCAGAGAGTGAGCCAGCAAGTCAGCGATACTCTCCCCAAGCAGAGTTAGTCCACTATCAACCTCAAGGAAGTTGGATTATCCCCCGCGGATCTCAACATTCCCCAACGGAGTATACAAACATTCTTAACAAGCATCCCCGACAGTCTTGATCTAAGATTGTTCCCCGGTGGAATACCAGACATTCGGTGGAGCCACTTCCCCAGTTCATCTCAAAAAAATTTCCCCAGGAGAGTCCAGTCCAAAAGTTTTCCCAGGAAAGTTGAATCCATATCCCCAGCAGGTCTTAAAGCTTATCCCCAGTAGATTCTAGAAGCGTTGTTGGAATTCATGTCCAATACCCCAAGTGATTCAGATAGAGATCTGTCCTTGGCTATTTAGCACTTTTGAGAGATTCCTCGAATCTTGACTTGACTGCCCCAGATCAGTTGGACAACATGCTATGCCCCTTGATTATGAAAGGCCTGTTACTGGAATGTCTTTCCATCTGAGGTGATTCTGTCCATTGAGAGGATTTCCGTTCATCGAATATCCATTTGTGTGAATTTCTCTGCTGTTAAACAATTAGTCATATGCAAACAAAGGTATTTTAAAAATGCAAAGCTTATGTCTATCTTGAAGTTAAAAAAATCACTTTTTTAGTAAAACAAACAAATTTTGTAAGAGTGTGATATCAACTCAGGATTTATAGCAAACCTTACAAGAGTCAGGATACCTTTTGTAACAATATGCTTTCGAACTAACCCATGCTTCAGCTAGGACTTTTAAGGGTTGTAACGTGGCCTGGTTCACGGTTTAAGAAACAAAGGATAAAGGCTCGAAATTTATTTGTACACATCACGTTCTTCATGATGTTCTTCAGTCCTATACTTAGTTGATTGTGCGTTTAAATCCCAATTGAGTCTAGAATCTTTGCCTTGATATTCTAGTGATGGTTTGGACACTGAAAGTTTATTTTGTGGAAGGCAATCATTTTTGTAACCTTTTCTTTTTTTGTTGAGGATTTGCAGCGGCTTCTTTTTTTGATTTTATCATCCCTACTTTGGCCTGAACTGTTTCTTTTGTGATTACAGTCAGCGGGATGACCCCATTTTTTTTGTTAAATCTCCTTCATAGGTTTTGACTTAGCGGGATTTTCTTTTTGAAAAATAATGACTGCTTGTTTTAATGATTATGTGGAACCAGCACCGTCTTCTGTTTTGGAATAATACCTTTGACACTACTTGTCGTGTACGAGAGGAAGGCTTGCGATTGGAATGCACCTTTGAATTAACTGAGAAACTACCCTGCCCCAAGTTATCATTAAGGGTTTTAGATTGTGTGAAAATAAAAAACTCGTGCTTATTAGGCTCAAAGGGGTTTATTAGGGATTATATTCCTTATTACTCCACTATTTAGGATTTGAAACAACGCATGTACATCGTCAACGAGGTCTGTTCAAAAGCATAATGTAGAGGTTGACGTATCGTTTTTGTCATCCTCCCTCTAAAGGCTTAGAGCTTTTGATCAGGAGTTGAATATCACAAAAGAAGTAAAAGCATAGTTTAAATATGGTGAATACGAATGAATTGATTCAAGACAAACATATGAAATGCATTGATGAAGTAACAAAGTTTGACATAAACAAGTGTTCGAACAAATCAAAAGAAAATTATAATTTGAAAATTCTAATGAACGAAAAGCCTCCTTGTCATAACTTGTCACTTCGGATGGTGTGCCTTTGAGGGATGGCAGAAGAATTCAGCTTGACCATCTTGTGTGAACTCCAGCACTCCTTTGTGTATCAAGTCTTGAATCTTATTTCTCAATGTCCAAAATCTATTAGTGTCATGTCCAGGACTGTTGGAGTGGTACGCACACCTTGCATTTGGATTGTACATTGGGGAAGCAGTGTCGGGATCTGAGGAGGATCATTCAACGTAACCAGCTTGGCCTCCAACACGTGTTGAAATGCTTGAGCCAATGACACATTGATTTCGGTAAAGCGTCTTTTATATGTATTACGCTTACGTTGATTACCATGTCTTTGTTGGCGAGTGTGATACAGTGGCCAGAACCGGGACTGTTTTTAGGAATGCTGGTTTTTGTTTTGCGTTTGTGTTTGCAAAATGTCGCGGTAAGCAAGAGTCGCCACCGACTTTTATTTTATCCAACAAGGAAAGGAAAAAAACACAGAAAAATTCCTTTTTCGAGATTTTCTGAGTACGGGGGGTAGATTATAGAAAGGGAAGGTATTAGCACCCTTTCTATCCGTGGTTTTCCACGGGCTCTTAGGTACTTGCTCATCATTTTCAAGATTGCTTCTGTGTGTTTGTGTGATTTGAAAAGTTTTTATTTGACTTTGATTTAACCCTTGCTTCTGTCTTCAAGAGTGTTACGAAGTGTTTTTGAAAACTTTGTTTGAAAAGGAGTGTAAGTGTGAAAAAGTTTGTTTGGATTAAGCAAGTACTTAAGAGCTAATCTACCTACTCGAAAAAAGAATTGTTCTATGTTTGTTTCCTTTAGACAGTATTATCCCACTATTAGTGAGTAGGTAGCACCGTCGTTGGAGTTTTAAGGGTCAATTCGAAAGGGACGTACGGTCACTAAAGCAATGTTAGGACGTCTTAGTAATAACCCTAATGTCTTAAGATCAATAATCGAGGCAACAATTCCGAGGCAACCTTTCCAAGGCAACTTTGATCTTTGAGACAAGAGGGAGACCACTAAAATACCCTATACTTAATGATCGTTTACCGAAGGCAACCGAAGTGGGAGTATACCCTATGAGTGCGCATGTGCGAGTGATTCAATTTCAAGTTTATTATCTTTGCATATTTAGGGTTAGCTAACCGTTTTAAAGTTAATCATACATTCTTGTCATGCACCCCTATTATCCATACATCTAACAGTTAATATTTTGCGGAATTTAAAGTGTGGAAAGTAAAGCTACGCTATTACAAGGCTTCGGGTATTTACATAGCCAAAAACAAACCCTTAAAAAAAAGATAAATGAAAGTAAAAATCCTAATTAATCTATTACAATTTGTGAGCAATTACATTAATATGGCAAAATAATAAAGCGTGAAGAATCGAAGACGATAGAGAACTAGGGTTTTGACCCCATCTAACCTAACCGAAAGAGAAATTGTTTTTGTTGTTTTTAATTATTTTTAAGAAAAGGAATTAGGTTTTTTAAATTAAATACAAAATTAATTAGTTAATTGAATTAATTAAAGAAAATAATTAAATTTAACCTATTTTTGTGTTTTTGGTTATTTTAAGAAAAAGAAAATATAATTAAGTTAAAACCCTAATTGTTCTAATTAATTTTAATTATTTACAAAAGGAATTAAAATTACCCTAAGATTAAATAACCTAATTAAATTAAATAATTTTTTTGATAAAAAATAAACCTAAACCTAATTGGATGAAATATTATTTTTTTTTAATGATTTTTTGATAAAAAGAATAATTAATTTTGTTAGTAAAATAAATAACTAAACTAAATAATGGAAATATAAAAAGAAAAGAAAAAAGAAAATTGGGCCTGGAAAAGTAATTTGGAGGGGTGTATATAGCAAGCTTTGGGCCCAAAAATCTGAGGTCCATGTTGACTTCCATGCTCCCATGCTTTGCGCTGACTAGGTCCCATGATGGTCCTTCATACGCTAGCCTCCAAATCTGGCTTCCAAGAGATCCAATGGTTAGGAGATGATGCCCCATGGTGACCTTCGTGCCTTGTGGAACATGAGATCTGCAGAGAAAATTCAAGAAAAATGCAAATGTTGGAGGCAGGGGTCGAACCCCTGACCTCAAGCCCTCCAATGCCTTAGCGCTTACCTGGCCACCACTGGGCCATTTGGTTTAATTGATTATTAAATGAAACAAAAATAATAAAAAGAATAAAATGACATTAGCTGTAAAACACGCGTGTGAATTCAAATGCACGAATGGGATGGAGCCACGTATGTCATCTTCTTCCTCTCTCCGTTGGTAAAAGTCACAGACTTTTACCTACGGACGTACGTCTGTAGCTACAAATCTTGTGATTATTAAAATCAAACACAAGCAAGATAAATAACATCTAAGGCCATGGATTGATTCGTCTTGGCCTGCTGAGCATGATGGTGCCCTTCTTGAGGGCCAATTTCACATATACACAAAGATCCTAAATCGAGCCAAAAAAACCTAGCAATGGTGAAATCTCATACAGTCCATAAAAATGAAATTAAACGTTCCAGATAGCTTGAAAATATGATGGTGAACAAGAATATGTGATTAGAATGTGATGAATATGCAAGAATAAAAAGATTCAGTTTTGGAAATATGGGCAAACCGTGGGAGTCATGGGGACGGATTATGGGCACTAGCACGCTTGTTTTCGATTGGTATTGCTTGCTTGCACTCCCAGGAAGTGATTGGTATGGTTAGGAAGCCTTGTAATTGCCTGGAACTATGAATTCGACCCAGCACTTTTTTGTGTTTTTTTCAAGTTTTTTCTGACCTCTCACGCCTCTCTAACCTCTTGATTTTTGTCTGCAAATTTTCCATATGTATTGAGGATTGGATTAGGGTTACAAACATGATCTCAATCTTTGCCAATTATTGATTTTGATCTTGATTTGATTCCCTTAAAAATCCTTCCAAAAATAGGCCAAACTCAATCTTTTTGTGCACACCAAGGCTTTACACGAATTCAATCTTATGCTAGCTGGATATAGGACCTGAAATATGTACAAGATCTTGAGATTTCAATGTTTTTGATTTTTTCATGATTTGTTTTGATTAAAATTGATTTAATTCAAATAAAAATCAAAATAAATAATAAAAACAATATAAGGACAAGTGGAAAGAGCTAGGGCTCGTGGACCATGCTACCAACTCAAAACAAGTGCAAAAGGTTAGGCCCATTTAGCAAAATTTGCAATTTTAGGCATAGTTGACTTTTGCCAATTTTGCAAAAAGGGTCAACTTCACCAATGCATAACTTCCTCAATTTTGACTCTTTGAAGGTGTTCTTGGACTTTTTAGAAAGCTTGAGATGTCCTATAAGCAACCCTTTTGGTATCATCTCAATTAGGTATTCCATGTTCATGTATGAATCTTTGACAAAAAAGGTGTTTTTGTTGACTTTTCAAAATGACCTATAATGTCAAAATTCATAACTTCTTGTGAGTGCATATTTTGAACTTGGAAGCTGAATATGGATTGTAAAGCATTGCATCCTATTCGAAATGAGCTTTGGATGGGTCATTTCGCATAAAGTATGAGAAAGTTATGCTTGTTCAAAGTTGAGTTGACTTTTCCTGCAAAATCCTAATTTAGCAACTTTTGGTTCTTGATGAATTATGAGCAACCCTTGATGAATCATGATCAACCCTTGATATAATGATGAATAATACTTCAAAATGAGAATTTTGACCAAAAATCTTGAAGTTTGACTGTATGTAGGCCACAGTTGACTTTTGCCCTAGCACAGTCGATTTTCAGGCCTTTGAGCAATTGACTGAGCAAACTTCCTCTGCAGGGCTTGAAACTTGACATGGATGATCTTGAGGACATGTTAGAAAAATGGTGAGAATTTGGGATCCTTGGAATCAAGTATCTTGATGCAACATGAAACCCTAATTTGAGGTAGACTGCCTTAGGAGAGAGTTTGTCTGGTCAACCCTTGGACTACCTTGAGCAACTTGAGGATCTTTCTTGAAATGTTTTAAGAAATATGGGAGGGCAAATTTTGGGGTACAACAGCGAGGTTGTGACGTAGCAGCATTTTAGAAAGGTTTACTCTCCACCAAGCCAACTTCTTGTCTCATCAGGGGTTGATTAATGACTTGATCCCCAACCTCGAATGTTTGCTTCATACGGTTACATATGTCTTTATGAAGCTTACTGATGTGAATCCTCAACTCTTCCTATCCCCAAGATAAATTTTGGATAAGAGCCATTTTATTACTCATCTGGATTCTCATCCTTTACATCTCATCCTGTAGTTGTTCCAACTGGTCATCCTTGTTGTTTTCAGGATGTTTCTTGGTCAAATTCCCGTTGAGGAGTGCTTTCAACTCTTATTTCCCCTTGGATAGGTTCAGGAACATTTCCTTGAACTGAGCATCCTGAGTTTGGAGATCTTTGTTGTTCTGTTTGAGAGCCATTTTCCTTGCTAAAATAAACAGCGAGAATATGAAAAACATGTATTTGAAGACCTGTTAGGTAATGACATGCATGGTGTGTGGATGCAATGTTTTCAATGATCTCGCGAGGTAAACATAAGAAAATGTAAGAAGTTGAATTTTGACTGCGACTTTGACGGAAGAACTTCGTATTGTTGAATGTCCTTCTATGAGTAACAGGCTCACCATATCGAGTGGGTCATAGCCCCTGACTCAAGTTATCGTGTTTTGATCTTTTGACGGCATTGGCTAGAGGAAAATAAATCCACTTGCCCCTTGGTAGACGTCTGATTTATCAAAACCTGCATCACAGGCCCTTTGAGATCCTTGAAATGGTTAAGGAAATGCTATGGTATGATATTATGGTGTGTATGATATGCACCAAACAAAAGTGTAAGGTGATGAAGACAAGTAAGTCTTACAAGAAAACCAGTTTCTTGGATAATGGATACAAACAAGGTCCTGCAAGGAATACAAACAAAGTCCTGCAATGAGTTCAAATTGTTAAACAATGAAAGCAGACAAGTCACACAAGCATCCTTAGGGTCAGGCTTGCATGGGGTTTGTAGGTAAGTACCCTCTTGAAGTTTAATTGGATCCACTTGTCCTAATAATAGTAATCGGGTTCTAAGGAGTCTCAATATCATTGATCTTTCTTCACCTGGAATTATTTTAGTGCAAGCCTCTTTATTGGCGACCGAAATATCCTAGAAGTCTGATCTAAATGAGCGTATTATCGAGTATCAACCAACTTTGGACTGCACCAAAGTCGGCTATCTCACTACTTCCTAATGGCTAAGTTGGTTCAATTAAAGGTTTTAAGGTCAGTTGATGCTTCATGACACCACACAACATCCTCGTATTCTCCTTGACTACTCAAGGGCTACCGGTACCAACAAATGTGTCACATCAACGTAGCTATCATTTTAATCGTGACGGTATACCCCACAAAGTCTCCACGATCTATTGTTACTTACCTAAAAGGTGCCCCAGATCCGGGTGTAGGATCTTTATAAGTAAACCCAAACAAACCCTCAAAGGTAAAGCAAACAAAACACACAATGTAAAGCATTTAAAAAAAGAACTAGGCTCTAAGGTAACCCCACTTTCTTTCCCCAATAGAGTCGCCAGTTCTATGATACGGTGGCAGAACTGACTGTTATACTGGTTTTGCGTTTGTGTTTGCAAATGTTGCAGTAAGCAAGAGTCGACACTGACTTTTCTTTTATCCAACAAAGGAAAGGGTGAAAAGAACAGAAAAATACCTTTCGAGATTATTTGAGTAAGAGGGGTAGATTATGGAAAGGGGAGGTGTTAGCACCCTTTCCATCTGTAGTTTTCTATAGGCTCTTAGATGTTTAGCTCATTTGAAAAAATACCTTGTGCTTTGTGTGTTTTGAAAAGTATTTTTGAAAGTGCCTTAGTACGGTGATTCACTTTATGATAACTCTTGTATTATTCCTCAAGAGTGTTAATAAAGCATTTTTGTAAATGTTTTTGAAATGTTTTGTGTATGTGTAAAAGTTTGTTTTTGAGCATAGCATCTAGGAACTATCTACTTTACTCGAAAGGGTCGTTATTTTCCTCCTTTCCTTTAGACAGTGCTAGCCTATTATTAGTGAGTAGGTAGCCATAGTCGTTTGGATGTATGAGGGACATTCGAAGGGACGTTTTATAGTCACAAAGGCAACTTGGCAAGAAACCTTATGAGAAAATGTCTTGAGAAAAGGAGGGAAAATTTTGGGGTACAACAATTAGCTCTTTGAATTTCGACAAGTTCTTCAAGTTATTTCCAACTACCAGCAAGTCATCAACATACAAGCAGATGGTTGTTATATCTTGTGCTTTAACCTGAACATAGACACCATATTATAATTTGAATTTTACAAATCCTAATTCGACTAAGTATGAGTCGATCTTCTTGTTCCATTCCCTAGGTGTCTGCTTGAGGCCTTAGAGCGCTTTGTGCAACTTATATACTTTGCTCGCTTCCTTCTGAATCACAAAC
The DNA here is from genome assembly GCA_948472305.1 of Vicia faba. Lineage (NCBI taxonomy): Eukaryota > Viridiplantae > Streptophyta > Magnoliopsida > Fabales > Fabaceae > Vicia > Vicia faba. Next base: position 1,331,929,219 of record OX451737.1, on the reverse strand, counting down.
CATGGTGGTTGTGTGACATAGACCTTTTTGTCTAAAGGACCATTCAAAAATGCTAATTTCACATCTAAATGAAATATCGACCAACCTTGGTTGCATGCCCATGCTACCATTAGTCGAACAGTCTCCAATCTTGCTACTGGAGAAAATACTTCAGAGTAGTCGAGTCCTTCTCATTGAAGAAACCCTCGAGCTACTAATCCTGCTTTATGTCTTGCTATTGACCCATCAACATTGTGTTTCAACTTGAACACTCACTTCACTTCGATAGCTTTTGTATATGATGGCAATTCCACTAACTCATGTGTATTGTTTCTTTCGATTGCCTGTAACTCTTTGACCATAGCTAAATTCCACAGTTTAATATTCAAAGCTTCGTTATGTTTGATTGGTTCAACACCTTCAAGTAAAATAAAATGAACTAATTCTACATATGGTGTGACTTCATCATCACCCACCACTTCATAATCACAAATTCTTATTAGAAAAAATCTATTTCTTTGAGGTCTTTGGCTTGTTTCAGCCACAACCTCTTCAACTTTGACTGTTTCTGGAATGTCAGCAACCACTTTGACTTCGACTAGAATATCTGTGATTTCTTCGACTTTGACTTAATCAGTTTCTTCGTTGAAACCATAGCTCATCAATGGCTTGTTAATTGCATAACTAGAATTCCAATCCCAGACAGAATTCTCATCAATCACAATGTCTCGACTCAACACAATCTTCTCATTAACTAGATTGAAAAGCATGTATGCACCAGTTTTATGATATCCTACCAGAATCATAGGTTCACTCTTGTCATCAAGCTTCCTTTTCCTCGCAGTATGAACATGCTTGTAACACATAGAGCCATACACCTTCAAATGAATCACTGATGGTCGTTTTTCACTTTATACTTCTTCAGAAACATCGTTCTTCAATATCTTGGTAGGGCACTTGTTCAAAATATAAATTGCAGTCGAAACAACTTCACCCCATAAGGATTTTGGAAAATTCTTTTGCTTCAGCATGCATCTCGCCATATCCAATATGGTTCTATTTCTTCTTTATGCAATTCTATTATGTTGAGACGTATAAGGAGCAATTACCTCATGATCGACTCCTTGTTCTACACAAAAATATTCAAACATCTTGGATGTGTATTCGCCACCTCCATCTGTTTGCAGAACTTTAATCCTCTTATCACTCTGGTTTTCGACAAGCATCTTGAATCTCTTAAAGATTTTGAATACTTTGCCCTTTCTCTTGATCACATAGATCCACAGCATTCAATTGAAATCATCAACAAACGAAAAAATATATGTTTCCACCAATGGTATGTTCTTCTAATGGACCACATACATCTGAATGTACCACTTCGAGTATGCGTGATAATCTCATTGGTATAGTTGAAACAAAAGAGTTTTTGGATTGCTTTCTGACTAAACAACCTTTACAGAGTTTGTCGGACATCTCAAGACTTGGGATACTATATACCATATCTTAAGTAATCAGTTGATTGAGTGGTCGAAAGTTCAAATGTCCAAACCTCAAATGCCATAACCAATTATCCTTATGGTCGATAGTAGTTTTTAGACATTGTACTTCAGTCGAACTGATCATAGTCTTAAACGTCCTGCATTGACAGAGGAGATTTTAAGACCAAATTATTCTTGGTGTCGAACAATTTTAAAACTCTGTCTTTCATGACGACTAAGAAACCTTTTTCGACTAGTTGTCCAACAGTTAGAAAGTTGCACTTCATTCCAGTTACATAAAGCACATCTTTGATCATAGCTTTCCCTCCATTACTCATTTGAAAGGCTATGTTGCCAATACCTTCTGCTTGCAATGAACTATTATCAGCAGGTTTTACCTTGATCTTCTTCGACTTGTCAAAATCTACTAACCACTCCTTTCGACCAGTCATGTGATTCGAGGAACCAGATATTGGATTCAACATGGTTATCTGCAACTGCATCCATAACCACCATACCATCTTCAGAATCAACTAAGTCTTGGTGTGCAAGATTTTCTCCTTCGTCCTTGCTTGTCGATACCTTATCTTTTCTATACCAACAATTCTTGGCTACGTGACCCCACTTTTCATAGTTATAAAACTGCACACCTTTTTTATCTGCTTTGTCCTTTCGATAGTCTCCTCCTCCTCTTTTCGAGGATTCAGAAGCTCTATCTTCGACTTGATTCTTGTGAGGGTCCGACCAAGACTTCTTTTTCTGATACTTATTCACATTGCCTTTAAACTTCTTGGAACCATAATTCCTTTTCCATTACTGAGTTTGCAGTGCCTAAATCGAGTAATGAACTCCTTTCCTTTCCTTTCGACAATCCTCATCCCACGCGCCTCCAACGAACCAACCAAATCTTCCACTTTTAGGGTTTCAAGATTGTTGGATTCTTGAATAGCTACAATAACGTGATTAAAGTGAGAGGTCAACACTCTAATTACCTTCTCAGTTATCATCATATCAACTATGGTTTCACCATAACCCTTTATGAGATGGACGAGTTTTTAAACATTTGACACATATTCTACAACTTTTTTGTCTTCTTCCATCGATAATAACTCATATTGTCGATGCAAGGTTTGTAACTTGACAACCTTGAATTTCTCACCTCCTTCGTAATACTTCACCAGAATATCCTATGCCTTCTTCGTCATTTCAGCATGAGAAATCCTGTCGAAGTTAGCAACGTCGACCGCCATCTGAATGCAATAAGCAGCCTTGCAATCTTCCTTCTTGACTTCATTGTGGGTAGTTTTCTGTGCTTCGGTTGCATTAGTAGCCAATGCAGGAACGCTATCGGTAACGACTTCTAGAATTTCATGAAAGCCAAACAAGAATTGCATCTGTTTTTTCCATCAGATCCAATTTTTGTTGTCATGCATTTGAAGAGAATTCATAATGCCCTTAGCACTAGCCATCTTCGTAGCGGTTGATTCACTTGCCCTGGAAACATGATCTCTTCCGTGAAATTCTTGAAGACTCGGTTGAGAATAATAACTGAAACCAGGCTCTAATACCAATTTTTTAGTGCGTGAGACACTTTTAGTGAGGAGAGAAAGAGAAAATAATAAAGGAAATAAGAATTATATTATTCACTTGAATTGTATTGTACAAAATAAGGATACACACTATGACCATTTATATACAACCCTAATTGGCTTGGACTTGCACAACTTGGATTATATTTAAACATTAAATCTAATCAAATCTAATCTAATATTTCAATAACTATGAGTTGAAATGGTTTTTCAATAGTTGCAAATTCATTAGTTTCGAGTTTATGATTAATTTCAAAAATGTATCAAAAATGTTTCTTACATTTTTTATCTTATATTTTTATTTTGAAATTATTTTTAATATTTTTTTTGTATCTAATATTTTTACTTTGAAATTATTTTTAATTTAAGATACAATTATTTTTAAAAATATATATGTAAAATTATTGATATAAAACAATTTTGGTTAAACAATTTTATTTTTATTTTAAAAACATGTCTTTCTTTTAAAAATAACATACTACTTTGGTAAAACATTTTTTTTATTTACATTTTTATTACGTTTTGAAAACAAAAGCGTACGTAACACACCATTATCCGTGCGAATGCACGAGTATTGATCTTAAGTTATAGATTTAAATATTGAATAATAATGAGAACATATTTACTATGGATTTATATTTTTTATAAATATTTCCAAAACAAAAATATTTATATATAGGAATAATTATATTGTTGATTCAAATATTTTTATATATGAAAGAAATTATTGATTTATTATCTCTTTTAAAAATAATAAACTATTTTGGTTAGGCAATTTTTTTTCATTTCATTTTTATTATATCTTTAAAGACAAGTGCGCGTAACACACCTATACTCGTGCAAACGCACGAGTAACACCAGTATCGTGAGAACGCACGGTAACTACACCAAAATTTGTGTGAACGCACGAGTTGTTATATTTTTTGTACGATTAAAGAAAATAAAAGTAAATATATTTAAAATAGTGTATGAATACAAACACGAGAAAAATGAATTATTTTTTAATTATTTATCTTATTAATATTTTTATTTTGAAATTATTTTTAATTTAAGATACAATATTTTTTAAGATAATATATATAAAATTGAAATATATATTAGTGATGTAAAATAATTTTGATAAAAGAAATTTGTTTTTATTTTAAAAATGTGTTTTTCTTTTAAAAATAATAAAGTATTTTGATAAAATAATTTTGTTTTTCTTGTTTACATGTTTATTATATTTTAAAAATAAAAGTGTATGTACCACATTAGTACCCGTGTTATCCCACTAATTAACTTAAAACTCTAATCTGACCTAACTAATAAATAGATAAAAAAATGAAAAAGCAATCCAATAAAAATAGCATGGGGAGATGCCTCTGATCGAGCCACATGTCAGTCTGTTAGACATTCATCTACTAATGGAGCATTGACACGTGGCATGATTTATTACAAAAAACAAAAATTGAATGGTAAAGCTACTGCACGTGAGAAAATTCTTAAGTACACACAACCATAACACCTGGCTTTACACATAACCAATTATAATTTTTCATTAATTAAAAATAAATAAATAATTATATCTCTCCTTCTATGTCATGACCACCCCCATGAATCCACTTAAAATAGAAATTAAAATTTAAATAAATTTCAAATGCTATCTCTCTTCTTATTGGTTGTTTATAAAAATATGGGTATAGAGTTGTTTCTATGTAAGAATTCCTCCTGCAAGTGAATTGCTTCAATTTTCCTTTCTTTTTCTCTTGGTCTCATACCCTCTTTTTCTATTACTCATACCAATATCAAACTATAGAAACTGCATGTGATTAAAACTAAAGCAAGTATAAATGAGAAAGAAAAAATGAAACCTTGTATCGGTGATCTGCAACATTTCGCGGTCGATCTTGGCTGAGTGTGGAGCTCTCGGGTGTTGATGACATGTGACGTCGCGTATTTTTCATGGCCGAAGGCTACGATGCATTGACATTGTACGGTGAGACTGGGTTATGCAGAGGTGGTGGTGTATGGTTGCAGAGATATTTGTAGCAATGTGGCCAGACGGAGAGCTTTTGTGCGGTGGTCGACGTTATTGACATTGGGCCAAATAGGAGATGGCTTCATGGCATAGGTCTTCGTAGTTGTTGTGCTCAGGTGGGACGTGAATCAGTGAATTGGCGACGACGTGGTAAGGTGATTTGAAGCAGGGGAAGTGCGGTCTGGAGATTGGTGTCGTCATGGGATCATCGGAAGTTGTTTGTGCACATGGGTGTCTGTCCCTTTTCGATTCACTTTTTCAAATTTAGACTGATGTTATTTTTCTGTAGTTTCATCTTGTTGTTTTTCGTGAAACTTTTCTTGAGTTAAAAGGTTTGTATTGGATTTGCATTGTTGGATGTGAGTAAAGCTTGGTTTGATATTTTTTTGGTGATTTAGGTTGTTCTTAGTTTTGTGTAGGATAACAATGGTGATGATGTTAGAAGGTCAATGAACGGTATAAATTTTGGCTTATGTTTTTTTGAAGGTTTTGGAATAGTCTGATTGGAGAAATTGTAATGAAGATGATAATATTGTGTTGTATTGGTTTATTTTGACAGGTTATATTAATGTTTGATTTTGGATTTGAAAAGTGTGGTTCATGTTGATGGAAGAAGGTCAAAGTTGATGTGTTTAGTCATGATATTGTAGGTTGTTTATGGTGTTAGTGAAGTAACTTACAGGTTTTGTGTAAATTTAATTTGTGTATGGTTGACCAAAACAATGAAGGTTATTTGTGAATGGCTGTCTTGTGATGAGAAAAAGCCTTTATTACTGTTAGCTCTTAAATTCGACACCCACATATATTGTCCTTATCGGCTAAAAATAGATTGAAAGAAACCTAAGGTTGAAGACACTTCGACAAGAAGAGTTTGTGAAAGAGGTTGTGTCGAAGTCATCCTTGCTAAGAAGGAGAAAACACTTAGAGAATTTTCTAAGTTAAAGATGGTCTTCGACCAAGAGGTTTTTATGGTCTTCGGCCGAGAGGTTCCTGTGGTCTTCGACTGAAAGGTTCTTGTATCAGTAAGCAAGTGAATTTGAATTAGAAGAAAGGAGGGAAAAGCAGTTCACTTGGCAGTTAGGAAACGCGACGTGGCATGAAGATAGAGATCGAAGAACATGCAGAGGACACTTGTCCTCATTCTGGATCGAAGCAATTGTTTGGCGGTTATTTACTACCAGTATAAATATAGGAAGTTTGTGTAAAATTGGGTGTGTTCAACTTATTACTACAAGTCACTCAAATTTATTCAAGTACCTGCTGTGTGAGAAAGAATTTTGAGAATGTACGTTTGAATCACCACATTTTAATTAAAGTCAAGTCTTTACATTTCGTTACAATCTTTACCATTTACATTTCTTTGCAAAATTTATCATTACAGCCCTTTATCATTACTGCAACTTTACTTTCTCTTACCTTTTACTTGCACTTTTATCAAATTCTTACCTTCATCCTCCCTTTACTCTTAATATCTTCTCAAACCTTTTCATTTAAACTTACAAATAACTTAGCATATGTTCTAGGATCAATCTGATCGATCCTGTAAGTAACCAAAATAACCATTTTTGGAAGATCAACGGTTGTTTACCAATTTTCATAGTAAACAAATTGGTACACCCGGTGGGACGTTGCTAAGTTTTCTTGTTTTTTTTACAAACTTTGATAAAACCAGTTTTTATCATAAATGCTTTAATTAATTTCCTTTCTCTTAAAGAGTGTTGTATGTTATTGAGAAGTGGCAAAACAACCACCAACGAATACACACCTAAGAGAAGAAATAGGAGAATGGCTAATCAGTCTAGTGGAGAAATGCCTCCACCAACTCCTAGCAATGGAACTACGGTTATGCCAATAGTTAGTGAAATAATATCATCAATAGTTGGTTTGATACCAGCAATAACGGTTGCACAAACAGGACCAATACTTTCTTATATAGGTCCTATGGGTCCACCAGGAACACCCCCACCAATGGGAAATCTTGGAGTTCGACCTTATGTCCCTCCAGAATTTTTGACAGCCTGGATGGGTCGAGACTAGCCTTATGGCATGCCAACTGCTGAAATGGCAAGCCTTATGAATGCTTCATCCATATTTTCAGAACCTTTGGTGAGTGCATCTTCACCATTACAAGGATTTGGAAATGGTATGGAAAATCTGGGTAGAAACTAAATCTTATGAGGAACGTCCCATACAATGCCAAGCCTCACAAATGCTTCTACAGTAATTTTGAGGCAACAAATGGATGAGAGTAACCATGTCATGGTGCAGATGTTGGCACAAACTTTGAGTATATTACTTTACCCTCTGATACAAAATACCACTTAATCTAATCAGCAAATGGCAGCATAAATGACGCGCATGGCTGAATTTTTTGAGGTCCCTCAACCTATTTGACAACCCCAATAAGAGTTTATAAGAGGAAATCATGGTGTAGTTTTGGAGGATGACAGGACCATTGACCATAATCCATAGCCAGATGGGATGAACTGTAGAGTAGAAATCAAACAACCTAGGGTCAAAGTACCCAGAGTTGCTCCATAAATCCCAAGAGCTGTCGAACAAGGTATATTTATGGTAAATCGAAACCAAAATGCTGATGAAGTAATACAACAGGTTCGACACCATAATTATGCACCAGATAATAACTTGATAGCCATGGTCGAAAGAATCATGGCATAGAATGGAGTGAATATTGGCTTTCATAGGCCAAACTTTACATCTCCATTATCAGATTATATCTTACAATCAGAATTACCCCCTAGGTGGAAAGTTCCAAAGTTTACCAAGTTTTCAGGGGATATTACAGAGTCCATTGTCGAACATGTAGCAAGGTATTTGATAGAAGCTAGGGAAATCTCAAATAATGAGAATCTTAGGATTAAATATTTCCCGAGTTCCTTAACCAAAAATGCCTTCACTTGGTTTACCACACTCCCAACCAATTCGATCCCTAATTGGAATCAGTTGGAAAGATTGTTCCATTAACAGTTCTATATGGGACAAACCAAAATAAGTTTGAAAGAACTGGCTAGTGTGGAAAGGAGATTCACTGAGTCAATTGATGAGTATCTGAACAGATTTCGACTACTCAAATCCAGATGCTTTACACAAGTGTCTGAACATGAGTTGGTCGAAATGGCTGCAGGAGGTCTATATTATTCCATTAAGAAGAAATTAGATACCCAATACCTGAGAGATATAGCCCAATTGGCTGATAGAGTTCGACAGGTGGAACGCCTTGAGGCTGAAAAAGTTAAAGCGAATAAAAATCAGCGAAGAGAAATGGTAGCATATGTCGAAATGGATGATGATGATCCAGAGATATCTAGTAACCCTATAACTGTCGAACAGAGAAAGGTCGATTTAGCAGAATTAAAGCAATGACCACCATACTCTTGCAAACTGTTAACACCCTCAAATGGGAAGAATCCTATTGAATATGAGAAGAGTAGTGGTAGGTTCCCAAAGAAAACCTATAGTTTCAACGTTACAAAATGTGACGAAATATTTGACTTGTTAGTTAAAGATGGCCAGATGATAGTGCCCCCTGGGGAGAAAATGCCTCCTTTAGATCAAAGGAAAAAGAGAGGTTTTTGTAAATATCATAATTTTTTGGGCCATAAAACCTCACAATGTTTTCTTTTCAGAGATCTCATTTAAGGCGCAATTAAAGAAGGCAGACTCAAGTTTGCTGACAAACCACCCATGAAGATTGATGCAAACCCGCTACAGGAAGATGCCCATTATGCTGAACCTTCATGCATCAACATGATCGAAGTCTCGGAAAACTTCCTCAACAAACCTGTTTTTGGCAGTTTTACTGAGGACGTTAGTAAAGAAGCTGTCGAAGAGTTACAGAAAAAGGTTGTTGAAGGCCTAAACAAGGGAGCCACTGATGGTTCAAACAAAGGAACTACTAAAGGTTCCTACTTGGCTGCTGTCACAAGTTCGACAGAAGGCCTAGAAGCCTAGATGCAGAAACTAAGTGTATCTGGTAAGAACAACATAGAAATAAATATGGTCAAAGTATATGGACCTAAAGCTACAGATTCAACAGACAACATCAGACAAGAGGAAATAAAAAAGATTGCTTTTTCCTAAGGAGAACGAAAATCTGGCAGATTTTCTACACAGATGATAGAAAAAGAAGTAAGAGATTATGTTGTGTCCAAGATGCAGTTCTATCTTCGACAAGAAAGTTGCTAAGCACATACAAAGGGTGCGTGCAGCACAAAAAAAAGTGGGGCAACAATGCCCAGCCTAACATGGATCCTGAAGTAAGGTATGATCCTAGAAAGGGATACCAAAAGGGGCCAATGAACCAGGTAAACAGGCCATCAACTTTCAAGCCTCCAATAAATATCCCTATGGATACTTGGTTGAAGACAGCAAATAGGAAAAGGCCCAATGAGGGAAAATGGTAGACATTTGATATGCCAAGAGGTTCCTCTTTGGCCTACAGAAAGGAGTTTCAGTCAACAACAACAAACAGGGTTGCTCATGTGTCGAATAATTACAAAGGAAAGAACCATATGACCCGCTCTCAATGGAGAAGGTATCAGAGATGGAGAAAGGCTAAAAGAGAGGCTGCAGAAGGGCCTCAACCAGAAACAAGCACTAACGTTCCACAAAGAAAGGCTAAACCAAGAATGCCTTTAGAAAGGAAGCCAATTGCTAGAAGGCTGGTATGGCCTGAACAAGATGAATCGAAAGAAGATTCTAATTCTGGGTCTGATTCTACATTAGACATCATGGTAAATGTAGTGTATGTGCTGCCCAGAGAATACGGCCAACTAGTCAAAGTCGAAGAGACAGATTGGGAGGTCGAACAAGAAATGGCCAAACATAGGCCAGTGTGCTACTATGTTATGAATAATGGATGCGTCGAAGAGCAAAATTCCTTCTTCGAGCGTCCTACTGAGGCAATGAGGAATCATCTCAAACCTTTGTTCATAAGAGAAAAAATAGGGGAGGCAACCATCAACAAAGTTTTGGTTGATTGTGGGGCCATAGTCAACATAATCCCTCACATCATGCTGAAAAAGCTGGGCAAAGGAGATGAAGACATCAAGCCCTGTAACATGGTTCTATCGAACTATGAAGGTGGAATTGGGACTACTATAGGAGTGATACAATTGGAACTCAAAGTGGGAACCATAGTTATACCAACAATGTTTATGGTCATCTCAGCGAAACCTAATTACAATTTGCTTCTAGGCAGGGAGTGGATCCATGGCATAGGAGCAGTGCCATCATCAATGCATCAGCATGTTACTATCTGGCGCCCAAATGGGATAGTAGAAAATATTGAAGCTGATCAAAGTTACTATATGGTCGAAGTCAACAATGTCGACAGAGCAAGCTTCGTCATAAATTTGGCTCACATAGAGCCATACAATCCTCCATACTTCGACTTGGCACCAACATCAAATACTTTATGCTCCCTATATCTACACTCAGATCATGGTTTCCAATAGGATAAGGAGGATTTATCAAACATTGATTATGGAGGAATTGAGGATATACGGCCAACAGGCTGGGGAAGTGATTTCAGTGATTATGACTGAGTCACAAGCGTTACAAAGGATTTCGGCATATGTTGCTGAAAATAGAATTGTAGCGGTCTTAGAGGCTGAAGTAAAGTATATGGTTGTCAAAGCCAATGAACAAGTGCAACTTCCAGAAGGCCCTAGGAAAGATTTCAACACAGAACCACCTGACTCAAAAGGGGAGGAAGTTCAAGGCCAGAGGCTAGATGCCATCCTTGTACTGTCACGATTTTCCCTTTCACTGGGTACTTTAGCTTCTGGTGGAGCGTTGAGGTTACTGCCCCAGATTTGTGGATCCACGGGCGACCCAACAAACAAGAATAAGATGGCCGAATGTCCATCACATAGAATGTAGATGCGAAAACCTGAGAACCAACCTTAATTGGAATATCCACTTCTCCGTGTACCATCCTCTTGGACCCATCAAAGGCCCTGACTACAATGTTGCTTGGTTTCAACTCTAACCCTTCACAGTCTAACCGGTCTAGAGCTTTCTTAGGTAACATATTCAACGAAGACCCGGTGTCCACCAATTCGTGAGCAAGAGTAGTGCCCATGCATTCAATGGAGACATGCAGGGCGTCATTGTGATTCTTCCCCTTGGCAGTCAAGTTGGCGTCGAAGAAACCCAACCCATTATCAGCAGTTAAACTCGCCACGCAATCTTTAAACTGATCAGATGATGTCTCTTGCGGCACGTGTGCAGTCTTCAGGAAAGCAATCAGAGCCTTAGCATGGGCTTCTGAGCATAGCAACAGTGACAACATAGAGATTTTGGATGGGGTTTGCCCCAGCTGCTCGACTACATTGTAGTCTCTATTTTTGATGATCTTAAGAATCTCCTCCATCTCTTGTCTAGAGGCTTCAACAATAATCTTCTTTGGTGCCTCCGTCTGGGCAGGCTCACCGGTGGTCCCTTTACCCCGAGTGTCGGATGACTCGGTAACAGGGGTAAGACTTAGAACTTGAACAGGGACAGTAGCAGGTGCACTGGTAGGTGTGATAACAACAGGCTTCTGAACAGTTGGTGGAGAGATCTCAGGGGAGAAAAGTCTTTCGTTGCGGGTGACCTTGGCAGGTCCAACAATATTGCTGATGGCAGTATCAGCCTCCTCAACACTCAAGTCTTGCTTAACTCTGTGATAATACACGTCAGCCCCGTAATGCCACGGGACAGCTTTATCTGATGTATAGGGGATAGGCCCAGGAACGGTGATGATCAAGGGAGCAATTCTTGGAACAGATGTAATTCTAATAGGCTTTCTCGAGGAAGCCTTGGAAGAATTGTCGAAAATGGTGATTATAGCAACTTCTTCAGTAGGAACTGAAGGAACAACAGTATTTTCAAATAGAATTTCTTTATTATCCATCAGGCGATGGACACCTGACTTCAAAATATGGCAACCGGTAGGTAGGACGGCACACATACGACAACCTTCGTCACATCCCGGAAATAAGCCGGCTAACATAAGATTCTTCTTTACAGTCATTAAGGGAGTAACAATGTCTTTCACAGAAACCACAAACGAGTCTTCATCTATAGCATTCACTCCATGCTTGGGCATAGGAGCAGTCACAACATTAGGTCTTTCAGGTGCTTCGAACTCAATCTCCTTAGCATCAATCAAGTCATGGACCTTATTCGTCAAAACCCAACAATCATCCGTATCGTGCCCCGGGCTATCGGAGTGAAAAGCACAGCGGGCATTTGGATTGTACATAGGTGATGTTGTGTTGGGACTCTTCGGGGCCTCCATCGGAATCACCAAGTTGGTCTTTAATAATTGCGGCAGAATTTGGGATAAAGTCATGTTGAGCTGAGTGAATTGTCTTCGCGGCCTCTCGGCCCTTACCTGATTGTTGTGCTGAGGAGCAACAGTAGGTCTTGATATAACTACCGCGTTAACTGCTTGGCGGCGTTCAGGTCTATTATGGCTTTTTGAACTGTAAACAGCACTGGACTCCTTCTTAAAAGGTTTCTTCTCGGTGCTTGACGAAGCACCCTTTTGTATTTTACCAAATTTGATACCAGCCTCAATTCTTTCCCCAGTCATAATCAGCTCAGTAAACCCGGACGACGAACTTCCAATCAGATGGTTGAAATACAGACCAGACAAAGTCCCCTGAAACATATCCACTAGCTCCCTATCAGCCAAGGGTGGTTGCACTCTTCCAGCAAGGTCCCTCCACTTCTGAGCGTAGTCTTTGAAACCTTCGCCCGCACCCATAGACATACCCTGGAGTTGAGTACGCGTGGGAGCGAGGTCGGCATTGTATTGGTACTGCTTGTAGAAAGCAGTAGCCAAATCCTCCCAATTACGGATACTAGCTCCTTCTAGTTGGTAAAACCATTCAAGCTGAGTCCCTGAAAGACTATCTTGAAAGAAGTGGATCCAGAGATTCTTGTCAGCGGTGTATGGCTGAGTCTTTCTAACATACGAACGGAGGTGCAGCTTTGGACAAGAAACCTCGTCGTACTTAGCAAAGGCTGGTGCTTTAAACTTGTGGGGAATCACCACCCCAGATGACAGACCCAAATCTCTAAAGTCCAGACCAGGCACTTTCTGAACTTCCATCGCGCTCAACCGGTCTTCCAGTTGCTTATATCTATCCTCAGCCAGAGGATACTGGTCTTCGTCAAAGTCGGTCTTGTTGTCTGAAACCATAGGGCTAGGAGCCCTCCTTTCTTCCTGATTATCTCCCCCTCCAGATGAGTGGGTCAAATCAACCTCTTCTCGCAAATTATTTCCGAATCTGCGACCCATATTCAGTAGGACCGTCTTCTTCTTCTTCTTCTTCTCTTTCAAGATAAGGGTCTTCAGATCTTGCTGACCCTTAGCCAAACTCATGAACAATTCCTGGAACTGGGTGTTTTGGGCTTGCAGAGCCTTGATTGCTTGTTCAGTTGATGTTTCAGAAGACATGATGTGCTGAAATAAATAACGAAGAAGATAAGAGACCTGTAAGGGTACCTGTTATGAAGTGCATGGGAATGATATGTGTATGATATGATTTCAAAGACTTTAGGGATTCAAATTCGTAAACCAAAATGAAACACACTTTTATTAGATAAACTTTGAATTCAATCGTTCAACAGATGCCTTTAAGGCGTTACAAGAAAGAAAAGCTGAAAAGTAAAGCAAAGCTAGAAATAATCAAAAAGACAATCAGTGCTCCCATGGCCGTTTCTTGTCGGTGCGGACATAGTCGTTGAGGATCCGCTCGTTCTCCAGCTGCCTTGTCAACTTCTGAATATTCTGCTCTTGCTCGTGATACTTTTCTATGTAAGTATCCCGCTCTTCTCTCAGCTGCATCCAAGATCTCTTTAATGCCCCAATATCGGTAGGCATGTATAGATGGAGGATGGTAGGAGGAACCCCTTCTTCATCAGCAACTTCAACAATTATAGGCAAGACGGCTTCGTACGGCATTCCCAGCTTTTGGGCACGGATTCGAACCCATCAGAGATATGGCTCCATTGGAAGAGAAGTCTTCACACCTAACTCGTGCGGATCAGACATGTGTACTCTATCCCAAGCTCGTATGAACCTGCGACGTTGCTCGTCACCATCCCCTTGGAAGTCAAAGACAATGCTTGGCATCAGCAACTCATGAGGTCCTTCCCTCCTAGCTCTCCCAAACTGACGTAAGGCCAAACATGGATTATAAGTGATTCCTCCATGGGTTCCTAGCAGTGGAACATTGGGGTATTCCCCACAGTGATCAATAATAGCCACGTCTTCCATGCCCTTAATAGTCCAGATGATGTCATTATGAGAGAGAGACATAATCCTATAGGCCCAACCCATGCCTTCCTTGTTCTTCAAAACTGATTTGGGGAGGTGAGAAATAAACCACCTCGCCAGTAATGGTGCACAGCATATAAGGGTTCCCCGTTTCCGAGCAGTACGGGCATAAAGAGAGTGCAGGATGTCTCCCAAGAGAGTGGGTACTGGATTACCGGATATGAAAATCTTCACTGCGTTCACGTCGACGAAAGAATCTGAGTTAGGAAACAACACCAAACCATATATGAGAAGAGCCAGAATGTCTTCAAATGCCTGGAAGTCTAGACTGTCCTATAAATGATTAGCTTTACCAACCAAGAACTTAGTCAAAAAGCCTTTTGTCCCACTTCTAGTCTCCCAATTAGACATTACCTCAGCCTTTGTCAGATGGAGGGCTGAAGCAATCTCTTATGGCCTAAGTACTTTCTCCCAACCTGTGAACGGGGTCTACTCCATAATAGAGATACCAAGTAGATCAGAGAACTCTTCCAAGGTGGGGACCAACTGGTAGTCCGGAAAAGTAAAGCAGTGGTACAGTGGATCAAAGAACTGGACTAATACACTCATCATTTGTTCATCCATCTTGGATGTGACCAAACCAAGGAGGTGCCCATGTATTCTGATAAAGGAGGTAGTATCTGAAACCTTTGCAACCAATTCCTTAAGCTGAGTGGGAACCTGGACAAAGTTGATATGAATAGTGTTTCTACGCATGGGTGCCATGACCTACAAAATAGAACAAAGATGAATCCCTCCTGTCTTTGAAATAGGTTAGTCCAATGCAAGATGCATGCAATGTCATGATGTCACGATGTCATGATGTCATGATAGAAAACACACCACAAGTATCCACAAATAGCAAACATGGTAAGGGCAAACAAGTCACACAGATAGCCCTTAGATTTTAGGCTGGCAAGGAGCTTAGGTACTACCCTCTTTCATTTCAGTTGGTTCAAACTTGTCCTAGAAATAGTAACCGGGTTCTGGAGGATCTCAATATCACTGACCACCCTCGATCGGTCATAATTCTAGTTTAGCAACCTTTTCTTGCAGCCGGAATCATCGCGAGAGTTTGGTCTCAATGAGTGTAGCATACTGCTACTGTTCTATGGCCAAGTTGGTCAATTACAGGTTCTAAGGTCAGTTGGTGCTTAATGACCCCTTAGAAGACCCATATTCTCCTCGTTGCGCCACAAGGGATATCGGTACATACTAAAGTGCCACACCAACGTAGCTACTACTTCAACCGTATCGGTCTACGCCGTACAGTTCCCTCACAGTTTATTGCTACTTACCTAAAGGGTATCCCCTAGATCCGGGTTAGGATCTATAGTAACTCTGATACAAGTCCACAAATATAAAGCATACAAGTCAAGCAATTGAAAACAATATGAACTATTCCTAAGGTACACCCCACTTATTAAGCGTCCCCAGTAGAGTCGCCAGTTCTGTGATACGGTGGGAGAGAACTGACTGTTTCTGGAATGCTGGTTTGTGTTTTGCGTTTGTTTTCGCAAAATGTCGCGGTAAGCAAGAGTCGCCACAGACTTTTATTTTATCCAACAAGGAAAGGAAAAAAGCACAGAAAAATTCCTTTTTCGAGATATTTCTCGGGTTTGAGGGGTAGATTATAGAAAGGGAAGGTATTAGCACCCTTTCTATCCGTGGTTATCCACGGGCTCTTAGGTACTTGCTCAATTGTTTTCAAAAATTACTTTCTTTGTGCTTGTGGGTTTGAAAAAAAATTTATTTGAAAAACTTTGATTTAACTCTTGCTTCTGTCCTCAAGAGCGTATGAAGTGTTTTTGAAAACTTTGTTCGAAAAGTGTAAGTGTGAAAAAGATTTTTTTTTTCCGAAAGAGAAAGTATCTAAGAACCATCTACCTACTCGAAAAAGGAATTGTTCTATGCTATTTCCCTTTAGACAATTCTATCCCGCTATTAATGAGTAGGTAACACCATCGTTGGAGTTTGAGGGTCAATTCGAATGAGGGACATGCGGTCACTAAAGCAATGTTAGGACGCCTTAGCGGTAACCCTAATGTCTTAGATCATTTGTTTGGGGCGACAATATCCAAGGCAACCATTTCGAGGCGACTATGATCTTTTAGACAAGAGGACGGCCTCTAAAGTGACCTATACTCAATGACCGCGTACGAAGGCAACCAAGTGGGGTGTACCCTAAGAGTGCGCATGTGCGAGTGTGTCGTTTTTCAGTTATTTTTTTATATTTGTACATGTTAAAGGTGATCTAATTTGATTTTAAGATTAGCATTCAGTCTTGTCATGCAACCCTATTATCAAACATCTAACAGTTATAATTTACGGAAATAAAATGCGGAATTTAAATTACAAGGTGTCGGGTATTTACATCGCCAAAGACAAACCCTTTGAAAAATAAAATAAAGAGATAAAAATAATTAAAGGTACTAATTATCTATTACATTCCGGAAACAGGTACATTAATATGATGAAAATAAATAACGCGTGTGGGAAATTAAATCGAGTACGAGCTTAGGGTTTTGACCTTTTTTGAAAGAAAATTGGCTTTTTGGTTTTTTTGTTATTTTTATTTAAGGAAAAGAAATAAATCCTAAATTAATTACTAAATTAAATTTAATTAATTAATTAATGAAAAAAATAAATTATTTTTGGGTTTTTTTTTATTATTTAGGAAAGAAATAATAATAATTAAATTAATGGTTAAAAACTAGTCAAGTCTAATTAATTTTATTTATTTTACAAAAGGAATTAAAGTTTTCTAATTAAAACCTAATTAATTAATTAATTTATTAAGAAAAAATAAAAGTTTAAAATTTGATTTGAAATAAAACATTTTTTGTGATTTTTATTTAATAAAACAGAATTTTGTGATTGGTTAAAAAATCAATAAAATAAAATAAAGTAAATAAAATAACTAAATAAAATATAAAGGGAATGAGGAATTGGGCCTGTTTTTGTGGTGTGAGTAGCAATTTCTTAAGCCCAAAAACGCTGGCCCTTTTGACTTTCTGGGATCCAGTATGCACGCATGGACTTGGCTCATGGTGGACCTCCGGCTTTTTGACCACTAGATCTGGCCTTTGGCCATCTGGCGCTTGAGTGGATGAAGGACTATGGTGGAGGGAAAACCAACGTATGCACACGATAACCTGAAAAGAAACAAGAAAATACAAAGTGCTGGAGGCAGGGATCGAACCCCTGACCTCCAGCCCCTAACGCCTTGGAAACTGACTTGTTGACCACTGGGACACGCTGCTTCATTTGTTATATTAATATAAATGATGTATATTATATAAAAACAAAAATATTGCCAGAAAATAATAAAAAACGCGCGCTTGGTTTGAATGGCCCAATGATGGGATGCCACGCATTCATCCCTGTCCTCAACCCTGTAAAATAATACCTGCAGATTTGAATCTGCAGCTAAAAGCACATGCCTATCCTAAAATTCTCTCCAGGCCATATAAATCCATTCCAAGAGCATGGTTTGATTCGTCATGGCCTCCTGATCAAAGCCATGTTCTTCTTGAGTCTCAATTTTACCTGAAACAGAAAACCCTAAAAACAAAACGAAGAACCCTAGCTATGGTGGTTCTCCATTCAGGCCAGATAAATTCAATTGAATAATACCAATCGCTTGCAAATGTTTTGTAGATTCAAAATATGGTATTAGTTCATGAAAAATATGCCTAATTTCAGAATTGTGAAATCAAGAACAGGGGTGACTATCATGCGACTTACAGTGTGTTAGGGCGTCTGAAAATGCTTGGTTTTGATTGGGATGGCTTGTGTGAATGCCCAGGGAGCGATTGGAATAAGTCTTGACCTCTGAAAATGTCTCTAACTTGGACTTTGATCTCTCACTTTTTTGTGATTTTTTCACTTTTTGTTCTGCCTCTCTCCACAGTTTCCAACCCTTGTTTTCGTGTCTTTGCCTTCCTTATGTAATGCTCAGTGCATTAGGTCAACAAAATTTATCCAAATCTTGCCTTATCAATGCTTGCATATTTGATTTTATCTCCCTTTACAAACTTGCCAATTTTGCCTAATTCTAATCTTTTTGCACATGATCTGGTTTGATTCAAATTTGATGATGATAATTGATCTAACCTGATCAGACTTGGACCGTCACGGCTGGCTCTGAGCTGAAGTTTTGAACGAGGTGGGGGGGGTACCTGCAAGGCACTCCAATGCTGAGGTAAGTAAGAGCACGAGCAGGCAATAGTACGAGTATGGGTAAGAGAATGAATACCTGACCCTCTGGGAACAGAGGGTATTTATAGCCCCCAGCGCTGGGCCAAGGTTCCTTCATTGGGCCGGGCAGGTTTGGCCCAATGGAGGAACTGCCAGGTTCTACGTGCGTAGTGGGGACCCGCACGTGGTCCCCTTCCTGGGTGTTCTGCGTGAAGTACGGACGGATGAGGACGCAGTCTTTTCGGGATCCAGGTGATGGCGTAGTGGATAGAGTCTGTCTAGGAGGAGTGCTCGAGCTGAGGTCGAGCAGGTTAGTGTGGAGTCGAGGACAGCGTACTAGCAAGAGATGTCGGGCAAGGATGTACCTCTTAGGCGGTGTGACCCTTCGCAAGACCGTTTGGACTGGGCCTGTACCATTGCTTTTGGGCCAGCCGGGCCCAGTCCAGAACAGGAGCCCCCCAAGTCGTGGTTCCTGTAGTAGGAGCTGTGACTTGATCTTAGGCCGCCTGCGTCTCGGGGTCTCGTTCCCGGCTAGAACATGTCGTTCCCGCGGCTTGCTCGAGGATTTTTCCCCGCGTCGGGCACACGAGATAATGCCGCTCGGGGAGTCTCGACGGGGCGCGTTCGTTGGGCATAGGAGGTGATGCCACGCGAGAAGCGCTCGAGGAGTCTCGACGGGGCGCGTTCGTTGGGCATACGAGGTGTCTTTTGGGAATCGTGCCGCCACCCTATTGACGATAGGGTCATCATTTCCTAGAGGAGCTACATGTCGAGGAGGGAAGCTCTATGGTTCCCTGAGGTGACGCTTGGTATTCCACGTCATCACTATAAATAGGTTATTTTGGGCCCCAGAACGTGTTTTCCCTGTTCGCGCTTCTCCTCTGCACTCTGCTCCTGCTGTTGTTGTTCTTCCCAGATACTCATAGGATCACCGTGATCTCCGTTGCTGATTTCCTTTCTTCGTCGTCACATTACCTTCTTGATTCCAAGTAAGTGCCTTATTTCCTTCGTTCTTCCTCCGTGATGCATGATTTTCATTGTTTTCAGATGTTTTAGAGACTGTAAGCCTGGGATTAGCCCGGTAGATTTATGCTTAGCGCGACAAATCCATGCTTATGCCTGGCGAACGCATGTACGCGCCCGGTAAACGCATAGTTTAGGTATTTGACTCGTAGTGTTGCCCGGGGACTTCATGTCTCAGGGCGCCTAATTCTTAGTGGTGCCCAATGAGCTCATGGCTCCAGTTTTGAAATCCATGGCGTCACTCGACACGTTCGTAGCCTTAATCGACACATTCGTGAGTGGTCGAGATGTTGGCCTATTCAGGAGGTCTGTGGGGAGACTTGTCGTGGTATCTGGAGTCGGGGAGGTGACTGCTCTTTTTGTTTCGAAACACCAACTTTGTGGTCGCGCATGGAGCGACGTGGTTTGTCGTGCCCTTCATTTCGTCCATTATGGCGAGCGTGTGGTTTCGCTCCGAATTGATTGGTTTCCCGTGCTTTGTAGGTAACCATGGCGGACGAACCGTGCTCTTCAGGGCGCGCCGAGGTGGAAGAACAAAGTGCTGATGAAAATGTGAATTTGTTCGACACTATAGAGGATCCTCTGCTCGAGTGGGTGGGTGTCGAGCCCAGAGGGATAGCTTCGGCCTATAGTCGACGTAGTCGAAAGGCATACACCATCCTCGAGGCAGGTAGTGGCCAGCCCAGTCTCCAGAAGAACTTCATCGTCACTCGACCAAATTTCAACGCACAAATCTGCTCGGAGTTCCCCGAGTACGGATTCCCCATGTACGAAATTGCCTTTAAGGACCTTGGGTTACAACTGCCCTTCAGCGATTTTCAGGTCGGGGTCTTCAACCATCTGGGGCTGGCCCCGTCGCAGCTTCATCCAAATTCGCTCGCTTCCATCCGGGCGTTCGAGCTAACTTGTCAGTTTCTAAGGATTGGGGAGACCATACCCCTCTTCTTCAGAGTCTTCCACCTACAGCGCCAATCTCGGGGAGGTAAACATAGCTGGGTCTCCCTGAAACAGTCGAAGAGACTTTTCATGATGTACATGGATTCCGTGCGGGGTTTTAAGGACAATTGGTATATCGTGAGGCCGGTGACCGAAGCAGGTTTAGAGTCGGTGTATGAGGAGGAAACAGTCATAACCGACGATCACGGGGAAGCCCTTTTGGACGACGAGGGACATCCGGTGTTAGGGCGCGTGGCCAAATTTCCCTTGCATTGGACCTCGAGGCATTACGAGCATGGGACCGGATACTACCATACGTCCGCGGGCGAGATGAGCTCCGAGGATGAGAAAGCTTATGGTACTCTCTGTCGGTACGTCGACAGTTTCTTCCCCGCCAGATGGGCCACGAGGGAGGGGGAGGACATCCTTGACGAGGAGGGTTATCTGACCTTCGAGGCCCGACCGATTGACACAAAGGCACTTGTGGAGTGCCAGTCTTTCGGACAGGCTGCGAGTTTGCTAGGTCATTTGTGGTTTTTGTCTTGTTTGAATTTCTTTATTTGTTATTTGTTCGTCTGTTTGCTCGCCACTAACCCGGGGTTCTTTCATGCAGGTTTGATGGCCGGACGAAGGGAGAGGCTCTTGAAGTTGTCCTGTGACAGGAAGGTGAATAAGAGGGTGGTGAGACCTCCTCAGGCGACGAGGATGGGGCCGCCACATAGCCCGGGCATTTCTCAGGCGACGAGGGTGGACTCGCCACCTAGCTTGGGAGCTGCTTCAGGAGGGACTCTGGATGTTCAGAAGGTCGAGCCACACACCGACCTGATACAGAGAATAAGGAATCAGGTGGAAAGTCAACCGAAGGTCGGCGAGGACTCCAGCACTGTGAGGTCCTTCGGGTTGCCCCCTTGCTTTAAGGAGGAGGGTTTCTTCGAGGGATTTCCCTTGTCCGTGAGTCCTGACGAAGCTAAAACCATCAGGCGGATGAACAAGGAAAGCCGGAGAAGGCACCTGGCCGCCAATATGGCCAGGCTGGTGAAGATGGTCGAGATGGCCGTTGTACTGGCCGAGGAGGGGGAGGACGTCGACCGTATCAAAGAGTTGGTACAGGAGAAAGATGCCCTCACCTCGGGCTCGCGAAAGTTGAAGGCTGCTCTGGAGCGCTCCGAGGAGATGTTCCGTGAGCAAGCCGAGCTACTAGCGACAGAGACAGAGTTACTGGATCTTGAAAAAGAGAGCTCGGGGAAGCTGGCCGAGGAGAGGGACCTTTTTCGTGCGGATCGTGAACGACTGGAAATTGACAACGGGCGCCACGCCAGAGAGATCGAGGACCTAAAGGCTGCTATGCTTCCTGCCGAGGATGAGTCGGAGGACACAGCTCCTCTGAGGAGTCGATCGGAACTGGTCGCTCGTATCCAACTTCTCGAGGGGGACTGTGTCGGAGCTATGGTGGATGGCTTCGAAGCCGCGATCAGCCAGCTTTCCTTGTTGAATCCCAGCCTGAACACCGAAGGGGTGAGCCATATGTCATAGATTATCGATGGTCAGGTCGTGCCTCCGCCCGACTCTCCTGTTGTTGGTGATGGTAGCTCAGGGGAAGCCGAGTTGTGAGATAGTGATGGGGCATGCGCGCCTCATTGACGTTTGTTTTGGGCCTGCGTGCCCGTTCAAATTTTTTGGGCCTGCGTGCCCGTTCTTTGTATTCCCTGAATATTGTCGGCCTTTTTGGTCGGTTTACATCTATTTGCTTTGTTGCCTACGGGCATTTTGAATGAATGTTTTGTTTCCATTTTGATTGTTTGCCCGTGCTTGTGTTTTATGTTTTTGCGCAAAAATTTGCCTAAGTTATGGGCCCGAGGGGTGCCCGTATATGGTTGTGACTTTGTTGGCAAATTTGCCTAAGTCTTTTGTTCGTGTATGTGCTCGGCCTCTTCTCGATGGCCAGAGTCGCCTAAGTGGTGAACTCGAGGGGAGAGACTCCTTTTTGACCCTTTTAGATGGCCCGACGTCCTCGAAGATTCGTCGGGCAGGCGGAGCGAAGCCGCTTGGTCGGGTACATGACCCGGTCGGGACTGTTTGCCCGCGGCGTGAACTGCCCATCGCGAGTTGGGTGTTCTGCCCTACAGGTACTTCGACGGTGGAGCTCGGTAGAGGTGTCCACGTCGGGCATTATCGTTTGTTCTTGTTTGAACGATGTTATGCGGTTTGGACGTAGGTCGGACCTGTACCTCGGCCTCTCTACGGGGTCGGACGTTTTTCCTCGTTGACTGGGCGCGGGAGCCGACAGTCGAGGGTCCTCAGTGTTGGTGGTTTTCAACTATAGTACTGCTTTAGTTTAGCAGCGTTCCAGGGTCGTGGTAGTGGCTCTCTGTCTAGTTGTTCGAGGTAGTACGCCCCGGTACCAGTGGTGTCGTGGACGCGATAAGGCCCTTCCCAGTTCGCAGCCAACTTCCCTTCGCGGGAGTCTTTTTGGTTCCTTCGCAATACCAGGCTGCCGATTTCGAACTCGCGCTTAATGACCTTGTCGTTGTGGCGCAGAGCCACTCGTTGTTTTAGGGTGGCTTCGCGCAGGGCCGCACCAGATCGGATTTCCTCGACTAAGTCAAGCTCGTCCCGTAATGCCTCGTCGTTCATTTCTTCGTCGAGGGGGCTCTCCGTCCGTCTGGATGGCTCCATGATTTCTACCGGGATGACGGCCTCGGTCCCGTATGTTAGTCGGAATGGGGTCTCACCCGTCGTTGAGTGGGGCGTGGTGCGATATGCCCACAAGATGCTGTGCAGCTCCTCGACCCACCCTCTCTTCGCTTCGCCGAGTCGGCATTTGAGTCCTCGGAGGATGACTCTGTTTGCAGCTTCGGCTTGCCCGTTGGTTTGAGGGTGCTCGACCGAAGTGAAGTGTTGCTTTGTTCCTAGTCCGGTGACGAAGTCTTGGAATCCGTGGTCGGTGAATTGGGTGCCGTTGTCAGTCACCAGTGCGCTCGGAATTCCGAATCTGGCGAGGATGTTTCTCTTGTAGAAGCGGAGGATATTATGCGAGGTGATTTTCGCGAGAGCCTCAGCCTCGATCCACTTCGTGAAGTAATCTATGGCCACGATTAGGAATTTATTTTGATAAGTCCCTTGCACGAAGGGTCCGAGGATATCCATACCCCACCAAGCGAACGGCCACGGGGACGACAGTAAGCTCAGCTCGTGAGGAGGGGCGAGGTGCATGTCGTTGTGCTTCTGGCACTTGTCGCATCTCTTAACGTGCTCCTTGGCGTCCTGCTGCATTGTCGACCAGTAATATCCCGCTCGAAGGGCTTTCCTCGCCAAGGACTTACCGCCCATGTGCTGGGCATTGATCCCTTCGTGTATCTCTCGGAGTACCTCGGGGACTGTG
Source organism: Vicia faba (assembly GCA_948472305.1). NCBI lineage: Eukaryota > Viridiplantae > Streptophyta > Magnoliopsida > Fabales > Fabaceae > Vicia > Vicia faba. The sequence goes on along the minus strand of OX451737.1, from coordinate 1,331,905,281 downwards.
GATTCGTCGATGCATTTTAGGAGGGGGGTGGAGAATCCCCTGCGGTACAGTTTGTGCTCGAGCACCACGTAGGAGCATGCTCGCCGCTTCGTGACGGTCGCATCGGACTGATTCGATGGGAGTTCGCCCTTTGTCAAGAAATTGTAAACCGGGGTCATCCAGGACGAGGCATCCCCTATGGCGTGGACCTCGACTGGCGTCGAGGGTCTTTCGATACTTGGGCGTGCTAGGGATTCTTGGATGACGGATTTGTTCCCGCCTTTCTTTCTCGTACTCGCGAGTTTGGACAATATGTCTGCCCTCGTGTTCTGTTCGCGGGGAACATGTGAAATTTCTGCCCGAACAAACTTTGCCATGTGTTTTTTGACTAAGTTCAAGTACTCGACGAGGTTGTCGTTTTTGGCTTGGTAACTCCCCTGGACTTGGGAGGCGACGAGTTGGGAGTCGGTGTAAATCTGAACCTCGCGGGCTCCCAGGTCCTCGGCTAGTCTCAGTCTTGCGAGCAGGGCTTCGTACTCTGCTTGGTTGTTCGACGTCAGGAAGGAAAGAGCTAGGGAGTGTTCGATCACAACGCCCTCTTTGTTCTCCAACAGGATTCCCGTGCCACTTCCGGACGAGCTGGATGCTCCATCGACGAAGATGGTCCATTTGTGCTCCTTCCCCGTGGGTGGGTCAGGAGTGGTCATTTCCGCGACAAAGTCGGCCAGGGCTTGCGCTTTCAAGGCTTTCCTACTCTCCTATTGAATGTCGAATTCGGAGAGTTCCAAGGACCATTTCAACATCCTGCCCGCCATATCAGGCCGACCCAGGAGTTGCCTTACTGGTTGATCAGTTCGCACGATGATCGTGTGGGCCAGAAAGTAGTGTCTGAGCCTCCTCGCCGCGTTGACAAGGGCTAGAGCCACCTTTTCTATCTGTTGGTATCTGCTTTCGGGTCCTTGCAGGGCTTTGCTCGTGAAGTAGACGGGTTTCCGTCCGTGGGTGGTCTCGCGAACGAGAGTCGCGCTGATGGCTTCGTTCGAAACGGCCAAGTACAAGTACAGAGGCTCCCCGTCGGCCGGTCGGGATAGTACGGGCGGTTGGGATAGACTTTGCTTCAGGTGGCGAAGTGCCTGTTCGCACTCCTCGCTCCATTCGAAGGCTGCCTCCTTACGAAGGAGTTTGAAGAAGGGGAGGGCGTGCTGAGCGGACCTCGCGACGAAGCGGGATAATGACGTGAGCATGTCGTTCATGATCTGTATTGACTTCTTCGACGTTGGTGTCGGGAGGTCGGAGAACGCCTGACATTTGTTGGGGTTGGCTTCAATTCCTCGTTCTGTTAGGTAGAATCTAAGGAATTTTCCTTCCTTGACCCCGAATGTACATTTCTCGGGGTTGAACCTCATTTTACATTGTCTTACTTGGGCAAAGACCGTCTTGAGGTGTGCTGCATGGTCGGTGTCTGCTCGGGACTTGACGATCATGTCGTCCATATACACCTCGAGTATGTCGCCTATCTGTTTGTGAAAAACCTTGTTCATCATGCGTTGGTAAGTTGCCCCAGCATTTTTCAGTCCGAAAGGCATTACATTGTAGTAATAGTTGCCCGAGATGGTCATGAAAGTCGTGCAGTGTTTGTCGCCCAGTGCCATCAGGATTTGGTTATAGCCCAAGTAGGCGTCCATGAACGACAACGTTTTGTAGTCGGCCAAGTTGTCGACCAGCATGTCTATGTTAGGCAAAGGGAAAGCATCTTTCGGGCAAGCCCGGTTGAGATCGGTATAGTTAACACACATCCTCCATTTTCCATTATTCTTTTTAACGAGTACAACATTTGACAGCCAGGTGGAATACCGAGCTTCAGAAATAAAATTTGCCTCTAGGAGGTCTTTTACAGCTTTTTCAGCAGCCTCCGTTTTTTCTGGAGACTGCCTACGCCTACGTTGTACTACGGCCCTAGCGGCTGGATCTATGGCGAGGTGGTGACAGGCGACCTCAGGGTCGAGTCCGGGCATCTCCGCGGTGCTCCAGGCGAACAGGTCAGCATTCTCGCGCAAGCAGGCTTTGATTTGCTTCCGTGCCAGGTCGGGGAGATCTTTTCCAATCTTTACTCCTTTGGTCGGGTCTGTGCCGAGGGGGACAAGCTCAAAATCTCCGTTCGGTATTGGTTGAAGTGGAATTTGCTCGCCGTTGAGGGGTTCGTCCTGGTCGAAACGAGTGTCCAGAGCTATGGAGTCGACCTTTGGTGGAGCTCTCTGGACTTCTTCCTTGGGGGACTCTTGCTTGTCGGGCTCCTGTCGCGTCCTTTTGGCAGGCCTGGTCCCTATATCGACAGTATCGCGTCCCTTAGAAGCAGCGTTGAAACACCTCCGGGCAGCGGCTAGGTCTCCTTGGATAGTAGCTACCCGTGCCCTCTTGGTGTAGAATTTCATCTTCAGGTGGACGGTCGAGGGCACCGCTGTCAGCTCCGCCAGTGTTGGTCTCCCCAAGATGCAGTTATACAGAGACGGACAGTCGATGACGAGGAAGCGTACTTTGACTTGTCTTGTAGCCGTCCCTTCCCCGAACGTAACCAGAAGTTCGACATATTCCCAAGGCTTGGAGGTCGAGCCGTTGAAACCTTGTAAGTCCGACCCTACATACGGCGAGAGATGTGAGTCGTCCAGCTGTAGAGTTCGGAACAGTTGGCTGTACATCACGTCGACGGAACTCCCTTCGTCGACGAGGATGCGATGTACATCAAAATTTGCCATTCTCGCCCTTATCAGTAAGGGGATGACCGCGTTTGGGGCTCCACCGGGGAGATCTTCTAGGTAGAAGGTGATGGGCTCTGACCTGCCCTTCACCCTTTTGAACGTCACTGTTTGCGGGGGAGCCGCGTCGACCAGCTCGTCCAGCTTCCTCTTGGCTGAATTGATGGTCAAGTCGTTGAACCCGCCACCGTTGATGACCAGGGCGGAGGGGAAATATTCCCACCTGTTGTGCATTGTGAGCGGCTCCTACAGGTGCTCGGGGAAGTCGAAGTCCTCGGGCCTGGTCACGGAGAAGGCGGTCTGGATGGGGACCGACTCGTCAGATGGTCGGGCATCTTCCTCCAGCTGCCTAGTTTCTTGGGCATCACGACGGGGAGCGTCGCTTCGCCGGTACTGCGCGAGCCTCCCTCCCTTGATGAGGGTTTCGATGGCGTCCTTGAGGTGGACGCAATCCTCAGTCAGATGACCATGGCTCCTATGGTACTAACAATACTTGTTCTTGTTTGCTCCGGGCTTGGCGGGAGCAGGTCGAGGACGTTTGACACCGCCGTCCTTGAAATCAGTGCTGGCACACTCTGCCAGAATGCGCTCGCGGGAAGCTGTGAGCGGAGTGTACTCGGTGAAACGCCCCGAAGGTCCTCTTTGTTCCCGGACTTCCCGGGGTCTGTCTTCTTTCCTTTTCTCCCCGGTTCGTCGAGGAGGGGCTTCTTGGTGCGAGCTGCTGTTGGGCCCACGAGTTCTGAGATCTCGGGCTCTGTTGGCCGCTTCCCTCTCCTCGTAGTCCATGTATGCCCGAGCTTTTTCGAGGAAGGCATCGAATGTCCGAGGTGGCTCGATACCCACGGCCTTTCTGAATTCCGTGCCGGGGAGGAGCCCCCTCTCCAGCAGATATCTCTTTATATGGTCCGCGCAGGGGACCTGTATAGCTTCCTGGTTGAAGCGATTGATGAACTCCCTCAAGGTCTCATCCTGTCGCTGGATGATTTCCTCGAGGGCCGCCTCGGTCTTCGGATGTCGCCGAGAAGCTATGAATGAACTGACGAACTGGTTCTTCAGGTTTCGCCACGAGGTGATTGAGCCCGGGGCGAGTCCTTTGTACCAGTCCATTGCCGCCTTCCTGAGAGTCGTGGGGAATAGTCAGCATTTGATGGGCCCCCCGACGTTATGGTAATGCAGCATAGCCTCGAACCCGTCTATATGGTCGACCGGGTCCGCGACTCCATCGTACTCCTTCAAGTGTGGGGGCTTCTCCATGCCCGGGGGGATGGGTGCTTCCATAATAGCCTGCGACAGGGGACCGCGGGGGTCGTCCTCGTCGCTCCTCTCCGGAGACAAAGATGGGGACCTGTAATACTGTTTGGCACGACGGTCCAGGTCGTGCTGAGTCTCTCTCGAGCGGGATGCTCGGTGGTTGAATTTTACACGTCCGTCTCCGGAGTGCCTTCTTTCTTGTCTCGTCGGGTCACGACTAGGTTCTCCGGCTTGAATGATGGGCTGCCTCTCCAAATGAGGCTGTTTCCCCTTTGGTCGGGGTGATTGGCTTCGAGAGGTTTCCCTGTAATGTCTCCGTGGGGGAGAAGGTTATTGAGTTTCAGTCACTCGAGGAGGGAGAGTATGGGGCCTCTGATGCCTCCTCGAGGGTCTTCGCTCGTCTTCAAGCGCCCTTAGTCTCTCTCCTTGGGCGAAGATGAGATAGTTCGTTTGATTAATCGCTGCGAACAACGCTTGAGTTGTGGCATCCGCCCCGGCGGGGATGGGGACTTCCTGGAATCGGGCATCTCTGTAGTTTGCGAGGGCTGCCGGGTCGTCTTCGAGTGGCAGAGGGACCGAGGAAGATGATGCAGTAGCTCCGTCCCGGTAGGTGGATGTTCCGGGGGCAGTTGTCGCAGGAATGGTGTTGTGGCCGGGGTTGCCGGCGTTATCAAGGTGTCCGTTTTTGTCCGTGGTGCCGTTGTTAGTGTCGACGACACGGACGTTCTGCTCGTCGCGAGCTTGATCAGCCATGACAGCGGTAGTTGAATTTGAGCTTTGGTCTTTGAGTTTTGCAAGACGGGGAAGCTAGTTTCCTACAGACGGCGCCACTGATCTAACCTGATCAGACTTTGACCGTCACGGATGGCTCTGAGCTGAAGTTTTGAACGAGGTGGGGGGGTACCTACAAGGCACTCCGATGTTGAGGTGAGTAAGAGCACGAGCAGGCAATAGTACGAGTATGGGTAAGAGAATTAATACCTGACCCTCTGGGAACAGAGGGTATTTATAGCCCCCAGCGTTGGGCCAAGGTTCCTTCATTGGGCCGGGCAGGTTTGGCCCAATGGAGGAACTGCCAGGTTCTACGTGCGTAGTGGGGACCCGCACGTGGTCCCCTTACTGGGTGTTCTGCGTGAAGTACGGACGGACGAGGACGCGGTCTTTTCGGGATCCAGGTGATGGCGTAGTGGATAGAGTCTGTCTAGGAGGAGTGCTCGAGCTGAGGTCGAGCAGGTTAGTGTGGAGTCGAGGACAGCGTACTAGCAAGAGATGTCGGGCAAGGATGTACCTCTTGGGTGGCGTGACCCTTCGCAAGACCGTTTGGACTGGGCATATACCATTGCTTTTGGGCCAGCCAGGCCCAGTCCAGAACAGGAGCCCCCCAAGTCGTGGTTCCTGTAGTAGGAGCTGTGACTTGATCTTAGGTCGCCTGTGTCTCGGGGTCTCGTTCCCGGCCAGAACATGTCGTTCCCGCGGCTTGCTCGAGGATTTTTCCCCGCGTCGGGCACACGAGATGATGTCGCGCGAGAAGCGCTCGTGGAGTCTCGACGGAGCGCGTTCGTTGGGCACACGAGATGATGCTGCGCGAGAAGCGCTCGTGGAGTCTCGACGGAGCGCGTTCGTTGGGCATAGGAGGTGATGCCGCGCGAGAAGCGCTCGGGGAGTCTCGACGGGGCGCGTTCGTTGGGCATATGAGGTATCTTTTGGGAATCGTGCTGCCACCCTACTGACGATAGGGTCATCATTTCCTATAGGAGCTACATGTCGAGGAGGGAAGTTCTATGGTTCCCTGAGGTGACGCTTGGTATTCCACGTCATCACTATAAATAGGTTATTTTGGGCCCCAGAACGTGTTTTCCCTGTTCGCGCTTCTCCTCTGCACTCTGCTCCTGCTGTTGTTGTTCTTCCCAGATACTCATAGGATCGCCGTGATCTCCGTTGCTGATTTCCTTTCTCCGTCGTCACATTACCTTCTTGATTCCAAGTAAGTGCCTTATTCCCTTCGTTCTTCCTCCATGATGCATGATTTTCATTGTTTTCAGATGTTTTAGATACTGTAAGCCTGGGATTATCCCGGTAGATTTATGCTTAGCGCGACAAATCCATGCTTATGCCCGGCGAACGCATGTACGCGCCCGGTAAACGCATAGTTTAGGTATTTGACTCGTAGTGCTTCCCGGGGACTTCATGTCTCAGGGCGCCTAATTCTTGGTGATGCCCAGTGAGCTCATGGCTCCAACTTTGAGATCCATGGCGTTGCTCGACATGTTCGTAGCCTTAATCGACACATTCGTGAGTGGTCAAGATGTTGGCCTATTCAGGAGGTCTGTGGGGAGACTTGTCGTGGTATTTGGAGTCGGGGAGGTGACTGCTCTTTTTGTTTCGAAACACCAACTTTGTGGTCGCGCATGGAGCGACGTGGTTTGCCGTGCCCTTCATTTCGTCCATTATGGCGAGCGTGTGGTTTCACTCCGAATTGATTGGTTTCCCGTGCTTTGTAGGTAACCATGGCGGACGAACCGTGCTCTTCAGGGCGCGCCGAGGTGGAAGAACAAAGTGCTGATGAAAATGTGAATTTGGTCGACACTATAGAGGATCCTCTGCTCGAGTGGGTGGGTGCCGAGCCCAGAGGGATAGCTTCGGCCTATAGTCGACGTAGTCGAAAGGCATACACCATCCTCGAGGCGGGTAGTGGCCAGCCCAGTCTCCAGAAGAACTTCGTCGTCACTCGACCAAATTTCAACGCACGAATCTGCTCGGAGTTCCCCGAGTACGGATTCCCCATGTACGAAATTGCCTTTAAGGACCTTGGGTTACAGCTGCCCTTCAGCGATTTTCAGGTCGGGGTCTTCAACCATCTGGGGCTGGCCCCGTCGCAGCTTCATCCAAATTTGCTCGCTTTCATCCGGGCGTTCGAGCTAACTTGTCGGTTTCTAAGGATTGGGGCGACCATACCCCTCTTCTTCAGAGTCTTCCACCTACAGCGCCAATCCCGGGGAGGTAAGCATAGCTGGGTCTCCCTGAAACAGTCGAAGAGACTTTTCAGGATGTACATGGATTCCGTGCGGGGTTTTAAGGACAAGTGGTATATCGTGAGGCCGGTGACCGAAGCAGGTTTAGAGTCGGTGTATGAGGAGGAAACAGTCATAACCGACGATCACGGGGAAGCCCTTTTGGACGACGAGGGACATCCGGTGTTAGGGCGTGTTGCCAAATTTCCCTTGCATTGGACCTCGAGGCATTACGAGCATGGGACCGGATACTACCATACGTCCGCGGGCGAGATGAGCTCTGAGGATGAGAAAGCTTATGGTACTCTCTGTCGGTACGTCGACAGTTTCTTCCCCGCCAGATGGGCCACGAGGGAGGGGGAGGACATCCTTGACGAGGAGGGTTATCCGACCTTCGAGGCCCGACCGATTGACACAAAGGCACTTGTGGAGTGCCAGTCCTTAGGGAAGGCTGCGAGTTTGCTAGGTCGTTTGTGGTTTTTGTCTTGTTTGAATTTCTTTATTTGTTATTTGTTCGCCTGTTTGCTCACCACTAACCCGGGGTTCTTTCATGCAGGTTTGATGGCCTGACGAAGGGAGAGGCTCTTGAAGTTGTCCTGTGACAGGAAGGTGAATAAGAGGGTGGTGAGACCTCCTCAGGCGACGAGGATGGGGCCGCCACATAGCCCGGGCATTTCTCAGGCGACGAGGGTGGACTCGCCACCTAGCTTGGGAGCTGTTTCAGGAGGGACTCCGGATGTTCAGGAGGTCGAGCCACACACCGACCTGATACAGAGAAAAAGGAATCAGGTGGAAAGTCAACCGAAGGTCAGCGAGGACTCCAGCACTGTGAGGTCCTTCGGGTTGCCCCCTTGCTTTAAGGAGGAGGATTTCTTCGAGGGATTTCCCTTATCTGTGAGTCCTGACGAAGCTGAAACCATCAGGCGGATGAACAAGGAAAGCCGGAGAAGGCACCTGGCCGCCAATATGGTCGGGCTGGTGAAGATGGTCGAGATGGTCGTTGTACTGGCCGAGGAGGGGGAAGACGCTGACCGTATTAAAGAGTTGGAACAGGAGAAAGCTGCCCTCACCTCGGGCTCGCGAAAGTTAAAGGTTGCTCTGGAGCGCTCCGAGGAGATGTTCCGTGAGCAAGCCGAGCTACTAGCGACAGAGACAGAGTTACTGGATCTTGAAAAAGAGAGCTCGGGGAAGCTGGCCGAGGAGAGGGACCTTTTTCGTGCGGATCGTGAACGACTGGAAATTGACAACGGGCGCCTCGCCAGAGAGATCGAGGACCTAAAGGCTACTATGCTTCCTGCCGAGGATGAGTCGGAGGACACAGCTCCTCTGAGGAGTCGATCGGAACTGGTCGCTCGTATCCAACTTCTCGAGGGGGACTGTGTCGGAGCTATGGTGGATGGCTTCGAAGCCGCGGTCAGCCAACTTTCCTTGTTGAATCCCGGCCTGAACACCGAAGGGGTGAGCCATATGTCACAGATTATCGATGGTCAGGTCGTGCCTCCGCCCGACTCTCCTGTTGTTGGTGATGGTAGCTCGGGGGAAGCCGAGTTGTGAGATAGTGATGGGGCCTGCGCGCCTCGTTGATGTTTGTTTTGGGCCTGCGTGCCTGTTCACATTTTTTGGGCCTGCGTGCCCGTTCTTTGTATTCCCTGAATATTGCCGGCCTTTTTGGTCGGTTTACATCTATTTGCTTTGTTGCCTACGGGCATTTTGAATGAATGTTTTGTTTCCATTTTGATTGTTTGCCCGTGCTTGTGTTTTATGTTTTTGCGCAAAAATTTGCCTAAGTTATGGGCCCGAGGGGTGCCCGTATATGGTTGTGACTTTGTTGGCAAATTTGCCTAAGTCTTTTGTTCGTGTATGTGCTCGGCCTCTTCTCGATGGCCAGAGTCGCCTAAGTGGTGAACTCGAGGGGAGAGACTCCTTTTTGACCCTTTTAGATGGCCTGACATCCTCGAAGATTCGTCGGGCAGGCGGAGCGAAGCCGCTTGGTCGGGTACATGACCCGGTCGGGACTGTTTGCCCGCGGCGTGAACTGCCCATCGCGAGCTGGGTGTTCTGCCCTACAGGTACTTCGACGGTGGAGCTCGGTAGAGGTGTCCACGTCGGGCATTATCGTTTGTTCTTGTTTGAACGATGTTATGAGGTTTAGACGTAGGTCGGGCCTGTACCTCGGCCTCTCTACGGGGTCGGACGTTTTTCCTCGTTGACTGGGCGCGGGAGCCGACAGTCGAGGGTCCTCAGTGTTGGTGGTTTTCAACTATAGTAATGCTTTAGTTTAGCAGCGTTCCAGGGTCGTGGTAGTGGCTCTCCGTCTAGTTGTTCGAGGTAGTACGCCCCGGTACCAGTGGTGTCGTGGACGCGATAAGGCCCTTCCCAGTTCGCAGCCAACTTCCCTTCGCGGGAGTCTTTTTGGTTCCTTCGCAATACCAGGCTGCCGATTTCGAACTCGCGCTTAATGACCTTGTCGTTGTGGCGCAGAGCCACTCGTTGTTTTAGGGTGGCTTCGCGCAGGGCCGCACCAGATCGGATTTCCTCGACTAAGTCAAGCTCGTCCCGTAATGCCTCGTCGTTCATTTCTTCGTCGAGGGGTCTCTCCGTCCGTCTGGATGGCTCCATGATTTCTACCGGGATGACGGCCTCGGTCCCGTATGTTAGTCGGAATGGGGTCTCACCCGTCGTTGAGTGGGGCGTGGTGCGATATGCCCACAAGACGCTGTGCAGCTCCTCGACCCACCCTCTCTTCGCTTCGCCGAGTCGGCGTTTGAGTCCTTGGAGGATGACTCTGTTTGCAGCTTCGGCTTGCCCGTTGGTTTGAGGGTGCTCGACCGAAGTGAAGTGTTGCTTTGTTCCTAGTCCGTTGACGAAGTCTTGGAATCCGTGGTCGGTGAATTGGGTGCCGTTGTCAGTCACCAGTGCGCTCGGAATTCCGAATCTGGCGAGGATGTTTCTCTTGTAGAAGCGGAGGATATTATGCGAGGTGATTTTCGCGAGAGCCTCAGCCTCGATCCACTTCGTGAAGTAATCTACGGCCACGATTAGGAATTTATTTTGATAAGTCCCTTGCACGAAGGGTCCGAGGATATCCATACCCCTCCAAGCGAACGGCCACGGGGACGACAGTATGCTCAGCTCGTGAGGAGGGGCGAGGTGCATGTCGCTGTGCTTCTGGCACTTGTCGCATCTCTTAACGTGCTCCTTGGCTTCCTGCTGCATTGTCGACCAGTAATATCCCGCTCGAAGGGCTTTCCTCGCCAAGGACTTACCGCCCATGTGTTGGGCATTGATCCCTTCGTGTATCTCTCGCAGTACCTCGGGGACTGTGGATTCGTCGATGCATTTTAGGAGGGGGATGGAGAATCCCCTGCGGTACAGTTTGTGCTCGAGCACCACGTAGGAGCATGCTCGCCGCTTCGTGATGGTCGCATCGGACTGATTCGATGGGAGTTCGCCCTTTGTCAAGAAATTGTAAACCGGGGTCATCCAGGACGAGGCATCCCCTATGGCGTGGACCTCGACTGGCGTCGAGGGTCTTTCGATACTTGGGCGTGCTAGGGATTCTTGGATGACGGATTTGTTCCCGCCTTTCTTTCTCGTACTCGCGAGATTGGACAATATGTCTTCCCTCGTGTTTTGTTCGCGGGGAACATGTGAAATTTCTGCCCGAACAAACTTTGCCATGTGTTTTTTGACTAAGTTCAAGTACTCGACGAGGTTGTCGTTTTTGGCTTGGTAACTCCCCTGGACTTGGGAGGCGACGAGTTGGGAGTCGGTGTAAATCTGAACCTCGCGGGCTCCCAGGTCCTCGGCTAGTCTCAGTCCTGCGAGCTGGGCTTTGTACTCTGCTTGGTTGTTCGACGTCGGGAAGGAAAGAGCTAGGGAGTGTTCGATCACAACGCCCTCTTTGTTCTCCAACAGGATTCCCGCGCCACTTCCGGACGAGCTGGATGCTCCATCGACGAAGATGGTCCATTTGTGCTCCTTCCCCGTGGGTGGGTCAGGAGTGGTCATTTCCGCGACAAAGTCGGCCAGGGCTTGCGCTTTCAAGGCTTTCCTCCTCTCGTATTAAATGTCGAATTCGGAGAGTTCCAAGGACCATTTCAACATCCTGCCCGCCATATCAGGCCGACCCAGGAGTTGCCTTACCGGTTGATCAGTTCGCACGATGATCGTATGGGCCTGAAAGTAGTGTCTGAGCCTCCTCGCCGCGTTGACGAGGGCTAGAGCCACCTTTTCTATCTGTTGGTATCTGCTTTCGGGTCCTTGCAGGGCTTTGCTCGTGAAGTAGACGGGTTTCCGTCCGTGGGTGGTCTCGCGAACGAGAGTCGCGCTGATGGCTTCGTTCGAAATGGCCAAGTACAAGTACAGAGGCTCCCCGTCGGCCGGTCGGGATAGTACGGGCGGTTGGGATAGACTTTGCTTCAGGTGGCGAAGTGCCTGTTCGCACTCCTCGCTCCATTCGAAGGCTGCCTCCTTACGAAGGAGTTTGAAGAAGGGGAGGGCGTGCTGAGCGGACCTCGCGACGAAGCGGGATAATGACGTGAGCATGCCGTTCATGATCTGTATTGACTTCTTCGACGTTGGTGTCGGGAGGTCGGAGAACGCCCGACATTTGTTGGGGTTGGCTTCAATTCCTCGTTCTGTTAGGTAGAATCCGAGGAATTTTCCTTCCTTGACCCCGAATGTACATTTCTCGGGGTTGAACCTCATTTTACATTGTCTTACTTGGGCAAAGACCGTCTTGAGGTGTGCTGCATGGTCGGTGTCTGCTCGGGACTTGACGATCATGTCGTCCATATACACCTCGAGTATGTCGCCTATCTGTTTGTGAAAAACCTTGTTCATCATGCGTTGGTAAGTTACCCCAGCATTTTTCAGTCCGAAAGGCATTACATTGTAGTAATAGTTGCCCGAGATGGTCATGAAAGCCGTGCAGTGTTTGTCACCCAGCGCCATCGGGATTTGGTTATAGCCCAAGTAGGCGTCCATGAACAACAACGTTTTGTAGCCGGCCGAGTTGTCGACTAGCATGTCTATGTTAGGCAAAGGGAAAGCATCTTTCGGGCAAGCCCGGTTGAGATCGGTATAGTTAACACACATCCTCCATTTTCCATTATTCTTTTTAACGAGTACAACATTTGACAGCCAGGTGGAATACCGAGCTTCAGAAATAAAATTTGCCTCTAGGAGGTCTTTTACAGCTTTTTCAGCAGCCTCCATTTTTTCTGGAGACTGCCTACGCCTACATTGTACTACGGCCCTAGCGGCTGGATCTATGGCGAGGTGGTGACAGGCGACCTCAGGGTCGAGTCCGGGCATCTCCGCGGTGCTCCAGGCGAACAGGTCAGCATTCTCGCGCAAGCAGGCTTTGATTTGCTTCCGTGCCAGGTCGGGGAGATCTTTTCCAATCTTTACTCCTTTGGTCGGGTCTGTGCCCAGGGGGACAAGCTCAAAATCCCCGTCCGGTATTGGTTGGAGTGGAATTTGCTCGCCGTTGAGGGGTTCGTCCTGGTCGAAACGAGTGTCCAGAGCTATGGAGTCGACCTTTGGTGGAGCTCTCTGGACTTCTTCCTTGGGGGACTCTTGCTTGTCGGGCTCCTGTCGCATCCTTTTGGCGGGCCTGGTCCTTATATCGACAGTATCGCGTCCCTTAGAAGCAGCGTTGAAACACCTCCGGGCAGCGGCTAGGTCTCCTTGGATAGTAGCTACCCGTGCCCTCTTGGTGTAGAATTTCATCTTCAGGTGGACGATCGAGGGCACCGCTGTCAGCTCCGCCAGTGTTGGTCTCCCCAAGATGCAGTTGTACAGAGACGGGCAGTCGATGACGAGGAAGCGTACTTTGACTTGTCTTGTAGCCGTCCCTTCCCCGAACGTAACCAGAAGTTCGACATATCCCCAAGGTTTGGAGGTCGAGCCGTTGAAACCTTGTAAGTCCGACCCTACATACGGCGAGAGATGTGAGTCGTCCAGCTGTAGAGTTCGGAACAGTTGGCTGTACATCACGTCGACGGAACTCCCTTTGTCGACGAGGATGCGATGTACATCAAAATTTGCCATTCTCGCCCTTATCAGTAAGGGGATGACCGCTTTCGGGGCTCCATCGGGGAGCTCTTCTAGGTAGAAGGTGATGGGCTCTGACCTGCCCTTCACCCTTTCGAACGTCACTGTTTGCGGGGGAGTCGCGTCGACCAGCTCGTCCAGCTTACTCTTGGCTGAATTGATGGTCAAGTCGTTGAACCCGCCACCGTTGATGACCAGGGCGGAGGGGAAATATTCCCACCTGTTGTGCATTGTGAGCGGCTCCTGCAGGTGCTCGGGGAAGTCGAAGTCCTCGGGCCTGGTCACGGAGAAGGCGGTCTGGATGGGGACCGACTCGTCAGATGGTCGGGCATCTTCCTCCAGCTGCCTAGTTTCTTGGGCATCACGACGGGGAGCGTCGCTTCGCCGGTACTGCGCGAGCCTCCCTCCCTTGATGAGGGTTTCGATGGCGTCCTTGAGGTGGACGCAATCCTCAGTCAGATGACCATGGCTCCTATGGTACTGACAATACTTGTTCTTGTTTGCTCCGGGCTTGGCGGGAGCAGGTCGAGGACGTTTGACACCGCCGTCCTTGAAATCAGTGCTGGCACACTCTGCCAGAATGCGCTCGCGGGAAGCTGTGAGCGGAGTGTACTCGGTGAAACGCCCCGAAGGTCCTCTTTGTTCCCGGACTTCCCGGGGTCTGTCTTCTTTCCTTTTCTCCCCGGATCGTCGAGGAGGGGCTTCTTGGTGCGAGCTGCTGTTGGGCCCGCGAGTTCTGGGATCTCGGGCTCTGTTGGCCGCTTCCCTCTCCTCGTAGTCCATGTATGCCCGAGCTTTTTCGAGGAGGGCATCGAATGTCCGAGGTGGCTCGATACCCACGGCCTTTCTGAATTCCGTGCCGGGGAGGAGCCCCCTCTCCAGCAGATATCTCTTTATATGGTCCGCGCAGGGGACCTGTATAGCTTCCCGGTTGAAGCGATTGATGAACTCCCTCAAGGTCTCATCCTGTCGCTGGATGATGGCCTCGAGGGCCGCCTCGGTCTTCGGATGTCGCCGAGAAGCTGTGAATGAACTGACGAACTGGTTCTTCAGGTTTCGCCACGAGGTGATTGAGCCCGGGGCGAGTCCTTTGTACCAGTCCATTGCCGCCTTCCTGAGAGTCGTGGGGAATAGTCGGCATTTGATGGGCCCCCCGACGTTGTGGTAATGCACCATAGCCTCGAACCCGTCTATGTGGTCGACCGGGTCCGCGACTCCATCGTACTCCTTCAAGTGTGGGGGCTTCTCCATGCCCGGGGGGATGGGTGCTTCCATAATAGCCTGCGACAGGGGACCGCGGGGGTCGTCCTCGTCGCTTCTCTCCGGAGACAGAGATGGGGACCTGTAATACTGTTTGGCACGACGGTCCAGGTCGTGCTGAGTCTCTCTCGAGCGGGATGCTCGGTGGTTGAATTTTGCACGTCCGTCTCCGGAGTGCCTTCTTTCTTGTCTCTCCGGGTCACGACTAGGTTCTCCGGCTTGAATGATGGGCTGCCTCTCCAAATGAGGTTGTTTCCCCTTTGGTCGGGGTGATTGGCTTCGAGAGGTTTCCCTGTAATGTCTCCGCGGGGGAGAAGGTTGTTGAGTTTCAGTCACTCGAGGAGGGGGAGTATGGGGCCTCCGATGCCTCCTCGAGGGTCTTTGCTCGTCTTCAAGCGCCCTTAGTCTCTCTCCTTGGGCGAAGATGAGATAGTTCGTTTGATTAATCGCTGCGAACAACGCTTGAGTTGTGGCGTCCGCCCCGGCGGGGATGGGGACTTCCTGGAATCGGGCAGCTCTGTAGTTTGCGAGGGCTGCTGGGTCGTCTTCGAGTGGCAGAGGGACCGAGGAAGATGATGCATTAGCTCCGTCCCGGTAGGTGGATGTTCCGGGGGCAGTTGTCGCAGGAATGGTGTTGTGGCCGGGGTTGCCAGCGTTATCAAGGTGTCCGTTTTTGTCCATGGTGCTGTTGTTAGTGTCGACGACGCGGACGTTCTGCTCGTCGCGAGCTTGATCAGCCATGACAGCGGTAGTTGAATTTGAGCTTTGGTCTTTGAGTTTTGCAAGACGGGGAAGCTAGTTTCCCACAGACGGCGCCACTGATCTAACCTAATCAGACTTTGACCGTCACGGATGGCTCTGAGCTGAAGTTTTGAATGAGGTGGGGGGGTACCTGCAAGGCACTCTGATGCTGAGGTAAGTAAGAGCACGAGCAGGCAATAGTACAAGTATGGGTAAGAGAATGAATACCTGACCCTCTGGGAACAGAGGGTATTTATAGCCCCCAGCGCTGGGCCAAGGTTCCTTCATTGGGCCGGGCAGGTTTGGCCCAATGGAGGAACTGCCAGGTTCTACGTGCGTAGTGGGGACCCGCACGTGGTCCCCTTCCTGGGTGTTCTGCGTGAAGTACGGACGGACGAGGACGCGGTCTTTTCGGGATCCAGGTGATGGCGTAGTGGATAGAGTCTGTCTAGGAGGAGTGCTCGAGCTGAGGTCGAGCAGGTTAGTATGGAGTCGAGGACAGCGTACTAGCAAGAGATGTCGGGCAAGGATGTACCTCTTGGGCGGCGTGACCCTTCGCAAGACCGTTTGGACTGGGCCTGTACCATTGCTTTTGGGCCAGCCAGGCCCAGTCCAGAACAGGAGCCCCCCAAGTCGTGGTTCCTGTAGTAGGAGTTGTGACTTGATCTTAGGTCGCCTGCGTCTCGGGGTCTCGTTCCCGGCCAGAACATGTCGTTCCCGCGGCTTGCTCGAGGATTTTTCCCTGCGTCGGGCACACGAGATGATGCCGCGCGAGAAGCGCTCGGGGAGTCTCGAGGAAGCGCGTTCATTGGGCATAGGAGGTGATGTCACGCGAGAAGCGCTCGGGGAGTCTCGACGGGGCGCGTTCGTTGGGCATACGAGGTATCTTTTGGGAATCGTGTCTCCACCCTACTAACGATAGGGTCATCATTTCCTAGAGGAGCTACATGTCGAGGAGGGAAGTTCTATGGTTCCCTGAGGTGACACTTGGTATTCCACGTCATCACTATAAATAGGTTATTTTGGGCCCCAGAACGTGTTTTCCCTGTTCGCGCTTCTCCTCTGCACTCTGCTCCTGCTGTTGTTGTTATTCCCAGATACTCATAGGATCGTCGTGATATCCGTTGTTGATTTCCTTTCTCCGTCGTCACATTACCTTCTTGATTCCAAGTAAGTGCCTTATTCCCTTCGTTCTTCCTCCATGATGCATGATTTTCATTGTTTTCAGATGTTTTAGAGACTGTAAGCCTGGGATTATCCCGGTAGATTTATGCTTAGCGCGACAAATCCATGCTTATGCCCGGGGAACGCATGTACGCGCCCGGTAAACGCATAGTTTAAATATTTGACTCGTAGTGCTGCCCGGGGACTTCATGTCTCAGGGCGCCTAATTCTTGGTGGTGCCCAGTGAGCTCATGGCTCCAACTTTGAGATCCATGGCGTCGCTCGACATGTTCGTAGCCTTAATCGACACATTCGTGAGTGGTCGAGATGTTGGCCTATTCAGGAGGTCTGTGGGGAGACTTGTCGTGGTATCTGGAGTCGGGGAGGTGACTGCTCTTTTTGTTTCGAAACACCAACTTTGTGGTCGCGCATGGAGCGACGTGGTTTGCCGTGCCCTTCATTTTGTCCATTATGGCGAGCGTGTGGTTTCGCTCTGAATTGATTGGTTTCCCGTGCTTTGTAGGTAACCATGGCGGACGAACCGTGCTCTTCAGGGCGCGCCGAGGTGGAAGAACAAAGTGCTGATGAAAATGTGAATTTTGTCGACACTATAGAGGATCCTCTGCTCGAGTGGGTGGGTGCCGAGCCCAGAGGGATAGCTTCGGCCTATAGTCGACGTAGTCGAAAGGCATACACCATCCTCGAGGCGGGTAGTGGTTAGCCCAGTCTCTAGAAGAACTTCGTCGTCACTCGACCAAATTTCAACGCACGAATCTGCTCGGAGTTCCCCGAGTACGGATTCCCCATGTACGAAATTGCCTTTAAGGACCTTGGGTTACAGCTGCCCTTCAGCGATTTTCAGGTCGGGGTCTTCAACCATCTGGGGCTGGCTCCGTCGCAGCTTCATCCAAATTCGCTCGCTTTCATCCGGGCGTTCGAGCTAACTTGTCGGTTTCTAAGGATTGGGGCGACCATACCCCTCTTCTTCAGAGTCTTCCACCTACAGCGCCAATCCCGGGGAGGTAAGCATAGCTGGGTCTCCCTGAAACAGTCGAAGAGACTTTTCAGGATGTACATGGATTCCGTGCGGGGTTTTAAGGACAAGTGGTATATCGTGAGGCCGGTGACCGAAGCAGGTTTAGAGTCGGTGTATGAGGAGGAAACAGTCATAACCGATGATCACGGGGAAGCCCTTTTGGACGACGAGGGACATCCGGTGTTAGGGCGTGTTGCCAAATTTCCCTTGCATTGGACCTCGAGGCATTACGAGCATGGGACCGGATACTACCATACGTCTGCGGGCGAGATGAGCTCTGAGGATGAGAAAGCTTATGGTACTCTCTGTCGGTACGTCGACAGTTTCTTCCCTGCCAGATGGGCCACGAGGGAGGGGGAGGACATCCTTGACGAGGAGGGTTATCCGACCTTCAAGGCCCAACCGATTGAC
Organism: Vicia faba; assembly: GCA_948472305.1. Lineage (NCBI taxonomy): Eukaryota > Viridiplantae > Streptophyta > Magnoliopsida > Fabales > Fabaceae > Vicia > Vicia faba. The sequence goes on along the minus strand of OX451737.1, from coordinate 1,331,887,615 downwards.
ACAAAGGCACTTGTGGAGTGCCAGTCCTTCGGGAAGGCTGCGAGTTTGCTAGGTCGTTTGTGGTTTTTGTCTTGTTTGAATTTCTTTATTTGTTATTTGTTCGCCTGTTTGCTCGCCACTAACCCAGGGTTCTTTCATGCAGGTTTGATGGCCGGACAAAGGGAGAGGCTCTTGAAGTTGTCCTGTGACAGGAAGGTGAATAAGAAGGTGGTGAGACCTCCTCAGGCGACGAGGATGGGGCCGCCACATAGCCCGGGCATTTCTCAGGCGACGAGGGTGGACTCGCCACCTAGCTTGGGAGCTGCTTTAGGAGGGACTCCGGATGTTCAGGAGGTCGAGCCACACACCGACCTGATACAGAGAAAAAGGAATCAGGTGGAAAGTCAACCGAAGGTCGGCGAGGACTCCAGCACTGTGAGGTCCTTCGGGTTGCCCCCTTGCTTTAAGGAGGAGGGTTTCTTCGAGGGATTTCCCTTATCCGTGAGTCCTGAAAAAGCTGAAACCATCAGGCGGATGAACAAGGAAAGCCGGAGAAGGCACCTGGCCGCCAATATGGCCGGGCTGGTGAAGATGGTCGAGATGGCCGTTGTACTGGCCGAGGAGGGGGAGGACGCCGACCGTATCAAAGAGTTGGAACAGGAGAAAGCTGCCCTCACCTCGGGCTCGCGAAAGTTGAAGGCTGCCCTGGAGGGCTCCGAGGAGATGTTCCGTGAGCAAGCCGAGCTACTAGCGACAGAGACAGAGTTACTGGATCTTGAAAAAGAGAGCTCGGGGAAGCTGGCCGAGGAGAGGGACCTTTTTCGTGCGGATCGTGAACGACTGGAAATTGACAACGGGCTCCTCGCCAGAGAGATCGAGGACCTAAAGGCTATTATGCTTCCTGCCGAGGATGAGTCGGAGGACACAGCTCCTCTGAGGAGTCGATCGGAACTGGTCGCTCGTATCCAACTTCTCGAGGGGGACTGTGTCGGAGCTATGGTGGATGGCTTCGAAGCCGCGGTCAGCCAGCTTTCCTTGTTGAATCCCGGCCTGAACACCGAAGGGGTGAGCCATATGTCACAGATTATCGATGGTCAGGTCGTGCCTCTGCCCTACTCTCCTATTGTTGGTGATGGTAGCTCGGGGGAAGCCGAGTTGTGAGATAGTGATGGGGCCTGCGCGCCTCGTTGATGTTTGTTTTGGGCCTGCGTGCCTGTTCACATTTTTTGGGCCTGCGTGCCCGTTCTTTGTATTCCCTGAATATTGCCGGCCTTTTTGGTCGGTTTACATCTATTTGCTTTGTTGCCTACGGGCATTTTGAATGAATGTTTTGTTTCCATTTTGATTGTTTGCCCGTGCTTGTGTTTTATGTTTTTGCGCAAAAATTTGCCTAAGTTATGGGCCCGAGGGGTGCCCGTATATGGTTGTGACTTTGTTGGCAAATTTGCCTAAGTCTTTTGTTCGTGTATATGCTCGGCCTCTTCTCGATGGCCAGAGTCGCCTAAGTGGTGAACTCGAGGGGAGAGACTCCTTTTTGACCCTTTTAGATGGCCCGACGTCCTCGAAGATTCGTCGGGCAGGCGGAGCGAAGCCGCTTGGTCGGGTACATGACCCGGTCGGGACTGTTTGCCCGCGGCGGGAACTGCCCATCGCGAGCTAGGTGTTCTGCCCTACAGGTACTTCGACGGTGGAGCTCGGTAGAGGTGTCCACGTCGGGCATTATCGTTTGTTCTTGTTTGAACGATGTTATGCGGTTTAGACGTAGGTCGGGCCTGTACCTCGGCCTCTCTACGGGGTCGGACGTTTTTCCTCGTTGACTGGGCGCGGGAGCCGACAGTTGAGGGTCCTCAGTGTTGGTGGTTTTCAACTATAGTACTGGTTTAGTTTAGCAGCGTTCCAGGGTCGTGGTAGTGGCTCTCCGTCTAGTTGTTCGAGGTAGTATGCCCCGGTACCAGTGGTGTCGTGGACGCGATAAGGCCCTTCCCAGTTCGCGGCCAACTTCCTTTCGCGGGAGTCTTTTTGGTTCCTTCGCAATACCAGGCTGCCGATTTTGAACTCGTGCTTAATGACCTTGTCGTTGTGGCGCAGAGCCACTCGTTGTTTTAGGGTGGCTTCGCGCAGGGCCGCACCAGATCGGATTTCCTCGACTAAGTCAAGCTCGTCTTGTAATGCCTCATCGTTCATTTCTTCGTCGAGGGGGCTCTCTGTCCGTCTGGATGGCTCCATGATTTCTACCGGGATGACGGCCTCGGTCCCGTATGTTAGTCGGAATGGGGTCTCACCCGTCGTTGAGTGGGGCGTGGTGCGATATGCCCACAAGACGCTGTGCAGCTCCTTGACCCACCCTCTCTTCGCTTCGCCGAGTCGGCGTTTGAGTCCTCGGAGGATGACTCTGTTCGCAGCTTCGGCTTGCCCGTTGGTTTGAGGGTGCTCGACCGAAGTGAAGTGTTGCTTTGTTCCTAGTCTGGTGACGAAGTCTTGGAATCCGTGGTCGGTGAATTGGGTGCCGTTGTCGGTCACCAGTGCGCTCGGAATTCCGAATCTGGCGAGGATGTTTCTCTTGTAGAAGCGGAGGATATTATGCGAGGTGATTTTCGCGAGAGCCTCGGCCTCGATCCACTTCGTGAAGTAATCTACGGCCACGATTAGGAATTTATTTTTGATAAGTCCCTTGCACGAAGGGTCCGAGGATATCCATACCCCACCAAGCGAACGGCCACGGGGACGACAGTATCCTCAGCTCGTGAGGAGGGGCGAGGTGCATGTCGCCGTGCTTCTGGCACTTGTCGCATCTCTTAACGTGCTCCTTGGCGTCCTGCTGCATTGTCGGCCAGTAATATCCCGCTCGAAGGGCTTTCCTCGCCAAGGACTTACCGCCCATGTGCTGGGCATTGATCCCTTCGTGTATCTCCCGCAGTACCTCGGGGACTGTGGATTCGTCGATGCATTTTAAGAGGGGGATGGAGAATCCCCTGCGGTACAGTTTGTGCTCGAGCACCACGTAGAAGCATCCTCGCTGCTTCGTGACGGTCGCATCGAACTGGTTCGATGGGAGTTCGCCCTTTGTCAAGAAATTGTAAACTGGGGTCATCCAGGACGAGGCATCCCCTATGGCGTGGACCTCGACTGGCGTCGAGGGTCTTTCGATACTTGGGCGTGCTAGGGATTCTTGGATGACGGATTTGTTCCCGCCTTTCTTTCTCGTACTCGCGAGTTTGGACAATATGTCTGCCCTCGTGTTTTGTTCGCGGGGAACATGTGAAATTTCTGCCCGAACAAACTTTGCCATGTGTTTTTTGACTAAGCTCAAGTACTCGACGAGGTTGTCGTTTTTGGCTTGGTAACTCCCCTGGACTTGGGAGGCGACGAGTTGGGAGTCAGTGTAAATCTGAACCTCGCGGGCTCCCAGGTCCTCGGCTAGTCTCAGTCCTGCGAGTAGGGCTTCGTACTCTGCTTGGTTGTTCGATGTCGGGAAGGAAAGAGCTAGGGAGTGTTCGATCACAACGCCCTCTTCGTTCTCCAACAGGATTCCCGCGCCACTTCCGGACGAGTTGGATGCTCCATCGACGAAGATGGTCCATTTGTGCTCCTTCCCCGTGGGTGGGTCAGGAGTGGTCATTTCCGCGACAAAGTCGGCCAGGGCCTGCGCTTTCAAGGCTTTCCTACTCTCGTATTGAATGTCAAATTTGGAGAGTTCCAAGGACCATTTCAACATCCTGCCCGCCATATCAGGCCGACCCAGGAGTTGCCTTACCGGTTGATCAGTTCGCACGATGATTGTGTGGGCCAGAAAGTAGTGTCTGAGCCTCCTCGCCGCGTTGACGAGGGCTAGAGCCACCTTTCCTATCTGTTGGTATCTGCTTTCGGGTCCTTGCAGGGCTTTGCTCGTGAAGTAGACGGGTTTCCGTCCGTCGGTGGTCTCACGGACGAGAGTCGCGCTGATGGCTTCGTTCGAAACAGCCAAGTACAAGTACAGAGGCTCCCCGTCGGCCGGTCGGGATAGTACGGGCGGTTGGGATAGACTTTGCTTCAGGTGGCGAAGTGCATGTGCGCACTCCTCGCTCCATTCGAAGGCTGCCTCCTTACGAAGGAGTTTGAAGAAGGGGAGGGCATGCTGAGCGGACCTCGCTACGAAGCGGGATAATGACGTGAGCATGCCGTTCATGATCTGTATTGACTTCTTCGACGTTGGTGTCGGGAGGTCAGAGAACCCCTGACATTTGTCGGGGTTGGCTTTAATTCCTTGTTCTGTTAGGTAGAATTCGAGGAATTTTCCTTCCTTGACCCCGAATGTACATTTCTCGGGGTTGAACCTCATTTTACATTGTCTTACTTGGGAAAAGACCGTCTTGAGGTGTGCTGCATGGTCGGTGTCTGCTTGGGACTTGACGATCATGTCGTCCATATACACCTCGAGCATGTCGCCTATCTGTTTGTGAAAAACCTTGTTCATCATGCGTTGGTAAGTTGCCCCGGCATTTTTCAGTCCGAAAGGCATTACATTGTAGTAATAGTTGCCCGAGCTGGTCATGAAAGCCGTGCAGTGTTTGTCGCCCAGTGCCATCGGGATTTGGTTATAGCCCGAATAGGCGTCCATGAACGACAACATTTTGTAGCCGGCCGAGTTGTCGACCAGCATGTCTATGTTAGGCAAAGGGAAAGCATCTTTCGGGCAAGCCCGGTTGAGATCGGTATAGTCAACACACATCCTCCATTTTACATTATTCTTTTTAACGAGTACAACATTTGACAGCCAGGTGGAATACCGAGCTTCAGAAATAAAATTTGCCTCTAGGAGGTCTTTTACAGCTTTTTCAGCAGCCTCCGTTTTTTCTGGAGACTGCCTACGCCTACGTTGTACTACGGCCCTAGCGGCTGGATCTATGGCGAGGTGGTGACAGGCGACCTCAGGGTCGAGTCCGGGCATCTCTGCGGTGCTCCAGGCGAACAGGTCAGCATTCTCGCGCAAGCAGGCTTTGATTTGCTTCTGTGCCAGGTCGGGGAGATCTTTGCCAATCTTTACTCCTTTGGTCGGGTCTGTGCCGAGGGGGACAAGCTCAAAATCCCCGTCCGGTATTGGTCGGAGTGGAATTTGCTCGCCGTTGAGGGGTTCGTCCTGGTCGAAACGAGTGTCTAGAGCTATGGAGTCGACCTTTGGTGGAGCTCTCTGGACTTCTTCCTTGGGGGACTCTTGCTTGTCGGGCTCCTGTCGCGTCCTTTTGGCGGGCCTGGTCCCTATATCGACAGTATCGCGTCCCTTAGAAGCAGCGTTGAAACACCTCCGGGCAGCGGCTAGGTCTCCTTGGATAGTAGCTACCCGTGCCCTCTTGGTGTAGAATTTCATCTTCAGGTGGACGGTCGAGGGCACCGCTGTCAGCTCCGCCAGTGTTGGTCTCCCCAAGATGTAGTTGTACAGAGACGGGCAGTCGATGACGAGGAAGCGTACTTTGACTTGTCTTGTAGCCGTCCCTTCCCCGAACGTAACCAGAAGATCGACATATCCCCAAGGTTTAGAGGTCGAGTCGTTGAAACCTTGTAAGTCCGACCCTACATATGGCGAGAGATGTGAGTCGTCCAGCTGTAGAGTTCGGAACAGTTGGCTGTACATCACGTCGACGGAACTCCCTTCGTCGACGAGGATGCGATGTACATCAAAATTTGCCATTCTCGCCCTTATCAGTAAGGGGATGACCGTGTTCGGGGCTCCGCCAGGGAGCTCTTCTAGGTAGAAGGTGATGGGCTCTGACCTGTCCTTCACCCTTTCGAACGTCACTATTTGCGGGGGAGCCGCATCGACCAGCTCGTCCAGCTTCCTCTTGGCTGAATTGATGGTCAAGTCGTTGAATCCGCCACCGTTGATGACCAGGGCGGAGGGGAAATATTCCCACCTGTTTTGCATTGTGAGCGGCTCCTGCAGGTGCTCGGGGAAGTCGAAGTCCTCGGGCCTGGTCACGGAGAAGGCGGTCTGGATGGGGACCGACTCGTCAGATGGTCGGGCATCTTCCTCCGGCTCCCTAGTTTCTTTGGCGTCACGACGGGGAGCGTCGCTTCGCCGGTACTGCGCAAGCCTCCCTCCCTTGATGAGGGTTTCGATGGCGTCCTTGAGGTGGACGCAATCCTCAGTCAGATGACCATGGCTCCTATGGTACTGACAATACTTGTTCTTGTTTTCTCCAGGCTTGGCGGGAGCAGGTCGAGGATGTTTGACACCGTCGTCCTTGAAATCAGTGCTGGCACACTCCGCCAGAATGCGCTCGCGGGAAGCTGTGAGTGGAGTGTACTCGGTGAAACGCCCCGAAGGTCCTCTTTGTTCCCGGACTTCCCGGGGTCTGCCTTCTTTCTTTTTCTCCCCGGATCGTCGAGGAGGGGCTTCTTGGCGCGAGCTGCTGTTAGGCCCGCGAGTTCTGGGATCTCGGGCTCTGTTGGCCGCTTCCCTCTCCTCGTAGTCCATGTATGCCCGAGCTTTTTCGAGGAGGCCATCGAATGTCCGAGGTGGCTCGATACCCACGGCCTTTCTGAATTCCGTGTCGGGAAGGAGCCCCCTCTCCAGCAGATATCTCTTCATATGGTCCGCGCAGGGGACCTGTATAGCTTCTCGGTTGAAGCGATTGATGAACTCCCTCAAGGTCTCATCCTGTCGCTGGATGATGGCCTCGAGGGCTGCCTCGGTCTTCGGATGTCGCCGAGAAGCTGTGAATGAACTGATGAACTGGTTCTTCAGGTTTCGCCACAAGGTGATTGAGCCCGGGGCGATTCCTTTGTACCAGTCCATTGCCGCCTTCCTGAGAGTCGTGGGGAATAGTCGGCATTTGATGGGCCCCCCGACGTTGTGGTAATGCAGCATAGCCTCGAACCCGTCTATATGGTCGACCGGGTCCGCGACTCCATCGTACTCCTTCAAGTGTGGGGGCTTCTCCATGCCCGGGGGGATGGGTGCTTCCATAATAGCCTGCGACAGGGGACCGCGGGGGTCGTCCTCGTCGCTTCTCTCCGGAGACAGAGATGGGGACCTGTAATACTGTCTGGCACGACGGTCTAGGTCGTGCTGAGTCTCTCTCGAGCGGGATGCTCGGTGGTTGAATTTTACACGTCTGTCTCCGGAATGCCTTCTTTCTTGTCTCGCCGGGTCACGACTAGGTTCTCCAGCTTGAATGATGGGTTGCCTCTCTAAATGAGGCTGTTTCCCCTTTGGTCGGGGTGATTGGCTTCCAGAGGTTTCCCTGTAATGTCTCCGCGGGGGAGAAGGTTGTTGAGTTTTAGTCACTCGAGGAGGGGGGGTATGGGGCCTCCGATGCCTCCTCGAGGGTCTTCGCTCGTCTTCAAGCGCCCTTAGTCTCTCTCCTTGGGCGAAGATGAGATAGTTCGTTTGATTAATCGCTGCGAACAGCACTTGAGTTGTGGCATCCGCCCCGGCGGGGACGGGGACTTCCTGGAATCGGGCAGCTCTGTAGTTTGTGAGGGCTGCCGGGTCGTCTTCGAGTGGAAGAGGGACCGAGGAAGATGATGCAGTAGCTCCGTCCCGGTAGGTGGAAGTTCCGGGGGCAGTTGTCGCAGGAATGGTGTTGTGGTGGGGTTGCCGGCGTTATCAAGGTGTCCGTTTTTGTCCGTGGTGCCGTTGTTAGTGTCGACGACGCGGACGTTCTGCTCGTTGCGAGCTTGATCAGCCATGACAGTGGTAGTTGAATTTGAGCTTTGGTCTTTGAGTTTTACAAGACGGGGAAGCTAGTTTCCCACAGACGGCGCCACTGATCTAACCTGATCAGACTTTGACCGTCACGGCTGGCTCTGAGCTGAAGTTTTGAACGAGGTGGGGGGTACCTGCAAGGCACTCCGATGCTGAGGTAAGTAAGAGCACGAGCAGGCAATAGTACGAGTATGGGTAAGAGAATGAATACCTGACCCTATGGGAACAGAGGGTATTTATAGCCCCCAGCGCTGGGCCAAGGTTCCTTCATTGGGCCGGGCAGGTTTGGCCCAATGGAGGAACTTCCAGGTTCTACGTGCGTAGTGGGGACCCGCACGTGGTCCCCTTCCTGGGTGTTCTGCGTGAAGTACGGACGGACGAGGACGCGGTCTTTTCGGGATCCAGGTGATGGCGTAGTGGATAGAGTCTGTCTAGGAGGAGTGCTCGAGCTGAGGTTGAGCAGGTTAGTGTGGAGTCGAGGACAGCGTACTAGCAAGAGATGTCGGGCAAGGATGTACCTCTTGGGCGGCGTGACCCTTCGCAAGATCGTTTGGACTGGGCCTGTACCATTGCTTTTGGGCCAGCCGGGCCCAATCCAGAACAATAATGATTGTAATCAAAGTCTGAAATAGCCAAAAGATCTTGTGTTATCAAAGTGTTGGATTTTATATGATATTATTTGATTTAAAATGAATAAATTCAATTAAAAATCAAATTAAATAATAAAATGAAATATGGGCTCATGGCTGAAGCTAGGACATATGGGCAACTATGCAAGCTCAAATCAAGTGGAAAAGAATGGGCCCATTTGACAAAATTTGAAGTTTTGGGGATAGTTGACTTTTGGCAGTTTTGCAAAAAAGTCCAACTTCAACAATGCATAACTTCTTCAATTTTGAACTTTTGGAAGTGTTCTTGGACTTTTTAAAAATCTTGAGATGTACCCTAATAAACCCTTTTTGGATCATCTCATTTTGATATTCCATGCTCAAGTTATAAGCTTTTACAAAAAAAGGTGTTTTTGTTGACTTTCAAAAATGACCTATAATGTCCAAATTCATAACTTCTTGTGAGTGCATTTTTTGATCTTGGGGTGTGAGGCTGGATTGTGGGTAATTGCATCCTATTAAAAATGAGCTTTGGATGGGTCATTTCTCATAAAGTATGAGAAAGTTATGCTTGGTCAAAGTTGAGTTGACTTTTCCTACAAAACCCTAATTTAGCAACTTTTGAGTCTTGATGAATTTTGAGCAATCCTTGACGAATCATGATCAACCCTTGATAAAATGATGAAATATCCTTAAAAATGAGAATGTTGACCAAAAATATTGAAGTTTGACTGTATATAGGTCACAGTTGACTTTTGCCCTAGCACAGTCAATTTTTGGACCTTTGAGCAATTGACTGAGCAAACTTCCTCTGCAAGGCTTGAAATTTGACATGGATGATCTTGAGAACATATTAGGAAATTTGGGAGTACTTGAGGTCATTTGGACTCAAAGATCTTGATGCAACACAAAACCCTAATTTGGGGTAGACTGCCTTAGGAGATAGCTTGTCTGACCAACTCTTGAGCAACCTTGGGCAACTTGGAGATTTTCCTTGCAATGTTTTGAGAAATATGGGAGGGAAAATTTTGGGGTACAACAGCAACATACATTAGTGCAAAGATAGATCTAGACCTCAGGGTCGAAATAATCCAATTGTTGAAGGAGTTCAAAGACTACTTTACATGGGATTATGACGAAATGTCTGGTCTCGACAGAGGATTGGTGGAGCTTCAACTACCAATAAAGCCTGGGAAAAATCTTCTCAAGCAAACCCCAAGGAATTTTGTACCAGAAATTTTGTTGAAGATCAAAATAAAAGTCGAAAGACGGCTGAAATGCAAGTTCATACTGTGATACGGTGGAAGAACCGACTGTTAATACTGGTTTGTGTTTTGCGTTTTTTGTTCGCAAAATGTCGCGGTAAGCAAGAGTCGCCACCGACTTTTATTTTATCCAATCATGGAAAAGGAAAAAAGAACAGAAACAACCTTTTTTCGAGATATTCTGAGTACGGGGGGTAGATTGTAGAAAGGGAAGGTGTTAGCACCCTTTCTATCCATGGTTTTTCATGGTCTCTTAGGTATTTGCTCATTTTTTCAAATTGCTTGTGCATGCTTGTTTTAAAAATGATTTACTTCGTGATAACCCTTGTATCAGTCCTCAAGGATGTGACGCAGTTTGTTTTGAAAAAAAATGTTTTGAAAGGTGTTTGTGTGAAAAGTTTTTATTGAGCAAGTACTTAAGATTCTACCTACTCGAAAAAAGATTGTTTGTTCTCATTTCCTTTAGACAGTGATATCCCACTATGAAGGAGTAGGTAGCACCGTCGTTGGAGTTGTAAGGGACGTTCGAAAGGGACAAGTAAAACCACTAAAGCAACAGTTAGAAAACTTTAGTAGTAACCCTAGAGTCTTAAGATATTTTTGAGGCAACATCAGAATGGGACATTTTGATCTTTTAGACTGGAGGGCAACCACTAAAATGTCCTATTCTTAATGACTGTTTTACTGAAGGCAACCGAAGTGGGGTAAACCCTAGGAGTGGATATGTGCATATGAATTGTTTCAGTTATTTAATCTTTGCACATTAGGTGATCTACCGTTTAAATTTCCAGATATTCTTGCCATACAATCCTATTAGCATACATCTAGACAGTTAAATATTTGCAGGAATTTAAAGTGCGAGAAAATAAACCTAGCTATTACAAGGCTATGATAGTTACATAATTATCTCAACTGAGAATAAAAATGCGGAAGTTTAAAACCCTAGTTACTATTACATCCTTGAAACAGTTACAATAATAACAAAACGAACTGAAATGCGCGCGGCAAATTAAGTGCGAGGAGAAATTGAAACCCTAAAAATCTAATTGAAAAAAGATTTAAGCTATTTTTGGGAAAAGACTTAATTAGGTTATGTACAACAAAAACCCTAATTCTAATCATTTTTTAATAAAAAGAAATTGAAATTAACCTAATTTAAACTAAATTAAAAAATTCAATAAAATATTTTATAAAAAAAGATTTTATGCATTTTTTGTGGTTTTTTGTTTGACAGAAAAAAACAAATTAATTACAAATTTAAAACCCGGTTTCTATTTAATTTTAACTAAAACAAATAATCAAATAAACTAATTAACCTAATTTATTTTCAAAAATATTAATTTGAATAAATAAGACCTAATTATGTATTTTTGTGATTTTTTAGTTTTTATAAAAAATAATAATTTTTGTGTTAATAAATTAAAACAATTAAAGAAAAATAATTAAAGAAATTAAAAAAAGAAAATAGAAAGAAACTACAAACTAGGCCTGTATAATGAGTAAATGGAAGATGCAAATCTGAATTTCCCAAGCCCAAAAGTCCTCCAAGCCCAGTCAGCGTTTGATTTCTTGTAGAGTTGACTTAAGGGTGTATCATGGTCCATCACTGCCTGTGTGTTGGATCTGATACTATGCTGGATCAAGTGGCTGGATGCTGGTGGAGTATGGTGGACGCCTGGGCAGGTGATGTACATAATCTGTAAAGGAAAGTAAGAAAATAAAGTTTTGTTGGGACCTGGGATCGAACCCAGGCCCTCTCGCTTACCAACACTCTCCCTTGCCAGTTGCGCCATTGTTTCTATTTGTTAATATAATCACAACAAAATATAATATATAAAACCAAGTGACCGACATCAAAACAAGCATGAAATTTAAATGGACAAATAGATGGTTGCCACGTGATTGTCTCCTTCCCCAGGACTGTCGCTTTTGACATTAACCCTTTACCTACGGACAAACTCGTCACTATAGGCTATAGTGACGGTTTCTTATGCGTGGCTAAAACCTGCAAAAATCTTAAAACGAAATTCAAGCAATATAAATTCCATTAAAGGGAATGAATCAAATGTACTTCATCCCCTGAACATGAAGAGGCCCTTAATTTGGCCCAATTTTGCCTCTAGCTAGGGTTCCCCAATTTGGAGCTCACGAACCCTAACTATGGCAAGTAGTTATTCCTGCACCAAAACTTAAATCCAAGCTATCAAAAAGCTTCCTAGCATGATCCTAAATATGTATATGCAAGCAAATTGGATTAAAAATGCGTAAAACTAGAGGAACAAGTTTGAGTTCAGAGGATGCAAACAGTGATGTATAGCTGGCGATTCTGGTGGTTTGATGGCTTGGGAATGATTGGAATAGCTTCAATGCACGCCAAGGAAGAGATTGCTAGCTTCAAATTGCCTTGAATCGTCTTATAGACTGAAAACCAAATCACACTTTTTGTAAGAAATCCATGTTTTATTTGATGCTTTTCACGACTCCAAAATCTTGTTTTATGCTTTGTACATGTCCAATATATATCTAGGAATGAATTAGGGTTGTGAAATTGGATTGAATCTTTGCAATTATAAGAGATTTGATTTGATTTTTATGCTACATGTAAACTTGCTATTTTGAGCCAAATCATCCATTTCTTGTGCCAATTATGCTTGATTCGTTTTGGTCTTGATAACTTAGCATATTTTGATTGTCAACCTGTCCAAAAACCAAATCAAATCATATCTTTGCTATTATTCACCAATTATTTGATTTAATTCAATTTTTAATTAATAAAAAATCAAAATAAATTGAAAAATGAAGCAAATAATGTGTGGGTGAACATTTGGGTCGTGGACCATATTATGAGTGAGGTGCAAGCATAAAAAGTTAGGCCCATTTGGCAAAAAATGTAATTTTGAGCCTATTTGACTTTTGGCAATTTTGCAAAAAGGTCAACTTTGACAAGGCATATCTCCTCCAATTTTAACCCTAGAGAGGTGTTCTTGGACTTTTTAGAAATCTTAGGATGTCCCCTAAGCAACCCTTTTGGTCTCATCTCAATTGAGTCTTCCTTGTCTATGTAAGAAGCTTTGACCCAAAAGGTGTTTTTGTTGACTTTTCAAAAGGACCCATAATGTAGAAATTCATATCTTTTTGTGGATGCATATTTTGAACTTGTGGGATGAAGATGAGTTGTAGGGAATTGAATCCTCTTAAAAATGAGCCTTGTATGGAAAATTTATGATAAAGCACGTGGAAGTTATGCTTTGTCAAAGTTTGGTTGACTTTTACTAAGAAACCCTAATTTAGCAACTTTTGGCTTTTGATGAATTTGGAGCATTCCTTGGGGAATCATGATCAACCCTTGATAAAATGATGAAAGCCACTTAAAAATTTTAATTTTGACCAAAAATCTTGATGTTTGACTGTATGTGGGTCACATTTGACTTTTGACCTAATATAGTCGATTCTCAAGCATCTGAGCAGTTGACTGAGCAAACTTCTTGTGCAAGGCATGAAAATTGACATGTAGGGTCTTGAGAACATATTAGGACCAAGGAGAGCATATGAGGTCTTTGGAGTCCACCTATATTGATGAAAATGGAAACCCTAATTTGAGACAACCTGCCTTAGGAGAGAGTTTGTCTGGTCAACTCTTGGGCAAACTTTGAGGAAATTAAGGATCTCAAGGAGTATGTGTTGAGTAAAATGAGAGAGAAAATTTTGGGGTACAACAGCTGCCCCTGTTCAATCTTCTTAAACCTGAGGATGTAGATTGGCTGGCCTGCCTTTCGTGATCTGAAGGTGGAAGATGATTGAACACTAGAGTGCCCATGAAATTTGCACTCGCATGAAGTGGCACTTGATTTGTGATATCGGGAATGGGCTTACAGATGCCATTTGGAGGTTGATAATAGAAGATTGTCGAAGATGGGCTTAAAGATACCATCTAGAGGATGTTGATTTCCTGAGATATTTCTTTGACGAGAGTCCCTGTTGCTATTGTTAATGAGGAATCTGTTGAGGAACGTTGGTATCTGTCTTGGGAGAAATAGAATTTAAGGAGCTTCAGTTGTTTGTTACTCTACTGGGGAAATAACTCCGACTTGAGGAAGCGAAAGTGAACTACGTATCTGGTCAGGGTATATGCTGCATCGCGACTTACTGGGGAACTACGAAACCAATCGTGTTTGATCAGGTCCCAGTCTTACAGTGTTGTGAACTGTTGTCTGGAGATAAGAGAGAAGGGACCTGGATAGTAAGGTTATAAGAAGGGACCTGGATAGTAGGGTTGCTTCGATATGAAAGCCTGGATAGTAGGGTTGTGAGAAGGAACCTGGGTCATAGGGTTGCTTCGATATGAAAGCCTAGATAGTAGGGCTGTGAGAAGGAACCTGGGTCGTAGGGTTACTTCGATATGAAAGCCTGGATAATAGGGTTGTGAGAAGGAACATGGGTCATAGGGTTACTTCGATATGAAAGCCTAGATAGTAGGGCTATGATAAGGAACCTGGATAGTAGGGTTACTTCGATATGAAAGCCTGGATAGTAGGGATGTGAGAAGGAACCTGGGTCATAGGGTTATTTCGATATGAAATCCTGGATAGTAGGGCTGTGAGAAGGAACCTGGATAGTGAGGTTACTTCGATATGAAAGCCTGGATAGTAGGTCTGTAAGGAGAAACCTGAATAGTAGGGTTAATTCGATACAAAAGCCTGGATAGTAGGGCTGTGAGAAGGAACCTAGATAGTGGGGTTATTTCGATATGAAAGCCTGGATAGTAGGGTTGTGAGAAGGAACCTGGATAGTAGGGTTACTTCGATATGAAATCCTGGATAGTAGGGCTGTGAGAAGAAACCTAGATAGTAGGGTTAATTCGATACGAAAGCCTGGATAGTAGGGTTGTGAGAAGGAACCTAGATAGTGGGGTTACTTCGATATGAAATCCTGGATATTAGGGTTGTGAGAAGGAACCTGGATAGTAGGGTTAATTCGATATGAAAGCCTGGATAGTAGGGCTGTGAGAAGGAACCTGGATAGTAGGGTTACTTCGATATGAAATCCTAGATAGTAGGGCTTGTGAGAAGGAACCTGGATAGTAGGGTTACTTTGATATGAAAGCCTGGATAGTAGGGCTGTGAGAAGGAACCTGGGTCGTAGGTGTTGTACCCCAAAATTTTCCCTCCCATATTTCTCAACACAAGGCAAGTGAGGTCCCCAAATTGCTCAAGGAAGTTCAAGAGTTGACCAGACAAACTCTCTCCTAAGGCAGTCTATCTCTAATTAGGGTTTCCATCTTCATCAAGATGTGTGAACCACAAAGGACTCAAATGCTCACCATTGTCCTAATATGTCCTCAAGATCATCCATGTCAAGTTTCAAGCCTTGCACAAGAAGTTTGCTCAGTCAATTGCTCAAATGCCTAAAAATTAACTGTACTAGGTCAAAAGTCAACTGGGGCCCACATACAATCAAACTTCCAAATTTTTGGTCAACATCCTCATTTTGAAGTATTAATCATCATTTGATCAAGGGTTGATCATGATTCCTCAAGGATTGCTCACAATTCATCAAAACCCAAAAGTTGCTAAATTAGGGTTTTGCAGGAAAAGTCAACTCAAATTTGACCAAGCATAACTTTGTCATACTTTATCAGAAATGACCCATCAAAAGCTAATTTTGAAGAGGATTCAATTCCCTACAATTCATCTTCAGCTCCCAAGTTCAGAATATGCACTCACAAAAAGATATGAATTTTGACATTATAGGTCCTTTTGAAAAGTCAACAAAAACACCTTTTGGGTCAAAGCTTCATACATTAACATGGAAGACTCAATTGAGATGATACCAAAAGAGTTGCTTAGAGGACATCCCAAGCTTTCTAAAAAGTCCAAGAACACCTCTCTAGGGTCAAAATTGATAGAGTTATGCATTGGCCAAGTTGACCATTTTTGCAAATTTGCCAAAAGTCAAATGTGCTCAAATTTGCATTTTTTTTGCTAAATGGGCCCAATTTTTTATGCTTGCACTTCAATTATAATGTGGTCCACGACTCAAATACTTATCCACACATTATTTGCTTCATTTTTAAATTTATTTTGATTTTTCATTAATTAAAAAGTGAATTAAATCAAATAAATGATGAAAATTATCAAAGATATGATTTGATTTGTTTTTGTTACAGATTGGCAATCAAGATATGTTGAGCTTGCATGATCAATTCGAATCAAGGGCAATTGGTACAAAAAGAGCATGATTGGCATGAAAATAGAAAGATATCATATGGCTTAAAAATCAAATATTCCATTCATGAATTCTCAAGATTGGATCCAAGTTTGTTAACCTAATTGGATTCAATACATATACTGAAGTTTGTGGAACCCTAAAGACAAGAATTTTCGTGCACAACTTGCCTCCAAGAACCAGAACAAACTTGAAAATTTCCAAGAAAAGTGTGGGACGAATCTCCTTCCACAGGCCAATTCAAGGTGTGCTAGACATCCCAATCGCTTGCTAGACATCTCTGGAAGCTATTCCATTCACTCCCATGTCTTGAAACTCCCATAATCGCGCTCTACGCCTCCCACGGTTTGCCTAAAAACTTGTTTTGATTTCACTGATTTACTCATCATAAGCATTTTTTAATTATGTAATCTTGTTCATCATTGTGTTTGCAAGCTATTGGTACCACTTAATTGCATTTGCAGTACAAGAATCACAATATGCCATTGTTAGGGTTTTGTGTTCTTATTTAGGGGTTTTCAGTACAAGTAAAATTAGGCATTGATTCTGGTACCATGATACTCGTGAAGATGAGACGAGTTGATTGGTACCATCACCTTTCATTTATATTGCTTGTACATGATTTTGGAGATGTGCAGGGTTATACCTACGGTGAACGTCCGTAGGTAAAAGTTTTGTTTTCTAAAACGATAGGCCAGTGAAGGAGACGATGGCGTGGCAGCGTGTGATTCGTCCTTTGAATTTCACGCGTTTTGAAATCATATCCTTTAGTTTTCTCATATTATCTTGTATTATTGTTATAATTACAACTAATCATCTTGGCTCAGTTGGTAGCATGGCGTGGAATTTGAGTATAAGGACCTGGGTTCGATCCCCAGGTCCCAACATTTGTTTCATATTATTTTTCTTTACATGATCAGGTGCGCTATTATCCCATGTGTCCACCATAATCCATCAACGTCCAACTATCAGATTCATCAGCAAGCCAGATCCAATGTGCCAGCATTGAGGGGCTACCATACACTCTAGTCAACGCCCATACCAGATCTTGCGCATTGACCAGGCTTAATGCTTGTTGGGCCAGAAAATCCAGCTTTACACCCCCCAGAATTGCTAACACACAGGCCCATCTCTACATTTTTTTATTTTCTTCTTTTTTTTAATTCTTTTATTATTTCCTTTAATTATTTTAATTCACACCATTAATCATTTTTTTTTACAAAATCATGAAAATCAAGAATTCACAAAAAAATTAGAATTAGGTTTTTTAATCAAATTTAATTTAATTTAGTTTAATTTAATTTAGGGAAATTTTAACTTGTTTTTATATAATTAAAACCAATTAGAAAAATTAGGGTTAAACTCTTGATTTAATTTTTCTTTCTTTCCCAAACAAAATAAAAATATAAAAATAGGTTTTTTAGAATGAATTAATTTATTTTGCTTAATTTAAAATTAATTAGAACTTAGGATTTTCTTTTTAATTCAATTATTTCATTATTTTCTCAAATAACAAAACGTGACACAAACATCTCTTTTTAATCAATCACAAATAGGTTTAGTCAAGGGTCAAAATCCTAATCGTCTCGCATTTAATTCGTGGCGCGATTGTTATTTATTTTGCCAATATTTTTGTAACTATTCATGGTTTGTAATAGTTAATTTAGGGTTTATTTTACTGTTTAAATCCCCAATTTTTTTTTGCTATGTAATTAATCCCCCTCCCCGAAGCCCTGTAATTGCGTAGGTTTATTTTCTCGCATTTTTAATTCCTGCAAATATTTAACTGTCTAGATGTATGCTAATAGGATTGTATGGCAAGAATGCATGACAAAATTAAAATGGTTAGAAAACCCTAATGTGCAAAGATAAATAACTGAAATAAATCACTCGCACATATCACTCTTAGGGTATACTCTCACTTCGGTTGCCTTCGGTAAACGATCATTAAGTATAGGGTGTCTTAGTGGTTGCCCTCTAGTCTAAAAAGATCAAAATGTCCCATTCGAATGTTGCCTCGGAAATGTTGCCTCGGAAACATTGCCTCGGAAATGTCGCCTCGGAAATGTTGCCTCGAATATGATCTTAAGACTCTAGGGTTATTACTAAGGTGTCCTAATATTGCTTTAGTGATCGTACGTCCCTTTCGAATTGACCCTTACAATTCCAACGACGGTGCTACCTATTCCTTAATAGTGGAATGGCGCTGTCTAAAGGAAACAAGAATAGAAACGATCTTTTTTCGAGTAGGTAGATTCTAGTAGTTACTTGCTTAAATCAAAACTTTTCACACTTACACTTTTCAAAACAATTTTCAAAACAACTTCATCACACCTTTGAGGACTGATACAAGGGTTATCACAAAGTCAAACTTTTCAAAACAAGCACACAAATACAAGCAATTTAAAAATGAGCAAGTACCTAAGAGCCCATGGAAAACCATGGATAGAAAGGGTGCTAACACCTTCCCTTTCTATAATCTACCCCCCGTACTCAGAAACATCTCAAAAAAGGTTTTTTCTGTTCTTTTTCCTTTTCCTTTGTTGGATGAAATAAAAGTCGGTGGCGACTCTTACTTACCGCGACATTTTGCGAATAAAAAATGCAAAACGCAAACCAGTAAAAACAGCCGGTTCTGCCACCGTATCATAGAACTGGCGACTCTGCTGGAGATAGATAATAAGTGGGGTATACCTTAGGATCTAGGTCATTAAAAATTGCTTCTCTTGATTGCTTTGTTTGCTTTACTTTTGAGGGTTTTGTTTGGGATTATTATAGATCCTACACCCGGATCTAGGGAATACCTTTTAGGTAAGTAGCAATAGACTGTGAGGGAACTGTACGGCATAGACCGATACGGTTGAAGCAGTAGCTACGTTGGTGTGGCACTTTGGTTGGTACCGATATCCCTTATGGAGAAACGAGGAGAATATGGGGCCGTTGTGTGGTGTCGTTAAGCATCAACTGACCTAAGAATCTTTAATCGCCCAACTTGGCCATTAGAAAGTAGCGAGATAGCCAGCCTCGGTGTAGAGCTGAGAACTGGTTGATATTCGATGCTACACTCATTAAGATCATACTCTCGGAATATTTCATCCGCAAGAAAAGATTGTGTGAGCTGAAACCATGACCGATGGAGGATGGTCAATGATATTGAGATCCTCTAGAACCCGGTTACTTTTCTAGGACAGGTTGAACCAACTTAACTTCAAGAGGGTATTACCTTTGACCTCATGCAAGCCTTAAACCTAAGGGCTTTGTGTGATTTGACTGTGTTTGCAATACTTGTGTTTGATATACCTGTGGTTTACCATGACATCATGTATCATAACATGGCATTCATGCTTCATTACACTAACCATTTCAAAGACCAAGGGAATTTATCTTTGTTCTTTTTACAAATCATGGCTTCCGTGCGTAGAAATACCATCTAAATCAACTTTGTGCAGATACCTGCCCAACTTAAAGAGCTTGCATCAAGAATTTATGAAACTTCTACTTTCATTAGGAGACACTGTCAACTTCTCAGCCTGGTTACTTCAAACCTTGATGAACAGATGATGAACGTACTTTTTCAGTTCTTCGATCCCAAGCATCACTGCTTCACCTTTCCATATTATCAGTTGGTACCCACCTTGGAAGAATTCTCTCAGCTATTGGGCATACCCATTCTTGAACAGGTACCCTTCACAGGTATGGAAGAAGTTCCTAAGCCAGAAGTCATTGCCTCAGCTTTACATCTGAAATGGGCCGACGTGGTAACCAATTGGGAAACTCGAAGCAGAGTCGAAGGTTTTCTAGCCAAATTTCTGATAAACCAGGCTCAACTATTTTGGGATAATTTGGATTTTCAGGCTTTTGAGGATGTCTTGGCTCTTCTTATCTATGGTTTAGTTCTCTTCCCTAATCCGGACTCTTTCGTAGATGTGAATGCTATCAAGATTTTCCTTTCTCGCAACCCTGTGCCTACCTTGCTTGGAGATATTTTGCACGCTCTCCATACTCGTACCATGAGGAGAAGAGGGACTCTTATGTTCTGCATACCGTTGTTGTAGAGGTGGTTTATTTCTCACCTCCCTAGGTTTGTGCTAAAGAACAAAGAAGGTTTGGGTTGGTCGCACAGAATAATGTCACTCGCTCATACGGATATTCTTTGGTGTTCCCGGGCTATGGAAGACACTGCTGTTATTGACCGCTGTGGGGGGTACCCTAATGTCCCATTACTTGGTATCAGAGGGGGTATAACTTACAATCCTTGTCTAGCTTTTCGACAATTTGTTCGTGCTCGAAGGGATGGTCCCCATGAGTTACTTCTCAAGGACATTGTATTCGACTATAAGGATGATGTTAAGGAGCATCGCTGGAGGTTCATACGAGTTTAGGGCATGGTAAACAGATCTGACCCCAAAGAGTTGGGACCGAAGACTTCCATTCCTATGCAGCCTTACCTCAAATGGGTCAGAGCTCGTGCCCAGAAGCTTATGATACCTTATGAGGCCGTATTACCAGTGATTGTGGAGCCCACTACTAAAGAAGGCATTCCTTACACGGTTCTCTATCCTTACATGCCCACCGATCTTGGGGAGTTACAAAGGTCTTGGATTAAGCTGAAGAATGAGCGGGATACTTACCGGGAACAGTTCCATGATTAAGAGAGGAAGGTTTTAAAGCTCACCAGACAGCTCGAGGAAGAAAGAGTGATCAATGATTACATCAGCACAAAGAGAAAGCATTCGTGGGACTTTTGATTTTTCTTTTCTAATTTTAGATTTATTTTATTTACTTATTTTGTACCGCCTTAAAGGCATTTTGAACCTTCAAAGTTAAAGCTAATAAAGTTTATGTTCATTTTGGTTTGCAAATTTAAATTGCCCGAAGTCTTTGAAATCATTACATGCGCATCCCATTATCATGCACATCATTATAGGTACCACTACAGGTTTCTCATCTTCTTCGTTGTTTATTTCAGCAGAAATGTCTTCTGATCAAGCCGTCAAAGATCTTCAGGCACAGAATGCCCAGTTCCAACAGATGTTCATAAGTCTGGCTAAGGGGCAGGAGGATTTGAAGACCCTCATTCTGAAGGAGAAGAAGAAGAAAAAGAAGAAGGTTGTTGGCATTCTGAATATGGGCAGAAGATTTGGAGAAAGGTTGAAGCATCAAACTGATCTGACCTCTTCATCCAAGGAAGGGGAGAACCAAGAAGGGGAAAAGGACCCTAGTCCTGCAGTTTCTGACAATGATACTGATTACAATGATGAGCAATATCCTCCTACTGAGGATAGATACAAACAACTAGAAGACCGTCTGAGTGCTATGGAAGTTCAGAAGATACCTGGTTTAGATTTCAGAGAATTGGGACTGTTATCGGGAGTGGTCATCCCTCATAAGTTCAAAGCTCCGGTTTTTGCCAAGTATGATGGGGTGTCCTGCCCAAAACTCCATCTCCACTCGTATGTCCGAAAGATCCAACCCCATACTGCCGATAGAAATTTGTGGGTGAACTTCTTTCAAGATAGTCTGTCAGGGACTCAGCTTGAATGGTTCTACCAGTCGAAGGGAGCCAGTGTCTGAAACTGGGAAGATCTTGCTGCTGCTTTCTACAAGCAGTATCAGTACAACGCCGACCTTACTCCTACTCGTACTCAACTCCAGAGTATGTCAATGGGTGCAGGTGAAGGTTTTAAAGATTATGCTCAAAAATGGAGAGACTTGGTTGGGAGAGTTCAACCTCCTTTGTCTGATAGGGAGTAGGTTGATATGTTTCTGGGGACGTTATCTGGTCCATTTTTCAATCACTTAATCGGCAGCTCGTCATCTGGTTTCACTGAGCTAATTTTAACTGGAGAAAGAGTAGAAGCTGGAATTCAGAGTGGTAAAATACATAAGTATGCCTCCTCGAGTTCAACAAAGAAGCCTTTTACTGGTAAGAAGGAAGCCAGTGCAGTCTATAGCCCAAAGGGCCAAAGAAGATCTGAACACTATCAAACGGTAAATGCTGTAGTGATACAAAGACCCACAGTTGCTCCACAATGCAACAATCAGCAAAGGGTGGAAAGACCACAACGGCAGTTTACCGGCATCAACACGACTTTGGTTGAAGTTTTGCCTCATCTGTTAAAATCCAACTTGGAAACCTTGAGAGAGGCTCCCAAGAATCCAAACACTACTTCTCCCAGATACAATCCCAATGTGCGGTGCGCCTACCATTCTGAGAGTCCTGGCCACGATACAAATGATTGATGGGCTCTGAGAAACAAAGTACAAGATTTGCTTGAAGCCAAGAGATAGAGTTCGATTCTCCAGAAAACCCGAATGTTATAACTGCTCCCATGCCTAAACATGGTCGTGGAGTTAATGTTGTTGACACAGATCTGTTTGTGACCTCTGTTAAAGAAATTTCTACTCCTCTTATGACTGTTAAGAAGAATTTGCTGTTTACCGGTTTATTTCCGGGTTATGGTGAAGGTTGCCACATGTGTTCGATTCTACCTTCTGGTTGCCGTTTGTTGAAGTCAGGCGTTCATAGCCTGATGGACAATAAAGAAATTTTGTTTAAGAAGACTATGATTCTCGTTGTTCCAAATGAAGACGTTGTCATCATACCATTTCCGCCAATCCTTCCAAGGTTTCCTCGAGAAGACTTGTTAGGATTACACCTATTCAAAGAATTGCTCCGCTGATAATCATTGTTCCTGGTCCCATCCCGTACACCTCAGACAAGGCTGTCCCATGGAATTATGGTGTTGATGTGTACTATCATGGCATTAAGTAAAATCGGAAGAATGAAGAAGCTGATACTGATGTCAGTAATATTGTCGGGACTAGTAAGGTTACCCGAAGTGGAAGGGTTTTCTCTCCTAAGATTTCTCCGCAGATCATCAAGCCTACTGTTATTCCAACTGCTGCTCCAACCAGCACTCCTGACATTTCTCATGTTTCTACTCCAGTTATTACCCCTACTGTTGAGCCATCTGGGACTCGGGGCAAGGAAATCATAGGTGAGCCTGCCCGGACGGAGGCACCTAGGAAAATCATTGTGGAAGCCTCTAAACAAGAAATAGAGGAGATACTAAAAATCATTAAAAAGAGAGACTATAATGTGCTCGAGCAGCTGGGGCAGACCGCATCAAAGATATCCATGTTATCTTTGTTGTTGTGTTCTGAAGCTCATATGAAGGCTTTGATTGCATTTCTCAAGACTGCGCATGTGCCGCAGGAAACTTCAGCAGATCAGTTCAAAGATTGTGTGGCCAGCCTGACTGTTGACAATGGGTTGGGTTTTTCAGATGCAGATCTGACACCAAAAGTAAGGAACCATAATGATGCTTTGCATGTCTCGATTGAGTGCAAGGGCACCACTATGGCTCATGTGCTGGTAGACACTGGGTCTTCACTAAATGTTCTGCCAAAGAAAGAGTTGGACCGTTTGGATTGTGAGGATTTGACTCTAAAGCCTAGTAACATTGTGGTGAGGGCTTTTGACGGATCGAAGAGAATGGTGCACGGGGAGGTGGACATCCCTGTCAAAGTGGGTTCTCAGACTTTTGGGTCCACCTTCTACGTAATGGATATCAGGCCGTCATATTCTTGCTTGTTGGGTCGTCCTTGGATCCATGAGGCTGGGGCAGTTACCTCCACACTCCATCAAATGCTGAAGTATCCGGTGAAGGGAAAGATTGTCATAGTGCGAGGTGAAGAAGAATATATGGTGAGTCGCCTCAATTCCTTCCTCTACGTAGAGATGGACGGGGAATTCATAGAAACTCCTTGTTAGAATTTTGAAGAGGTCCCTCAGATCTTGGCATCAACCGAAGTGACTACCAACAAACCTCCGTTGAAGATGGCTTCTCTCAAGGATGCCTGGGATATGGTTCAAGAAGGTGGGTGTACCAATTGGGGTAAGATCCCTGATTTCACTCACAAAATTGATAAATTTGGTTTGGGCTTTACTATAGGGGCTCAAAGGGCTGTTAGGCACGCTCAGGCTGGAAGAGCTCCGCTACACATCAGCGATCAGGGAATTAATGCAATTGAAGACAGTGAAGAGAATTCAGATATCGACAGCTGGATCTACCCAATGACCAACGGTGGACCGAATAACTGGACGGCGAAGGACTTCATACCTGTTTCTTTTATTCCGTAGTAATTGACTCATTTGTTTTAAGATTTGTAATAAACAATTTGAAACTTTACGGCCCGGTGCCTTGCCCGAGGCACCTTGGCTTTGCTTTTGAGGGCTATTATCTGTCATTTCATATATCATTAATATAGCATTGGACGTTTCTTGCATACAAATTTTGCGATCCTTGTTTTTCTTTCCTCTCTCTTACTTTATCAAAACAACTATTTCTCTTACACACACTCACGTATCAAACTGCATATCCATATCCACTCTGGATCCCATTGATAACAGCTATGCTACTGCCAATTATGACTTCAAAAATCTGATCAACCAAGCCGAGGACGAAGGTGAGGATGATTGTGAGGTGCTTGGAGAACTTGATAGACTATTACAACAGGAAGAAAGGGCCATACAGCCTCATGAAGAGCCAGTTGAGTCAGTGAATTTGGGTACAGAGGAAGATAGGAAAGAGGTTAAAATAGGTGCGAATCTGGAGCCTAATGTCAAACAACGGTTAATACGGATGCTACACGACTATGTTGAGATCTTCGTATGGTCCTATAAAGACATGCCTGGTTTGGACATTGATATTGTGGTACATTGCCTGTCGACTAAAGAAGACTGCCCTCCGGTAAAACAGAAGGTTCGCCGTATGCGCCCTGAAATGTCAGAGAAAATCAAGGTAGAGGGCATGAAATAGTTCGATGCAGGATTCTTAGCTGTCACTTCCTATCCGCAGTGGGTTGCCAACGTCGTTCCTGTACCTAAGAAGGACGGTAAGGTACATATGTGTGTGGACTATAGAGATCTGAACAGGGCAAGCCCCAAGGATGACTTCCCACTTCCTCACATTGATGTTCTAGTCGATAACATCGTGCAACACAAGATCTTCTCCTTCATGGATGGTTTTTCTGGCTACAACCAGATCAAGATGGCTCCTGAGGACATGGAGAAGACAACCTTCGTTACACAGTGGGGCACCTTCTGTTACAAGGTAATGCCTTTTGGGTTGAAGAATGCTGGGGCAACTTATCAGCGCACCATGGTCGCTTTATTCCATGATATGATTCACTATGAGATCGAGGTTTATGTTGATGACATGATAGCCAGGTCCCAAACTGAGGAAGAACACCTTGATTATCTCCAGAAACTGTTTGACAGATTGAAGACGTACAAGCTGAGGTTGAATCCGAACAAGTGTACCTTTGGGGTAAGATCTGGTAAGCTTATGGGTTTTGTTGTCATTGATAAGGGTATTCAGGTGGACCCTTCAAAGGTAAAGGCCATACAAGAGATGTTGGCTCCCTGCACAGAGAAGGAAGTTAGAGGTTTCTTGGGACGTCTGAATTACATCGCCAGGTTCATTTCACATCTGACCGCTACTTGTGAGCCAATCTTCAAGCTACTGAAGAAAGAACAAGTGGTAAAGTGAAATGATGAATGCCGGACCGCTTTCGAAAGAATCAAGGAATACCTTCAAGAACCACCAATTTTGATGCCTCCAGTTAAAGGAAGACCTTTGATATTATACTTGACAGTGCTAGACAATTCAATGGGGTGTGTGCTGGGATAGCATGACGAGTCTGGCCGAAAAGAGCACGTCATTTACTACCTTAGCAAAACGTTTACCGACTGTGAGACCCAATACTCATTACTCGAGAAAACTTGTTGCACTTTGGCATGGGCTGCTCACCGGTTGAGACAGTATATGCTGACTCACACCACCTTGTTGATATCAAAGATGGATCCGATCAAGTATATCTTTGAGAAGCCCGCTCTCTCCGGAAGGATAGCAAGATGGCAGATGATCTTAACCGAGTACGACATCCAATACACAACCCAAAAAGCAATCAAGGGGAGTGTGTTGGCAGATCATTTGGCGCATCAGGCCGTGGATGACTACCAGTCCATGAATTTCGAGTTCCCGGATGAGAATATCATGTTGGTAACCGACTGCGAAGAACCTGGACCGAATGAAGGACTTGAGGAGGGATCCCAATGGTCTATGTATTTTGATGGAGCCTCGAACGCATTGGTTAATGGCATTGGCGCTGTAATCATATCTCCTGAGGGTTGTCATACTCCGTTCACCGCCCGATTATGTTTTAACTGCACCACCAATATAGCGGAGTATGAAGCGTGTATCATGGGTCTTCGAGCGGCCATTGACCTGATGATTAAGTTCTTGAGTGTATTCAGAGATTCCGCTATGGTAATAAGTCAGATCAAAGGCGAGTGGGATACGAAGCACCCGAATCTCATTCCTTACAAAGAGTATGTACTGACATTGCTCTCACACTTTGAGGAGATAACCTTTGAACATTTCCCACGAGAAGAGAACCAGTTGGCGGACACGCTAGCTACCATGTCTTCTATGTTCAAGGTTAGGTGGGACAATGAAGCTCCCCAGATTACCATTGAGAGGTTGGATGAACCCGTACACTGCTGTGAGATCGACACCGAAGAGGTAGCAGATAAACCCTGGTTTTACGAGGTAAAGAGGTATCTTGAGGTTCAAGAATACCCCGAGGGGGCATCTATTAATGATAAGAAGTTTCTGAGAAGGTTCGCTGCGAAGTTCTTCATCAGTAATGGAATTCTCTATAAGCGTAACCATGATTCAACCTTACTGCGGTGTGTAGACAAGAGCGAGGCAGAAAGAATCATGGCAGAGTTACATGAAGGTACCTTCGGAACTCATTCCAGTGGACATACCATGGCGAAGAAAATCCTATGGCCAGGATATTACTAGTCTACTATGGAAGCCGATTGTTATCAGCACTCTCGAACCTGTCATAAGTGCCAAGTCTATGCTGATAAGGTGCATGTACCTCCGATTCCCCTGAATGTGTTGACGGCTCCTTGGCCCTTTGCAATGTGGGGCATCGACATGATCGGCGAGATCAGACCCACTGCGTCTAACGGGCATTGCTTCATTCTGGTAGCAATTAATTACTTCACAAAATGGGTTGAGGCAGCTTCTTTTGCTACAGTAACCAAGAATGTCATGGCGCGATTCATCCGACATAATCTGATTTGTCGATATGGTGTCCCATAGAGAATTATTACTGACAATGGTACAAATCTTAACAATACGATGATCACCGAGCTCTGCAAACAGTTCAAGATACAGCATCATAACTCTTCTCCCTACCGGCCGAAGATGAATGGGGTTGTTGAAGCGGCTAACAAGAACATCAAAAAGATTGTGCAGAAGTTGACAGTGACATATAAAGACTGGCACGAGATGCTACCATTCGCTCTTCATGGGTACCGTACCTCAGCACGGACGTTGACAGGGGCAACACCTTACTCTCTGGTATATGACATGGAGGCAGTCCTACCCATCGAAGTCCAAATACCCTCTGTTGTACCCCAAAATTTACCCACTTTTCATACACGCATATTATTGTTTTTATGGTTATGGAATAAAGGTATATTTATCAAGTTTCTTCAGGTTACAAGTGACGTTTATTTCGTCAATGGATATTCTCAGAGTATTTTCCGTGCTGAAGATAGGTTCACCGTTTTGCAACGATTCGGGGTTCAAAGATTCACAAGTCCAACCCGGCGCGTCATATTCAGGTGTTCTTTCGCCAAGATATCTCTGATAACATATTCTCAAATTTAGGTTCGGCTCAAGAGTCAATTCTTTAAAGAAGGTATCTGAATGCGTGAGTTTTCTCGAAGAAATATGGTGAAAAAGTATGCTGAAAGTGCAGTTTTTACGCGCTAAAAAATTCATAACTTGAAGATCGTGGCTTGTTTTGAACCCGTTCCAGTGGCCAAAATTCCGTCTTGACGTCATTTAAGTTTTCATCTCTCATGGCTGGAAGCCAATTTCGATCAGAAGGTCTTCAAAAATGCGGATTTATCAAGTATTTTCGTATAGAAAATTTGTGACAGAAATTTATTTGCGTCATGTTCAGAAAATCATAACTTGGTCGATTTTCATTGTATCGAGTTGGTTCTGGCACCAAAATTTCACAAATTGAGTTGGCTAAGTTTTCCCAGAAGGTATTGAGTTCGAACGATATCCAAAAGGCCTTCGTTTTTTGCTCAGAGTGCGTGTGACGCGCCGAAAATCCTGAATGCTGAATATTATTTCATCTGGGTCGAAACTTCGAAAATTCATAACTTGGTCAATTTTTATCGGGTCGGGCCCATATTTTTACACAAGGTCACTGACTCAGAGATCTACAACTTTACTTTCAAAGTCGAGACCGGATTATGCTCCGATCAATACCAGTTTTTTATTGAAGAATGTGTCAGAGTCGACATTGGAGCCCAAAATAAGTTTGTCTGAGTTGAAACTTCAAAAATTCATAACTAATTCACCGTTTATCCGATTGAGCCTATTTTCGGACAGGAGTTAGTTCTCGATGTCGGATACATTTCAATTTCACATTTCAACTTCAAAAATTGCACTTAAGCCCCTTCGATTTAGCCTGGAACGTGATGAACTCAAGTGAACATTGGAGGCCCAATTGCACATTCAAAGCCCATTTTTTCTCTCTAATTTCTATTATATAATCTCATTCTTTTCACACAAACAAGGAAAGAGGAGACAAAAAAAGTCTTTGCCACAACGCTGTCAGAATATCAAATTCTTTCAAGAACCCTAAAACCTTGAAATCCTTGTTACAAACCCACATCTCACTACTTCTCCAGTAAGAGTAAGACTGACTTGATCTCCATGATCAAAAGGGCATAAAAGCATTCATCTCACTACTTCTCTAGTAAGGGTAAGGCTGGTTTGATCTCCATGATCAAAAGGGTATAATCATTCATACATGCCATATCAGTTTTAACATTAAAAATTTTCATATATTTGCTTTATTTGTATTTAATGATATATAGTAATTTATTTAATGTCTTCATGAGATTCAACACCACAAATTTAGACAGGATCCCATGCAGGTTCGTTACAGAATGTTGAGGCCAAAACACAAATGGCCAAAATAGAACAACCAACGCATGGCACCAATGCATGACAAGGCAGACATCATGAGAAGGTTAAGGGTGTGGGTTCAACAACCACCCCTATTGGCTTTGATTTTCTTCCTTTCTATTTATCCTTTTACCTATTTTTATTCTTTCTGTTTAAATTTTTTTTCATAAAACTTAAAATTTTTCACAAAACTTTGATTTTTTATAATAAACTCAAATAATTAATTTTAGGTTTCCTTTTTAATTTAATTTTAGGTTTTAAATTAATTTTTGGTTCAACAACCACCCATGATATTTGCATTATATTTATTTTCCAAATTTTTCATTGATGTTTCTTCCCCTATCTATTTTTTGGCAAACTTAATCTTTTTTATTAATCATTAGACATAAACTCTTTTTGAAAACCTTTTTTTTATTATTAAAATTAATTAGGTTTTAGGATTTTTTAATTAACCATTTTTTTTCAAAACTAACCTTTTTTATAATTCAAACAAATTAGGATTAGGTTTTTGTTTTAGTTAGTAACTGAATTTTTGGCTTTTCTTTTATTTATTAATAAATTAAGTTAATTGACTTTTTTTAATTAAAATTAGTTAGAATTAGGTTTTTTAATTAACTTAAAATTATTTTCTACAAAAAAACACCAAAAACATTAACTTAGAATTTTAGGTTTTAATTTTTCCTTAATTTCTTTTTATTTATTCTTTTACATTTTAATTCCTAGGAAAATTGTACAAGTCGCATTATCAATGTAATAGCGTAGATTTATCTTTTCTCGCATTTTTTTCTAATTATGTAATTGCTTCCGGGATGTAATAATTTTAGGATTTCTTTTCCGCACTCTTCATTATTATATAATTGCCCCAAAGCTCTGTAATAGCTTAGGTTTACATTTCCGCCTTTTTATTTTCAGTCCAAAATAATTATGTATCTGCAAAAGCCTTGTAATAGCTAGGACTTTAAACTTTCCGTATTTTAATTCCACAAACTATAAACTGCTTAGATGTATATTAATAGGATTGTATGGAAAGACAAACTGAAAATTAAAAATAGTAGATCACCTTAATTGTGCAAAGATTAAATAACTGAAAACAAACACATGCACATGCTCACCCTTAGGGTATACCTCACTTGGTTGCCTCGGAAAATAATGGTCATGTCCCTCGAACATAGGGATATCTTAGCAAAGACCCTCGGTTAAAATCATCATAAAGATCATGGTCCCTCGATGTCCCTCGAGGTTGCCTATGGTATATGATCTTGTTCCTCGATGTTGCCTACGAATATATGATGACAGTCCCTTCGAAATGCTAAGGTATCCTTACTTGTTGCCTTCAATGACCATTACGTCCCTTTCAAATTGACTCTCACAAATTCCAACGATGGTGCTACCTATTTCACAATAGTAGAATAACATTGTCTAAAGGAAACGAACATAGAACAATTCTTTTTTCGAGTAGGTAGATGCTAGTAGATACTTGCTCAAAACAAATAAACCTTTTTCACACTTACACTCTTTCAAACAAAGTTTTCAAAAATGATTCGTAACACTCTTGAAGACAGAAGCAAGGGTTAAATCAAAGTCAAACAAAAAACTTTTTCAAATCACACAAACACATAAGCAATTTCAAAAATGATGAGCAAGTACCGAGCCCATGGAAAACCATGGATAGAAAGAGTGTTAACACCTTCCCTTTCCATAATCTACCCCCCGTACTCAAAATCTCGAAAAAGGAATTTTTCTGTGCTTTTTTCCTTTACAGTTGGATAAAATAAAAGTCGGTGGCGACTCTTGCTTACCGCGACATTTTGCGAACAAAAAACGCACAGTATAAAAGTCGGTTTTGCCACCGTATCACAGAACTGACGACTCTGTCGGGGACTTAATAAGTGTGGTATACCTTAGGATTAGTTCATCATATTACTTCTATTGTTTGATTTGATTGCTTTGTTTTTGTGGGCTTTGTATCGGAGTTACTATAGATTCTAACCCGGATCTGAGGAACACCTTTTAGGTAAGTAGTAATAAACTGTGAGGGAACTGTACGGCATAGACCGATACGGTTGAAGCATTAGCTACGTTGATGTGGCACATTAGTTAGTACCGGTATCCCTTGTGGAGGAACAAGGAGAATACGGGGCTGCTATATGGATCGTTAAGCATCAACTGACCTTAGAACCTATAATTGACCAACTTGGCCATAGGAAGTAGTGAGATAGCCGACCTCGGTATAGAGCTGAGAACTGGTTGATACTCGATACTACACTCATTGAGACCATACTCTCGAGATAGTTCCGGCTGCAAGAAAAGATTGCGTGAGCTGAAACCATGACCGGTGGAGGATGGTCAGTGATATTGAGAACCTCTAGAACCCGATTACTATTATTAGGACAGGTTGAAACCAACTGAACTTCAAGAGGGTAGTACCTAGACTCCATGCAAGCCTGAAACTTAAGGGCTCTTGTGTGACTTGTTTGCCTTTATCATGTCTGTTATCTGCTATACCTGTTGTATGCTTTTATCATGACATCATGCATCATAACATAACATGGCATATCATACTAACCATTTCAAGGATCTCAAGGGTCTGTGATGTAGGTCATGGCAAACCAGACATCTAGCAATGGGATTTATTTTCCTCTAGCCAATGTTGTCAAAGGATCTTGAGTCAGGGGCTATGACCCACTCGATATGGTGAGCTTGACTCTGGAAGAAGGACTCTCAATGACACGAAGTTTCTTCAATCAAGCTACAATCAAATTCTAACAATTTCTTGTTTACCCTGCGAGATCCTTGAAAACATTGCATGCATATCATGCACATCATTACAGGTACCATTACAGGTTTCTCATCTCCTTCGCTGTTTATTTCAGCACGAAATATCTTCTGAAATACCTACCGATCAGGCCATCAAAGCTCTTCAGGCACAGAATGCCCAATTCCAAGAGATGTTCTTGAACTTGGCTAAAGGGAAAGAGGATTTGAAGACTCTCATCCTGAAGGAGAAGAAGAAGAAGAAGAAGAAGGTGGTTCTTCTGAATATGGGTCACAGATTTGGGAATAGGTTGCGATAGGAAGCTGATTTGTCTTATTCATCCAAAGGAGGAGAGAATCAAGAGGAGGAAAAGGGTCATAGTCATGTGGTCTCTGATAATGATACTGATTTTGATAATGAACAGTACTCTCCTGCTGAGGATAGGTACAAGCAACTTGAGGACCGTCTGAGTGCTATGGAGATTCAGAAGATCCCCGGTTTGGATTTCGGAGATCTGGGACTGGCATCTGGGGTGGTGATCCCTCACAAGTTCAAAGCACCGGTTTTTGCTAAGTATGATGGAGCATCCTGTCCAAAACTCCATCTCCGCTCATATGTTAGAAAAATTCAACCTTACACTGCTGATAGGAGTCTGTGGGTACATTTCTTTCAAGATAGTCTGTCAGGGACTCGACTTGAATGGTTTTATCAATTGGAAGGAGCTAATGTCCAAAACTGGGAGGACTTTGCTGCTGCTTTCTACAAGCAGTACCAGTATAACGCCGACCTTGCTCCCACTCGTACTCAGCTTCAGGGTATGTCTATGGGTGCAAGCGAAGGTTTTAAGGACTATGCTCAAAAGTGGAGAGATTTGGCTGGAAGAGTCCAACCCCTGTTATTTGATAGGGAGTTGGTTGATATGTTTCTGGGGATGCTATTTGGTCCATTCTTTAATCATTTGATCGGCAGCTCGTCAGTGGGTTTCGCCGAGCTGATTCTGACTAGAGAAAGAGTAGAAGTTGGGATCCTGAGTGGTAAGATCCAAAAAAATACCTCTTCGAGTACAGAGAAGAAGTCATTTGGTGGCAAGAGGGAAGCCAATGTTGTGCATGGCCAGAAGAGGCGTAGTAAGGCAGACTACCACCAATCTGTGGGGGCAGTGTTGATCTCTAATTTGGCATGCACACAACGACCACAACAACGAAACAATCAGCCAAGGATGGAAAGACCTCAAAGGCAGTTCACCCAAATCAACATGCCATTGTCACAAGCATTGCAACACATGTTGAAGATGAATATGATTACGGTGATAAACCCTCATTCGAACCCTAAGACTTCTTCTCCTAACTACAACCCGGATGCAAGGTGTGCTTATCATTCTGGTAGCCCGGGGCATGATACTAACGATTGTTGGATGCTGAAATACAAGATTCAGAATATGATTGACGCCAAGGAGATCGAATTCGACCCTCCTGAGACTCCCAATGTGATCACTGCTCCCTTGCCAAAACATGGCTAGGATTGAAAGCATTTTTGTTCATTTGAATTCTGAAGTTGTATTTTCTTTGCTTATTCAAACAATTATTGTCATGTCAAACTTTATTATTTCATTAATGCATTACACGTGTCTGTCTTGAATTAATTTTTTCATTATGCTTAAATTGCTTCTTATTTCCTTTTGTGATATTCAACTCTCGACTAAAAAACTGTAAGCCTTTAGAGGGAGGATGACGAAAATGATACCACAATCTCTACAGTATGCTTTTGAAAAGACCCCGCTGACGTTGTACAGGCGTTGTTTCAAATCCTAAACAGTGGAGTTATAAGGAAGATAATCCCTAGTCAACCCCTTTGAGCCAAAGAAGTAGGAGTTTTTCTTTTCACACAAATTAAAACCCTTAATCACAACCTGGGGCAGGGTAGTTTTCTCAGTTAATCCAGGTGCACAATGAATGGTATCAAAGATGTCCTTCCAAAACAAAAGACGGTGATGGTTCCCTATAATAGTCAAGACAGGCAGTCATTATCTCTCGAAATAAAAGCCCATTAAGTCAAAACCTATGAAGGAGACTTAAGAAAAAAACCTGGGCATCCCGCTGACTGTAATCACAAAAAGAAACAGTTCAGGAAAAATACAGGGATAATAAAATAAAAAAGAAAGAGGTCCTACAAACCCTCAACAAAAATGACTGCCTATTCAAAATAAACTATCAGTATCCGAACCATCACCGGAACATCAAGGACAATATTCCAAGACTCAAACGGGATCTAAATGCATAATTAGCTGAGTTTAGGATCGAAGAACATCACGAAGAACGGGTGGGTACAAATAAAATTTGAGCCTTTATCCTTTGTTTCTTAAACCGTGAACCAGGCCACGTTATAACCCTTAAAAGTCCTAGCTGAAGCATGGGTTAGTTCGAAAGCATACTGTTACAAAAGGTATCCTGACTCCTGAAGGTCCGTTACAAATCCTGAGTTGATATCACATCTTTGCAAAATTCTATTTTGCTAAAAAAAACTGCATTTTCAAAACTTCAAGACAGACGTAAACTTTGCATTCTTAAAATAACATTGTTTGCATATGACTATTTGTTCAACAACAGAGAAATTCGCATGACGAATATCTAGTGAACAAAAACCTTCTCAATAAAAAGGACCACCTCAAGTGGAAAAAACACTTCCAACCAAGGGGAACGGCATGATCATTGTCCATCATCTGGGGCAGTCAAGTCAAGATTCAAGGAATCTCTCAAAGATGCCAAATAGCCAGGGACAAATCTCCATCTGAATCACTTGGGGCATTGGACATGAATTCCATCAACAAATCCCGTATGATCAAACGAACATCTTCTGGTAGTGTGGCAACACAACACTACCGACAGTGACAACTCCCTACACCCTGAGAGCGTGGACATAGTCAAAAAATACTTCACATGAACAAAGACCCGCTAGGTTGACACACCTAGGCAAAACAAGGGCGTCCCGGCGAGCCAAAAGGTTCGGGCAAAAATTAGGGATAAAAACAAAAAATATTTGTACACCCGGCAAGTCAAAAACCTGAGAAGGCGGCTTGGGCAAAAAAGGGTATCCCGGTGGACTGAAAATCTGAAAAGACAGTCCAGGCAAAAGTTAGGGATTAAAGCGTACGACTATGTCCCGTTATCTTGTCACTTTCCTATCAGTAGAAGACTTATCATTCCGATCGGTAGTTACCAAGAACCTCATAAGTTGGGATGACACTCAATCCACAAGGCCTCCGTATGCACTTTCTCCAGCAGGTACAGGGGCAGAAAAGTCTTGATGCAAAGT
Source organism: Vicia faba (assembly GCA_948472305.1). Lineage (NCBI taxonomy): Eukaryota > Viridiplantae > Streptophyta > Magnoliopsida > Fabales > Fabaceae > Vicia > Vicia faba. The sequence goes on along the minus strand of OX451737.1, from coordinate 1,331,852,711 downwards.
CATATCCTCAGCACGCGTCTCAGTAACATCTACACTCCCCGTAGAGTAAGAAATATCTAAAAGCAGTGGTGTTAATTCTCCCCAAGCATAGTTCATCTTTCACCAACAATGGAAGACCATCCCCAGTGGAGTTTATTTCTTCCACAGACAGAAATTTTATCCCCGACAGAGTTCATCATCACCAGCAATGGTAATTCATCCCCAACCGAGGTTATTTCTCCAAATCAGTGGATCTTCTGACAGAGTATCTCTTCCCCATAAAGTTATTTTTTTCTCGCTAGTTTATTCTCCAGCGGAACTATTCTCCGGCCAAGTTATTCTCAAATCATCTTCGGTTGTTATCCCCAGCGAGAGAAACTCTTTATTCTCCAACAACAGTCAGGGATTTGTTTTCCCAAACTCGGGCGTGCCACAATAGCATTTCATGTTCATATATCATGACGTGCGCATACATATTGCATACAGCATAATCTCATTTATTTTGAGAACATCATCATACAATGCATGTCACGCATCCTATACGATTAATCATGTACCTTTTCAGGAAAGATGGTTATCATCAACAACTTCCAGCAAGTTCAAGATTAACTCCGGAAACTAAACAGAGTAATTATCTGCATGATCAAATGCAACTTTACACGGGTTCGTCACAAAAAAATCTTACACGGGTTTCTCCTAAATGTAGCTTCACACGGGTTTATCCTGAAAAATCTTACACGGGTCCTTTCTCATATATTTTTGAATAAAGTTTTACACGAACTCATCCCAAAGTAACCTTACCCAGGTTCCTCTTGATGTTTTACACGAACTTATCACAAAGTAACCTTACCCAGGTTCCTCCTGAAGTTTTACACAAACTTATCTCAAAGTAACCTTACCCCGGTTCATTCTGAAGTTTTACACGAACTTATCACAAAGTAACCTTACCCAGGTTCCTCCTAAAGTTTTACACAAACTTATCCCGAAGTAACCTTACCCAGGTTCCTCCTGAAGTTTTACACAGACTTATCTCGAAGCAACCTTACCCAGGTTCCTTCTCGGTCCCGATGTAGTTTCACCCAGACTCATCCTGAAGCAACCTTACCCAGGTTCCTCCTTACAATTTCCCGATGTAGTTTCACCCAGACTCATCCTGAAGCGACCTTACCCAGGTTCCTCCTTACAATTTCCCGATGTAGTTTTACCCAGACTCATCCTGAAGCAACCTTACCTAGGTTCCTTCTCGGTTCAGATGCAGTTTTACCAAAACTCCGTGCAAAGCAACCTTACCCAGGTTCCTTCTCGGTTCAGATGTAGTTTTACCCAGACTCATCCTGAAGCAACCTTACCCAGGTTCCTTCTCGGTTCAGATGCAGTTTTACCCAAACTCCTCGCAAAGCAACCTTACCCAGGTTCCTTCTCGGTTCAGATGCAGTTTTACCCAAACTCCTTGCAAAGTAACCTTACCCAGGTTCCTTCTCGGTTCAGATGCAGTTTTACCCAAACTCCTCACAAAGCAACCTTACCCAGGTTCCTTCTCGGTTCAGATGCAGTTTTATCCAAACTCCTCACGAAGCAACCTTACTGAGGTTCCTTCCCATAAGCCCTACTATCCAGGTTCCTTCTCATAACCTTACCATCCATGTTTCTTTTCTCTTATCTCCAGACAGCAGTTCATAACACTGTAAGACCTGGACCTATCAAACACGATCGGTTTCACCTTTCCCTAGTAGGTCGCGATGCAGCCTATACACGACTAGATACGCAGTTCACTTCCTCTTCCTCAAGCCGAAGTTAATTCCCCAGTAGATTAACGGACAACTGAAGCTCCTAAAATTCTATTTCTCCCAAGACAGAGACCAACATTCCTCAGAAGATTCCTCCTCAACGATAGGAACAGGAATTCTCATCAAAGGAATATCTCGGGAAATCAACATCCTCTAGATAGCATCTTTAAGCCCATCTCCGGTGACCTCCCGTCATCTCCTCCAAATGGCATCTGTAAGCCCATTTCTGATACTACCTACATAGCCAAGCATCATTACAGACGAGTGCAAATTTCTGGGCACTCTAGTGTTTAATCATCTTCCACCTTCAGATCACGAAAGGCAGACGAGCCAATCTAAATCTTCAGGTTTAAGAAGATTGAACAGGGGCAGCTGTTGTACCCCAAAATTTGTCCTCTTTTTATACACGCATATTATTGGTTTTATGGTTATGGAATAAAGGTATATTTATCAAGCTTCTTCAGGTTACAAGTGACGTTTATTTCGTCAATGAATATTCTCAAAGTATTTTCCGTGCTGAAGATCGGTTCGCCGTTTTGCAACGATTCGGGGTTCAAAGATTCATAAGTCCAACCCGGTGCGTCATATTCAGGTGTTCTTTCGCCAAGATATCTCTGATAATGTATTCTCAAATTCATGTTCGGCTCAAGAGTCAATTCTTTAAAGAAGGTATCCGAATGCGTGAGTTTTCTCGAAGAAATATGGTGAAAAAGTGTGCTGAAAGTGCAGTTTTTACGCGCTAAAAAATTCATAACTTGAAGATCGTGGCTCGTTTTGAATCCATTCTGGTGGCAAAAATTCCGTCTTGACGTCATCTACATTTTCATCTCTCATGACTGGAAGTCAATTTCGATCAAAAGGTCTTCAAAAATGCAGATTTATCAAGTATTTTTGTACAAAAAATTTGTGACAAAAATTTATTTGTGTCATGTTCAGAAAATCATAACTTGGCTGATTTTCATCGTATCGAGCTGGTTCCAGCACCAAAATTTCACAAATTGAGTTGGCTAAATTTTCACAGGAGGTATTGAGTTTGAACGGTATCCAAAAGGCCTTCGTTTTTTGCTCAGAGTACGTGTGACGCGCCGAAAATCCTGAATGCTGAATATTATTTCATCTGGGTCAAAACTTCGAAAATTCATAACTCGGTCAATTTTTATCGGATCGGGCCCATCTTTTTACACAAGTTCACTGACTAAGAGATCTACAACTTTTCTTCCAAAGTCCAGACCGGATTATGCTCCGATTAATACTAGTTTTTTATTGAAGAACGTGTCAGAGTCGACACTGGAGCCTAAAATAAGTTTGTCTGAGCTAAAACTTCAAAAATTCATAATTAATTCACCGTTTATCCGATTGAGCCCATTTTTGGACAGGAGTTAGTTCTCGATGTCGGCTACATTTTGTTTTCACATTTCAACTTCTAAAATTGAACTTAAGCCCCTGCGATTTAGCCTGGAACGTGACGAACTCAAGTGAATATTGGAGGCCCAATTGCACATTCAAAGCCCATTTTTTCTCTCTAATTTATATTATATAATCTCATTCTTTTCACACAAACAAGGAAAGAGGAGACAAAAAAAAGCCTTTGCCACAATGCTGTTAGAATATCAAATTCTTTCAAGAACCCTAAAACCTTGAAATCATTGTTACAAACCCACATCTTACTACTTCTCCAATAAGAGTAAGGTTGGCTTGATCTTCATGATCAAAAGGGCATAAAAGCATTCATCTCACTACTTCTCCAATAAGGGTAAGGCTGGTTTGATCTCCATGATCAAAAGGGTATAATCATTCATACATACCATATCGGTTTTAACATTAAATTTTTTCATATATTTGCTTTATTTATATATCATGATATATAGTAATTTATTTAATGTGTTCATGAGATTCAACACCGCAGATTTAGACAGGATCCCATGCAGGTTCGTTACAGAACATTGAGGCTAAAACACAAATGGCTAAAACAGAACAACCAACGCATGACATCAATGCATGACAAGGCAGACATCCTGAGAAGGTTAAGGGCGTGGGTTCAACAACCACCCCTATTGGTTTTGATTTTCTTCCTTTCTATTTATCCTTTTACCTATTTTTATTCTTTCTGTTTAAATTTTTTTTCATAAAACTTAACATTTTTCACAAACCTTTGATTTTTTATAATAAACTCGAATAATTAATTTTAGGTTTCCTTTTTAATTTAATTTTAGGTTTTAAATTAATTTTTGGTTCAACAACCACCCATGACATTTGCATTATATTTATTTTCCAACCCTATTTTTCATTGATGTTTCTTCCCCTATCTATTTTTTGGCAAACTTAATCTTTTTTATTAATCATTAGACATAAACTCTTTTTGAAAACCTTTTTTTTAATTATTAAAATTAATTAGGTTTTAGGATTTTTTAATTAACCATTTTTTTTCAAAACTAACCTTTTTTATAATTCAAACCAATTAGGATTAGGTTTTTGTTTTAGTTAGTAACTGAATTTTTGGCTTTTCTTTCATTTATTAATAAATTAAGTTAATTAACTTTTTTTAATTAAAATTATTTAGAATTAGGTTTTTTAATTAACTTTAAATTATTTTCTATAAAAAAATACCAAAAACATTAACTTAGAATTTTAGGTTTTAATTTTTCCTTAATTTCTTTTTATTTATTCTTTTACATTTTAATTCCTAAGAAAATTGTATAGGTCGCATTATCAATGCAATAGCGTAGATTTATCTTTTCTCGTATTTTTTTTCTAATTATGTAATTGCTTCCGGGATGTAATAATTTTAGGATTTCTTTTCCGCACTCTTCATTATTATGTAATTGCCCAAAAGCTCTGTAATAGCTTAGGTTTACATTTCCGTCTTTTTATTTTCAGTCCAAAATAATTATGTATCTCCAAAAGCCTTGTAATAGCTAGGACTTTAAACTTTCCGCATTTTAATTCCGCAAACTATAAACTGCTTAGATGTATGTTTATAGGATTGTATGGAAAGACAAACTGAAAATTAAAAACAGTAGATCACCTTAATTGTGCAAAGATTAAATAACTGAAAACAAACACATGCACATGCTCACTCTTAGGGTATGTCTCACTTGGTTGCCTCGAAAAATAATGGTCATGTCCCTCGAACGTAGGGATATCTTAGCAAAAACCCTCAGTTAAAATCATCATAAAGATCATGGTCCCTCGAAGTTTCCTACGGTATATGATCTTGTCCCTCGATGTTACATATGAATATATGATGACAGTCCCTTCGAAATGCTAAGGTATCCTTACTTATTGCCTTCAATGACCATTACGTCCCTTTCGAATTGACCCTTACAAATTCCAACAACGGTGCTACCTATTTCACAATAGTAGGATGGCATTGTCTAAAGGAAACAAACATAGAACAATTCTTTTTTCGAGTAGGTAGATGCTAGTAGGTACTTGCTCAAAACAAATAAACCTTTTCACACTTACACTCTTTCAAACAAAGTTTTCAAAAACGCTTCGTAACACTCTTGAAGACAGAAGCAAGGGTTAAATCGAAGTCAAACAAAAAACTTTTTCAAATCACACAAACACAGAAGCAATTTCAAAAATGATGAGCAAGTACCTAAGAGCCCATGGAAAACCATGGATAGAAAGGGTGCTAACACCTTCCCTTTCCATAATCTACCCCCCGTACTCAAAATCTCGAAAAAGGAATTTTTCTGTGCTTTTTTCCTTATCAGTTGGATAAAATAAAAGTCGGTGGTGACTCTTACTTACCGCGACATTTTGCGAACAAAATATGCAAACCAGTATAAAAGTCGGTTCTGCCACCGTATCACACCCTCTCTCAGGATTATGAAGGATGTGGGTTTGAACAAAGACGGTTAGATCCAAACCCGACTTGATCAGCTGAATCTAATCAATAAAAAGAGACTTACTGCTATCTGTCATGGTCAGACGTATCAAAAGCGAATGATTAAGGCTTTTAACAAGAAAGTCAGACGTCAAGAATATCAATTCGGGGATCTATTGATCAAATGCATCATACTACCACAAGGTGATCCCAGGGGAAAATGGACCCCCACATACGAAGGGCCATTTGTGGTTAAGAATATTTTCTTGGGAGGAGCTATGATCCTAACCACCATGGATAGTGACGACCTTCCTCACCCCGTCAATGCAGACATAGTGAAAAGATATTACGCATAATCAAAGACCCTCTAGGTTGATTGGCCTAGGCAAAAATAAGGGCTTCCCGGTGAACTAAAAGGGTTCGGGCAAAAGTAAGGGATGAAAATGAAAAAACTGTACACCTGGCAAGTCGAAAACTTGAAAAGGCGACTTTGGCAAAAAATGGTATCCCGGTGGACTGAAAACCCGAAAGGGCGGTCCAGGCAAAAATTAGAGATTGAAGCGTGACACTATGTCTCATTGGATCATCTTGCAGCCAGACTTCGGTATCAACTATCAAGCTCGGACGGTGCTAATCAATCTGATCCACCTTCGACCAAGCAGCAAAGTAATAAGACGCTTGAAGATATAAAGGCAATAGCAAAGTTGGAACCCAATGGGGTCGTTTCACATAGCTGTTTTTTTCTTTCTTTTGCACAAATTGTAATTTCTATATTTCGGAGGCGTTCTCTTACTAGGACGTCAGCCTCCTTGTACAAAATGCCTATTACGGGCCAACTTCAAAAATCAATACAATTCATTTTTACAAGAAATTTCAATTTGTTTTTTCTTTTTTCTGTTTTGTTTTGCAAGAACGTCCAATGATTCATTTTTTATATATGCATTTGAAAATAATTGCTGCTCATAAACATTTACACAAGAAACAAAAGACAATTACTCATAATTCCAGGAACAGGGGAAAACAAGAAGTGCCCAAACCTTACAGTTACTCTACCCATCAAGTATCGGGATAGAGCCAACTGGAGAACAATGAGTAGTGGTACATACACTCCCCACAGAGTAAAAAGTATCCAAAGACAGTGACATTAGCTTTCCCTAACAGGACATAACTCTCCCCAGCTGAGGTTCACAATCGCGAGTGAGTCATTAAATTTTTCCCCAAGCAGAATTTATTTCTCTCACAAGCAGAAATTCAATCTTCAACAGAATTCATTATCACCAGCAACGGAAATTCATCCCCGGTGGAGTTTATTTCTCCAAATCAGTATATCTATCAATAGAGTATCTCCTCTCTAATAGAGTTATTCTCCCGCAGAGTTGTTCTCAAATAGGGTCTCTCCTCAGCAGAATATCCGTAAACGAGGGGCAAATCCCCAGCATAGTCATCTTTGTTCACCATCCCTAACAGAAGCAGAGGAACTATGGTTCTTTACAAGCAGTCAAGAATACTATTTCTCATACTCTCCAAACGGCAGTCAGGGATTTATTTTCCTAGACTCAGATTATTACGTCAGCATTTCATGTTCATACATCATGACATGTGCATACATTACATATAACATAAACTCAGTTATTTTGAGAATCTCATCACAACGCATATCATGCATCACACATAACTAACCATGTATTTCTTTCAGGAAAGACAGTTATTATCAACAATTTCCAGCAAGCCCATGATCGACATTCGAAGCTAAACAGAGTAATTATCGGTGCGACAAAAGCAACCTTACCCAGGTTCCCTCTGCAGTTTTACCCAAACTCATTTCGAAGTAACCCTACTACCTAGGTTCCTTCTCGCATCCCTATTATACAGGCTTTCATATCGAAGTAACCCTATTATCCAGGTTCCTTCTCAAGCCCTACTATCCAGGCTTTCATATCGAAGTAACCCTACTATCCAGGTTCCTTCTCACAACCCTACTATCCAGGATTTCATATCGAAGTAACCCTACTATACAAGTTTCTTCTCAAGCCCTACTATCCAGGCTTTCATATCGAAGTAACCCTACTATCCAGGTTCCATCTCAAGCCCTACTATCCAGGATTTCATATCGAAGTAACCCTAGTATTCAGGTTCCGTCTCAAGCCCTATTATCCAGGCTTTCATATCGAAGTAACCCTACTATCCAAGTTCCTTCTCACAGTCCTACTATCCAGGCTCTCATATCGAAGTAACCCTACCATCAAGGTTCCTTCTTACAGCCCTACTATCCAGGCTTTCATATCGAAGTAACCCTACTATCTAGGTTCATTCTCAAGCCCTACTATACAGGCTTTCATATCGAAGTAACCCTACTATCCAGGTTCCTTCTCATAACCTTACTATCTGGATTCTTCCTCTCATATCCCCAGACAACAGTCCATAATGAAGTCCTCCTCAACAACAGGTATACGGGTTCTCGCAAAGGAATCTCTTATGCGATCGACACTTCTTCGGATGGCATCTTTAAGCCCATCTCCAACAATTCTCTAGCAAATACCAAATGGCATCTATAAGCCCATTCCCGATATCATAAATCAAGTATCACTTCATGCGAGTGCAAATTTCTGGGCACTCTAGTGTTCAATCATCTTCCACCTTCAGATCACGAAGGGCAGACGAGCCAATCTACATCCTCAATTTTAAGAAGATTGAACAGGGGCAGCTGTTGTACCCCAAAATTTTCCCTCCCATATTTCTCAACACAAGGCAAGTGAGGTCCACAAATTGCTCAAGGAAGTTCAAGAGTTGACCAGACAAACTCTCTCCTAAGGCAGTCTATCTCTAATTAGGGTTTCCATCTTCATCAAGATATGTGAATCAAAAAGGACTCAAATGCTCACCATTGTCCTAATATGTCCTCAAGATCATCCATGTCAAGTTTCAAGCCTTGCAGAAGAAGTTTGCTCAGTCAATTGCTCAAATGCGTGAAAATCAACTATACTAGGTCAAAAGTCAGTTGGGGCCCACATATAGTCAAACTTCAAGATTTTTGGTTAACATCCTCATTTTGAAGTATTATTCATCATTTGATCAAAGGTTGATCATGATTCCTCATGGATTGCTCACAATTCATCAAAACCCAAAAGTTGTTAAATTAGGATTTTGCAAGAAAAGTCAACTCAACTTTGACCAAGCATAAATTTCTCATACTTTATCAGAAATGACCCATCCAAAGCTAATTTTTAAGAGGATGCAATTCCCTACAATTAATATCCAGCTCCCAAGTTCAGAATATGAACTCACAAAAAGATATGAATTTTGACATTATATGTCCTTTTGAAAAGTCAACAAAAACATATTTTGGGTCAAAGCTTCACACATGAACATGGAAGACTCAATTGAGATGAGACCAAAAGGGTTGCTTAGAGGACATCCCAAGTTTTCTAAAAAGTCCAAGAACATCTCTCTATGGTCAAAATTGAGAGAGTTATACATTGGCCAAGTTGACCATTTTTACAAAATTGCCAAAAGTCAAATGTGCTCAAATTTGCATTTTTTTCTAAATAGGCCCAATTGTTTATGCTTGCACTTCAATTATAATGTGGTCCACGACTCAAATACTTATCCACACATTATTTGCTTCATTTTTCAATTTATTTTGATTTTTGATTAATTAAAAAGTGAATTAAATCAAATAAATGATGAAAATTATCAAAGATATGATTTGATTTGTTTTTGTTACAGATTGGCAATCAAGATATGCTAAGCTTGCATTATCAATTCGAATCAAGGGCAACTGGTACAAAAAGAGCATGATTGGCATGAAAATAGAAAGATATCATATGGCTTAAAAATCAAATATTCCATTCATGAATTCTCAAGATTGGATCCAAGTTTGTTAACCTAATTGGATTCAATACATATACTGAAGTTTGTGGAACCCTAAAGATAAGAATTTTCGTGCACAACTTGCCTCCAAGAACCAGAACAAACTTGAAAATTTCCAAGAAAAGTGTGGGACGAATCTCCTTCCACAGGCCAATTCAAGGTGTGCTAGTTATCCCAATCGCTTGCTAGACATCTCAGGAAGCTATTCCAATCACTCCCAGGTCTTGAAACTCCTAGAATCATGCTCTACGGCTCCCACGGTTTGCCTAAAAACTTGATTTTGATTTCACTGATTTACTCATCATAAGCATGTTTTAATTATGTATTCTTGTTCATCATTATGTTTGCAAGCTATTGGTACACTTAATTGCATTTGCAGTATAGGAATCACAATATGCCATTGTTAGGGTTTTGTGTTCTTATTTAGGGGTTTTCAGTACAAGTAAAATTAGGCATTGATTCTGGTACCATGATACTCGTGAGGATGAGACGAGTTGATTGGTACCATCACCTTTCATTTATATTGCTTGTACAGGATTTTGGAGATGTGCAGGGTTATACCTACGGTGAACGTCTGTAGGTAAAAACTTTGTTTTCTAAAACGATAGGCCAGTGAAGGAGACAATGGCGTGGCAGCGTGTCATTCGTCCGTTTGAATTTCGCGTGTTTTGAAATCAGATCCTTTAGTTTTCTCATATTATCTTGTATTATTGTTATAATTACAACTAATCATCTTGGCTCAGCTGGCAGCGTGGCATGGAATTTGAGTATAAGGACCTGGGTTCGATCCCCAGGTCCCAACATATGTTTCATATTGTTTTTCTTTACATGATTATGTGCGCTATTATCCCATGTGTCCACCATGATCCATCAACGTCCAACCATCAGATTCATCAGCAAGCCAGATCCAACGTGCCAGCATTGAGGGTCTACCATACACTCTAGTCAACGCCCATACCAAATCCTACGTATTGACCAAGCTTAATGCTTGTTGGGCCAGAAAATCCAGCTTTACACCCCCCCAGAATTGCTAACACACAGGCCCATCTCTACATTTTTTTATTTTCTTCTTTTTTTTTAATTCTTTCATTATTTCCTTTAATTATTTTAATTCACACCATTAATCATTTTTTTTACAAAATCATGAAAATCAAGAATTCACAAAAAAAAAAGTAGAATTAGGTTTTTTTATCAAATTTAATTTAATTTAGTTTAGTTTAATTTAATTTAGGGAAATTTTAACTTGTTTTTATATAATTAAAACCAATTAGAAAAATTAGGGTTAAACTCTTGATTTAATTTTTCTTTCTTTCCCAAACAAAATAAAAATATAAAAATAGGTTTTTTAGAATGAATTAATTTATTTTTCTTAATTTAAAATTAATTAGAACTTAGGATTTTCTTTTTAATTCAGTTATTTCATTATTTTCTCAAATAACAAAATGTGACACAAACATCTCTTTTTAATCAATCGCAAATAGGTTTAGTCAAGGGTCAAAACCCTAATCGTCTCGCATTTAATTCGCCGCGCGCTTGTTATTTATTTTGCCAATATTTGTGTAACTGTTCATGGTTTGTAATAGTTAATTTAGGGTTTATTTTACTGTTTAAATCCCCAATTTTTTTGGCTATGTAATTAATCCTCCTCCCCGAAGCCTTGTAATAGCGTAGGTTTATTTTCTCACATTTTTAATTCCTGCAAATATTTAACTGTCTAGATGTATGCTAATAGGATTGTATGGCAAGAATGCATGACAAAATTAAAATGGTTAGAAAACCCTAATGTTCAAAGATAAATAACTGAAACAAATCACTCGCACATATCACTCTTAGGGTATACTCTCACTTCGGTTTCCTTCGGTAAACGATCATTAAGCATAGGGTGTCTTAGTGGTTGCCCTCCAGTCTAAAAAGATCAAAATGTCCCATTCGAATGTTGCCTCGGAAATGTTGCCTCAGAAACATTGTCTCGGAAATATCGCCTCAGAAATGTTGCCTAGAATATGATCTTAAGACTCTAGGGTTATTACTAAGGTGTCCTAATATTGCTTTAATGATCGTACGTCCTTTTCGAATTTACCCTTACAATTCCAACGACGGTGCTACCTATTCCTTAATAGTGGGATGGCGCTGTCTAAAGGAAACAAGAATAGAAACGATCTTTCTTCGAGTAGGTAGATGCTAGTAGGTACTTGCTCAAATCAAAACTTTTCACACTTACACTTTTCAAAACAATTTTCAAAACAACTTCGTCACACCTTTGAGGACAGATACAAGGGTTATAACAAAGTCAAACTTTTCAAAACAAGAACACAAACACAAGAAATTTAAAAATGAGCAAGTACCTAAGAGCCCATGGAAAACCATGGATAGAAAGGGTGCTAACAGCTTCCCTTTCTATAATCTACCCCCCGTACTCAGAAACATCTCGAAAAATGTTTTTTCTGTTCTTTTTCCTTTTCCTTTGTTGGATGAAATAAAAGTCGGTGGCGACTCTTGCTTACCGCGACATTTTAGGAATAAAAAACGCAAAACGCAAACCAGTAAAAACAGTCGGTTTTGCCACCGTATCACAGTAGGGTTACTTCGATATGAAAGCCTAGATAGTAGGGCTTGTGAGAAGGAACCTGGGTCGTAGGGTTAATTCGATATGAAATCCTGGATAATAAGGCTTGTGAGAAGGAACTTGGGTCGTAGGGTTACTTCGATATGAAAGCTTGGATAGTAGGGCTATGATAAGGAACCTGGATAGTAGGATTACTTCGATATGAAAGTCTGGATAGTAGGGCTGTGAGAAGGAACCTGGGTCGTAGGGTTACTTCGATATGAAAGCCTGGATAGTAGGGCTGTAAGAAGGAACCTGGATAGTGGGGTTACTTCGATATGAAAGTCTGGATAGTAGGACTGTGAGAAGAAACCTGGATAGTAGGGTTACTTCGATATGAATGTCTGGATAGTAGGGTTGTGAGAAGGAACCTGGATAGTGGGGTTACTTTGATATGAAAGCCTGGATAGTTGGGCTGTGAGAAGGAACCTGGATAGTAAGGTTACTTCGATATGAAAGCCTGGATAGTAGGACTGTGAGAAGGAACCTAGATAGTAGGGTTACTTCGATATGAAAGCCTGGATAGTAGGGCTTGTGAGAAGGAACCTGGATAGTAGGGTTACTTCGATATGAAAGCCTGGATAGTAGGGTTGTGAGAAGGAACCTGGATAGTAAGGTCACTTCGATATGAGAGCCTGGATAGTATGGCTATGAGAAGGAACCTGGATAGTAGGGTTACTTCGATATGAAAGCCTGGATAGTAGGGATTGTGAGAAGTAACCTGGGTCGTAGGGCTACTTCAATATGAAAGTCTGGATAGTAGGACTGTGAGAAGGAACCTGGATAGTAAGGTTACTTCGATATGAAAGTCTGGATAGTAGGGCTTGTGAAAAGGAACCTGGGTCGTAGGGTTACTTTGATATGAAAGCCTGGATAGTAGGGCTTGTGAAAAGGAACTTTGGTCGTAGGGTTACTTCGATATGAAAGCTTGGGTAGTAGGGCTGTGAGAAGGAACCTGGATAGTAGGGTTACTTCGATATGAAATCCTGGATAGTAGGGCTTGTGAGAAGGAAACTGGGTCGTAGGGTTACTTCGATATGAAAGCCTGGATAGTAGGGTTGTGAGAAGGAACCTGGATAGTAGGGTTACTTTGATATGAAATCCTGGATAGTAGGGCTTGTGAGAAGGAACCTGGGTCGTAGGGTTACTTCGATATGTAAGCCTGGATAGTAGGGCTGTGAGAAGGAACCTGGATAATAGGGTTACTTTAAAGCGATAGTGTAGATTAGTTGATATGTTTGGTTTAGGGAACTGAGTTTCCATTAGTCGTCTGTAGATGTGACCTGCATAACTACTGGATTTGTTGAAGCTAAACGTATTTTCCTGAAAAGATATCAGGGTTAGTTATATGCGATGCATGAAATATAGGGTGAGATGATGTTCACAAAATAAATGAGATTATGATGTATATGATATGTATGCGCATGTCATAATGTATGTTCATGAAATGCTATCGGGGTATGCCTGCGTCTGGGAAAATAAATCCCTGACTGTTGCTGGAGATTTATGAATATTCTGTTAGGAAGAGATTCTGCTTGAGAATAAACTCTGCGGAGAACAAACTTAGGAAGTGAATTTTGTTGGTAGACCTGCTGATCTGGAGGAATAAACTCAGCTGGGGATGAAATTCCGTTGCTGGAGATGATGAGCTTTGTTGGAGATTGAGCTTCTATATCTAGAGAAATAAACTCCGCTTGAGGGATGAAATTTACTGACTCGCCCGCGATTATGAACCTCGGTTGGGGATAGTTATGTCCTATTTCGGGGAAGCTGACATCAATGCCTTTGGATACTTTTACTTTGTGGGGGAGTGTATGTACCAATAATTATGTTCCCAAGTTGGCTCTATCCCGGTACCTGCTGGGCAAAGTAACTGTAGGGTTTGGCACTTCTTATTTTCCTATTTCTGGAATTACAAGTAATTATCTTTTGTTTCTTATGTAAATATTTATGAGCAGCAATCATTTTCAAATGCATATATCAAAAATAAATCATTGGACATTCTTGCAAAACAAAATAGAAAAAGTAAAACGAATTGAAGTTTCTTGTGAAAATGATTTGTATTGATTTTTGAAGTTGGCCTGTAATAGGCGTTTTTGTACAAAGAGGCTGACGCGCTAGTAAGAGAACACCGCCGAAAGAAATTACAATTTGTGTAAAAGAAAGAAAAACAGCTATGTAAAACAACCCCATTGGGTTCCAACTCTGCTATTACCTTTATATCTTCAAGCGTCTCATCACTTTTCTACTTGGCTGAAGGTTGATCAGATTGGTTGGCGCCGTTCGAGCTTGATAGTCGATATCGAAGTCTGATCGCAAGATGGTCCAATGAGACATAGTGATACGCTTCAATCCTTAAATTTTTCCTAGATTCCCCTTTCGGGTTTTCAATCCACCGGGATACCCTTTTTTGCCCAAGCCTCCCTTTCGGGTTTTTGACTTGTCGGGTGTACAGATTTTTTTCATTTTTCATCCCTTATTTTTACCTGAACCCTTTTGGTTCGCCGTGAAGCCCTTATTTTTGCCTAGGCCAGACAACCTAGCGGGTCTTTGATTAGGTGTAGTATCTTTTTACTATGTCCGCATTGACAAGGTGAGGAAGGTCGTCACCACCCATGGTGGTTAAAATCATAACTCCTCCCGAGAAAATGTTCTTAACCACAAATGGCCCTTCGTACGTGGGGGTCCATTTTCCCCTGGGATCACCTTGCGGCAGTATGATGCGTTTGATCACTAGATCTCCAACTTGATATTCTTGACGCCTGACTTTCTTGTTAAAATCCTTGATCATTCGCTTTTGATACGTCTGACCATGGCAGATAGCAGTAAGTCTCTTTTCATCGACTAGATTTAACTGATCAAGTCGGGTTTAGATCCAGTCGTCTTTGTTCAAACCCGCATCCTTCATACTCCCGAGAGAAGGTATCTAGACTTTGATGGGTAGGACTGCCTCTATGCCATATACCAGGAAGTAGGGTGTTGCCCCTGTCGACGTCCGTGTTGAGGTACGGTACCCATGAAGAGCAAAGGGTAACATCTCATGCCAGTCTTTATATGTCACTGTCATCTTTTGTACAATCTTTTTGATGTTCTTGTTAGCTGCTTCAACAGCGCCATTCATCTTCGGCCGGTATGGAGAAGAATTATGGTGCTGTATCTTGAACTGTTTACAGAGCTCGGTGATCATTGTGTTGTTGAGATTCGTACCATTGTCTGTAATAATTCTCTCTGGCACACCATATCGACAGATCAGATTATGTCGGATAAACTGCACCACGACGTTCTTGGTTATTGTAGCAAAGGAAGCTGCCTCAACCCACTTCGTGAAGTAATCAATAGCCACTAAGATGAAATGATGTCCATTGGAAGCGGTGGGTCTGATCTTGCCGATCATATCGATGCCCCACATTGCAAAGGGCCAAGAAGTCGTCAAGACATTCAGAGGAACCTGAGGCACATGTACCTTATCAGCGTAAACTTGGCATTTATGACAAGTTCGAGAGTGTTGATAACAATCGGCTTCCATAGTGGACCAGTAATATCCTGCCCGTAGGATTTTCTTAGCCATGGTGTGTCCACTGGAATGAGTTCCGAAGGTGCCTTCATGTAGATCTGTAATGATCCTCTCTGCTTCCTTTTTGTCTACACACTGTAATAGTGTGGCGTCATGATTGCGTTTATAGAGGATTCCATTACTGAGGAAGAACTTTGCAGCGAACCTTCTCAGGAACTTCTTATCATTGACAGATGCCCCTTCGGGATACTCCTGAGCCTCGAGATACCTTTTGACTTCGTGAAACCAGGGTTTGTCTGCCACTTCTTCGGTATCGATCTCACAGCAGTGTGCTGGTTCATCCAACCTCTCAATGGTGATTTGGGGAGCTTCATTGTCCCACCTAACCTTGAACATAGAAGACATGGTAGCTAGCGCGTCCGCTAACTGGTTCTCCTCTCGTGGGAAATGTTCAAAGGTTACCTCCTCAAAGTGTGGGAGCAGCGTCAGTACATATTCCTTGTAAGGAATGAAATTCGGGTGTTTCGTATCCCACTCGCCTTTGATCTGACTTATCACCAAAGCAGAATCCCCGAATACACTCAAGAACTTAATCCTTAGGTCAATAGCAGCCCTGAGACCCATGATGCACGCTTCATACTCTGCCATGTTGTTGGTGCAGTTGAAACATAATCGAGCGGTGAACGGAGTATGACAGCCCTCGGGAGATATGATTACAACGCCAATGTCATTACCTAGTGCGTTTGAGGCTCCATCAAGATACATAGACCATCGGGATCCCTCCTCAGGTCCTTCATCCGATCCAGGTTCTTCATAGTCAGTCACCAACATGATATTCTCATCCGGGAACTCGAAATTCATGGACTGGTAATCATCAACGGCCTGATGAGCCAAATGATCAGCCAATACACTTTCCTTAATTGCTTTTTGGGTTGTATATTATATGTCGTACTCAGTTAAGATCATTTTCCACCTTGCTATCCTTCTGGAGAGTGCGGGCTTCTCGAAAATGTACTTGATCATATCCATCTTCGATATCAATAAAGTAGTGTGAGTCAGCATATACTGTCTCAGTCGGAAAGCAGCCCATGCCAAAGCACAAAAAGTTTTCTCGAGCAATGAGTATCGTGTCTCACAGTCGGTAAACTTTTTGTTAAGGTAGTATATTGCATTCTCTTTTTGACCAGACTCGTCATGCTGCCCCAGCACACGCCCCATTGAATTGTCTAGCACTATCAAGTGTAATATCAAAGGTCTTCCTTCAACTGGAGGCATTAAAATTGGTGGTTCTTGAAGGTATTCCTTGATTCTTTCAAAAGCGGTCTGGCATTCATCATTCCACCTTACCACTTGATCTTTCTTTAGAAGCTTGAATATTGGCTCACAACTAGCAGTCAGATGTGAAATGAACCTGGCGATATAATTCAGGCGTCCCAAGAAACCCATAACTTCCTTCTATGTACAGGGAGCTGGAATTTCTTGTATAGCTTTTACATTTGCAGGATCTACTTGGATGCCTTTGTCGCTGACAATGAAACCCAGAAGTTTACCATACCTTACCCTGAAGGTGCACTTGTTCGGATTCAACCTCAGCTTATACATCTTTAACCTGTCAAACAATTTCCAGAGATGATCAAGGTGCTCTTCCTCAGTCTGAGACCTAGCTATCATGTCATCAACATAAACTTCGATCTCATAGTGAATCATATCATGGAACAAAGCGACCATGGCGCACTGATAGGTTGCCCCAGCATTCTTCAACCCAAAAGGCATCACCTTGTAGCAGAAGGTGCCCCACTGTGTAACGAAGGTTGTCTTCTCTATGTCTTCAGGAGCCATCTTAATCTGGTTGTAGCCAGAGAAATCGTCCATGAAAGAGAAGATTTTGTGTTGCACGGTGTTGTCGACCAGAGCGTCAATGTGAGGAAGAGGGAAGTCATCCTTGGGGCTTGCCCTATTCAGATCTCTGTAATCCACACACATCCGTACCTTACCGTCCTTCTTAGGTATCGGAACGACATTAGCAACCCACTGTGGATATGAAGTGACGGCTAAGAACCTTGCGTCGAACTGTTTCATGATCTCTACCTTGATCTTCTCTGACATTTCAGGGTGCATACGATGGACCTTCTCTTTGATCGGAGGACAGTCTTCTTTAGTCGGCAGGCGATGTACCACAATATCAGTGTCCAAACCAGGCATGTCTTCATAGAACCAAGCGTAGATCTCAACATAGTCGTGCAACATCTGTATCAACCTCTGTTTGACACTAAGCTCCAGATTTGCACCTATTTTAACCTCTTTTCTTTCTTCCTCAGTACCCAAGTTCACTGTCTCAACCGGCTCTTCATGGGGTTGTATGGCCCTTTCTTTCTGCTGTAATAGTCTAGCAAGTTCTCCAGGCACCTCACAATCATCCTCACCTTCTTCCTCGGCTTGGTTGATCGGATTTTTGAAGTCATAACTGGCAATAGCAGCGTTGTTATCAATGGGATCCAAAGTGGATATGGATCTGCATTATGATACGTGAGTGTGTGTAAGAGAATAGTTGTTTTGATAAAGTAAAAAACAGAAAAGAAAAACAGAGAGCACAAAATTTGTATGCAAGAAACGTCCAATGCTTTATTAATGGTATATGAAATGACAAATAATAGCCCTCACAAGCAAAACCAATGTGTCTTGGGCAAGGCACCATGCTGTAAAGTTTCAAATTGTTTATTACAAATCTTAAAACAAATAAGTCAATTACTGTGGAATAAAAGAAACCGGTATAAAGTCCCTAGCCGTCCAGTTACTCGGTCCACCGTTGGTAGTTGGGTAGATCCAGCGGTCGATGTCTGAGTCTTCCTCGCTGTCTTCAATGGCGTGAATTCCCCGATTACTGATGTGTAGGGGAAGTCTTCCAGCCCTAGTGCGCCGAACAACCCTTTGAGCCCCTGTAGTAAAGCCCAAACCAAATTTGTTAGTTTTGTGAGTGAAATCAGG
Organism: Vicia faba; assembly: GCA_948472305.1. Lineage (NCBI taxonomy): Eukaryota > Viridiplantae > Streptophyta > Magnoliopsida > Fabales > Fabaceae > Vicia > Vicia faba. Next base: position 1,331,834,139 of record OX451737.1, on the reverse strand, counting down.
GAGCTGACCCCAATCGGTACGCCCACATTCTACAACCACAGCCCTGGCGTCCTTGAGAGAAGCCATCTTCAAAGGAGATTTTTTGCTAGTAGTTTCAGTTGATGCCAAAATCTGAGGGACCTCTTCGAAATTCTGACAAGGAGTTTCTATGAATTCCCCGTCCATCTCTACATACCGGAAGGAATTGAGGTGGCTCACCATATACTCTTCTTCATCCCACACTGTGACAATCTTTCCTTTCACCGAATACTTCAGCATTTGGTGTAGTGTGGAAGTGACTGCCCCCGCCTCGTGGATCCAAGGATGACCCAGCAAACAAGAATGCGATGGTCTGATATCTATCACATAGAAAGTGGACCCAAAAGTCTGAGAACCCACTCTGACAGGGATGTCCACCTCCCCGTGCACCATTCTCTTCGATCCATCAAAATCCCTTACCGCAATGTTACTAGGCTTTAACGTCAAACCCTTGCAATCCAACCGACCCAACGCCTTCTTCGGAAGAACATTCGGTGAAGACCCAATATCTACCAACACATGAGCCATAGTGGTGCCCCTGCATTTGATCGAGACATGCAGAGCATCATTATACTTCCTTCCCTTTGGTGTCAGATCCGCATCTAAAAAACCCAGCCCATTATCAGCAGTCAGGCTGGCCACACAATCTTTGAACTGATCAGCTGAAGTCTCTTGCGGCACATGTGCAGTTTTGAGGAATGCAATCAAAGCCTTCGCATGGGCCTCGGAGCACAACAGCAGAGACAACATGGATATCTTTGATGGGGTCTGCCCCAGCTGCTCGACCATATTGTAGTCGCTCTTCTTAATGATTTTCAGTATTTCCTCTATCTCTTGCTTAGAGGCTTCTACAACAATTTTCTTAGGCGCCTCCGTCCGGGCAGGCTCACCTATAATTTCCTTGTAGCGGTATCAGACGATTCGCCGACAGGGGTAATAATTGGAGTAAGAACAGGAGCAATAGTTGATGTACTAGCAGGAACAACAGATGGAATGATAATAGGCTTGTTGACAGTCGTAGGGGAAATCTCGGGAGAGAAGACTCTTCCACTTCGGGTGATTTTGCTGGTTCTGACAATGTTACCAACATCGGGATCAACTTCTTTATATTTCAAATCTTGTTTGATGCCATGATAGTACACATCGGCACCATAATGCCATGGGACAGCTTTGTCCGAGACATATGGGACAGGACCAGGAACAGTGATTATCAGCGGAGCAATTCTTGGAGCAGATGTAATCCTAACAGGTCTTCTCGAGGAGACCTTGGAAGGATTAGCAAAAATGGTTATAATGGTAATGTCTTCAGATGGAACAACGGGAACCAAAGTTTTTTCAAATAGAATGTCTTTGCTATCTATCAGGCATTGAGCACATGGCTTCAGCAAACGGCAACCAGAAGGTAGAAACAAACACATGTGCCAACCTTCACCACAACCCAAAAATAAACCGGCCAACAATAAATTCTTCTTCATCGTCATGAGAGGAGTAGAAACTTCATCAATAGAGGTAACAAACAAATCAGTATCAACAACATTAACTCCACGATCGTGCTTGGGCATGGGAGCCGTTATGACATTTGGCTTCTCCGGAGCATCAGACTCTATTTCCTTGGCTTCAATCAAGTCTTGTACTTTGTTCCTCAGAGCCCAGCTGTCATTTGTATCGTGGCCAGGACTCTCAGAATGATAGGCACACCGGGCATTCAGATTATATCGGGAAGATGTAGTATTTGGATTCTTGGGAGCCTCTTTCAAGGTTGCCAAGTTGGATCTCAGCAGGTGAGGTAGCACTTCAGCCAATGTCATGTTGATGCGGGTAAACTGTCGTTGTGGTCTTTCCACCCTTTGTTGATTGTTGCATTGTGGAGCAACTACAGGTCTAGGTATCATCATGGCACTTACTATCTGACGATGTTCAGCCCTGTTTTGGCCCCTCGGGCTGTAGATGACACTGGCTTCCTTTTTACCAGCAAATGGCTTTTTTGCTGAGCTTGAAGAGGCATCTTTCTGTATCTTGCCACTCCAAATCCCAACTTCTACTCTCTCTCCAGTTAAAATCAGCTCAATGAAGCCAGCTAACAAGTTGCCAATCAAATGATTGAAAAATGGACCAGATAACGTCCCCATAAACATATCAACCAACTTCCTATCAGACAATGGGGGTTGAACTCTCCCAGCCAAGTCTCTCCATTTCTGTGCATAGTCCTTAAAGCCTTCACTCGCACCCATGGACATACTCTGAAGTTAAGTACGAGTATGAGCAAGGTCGGGGTTATATTGATATTGCATGGAGAAAGCAGCAGCCAGATCTTCCCAATTTCGAACATTGGCTCCCTCCAGTTGGTAGAACCATTCAAGCTGAGTCCCTGACAGACTATCTTGAAAGAAATGAACCCACAGATTTCTATCGGCAGTGTGGGGCTGGATCTTTCTGACATAAGAACGAAGATAGAGCTTTGGGAAGGACACCCCATTGTACTTAACCAAAACTAGAGCTTTGAACTTCTGTGGGATGACCACCCCCAACACCAATCCCAATTCTTTGAAATCCAGTCCAGGTATCCTCTGAACTTCCATGGCACTCAGACGATCTTCCAACTGTTTGTATCTATCCTCAGCAGGAGGATATTGCTCATCATTGTAATTGGTATCATTATCAGAAACGGCATGACTGAGGTCCTTCTCTTCTTCCTGATTCTCCCCTTCCTTAGATGAAGAGGTCATATCGACTTGTCGCTTCAGCCACTCTCCAAACCTTTTGCCCATATTCAGAATACAGGCAACCTTCTTCTTTTTCTTCTTCTCTTTCAGGATGAGGGCTTTCAGATCCTCCTGCCCTTTTGCCATATTTATGAACATTTGTTGGAACTGGGCGTTCTATGCCTGAAGGTCCTTGATGGTTTTTTCGGAAGATATTTCATGCTAAAATAAATAGTGAAGAAGATGAGAAACCTGTAATGGTACCTGTAATGATGCGTATGATAATGGGATGCGTATGCAATGATTTCAAAGACTTCGGGAAATTTAAATTTGCAAACCAAAATAAACAAAGAATTTATTAGCTGAATTTGAAGGTTCAAAATGCCTTTTAGGCGTTACAATTAAAAATAAATATAAAACTAGAAAAGAAATCAAAATTCCCATGGATGCTTTCTCTTTGTAGTGAGATAATCATTGAGCCTTCTTTCTTCATACAATTTCTTTGTGAGCTCTAAAACCTTCCTCTCCTGAGCATGGAACTGATCCCTGTAAGTATCCCGCTCCTTTATCAACTGAATCCAAGACCTTTGTAACTCTCCAAGATCAATGGGCATATAAGGATAGAGAACCGTGTAAGGAATACCCCCTTCAGTAGTGGGTTCCACAGTCACTGGTAAAATGGCCACATGGGGCATCATAAGCTTCTGGGCACGAGCTCGTACCTATTGGAGGTAAGGTTCATAGGAATGGAAGTTTTTGGCCCCAAAGCCTTGGCGCCAGATCTGTTTACCATGCCCCAAGCTCGTATGAACCTTCAGCGATATCCGTGAGCGTCATCCTCGTAGTTGAATACAATGCCCTCGATAAGTAACTCATGACGACCATCCCTTCGAACGTGACCAAATTGTCGCAGAGCTAAACAAGGATTGTAGGTTATACCTCCTTTGATACCAAGTAACGAGACATTAGGGTACTCCCCGCAGCGGTCAATAATAGCATTATTTTCCATAGCTCGAGAACACCAAAGAATATCCATGTGAGCTAGTGTCATTATCCTTTGCGACCAACCCAAACCTTCTTCATTCTTCAGTACAGACTTAGGGAGGTGAGAAATAAACCACCTCGACAGCAATGGCATGCAACACATAAGAACCCCTCTTCTCTTCATGGTACGAGTATGGAGAGTGTGCAAAATATCTCCAAGCAAGGTAGGCACGGGATTGCGAGAGAGGAAGATCTTGATAGCATTCACATCTACGAATGAGTCTGGATTAGGGAATATGACTAAGCCATAGATTAGAAGAGCCAAGACCTCCTCAAAAGTCTGAAAATCCATACCATCCCAAAACAGCTGGGCCTTGCCTATTAGAAACTTGGCTAGAAAACCCCTGACTCCGCTTCTTGTTTCCCAATTGGATACCACATCTGCCCGTTTCAGATGCAAAGCTGAGGCAATGGCTTCCGGCTTAGGAACTTCTTCTAGACCTGTAAAGGGAAACTATTTAAGAATGGGTATATCCAACAGCTAAGAGAATTCTTCCAAGGTAGGCACCAACTGATAGTCTGGAAAGGTGAAGCAGTGGTGTTTGGGATCAAAGAACTGGAAGAGTACACTCATCATCTTTTCATAAAGGTTTGAAGTAACCAGGTTAAGAAGTCGACCATGTCTCTTAGTGAACGCAGAAGTTTCAGAAACCCTTAATGCTAGCTCTTTGAGTTGGGAAGGTATCTTCACAAAGCTGATTCGGATAGTGTTTTTACGAACGGAAGCCATGATCTGTAAAACAGAACAAAGATAAATTCTCTTGGTCTTTGAAATGGTTAGTGTAATAAGAATGGATGTTATGTTATGATGCATGATGTCATGAGAAAACACAGGTATAACAAACACAATCAAATCACACAAAGTCCTTAGGTTCAAGGCCTGCATGAGGTTAAAGGTAGTACCCTCTTGAAGTTTAGTTGGTTTCAAACCTGTCTTAAAAAGTAACCGAATTCTAGAGGATCTCAATATCACTGACCATCCTTTATCGGGCATTGTCTCAGCTCAAGCAATCTTTTCTTGTGACCGAAATATCCCGAAAGTCTAATCTCAATGAGTGTAGCATCGAGTATCAACCAACCTCAGCTATACACTGAGGCCAACTATCTCACTATTTTCTAATGGCCAAGTTTGTTCAACTAAGGTTCTAAGGTCCGTTAGTGCTTCACGACACCACGCAGAGGCCCTGTATTCTCCTCGTTTCCCCACGAAGGATACCGGTACCAACCAAAGTGCCACACCAACACAACCATCGCTTAAACCATATCAGTCTACGTCGCACATTCTCCATGATCTATTATTGTTTACCTAATGAGTGCCCCCAGATCCGGGTGTAGGATCTTTAATAATATCCAAACAAAACCCTTGAATTTAAAGCAGGCAAGGCAAAACAAGAAAGCAATTTTAAAATGACCTAGATCCTAAGGTATATCCCACTTAACTATCCCCAGCAGAGTCGCCAGTTCTGTGATACGGTGGCAGAACCGACTGTTAATACTGGTTTGTATTTTGCGTTTTTTGTTTGCAAAATATCGCGGTAAGCTAGAGTCGCCACCGACTTTATTTTATCCAATCATGGAAAAGGAAAAAAGAACAAAAAAAAACCTTTTTTCGAGATATTCTAAGTACGGGGGTAAATTATAGAAAGGGAAGGTGTTAGCACCCTTTCTATCCATGGTTTTCCATGGGCTCTTAGGTAATTGCTCATTTTTTCAAATTGCTTGTGCGTGCTTGTTTTGAAAATGTTTTACTTCGTGATAACCCTTGTATCAATCCTCAAGGATGTGACGCAGTTTGTTTTGAAAAAAATTGTTTTGAAAGGTGTTTGTGTGAAAAGTTTTTATTGAGCAAGTACTTAAGATTCTACCTACTCGAAAAAAGATTGTTTGTTCTCGTTTCCTTTAGACAGCGTTATCCCACTATGAAGGAGTAGGTAGCACCGTCGTTGGAGTTATAAGGGACGTTCGAAAGGGACAAGTACAACCACTAAAGCAACAGTTAGAAAACTTTAGTAGTAACCCTAGAGTCTTAAGATCTTTCTGAGGCAATGTTTTCGAGGCAACATTCGAATGGGACATTTTGATCTTTTAGACTGGAGGGCAACCACTAAAATCTCCTATGCTTAATGACTGTTTTACCGAAGGAAACCGAAGTGGGGTAAACCCTAGGAGTGAATATGTGCATATGAATTGTTTCAGTTATTTAATCTTTGCACATTAGGTGATCTACCGTTTAAATTTCCATATATTCTTGCCATACAATCCTATTAGCATACATCTAGACAGTTAAATATTTGCAAGAATTTAAAGTGCGAGAAAATAAACCTAGCTATTACAAGGCTATGACAGTTATATAATTATCTCGATTGCAAATAAAAATGCAGAAGTTTAAAACCCTAGTTACTATTACATCCTTGAAATAGTTACAATAATAATAAAACGAACTGAAATGCGCGCGGAAAATTAAGTGCGAGGAGAAATTGAAACCCTAAAAATCTAATTGAAAAAAGATTTAAGCTATTTTTGGGAAAAGACTTAATTAGGTTATGTACGACTAAAACCCTAATTCTAATCATTTTTTAATAAAGAGAAATTGAAATTAACCTAATTTAAACTAAATTAAAAAATTCAATAAAATATTTTATAAAAAATGATTTTATGCATTTTTTTATGGTTTTTTGTTTGAGAGAAAAAAAACAAATTAATTACAAATTTAAAACCTGATTTCTATTTAATTTTAACTAAAACAAATAATCAAATAAACTAATTAACCTAATTTATTTTCAAAAATATTAATTTGAATAAATAAGACCTAATTATGTATTTTTGTGATTTTTTAGTTTTTATAAAAAATAATAATTTTTGTGTTAATAAATTAAAACAATTAAAGAAAAATAATTAAAGAAATTAAAAAAAGAAAATAGAAAGAAACTACAAACTGGGCCTGTATAACGAGTAAATGGAGGATGCAAATTTGAATTTCCCAAGCCCAAAAGTCCTCCAAGCCCAGTCAGTGTTTGATTTCTTGTAGCGTTGACTTAAGGGTGTATCATGGTCCCCCACTGCCTGTGCGTTGGATCTGATACTATGCTGGATCAAGTGGTTGGATGCTGGTGGAGTATGGTGGACGTCTGGGCAGGTGATGTACATAATCTGTAAAGAAAAATAAGAAAATAAAGTTTTGCTGGGACCTGGGATCGAACCCAGGTCCTCTCGCTTACCAACACTTTCCCTTTCCAGCTGCACCACTGTTTCTATTTGTTAATATAATCACAACAAAATATAATATATAAAACCAAGTGACCGACATCAAAATGCGCACGAAATTTAAATGGAAAAATAGATGGTTGCCGCGTGATTGTCTCCTTCCCCAGGACTGTCGCTTTTGACATTAACCTTTTACCTACGGACAAACTCGTCATTATAGGCTATAGTGACAGTTTCTTATGCGTGCCTAAAACCTGTAAAAATCTTAAAACAAAATTCAAGCAATATGAATTTCATTCAAGGGCATGAATCAAATGTACTTCATCCCCTGAACATGAAGATGCCCTTAATTTGGTCCAATTTTGCCTCTAGCTATGGTTCCCCGATTTGGAGCTCATGAACCCTAACTATGGCAAGTAGATATTCCTGCACCAAAACTTAAATCTAGGCTATCAAAAAGCTTCCTAGCATGACCCTAAATATGTATATGCAAGCAAATTGGATTAAAAATGCGTAAAACTAGAGGAATAAGTTTGAGTTTAGAGGATGCAAACCGTGATGTATAGCTGGCGATTCTGGTGGTTTGATGACTTAAGAATGATTGGAATAGCTTCAATGCACGCCCAAGAAGAGACTGCTAGCTTCAAATTGCCTTGAATCGTCCTATAGACTGAAAACCGAATCATACTTTTTGCAAGAAATCCACATTTTATTTGATGCTTTTCACGACTGCAAAACCTTGTTTTATGCTTTGTACATATCCAATATATATCTAGAAATGAATTAGGGTTGTGAAATTGGATTGAATCTTTGCAATTATGAGAGATTTGATTTTTATGCTACATGTAAACTTGCTATTTTGATCCAAATCATCCCTTTCTTGTGCCAATTATGCTTGATTCGTTTTGGTCTTGATAACTTAGCATATTTTGATTGCCAACCTGTCCAAAAACCAAATCAAATCATATCTTTGCTATTATTCACCAATTATTTGATTTAATTCAATTTTTAATTAATAAAAAATCAAAATAAATTGAAAAATGAAGCAAATAATATGTGGATGAATATTTGGGTCGTGGACCATATTATGAGTGAGGTGTAAGAATAAAAAGTTAGGCCCATTTGGCAAAAAAAATGTAATTTTGAGCCTATTTGACTTTTGGCAATTTTGAAAAAAGGTCAACTTTGACAAGGCATATCTCCTCCAATTTTAACCCTAGAGAGGTGTTCTTGGACTTTTTATAAAGCTTAGGATGTCCCCTAAGCAACCCTTTTGGTATCATCTCAATTGAGTCTTCCATGTTCATGTAAGAAGCTTTGACCCAAAAGGTATTTTTGTTGACTTTTCAAAAGGACCCATAATGTAGAAATTCATATCTTTTTGTGGGTGCATATTTTGAACTTGTGGGATGAAGATGAGTTGTAGGTAATTGCATCCTATTCAAAATGAGCCTTGTATGTAAAATTTCTAATAAAGCATGTGGAAGTTATGCTTGGTCAAAGTTTGGTTGACTTTTACTGAGAAACCCTAATTTAGCAACTTTTGGGTTTTGATGAATTTGGAGCATTCCTTGGGGAATCATGATCAACCGTTGATCAAATGATGAAATCCACTTCAAAATGTTAATGTTGACCAAAAATCTTGATGTTTGACTGTATGTGGGTCACAATTGACTTTTGACCTAATACAGTCGATTCTCAAGCATCTGAGCAATTGACTGAGCAAACTTCTTGTGCAAGGCATGAAACTTGACATGTAGGGTCTTGAGAACATATTAGGACCAAGGATAGAATATGAGGTCTTTGGATTCCACCCATCTTGATGAAAATGGAAACCCTAATGTGATACGGTGGCCAGAACTGGGACGTGTTTCCCTTTATTAAGGAATTTGCTGGTTTGCGTTTTGCGTTTGTGTTCGCAAAATGTCGCAGTAAGCAAGAGTCGCCACCTACTTTTATTTTATACAACAAGGAAAGGAAAAAAGCACAGAAAAATTCCTTTTTCGAGAAATTTCTGAGTACGGGGGGTAGATTATAGAAAGGGAAGGTATTAACACCCTTTCTATCCGTAGTTATCTACAGGCTCTTAGGTACTTGCTCATCATTTTCAAAATTGTTTTCTTTGTGTTTGTGTGCTTTGAAAAGTTTTTGTTTTGACTTCGATTTAACTCTTGTTTCTGTCTTCAAGAGTGTAATGAAGTGTTTTTGAAAACTTTGTTTGTAAAATAGTGTAAGTGTGAAAAGAGTTCGTTTTGATTGAGCAAGTACTTAAGAGCTAAACTACCTACTCGAAAAAGGAATCGTTCTATGCTTGTTTCCTTTAGACAATTCTATCCCACTATTAGTGAGTAGGTAGCATCGTCGTTGGAGTTTTAAGGGTCAATTCGAAAGGGACGTACGGTCACTAAAGTAATGTTAAGACGTCTTAGTAATAACCCTAATGTCTTAGATCATTTATTCGAGGCAACAATATCCGAGGCAACCTTTCCGAGGCAACTTTGATCTTTGGACAAAAGGACAACCACTAAACCATCATATACTCAATGACCGTTTACCGAAGGCAACCAAGTGGGAGTGTACCCTAGGAGTGTGCATGTGCGAGTGATTCAGTTTCAGATTTATTATCTTTGCACATTTTAGGGTTATCTAATTATTTTAAAGTTTCACATACATTCTTGTCATGCATCCTAATATCATACATCTAATAGTTTAATAATTTGTGGAATTTAAAAGTGCGGAAATTAAACTAAGCTATTACAAGGCTTCAGGTATTTACATAGCCAAAAATAAACCCTTAAATAATAAAGCGATAAATGAAAATAAAAATTTCTAATTAACTATTACAACTGTAGGCAGTTACATCAATATGATAAATAATAAAAATAAAGTGCGCGAGAAAAATTAAGATCGAGAAGAAATTAGGGTTTTGACCCTCCTAACCTAATTAAAAGAAAAAAAATGTTTTTGTTGCTTTTAATATTTTTTAAAGAAACGAACTTAGGTTTTAAATTTAAATGCAAAAATTAATTAGTTAACTAAATTAATTAATGAAAATAATTACATAGCCTATTTTTGGGTTTTTATTATTTTTAAGAAAAGAAAATAATTAAATTAGAAATAAAACCTATTTGTTCTAATTAATTTTAATTATGTACAAAAAATAAATTAAAGTTATCTAAATTAACAAACCTAATTAAATTAATTAAGTTTTTAATAAAAATAAAATCTAGACCTAATTTATGGAAAGTAATATTTTTGTGATTTTTTGATAAAAAAGAAAATAGTTGATTGGTTAGTAAATAAATCAATATAAATTAAATGAAATAAAATAAAATATAAAAGAAAATAGAAAGAGAGAATGGGCCTGAAAAGTATTTGGAGGGTGCAATCAGTGATTCTGGGCCCAAGAAGAGTGAGGTCCGTTTGACTTTTTTGGATCCAGTGTTGCACACTGACTGTGGCTTATGGGGCTCCTCCAGATGATGGCCATCAGATTTGGTCATCTGGCCACTTGGCAGATTGGATGGTGAGAGTGCATGATGGTCCTTAGTCTTTGGTGCACGCTGGATTGCCTGAAAGGAATTAAGAAAAATAACAAACATTGGAGGCTGGGGTCGAACCCCTGACCTCAAGCTTTCCAACGCCTTAACGCTTGCCTGGATACCACTGCACCACTTGTGTTTGTTATACATAATATAAACAAGAATTATTATATATAAAACAAGCGAAACAATAAAATATTTGCGCGAAAATTCAAATGGACGAATTAGATGAAGCCACGTCTTCATCTCCCTCCTTGCACCGTTGGTAAAAGTGAAACACTTTTACCTACGGACGTTTGTCTGTCACTACAGGCCTGTGTATTCTCAAAATCAACTATTAGCAAAATAAATAAAAACTAGAGCCACCAATCAATTCGTCTAGATCTCCTGAGTATAATGGTGGCCCTTTCATGGCCCAATTTTGCTTGCACGCAGAAATCCCAAATCGAGCTTGTCAACCCTAATAATGGTGAAAAGTGTGATATGGGGCCTGAAAGTGTTTGTTCTGGGTTACTTTAGCTTGCTTACACTCCCAGGAATCGATTGGGATATCTAGAAGGCCTTGAGGATGCCTGGAAATAGGAATTCGATCCAGCACTTTTGTTGTGATTTTTAAAGTTTGGTTCTTGATGCTGCGCCTCTTTCTCTAGCCTCTTTTGGTCTACACACACTCCTTATGTATTGAGGAGTGAATTAAGGTTGAAAGAATGCACTCAATCTTCCTCCATCAATGAGTTTGATCTTGATTTGATTCACCTTAAAATCTTTCCAAAAATGGCCTAAATTCAATCTTTTTATGCACACCAAGCCTTTACACGAGTTTGATTTGATGCTAGCTGTAATTTAAAACCTGAAACAAGCACAAAATCTTTTGTTTTCAATATTTTGGATTTTCTATAATTTGTTTTGATTTAAAATGATTTAATTCAAATAAAAATCAAAATAAATAATAAAAATAAGAAATGACAAGTGGCAAAGGCTAAGGCTCGTGGACCATGTATCCAACTCAAAACAAGTGAAAAAGATTGGGCCCATTTGGCAAAAATTGAAGTTTTAGGCATAGTTGACTTTTGGCAATTTTGCAAAAAAGGTCAACTTCACCAATGCATAACTTCCTCAATTTTGACTCTTTGGAGGTGTTATTGGACTTTTTAGAAATCTTGAGATGTCCTCTAATCAAACCTTTTAGTCTCATATCAATTTGATATTCCATGCTCATGTATGAAGCTTTGACAAAAAAGGTGTTTTTGTTGACTTTCCAAAATAACCTATAATGTCCAAATTCATAACTTCTTGTGAGTGCATATTTTGAACTTGGGAGCTGAAGATGGGTCGTAGGGAATTGGATCCTCTTCAAAATTAGATTTGGATGGGTCATTTCTCATAAAGTATGAGAAAGTTATGCTTGGTCAAAGTTGAGTTGACTTTTCCTACAAACCCTAATTTAGCAACTTTTGATTCTTGAGGAATTATGAGCAATCCTTGATGAATCATGATCAACCCTTTATCAAATGATGAAATATACTTAAAAATGAGAATGTTGACTAAAAATCTTGAAGTTTGACTGTATGTGGGCCACAGTTGACTTTTGCCCTAGCACAGTCGATTTTCAGGCCTTTGAGCAATTGACTGAGAAAATTTCCTTTGTAGGGCTTAAAACTTGACATGGATGTTCTTGAAAACATATTGGGACAATGTTGAGCATTTAGGGTCCCTTGGACTCAAGTATCTTGATGCAACATGAAATCCTAATTTGAGGTAGACTGCCTTAGGAGGGAGCTTGTCTGGTCAACCCTTGGACTACCTTGAGCAACTTGAGGATCTTTCTTGAAATGTTTTGAGAAATATGGGAGGGAAAATATTGGGGTAAAACAGCTTCCCCTGTTCAATCTTCTTAAACCTGAGGATGTGGATTGACTTTCGTGCCTTTCGTGATCCGAAGGTGGAAGAGGATTGAACACTAGAGTGCCCAGAAATTTGCACTCGCATGAAGTGGTATTTGTCTTGTGATGTCGGGAATGGGCTTACCGATGCCATTTGGAAATTGCTGACGAGGGGATAGGCTTAAAGATGCCATCTGAAGGAGTGTCGATCGCATAAGAGATTCCTTAGCGAGAGCTTGTATACTTGTCGTTGAGGAAGATTCCGCTGGGGAAGGCTGATCTTTGTTGAGAGAAGTAGAATTTTAGGAACTTCGGTCGTCCGTATTCTACTGAGGAAACATCTCTGTTGAATTTTAGGAACTTCGATCTTCCGTATTCTACTGAGGAACCATGTCTGTTGAATTTTAGGAACTTCGGTCGTCCGTATTCTACTGAGGAACCATCATTGTTGAATTTTAGGAACTTCGGTCGTCTGTATTCTACTGAGGAATCATCTTTGTTGAATTTTAGGAACTTCGATCGTCTGTATTCTACTGAGGAAACATATTTGTTGAATTTTAGGAACTTCGGTCGTCCGTATTCTACTGAGGAATCATCTCTGTTGAATTTTAGGAACTTCGGTCGTCCGTATTCTACTGAGGCATCATCTCTGTTGAATTTTAGGAACTTCGGTCGTCCTTATTCTACTGAGGAATCATCTCTATTGAATTTTAGGAACTTCGGTCGTCTGTATTCTACTGAGGAACCATCTCTGTTAAATTTTAGGAACTTCGGTCGTCCGTATTCTACTGAGGAAACGTCTCTGTTGAATTTTAGGAACTTCGACCGTCCGTATTCTACTGAGGAACCATCGCTGTTGAATTTTACGAACTTCGGTCATCTGTATTCTATTGAGGAATCATCTCTGTTGAATTTTAGGAACTTCAGTCATCTGTATTCTACTGAGGAATCATCTCTGTTGAGTTTTAGGAACTTTGGTCGTTCATATTCTACTGAGGAATCATCTCTATTGAAGAGGAAAGTTGAGAATGAACTACTATCTGGTTGTGGTCCAGGCTTCATAGTGATAAGAGCGACTGCTATCTGGTCGTAATCCAGGCTTTACAGCGACTTACTGAGGATTAAACTATTATCCAGTCGTACTCGGGCTTCACAACTTGAATTTTTTGAGAATTTGATTGTATCCTTCCTGAAAGGTAAAGGTTAGTTGTATGTAATGCATGATATGTATCAAGCAATGATGTTCTCAAAACAAATGAGATTGTGTTTGTATGGTGCGTATATGCATGTGTCATGATGTATGGAAATGTGATGTTTTTAGCTGGGGAAAATAAATCCCGGATTGCTGTTGGAGAAAAGAGTTGAATTCTTCGTTTCCGCTGGGGATAGTGGATGAAGATGATTGTGAGAATAAACCTGCAGGAGAGGAAAACTCCGTTGGGGAATAAACTGATGAGGAAATGACTCTGTGGGGAGGACATATTCTGCCGGAGGATCTGTTGATTTGGAGAAATGACCTCGGCTGGGGATGAATCGTCATTGTCGGCGATGATAAACTCTGTTGGGGGTTGAGTTTCTGTTTGTAAAATGAATGAACTCCGCTGGGGATGATTTTCCAGTTGCGACTTCACTGGGAATAATCTTTTAGACTCTACTGGGACAGTTTTCCAGACTCTAATGGGGATAATTTTCCAGTGCTGGTGATAGATAAACTCTGCTTGGGGGAGAATATCACCGACTCATTCGCGGTTGTGAGCCTCAGCTGAGGAGAGTGGTGTCCTATTCGGGAACGCTAATGTCACTGTCTTTTTCTTACTCTGCGGGTAGTGAATATACTTTCAATCGTTTCCTCCAACTAGGTCTATCCCTATACCTGGTGGATAGAGCAACTGTACGGTTCGAGCATTTCTTATTTGCCCCTGTTTATGATATTACGAGTAATCGTCTTTTGTTTCGCATGTAAATATTCATGAGCAGTAATTAATGTCAAATGCATATATCAAAAATGAACATTGGACGTTCTTGCAAAACAAAACAGAAAAAGGAAAACAATTTGAAATTTCTTTGTGGAAATGAATTGTATTGATTTTGAAGTCAGACTGTAAATAGGCGTTTTTTGTACAAGAGGCTGACGTCCTAGTAAGAGAACGCCGCTGAACAATAGAGTTTATATAATTTGTGTAAAAGAAAGAAAAACAGCTACGTGAACAATCCCACTGGGTTCCAACTCTGCTATTTCCTTTATATCCTCGAGCATCTCATCACTTTGCTACTTGGTTAAAGGTGGGTCAGACTGATTAGCATCGTCCGAGCTTGATAGTCGATACCGAAGTCTAGTTGCAAGGTGATCCAATGAGACATAGTGTTACGCTTTAATCCCTAATTTTTGCCTGGACTGCCCTTTCGGGTTTTCAGTCCACCGGGATACCCTTTTTTGCCCAAGCCGCCTTTTCAGGTTTTCGACTTGCCGAGTGTACAAATTTTTTAATTTTCATCCCTTATTTTTGCCCGAACCCTTTTGGTTCGTCGGGAAGCCTTATTTTTGCCTAGGCCAATCAACCTAGCAGGTCTTTGATTATGCATAATATTTTTTCACTATGTCTGCATTGACGGGGTGAGGAAGGTCGTCATCATCCATGGTGGTTAGAATCATAGCTCCTCCTGAGAAAATGTCCTTAACCACAAATGGCCCTTCGTATGTGGGGGTCCATTTGCCCCTGGGATCACCTTGCAGCAGTATTATGCGCTTGATCACCAGATCCCCAACTTGATACTCTTGTCGTTTAACTTTCTTGGTAAATGCCTTGAGCATTCGCTTTTGATACGTCTGACCATGACAAATAGCAGTGAGTCTCTTCTCGTCAATTAAGTTAAGCTAATCAAGTCGGGTCTGGATCCAATCATCCTTGCTCAAACCTGCGTCCTTCATAATCCGAAGAGAGGGTATCTGAACTTCAATGGGAAAGACGACCTCCATGCCATATACCAAGGAATAGGGTGTTGCCCCTGTTGACGTCTGCGCTGAGGTACGGTACCCATGAAGAGCAAACGGTAACATCTCGTGCCAGTCTTTATATGTCACTGTCATCTTTTGCACAATCTTCTTGATATTCTTATTATCCACTTCAACAACCCCATTCATCTTCGTCCGGTAAGGAGAAGAGTTGTGATGTTGTATCTTTAACTGCTTGTAGAGCTCGGTGATCATCGTATTGTTGAGATTTGTACCATTGTCCGTAATGATCCTCTCTAGTACACCATATCGATAGATCAGATTGTGCCGAATAAACTGTGCCACGACGTTCTTGGTTACAGTAGCAAAGAAAGCTGCTTCAACCCACTTTGTAAAGTAATCAATCGCTACCAAGATGAAACGATGCCCGTTGGACGCAATAGGTCTGATCTTACCAATCATATCGATGCCCCACATTGCGAAAGGCCAAGGAGCTGTCAAGACGTTCAGAGGTATTGGAGGTATGTGCACCTTATCAGCATAGACTTGGCACTTATGACAGGTTCGAGAATGCTGATAACAGTCGGCTTCCATGGTGGACCAATAATATCCTGCCCGAAGGACCTTCTTTGCCATGGTGTGCCCACTGGAATGAGTTCCAAAAGTACCTTCATGTAACACTTCCATGATCCTTTCTGCCTCGTTCTTATCCATACATCGCAGTAGGGTTGAGTCATGGTTACGCTTGTAAAGGATACCATTACTGATAAAGAACTTCGCCACGAACCTTCTCATAAACTTCTTATCATTAACAGATGCACCCTCAGGGTATTCTTGAGCCTCAAGATACCTCTTTACCTCATGAAACCAAGGTTTATCTGTTACCTCTTCAGTCTCAATGTCGCAGCAATGTGTAGGTTCGTCCAACCTTTCAATGGTAATCTGGGGAGCCTCATTGTCCCACCTGACCTTGAACATAGAAGACATTGTAGCTAGCGCGTCCACCAACTGATTCTCCTCTCTAGGGAAGTGTTCAAAGGTTATCTCCTCGAAGTGCGGAAGCAACGTCAACACATACTCTTTATAAGGAATAAGATTTGGGTGCTTCGTATCCCACTCGCCTTTGATCTGATTGATCACGAGAGCGGAATATCCGAATACACTTAAGAACTTAATCCTTAGGTCAATAGCTGCTCGAAGACCCATAATGCACGCTTCATACTCCGCCATGTTGTTGGTGCAGTTAAAACATAATCGGGCGGTGAACGGAGTATGACAGCCTTCGGGAGATATGATCACGGCGCCAATGCCATTACCTAAAGCGTTTGAAGCTCCATCAAAATACATAGACCATCGGGATCCTTCCTCGGGTCCTTCATCCGGTCCAGGTGTTTCACAGTCAGTCACCAACATGATATTCTCATTCGGGAACTCGAAGTTCATAGACTGGTAATCATCCACTGCCTGATGTGCCAGATGATCTGCCAACACACTTCCCTTAATTTCCTTTTGGGTCGTGTATTGGATGTCATACTCGGTCAAGATCATCTGCCATCTTGCTATTCTTCTGGACAAGGCAGGCTTTTCAAAGATATACTTGATTAGATCCATCTTTGATATCAATAGGGTAGTGTGAGTCAGCATATACTGTCTCAGCCGGCGAGTAGCCCGTGCCAAAGTGCAGCAAGTTTTCTCAAGCAATGAGTATCGGGTCTCGCAGTCGATAAACTTTTTGCTAAGGTAGTAAATAGCATGCTCTTTTTGGCCAGACTCGTTATGCTACCCCAGCACACACCCCATCGAATTGTCGAGTACCGTCAAGTATAAGATCAAAGGTCTCCCTTCAACCGGAGGCATCAGAATAGGAGGCTCTTGGAGATATTCCTCGATCCTTTCGAAAGTGTCCTGACATTCATCATTCCATCTTACCACTTGATCTTTCTTCAGTAGCTTGAAGATTGGCTCACAAGTAGCAGTCAGGTGTGAGATGAATCGGGCAATATAGTTCAGACGTCCCAAAAAGCCTCTGACTTCTTTTTCAGTTCGGGGAGCTGGCATTTCCTGTATAGCCTTCACCTTTGCAGGATCCACCTGAATACCTTTATCACTAACGACGAAACCCAACAGCTTACCAGATCTCACCCCGAAGGTGAACTTGTTCGGGTTTAACCTCAGCCTATATAACTTCAACCTGTCAAATAACTTATGAAGATGGTCAAGATGTTCTTCTTCAGTCTGGGACCTTGCAATCATGTCGTCAACGTATACCTCAATCTCATGATGAATCATGTCGTGGAACAAAGCGACCATGGCGCGCTGATATGTTGCCCCAACATTCTTCAATCCGAAAGGCATGACTTTGTAGCTAAAAGGTACCCCACTGTGTAACAAAGGTTGTCTTTTCCATATCCTCGGGAGCCATCTTAATCTGATTGTAACCAGAGAAACCATCCATAAAAGAGAAGACCTTATACTGTGCGGTGTTGTCAACCAGAACGTCGATATGAGGCAGAGGGAAATCATCCTTGGGGCTCGCCCTGTTCAGATCCCTATAGTCAACACACATTCGAACCTTTCCATCTTTTTTCGGCACCAGAACCACGTTGGCAACCCACTGCGGGTAAGAAGTAACTGCTAGAAAACTGGCATCAAACTGTTTCATAACCTCAGCTTTGATTTTCTCAGACATCTCCGGATGCATTCAACAAACTTTTTGTTTCACTGGAGGACAGTCTTCTTTGGTTGGCAGGCGGTGAACCACAATATCGATATCCAACCCAGGCATATCTTCATAAGACCAGGCAAAGATCTCAACATAGTCGCGCAACATATGTATTAACTGTTGCTTGACACTAGACTCCAGATTTGCGCCGATCTTGACCTCTTTCTTGTCTTCCTCTGTACCCAGATTCACTGATTCCACTGGCTCTTCATGCGGCTGTATAGCCCTCTCTTCTTGAAGTAACAATCTAGCAAGTTCCCCGGGCACCTCACAATCATCCTCACCTTCGTCCTCGACTTGGTTGATCGGACTTTCGAAGTCATAACTGGCAGTAGCAGAGTCATTATCAGTGGGATCCAGAGTGGATGTAGACCTGTATTATGATATGTGAGTGTCTATAAGACAAATAGCCGTTTTGATAAAGTGCAAGATAGAAAAGAAAAACAAGGAGCACAAAATTTGTAATGCAAGAGAACATCCAATGCTTTTATTGATGATATATGGAAATGACACATAATAAGCCCTCAAACAAAGCCACAGTGTCTCGGGTAAGACATTGGGCCATAAAGTTTTTAACTGTCTGTTACAAATCTCAAAACAAAAGTCTTATTACTGTGTAATAAAAGAAACGGGCACGAAGTCCTTTGTCCAATTGCTCAATCCACCGTCAGCAGTCGAGTAAATCCAACTGTCAATATCTGATTCTTCTTCATCAACCTCAATTGCATTCATTCCCTGATCATGCTTGGGCATAGGTGCCATTATGACATTGGGCTTTTCTGGTGCTTCAAACTCAATCTCCTTAGCTTCAATCAGATCCTACACTTTATTCTTCAAAGCCCAACAGTTGTTTGTATCATGCCCTGGGCTATCGGAGTGATAAGCACAGCGGGCGTTCGGATTATACAGCGGTGATGTAGTACTGGGATTCTTTGGAACCTCCTTCAGAGTCACCAAGTTGGTTTTCAATAGTTGCAACAGAATTTGAGATAGAGTCATACTGAGCCGAGTATACTGCCTTTGTGGTCTTTCTACTCTTTGCTGATTGTTGTATTGTGGGGCAACAACAGGTCTTGATATTACTACCGCATTAACCGCTTGGCGGCGCTTAGGTCGGTTTTAGCTCCTCGAGTTGTAAATTGCACTATCTTCTTTTCTGAAAGGCTTCTTATTTGTACTTGATGAAGCACCTTTCTGTATCTTGCCACTTTTAATACCAGCTTCAACTCTCTCCCCAGTGATAATAAATTCAGTAAACCCGGACAATGAACTACCGATCAAATGATTGAAGTATGGACCAGACAAAGTCCCAAGAAACATATCCACCAACTCCCTATCATCCAGAGGGGGTTGTACTCTTCCAGCAAGATCTCTCCACTTCTGAGCGTAGTCCTTAATACCTTCGCTCGCATCCATAGACATGCCCTGAAGTTGGGTACGCGTGGGAGAAAGGTCGGTATTATAGTGGTATTGCTTGTAAAAAGCAGCAGCGAAGTCCTACCAGTTACAGACATTAGCTCCTTCCAATTGATAGAACCATTCAAGTTGAGTCCCTGACATACTATCTTGAAAGAAATGAACCCACAAGTTCCTATCAGCAGTATATGGTTGAATCTTTCTGACATACGAGTGGAGGTATAACTTTGGGCAGGAGACCTCATTGTACTTAGCAAAGACAGGAGCTTTAAACTTGTGTGGGATCACCACCCCAGATGCCAAACCCAAATATCCAAAGTCCAACCCAGGTATCTTTTGGATCTCCATTGCGCTCAACCGGTCTTCGAGTTGCTTATACCTATCCTCGGTAGGAGGATACTGGTCTTCATCAAAGTCAGTGTCATTTTCAGAAACCACAGGGCTAGGACCCTTCCTTTCCTCTTGATTATTTCCTCCTCTAAATGAATGAGACAAATCAACTTCTTCTCGCAACCTATTCCCAAACCCGTGACCCATATTCAGGAGGACCACCTTCTTCTTCTTCTTCTTCTTCTTGTCCTTCAAGATAAGAGTCTTCAAATCTTGTTGACTCTTGGCCAAGTTCAAGAACATCTCCTGGAACTGAGCATTCTGAGCTTGCAGAGCCTTGATGGCTTGATCAGTAGGTGTTTCAGAAGACATGTTGTGCTGAAATAAACAGCGAAGAAGATGAGAAACCTGTAAGGGTACCTGTGATGAGGTGCATAGGAATGGAATGCATATGAAATGATTTCAAGGACTTTGGGAGATTCAAATTTGTAAACCAAAATAAAACAAACTTTATTAGATTAAAACTTGTAACAATGTTTAACAAATGCCTTTAAGGCGTTACAAAAGAAATATTGAAAAGCAAATCTAAGCTAGAAATAATAAAAGACATCAGAAATCCCAAGGTCGTTTTCCTTTCGTGCTGACATAATCTTTGATTGTCCTCTCATTCTCAAGCTGCCTTGTAAGCCTCAGGATCTTCCATTCTTGCTCATGATACTTATCTCTGTAGGTATCCCTTTCTTCCCTTAACTGGATCCAAGATCTCTTCAATGCCCCAATGTCAGTAGGCATATAAGGATGGAGGATTGTATAAGGAACCCCTTCTTCATCAGTATGCTCCACAATCACCGGCAAAACAACTTCATATGGCATCCCCAGCTTTTAAGCACGGGCTCGAACCCACTGGAGATACGGTTGCATCGGGAGAGAAGTCTTCATTCCTAGTTCATGGGGGTCAGACCTGTTCACCCTATCCCAAACTCGTATAAACCTGCGGCGATGTCCCTCAACATCCCCTTTGAAGTCAAAGACAATGCCTGTAAGCAGCAGCTCATGAGGACCGTCCCTTAGAGCTCTTCCAAACTGTCGTAAAGCCAAACAAGGATTATAGGTTATTCCTCCTCTAATTCCAAGCAATGGAACATTGGGGTATTCCCCACACCGATCAATGACAGCTACCCTTTCCATATCCTTAGTACTCCAAAGGATGTCCGTATGAGCAAGGGACATGATTCTGTAAGACCAACCCATACCTTCCTCATTCTTCAATACAGATTTGGGGAGGTGAGAAATAAACCACCTCGCCAGCAGCGGTGTACAACACATGAGAGTTCCCCTTCTCAGAATGGTACGGGTATAGAGAGCATGCATAATATCACCTAAGAGAGTAGGCACTGGGTTATGAGACATGAAAATCTTGACTGCGTTCACATCGACGAAAGAATCAGGATTTGGGAACAGAACTAAGCTGTAGATGAGAAGAGCCAGGATGGCTTCAAAAGCTTGAAAGTCTAAGTTGTCCCAGAACTGTTGAGCTTGATCAATCAAGAACTTAGCCAAGAAACCTTTAACCCCACTCCGAATCTCCCAATTAGATACTACATCGGCCATTTTTAGATGTAGGGCTGAGGCAATATCCTTTGGCCTAGGAGCTATCTCCAAACCTGTAAAGGGTGTCTGCTCTAGAATAGATATGCCAAGTAAGTCAGAAAACTCCTCCAAAGTAGGGACTAACTGATAGTCCAGGAAGGTGAAACAGTGATGCAACGGGTCAAAGAACTGGAACAGGACACTCATCATTTGCTCATCCAACTTTGAAGTGACCAGGCTAAGGAGATGACCATGTCTTCTAACAAAGGAGAAAGTATCAGGGACCTTTGAAACCAACTCTCTGAGTTGAGCAGGGATTTGCACGAAGTTGACTCGAATGGTATTTCTGCGCATAGAGGCCATGATCTGCAAAACAGAACAAAGATGAATCCCCTTGGTCTTTAAAATGGTTAGTCTAATGAAATATACATGCTATATCATGATGCATGATGTCATGATAAAAACACACCACAGGTATCACAGATAGCAAACATGGTAAGGGCAAACAAGTCACACGATAACCCTTAAATTTCAGGCTGGCATGGAGTTTAGGTACTACCCTCTTGCAGTTTAGTTTGTTCAACCTGTCCTAGTAATAGTAACCGGGTTCTAGAGGTTCTCAATATCATTGGACATCCTCCATCGGTCATAATTCCAGTCACGCAATCTTTTCTTGCAGCCGGAACCATCTCGAGAGTATGGTCTCAATGAGTGTAGCATACTGCTACTTTCTATGGCCAAGTTGGTCAATTATAGGTTCTAAGGTCAGTTGATGCTTAATGACCCATATAGCAGCCCCATACTCTCCTTGTTCCTCCACAAGGGACATCGGTACCAACTAATGTGCCATATCAACGTAGCTACTGCTTCAACCATATCGGTCTATGCTGTACAGTTCCCTCACAGTCTATTGCTACTTACCTAAAAGGTATCCCCATATCCGGGTTAGGATCTATAGTAACTCCGATACAAAGCCCATAAAAATAAAGCAAACAAATCAAACAATTGAAAACAATATGATGAACTAATCCTAAGGTACACCCCACTTATTAAGTCCCCAACAGAGTCGCCAGTTCTGTGATACGGTGGCCAGAACCGGGACGTGTTTCCCTTTTTTAAGGAATTTGTTGGTTTGCGTTTTGCGTTTGTGTTTGCAAAATGTCGCGGTAAGCAAGAGTCGCCACCAACTTTTATTTTATCCAACAAGGAAAGGAAAAAAGCACAAAAAAATTCCTTTTTCGAGATATTTCTGAGTATGGGGGGTAGATTATAGAAAGGGAAGGTATTAGCACCCTTTCTATTCGTAGTTATCTACGGGCTCTTAGGTACTTGCTCATCATTTTCAAAATTGTTTTCTTTGTGTTTGTGTGCTTTGAAAAGTTTTTGTTTTGACTTTGATTTAACTCTTGCTTCTGTCTTTAAGAGTGTAATGAAGTGTTTTTGAAAACTTTGTTTGTAGAGGAGTGTAAGTGTGAAAAAAGTTCATTTTGATTGAGCAAGTACTTAAGATCTAAACTACCTACTCGAAAAAGGAATCGTTCTATGCTTATTTCCTTTAGACAATGCTATCCCACTATTAGTGAGTAGGTAGCATCGTCGTTGGAGTTTTAAGGTTCAATTCGAAAGGGACGTATGATCACTAAAGCAATGTTAAGACGTCTTAATAATTACCCTAATGTCTTAGATCATTTATCCGAGGCAACAATATCCGAGGCAACCTTTCTGAGGCAACTTTGATCTTTGGACAAAAGGACAGCCACTAAAGCATCTTATACTCAATGAACATTTACCGAAGGCAACCAAGTGGGAGTGTACCCTAGGAGTGCGCATGTGTGAGTGATTCAGTTTCAGATTTATTATCTTTGCACATTTTAGGGTTATCTAATTATTTTAAAGTTTTACATACATTCTTGTCATGCATCCTAATATCATACATCTAACAGTTTAATAATTTGCGGAATTTAAAAGTGCGGAAATTAAACTAAGCTATTACAAGGCTTCGGGTATTTACATAGCCAAAAACAAACCCTTAAATAATAAAGCGATAAATGAAAATAAAAATTCCTAATTAACTATTACAACTGTAGGCAGTTACATCAATATGATAAATAATAAAAATAAAGCGCGCGAGAAAAATTAAGATCAGGAAGAAATTAGGGTTTTAACCCTTCTAACCTAATTAAAAGAAAAAAAAATGTTTTTGTTGCTTTTAATATTTTTTTAAAAAAAGAACTTAGGTTTTAAATTTAAATACAAAAATTAATTAGTTAACTAAATTAATTAATGAAAATAATTACATAGCCTATTTTTGGGTTTTTGTTATTTTTAAGAAAAGAAAATAATTAAATTAGAAATAAAACCTATTTGTTCTAATTGATTTTAATTATGTACAAAAAAGAAATTAAAGTTATCTAAATTAACAAACCTAATTAAATTAATTAATTTTTTAATAAAAATAAAATCTAGACCTAATTTATGAAAAGTAATATTTTTGTGATTTTTTGGTAAAAAATAAAATAGTTGATTGGTTAGTAAATAAATCAATATAAATTAAATGAAATAAAATAAAATATAAAAGAAAATAGAAAGAGGGAATGGGCCTGAAAAGTATTTGGAGGGTGCAATCAGTGATTCTGGGCCCAAGAAAGAGTGAGGTCCATTTGACTTTTTTGGATCCAGTGTTGCATGCTGACTGTGGCTTATGGGGCTCCTACAGACGATGGCCATTAGATTTGGCCATCTAGCCACTTGGTAGATTGGATGGTGAGAGTGCATGATGGTCCTTAGTCCTTGGTGCACGCTGGATTACCTGAAAGGAATTAAGAAAAATAACAAACATTGGAGGCAGGGGTCGAACCCCTGACCTCAAGCTTTCCAATGCCTTAACGCTTACCTGGCTACCACTGCACCACTTGTGTTTGTTGTACATAATATAAACAAGAATTATTATATATAAAACAAGCGAAACAATAAAATATTTGTGCGAAAATTCAAATGGACGAATTAGATGAAGCCACGTCTTCATCTCCCTTCTTGCACCGTTGGTAAAAGTGAAACACTTTTACCTACGGACGTTTGTCCGTCACTACAGGCCTGTGTATTTTCAAAATCAACTATGAGCAAAATAAATAAAAACTAGGGCCACCAATCAATTCGTCTGGATCTCCTGAGTATAATGGTGGCCCTTTCATGGCCCAATTTTGCTTGCACACAAAAATCCCAAATCGAGCTTGTAAACCCTAATAATGGTGAAAAGTGTGATATGGGGCCTGAAAGTGTTTGTTCTGGGTTGCTTTAGCTTGCTTACACTCCCAGGAATCGATTGGGATATCTAGAAGGCCTTGAGGATGCCCGAAAATAGGAATTCGATCCAACACTTTTTTTATGATTTTTCAAGTCTGGTTCTTGATGTTGTGCCTCTTTTTCTAGCCTCTTTTGGTCTGCACACACTCCTTATGTATTGAGGAGTGAATTAGGGTTGAAAGAATGCACTCAATCTTCCTCCATCAATGAGTTTGATCTTGATTTGATTCACCTTAAAATCTTTCCAAAAATGGCCTAAATCCAATATTTTTATGCACACCAAGCCTTTACACGAGTTTGATTTGATGCTAGCTGTAATTTAAAACCTGAAACAAGCACAAAATCTTTTGTTTTCAATATTTTGGATTTTCTATAATTTGTTTTGATTTAAAATGATTTAATTCAAATAAAAATCAAAATAAATAATAAAAATAAGATAATGTCAAGTGGCAAAGGCTAAGGCTCTTGGACCATGTTTCCAACTCAAAACAAGTGAAAAAGATTGGGCCTATTTGGCAAAAATTGAAGTTTTAGGCATAGTTGGCTTTTGGCAATTTTGCAAAAAAGGTCAACTTCACCAATGCATAACTTCCTCAATTTTGACTCTTTGGAGGTTTTCTTGGACTTTTTAGAAAGCTTGAGATGTTTTCTAATCAACCCTTTTGGTATCATCTCAATTTGATATTCCATGCTCATGTATGAAGCTTTGACAAAAAAGGTGTTTTTGTTGACTTTCCAAAATAACCTATAATGTCCAAATTCATAACTTCTTGTGAGTGCATATTTTGAAATTGGGAGATGAAGATGGATTGTAGGGAATTGCATCCTCTTAAAAATGAGATTTGGATGGGTCATTTCTCATAAAGTATGAGAAAGTTATGCTTGGTCAAAGTTGAGTTGACTTTTCCTACAAACCCTAATTTAATAACTTTTGATTCTTGAGGAATTATGAGCAATCCTTGATGAATCATGATTAACCCTTGATAAAATGATGAAATATACTTCAAAATGAGAATGTTGACTAAAAATCTTGAAGTTTGACTGTATGTGGGCCACAGTTGACTTTTGCCCTAGCATAGTCGATTTTCAGGCCTTTGAGCAATTGACTGAGCAAATTTCCTCTGTAGGGCTTGAAACTTGACATGGATGTTCTTGAAAACATATTGGGACAATTTTGAGAATTTGGGGTCCCTTGGACTCAAGTATCTTGATGCAACATGAAACCCTAATTTGAGGTAGACTGCCTTAGGAGGGAGCTTGTTTGGTCAACCCTTGGACTACCTTGAGCAACTTGAGGATCTTTCTTGAAATGTTTTGAGAAATATGGGAGGGAAAATTTTGGGGTACAACACCTAATTTGAGACAACCTGCCTTAGGAGAGATTTTTTCTGGTCAACTCTTGGGCAAACTTTGAGCAAATTGAGGATCTCAAGGAGTGTGTGTTAAGTAAAATGAGAGGGCAAATTTTGGGGTACAACACATACGATCAACCAGGTATGTCGAATGGATTGCAAATATAGTACCTGTTATAAAGAAAAATGGTACCTTAAGGGTGTGCATTGATTTTAGAGATCTAAATGTTGCAACCCCTAAGGATGAATATCCAATGCATGTGGTGGAAATACTTGTTGATTCTTCCGCTAGCTTTGAGTACATGAGTATGCTTGATGGGTACTCTAGGTATAATCAGATTTTCATTGCTGAAGAAGATGTACCGAAAACAACATTTCGATGCCCTGGGGCTCTAGGCACTTACAAATGGTTAGTGATGCCTTTTGGCCTAAAAAACACAGGGGTAACATATCAAAGAGCAATGAACTCCATCTTCCATGATTTTATTGAAACTTTCATGCAGATTTATATTGATGATATTGTTGTTAAATCTGTTTCAGGGAAGAATCACATAGACCATCTTCGAAAATCCTACGAAAGGATGAGAAGCTATGGTCTAAAGATGAATCCTCTAAAGTGTGCTTTCTGCAGCAAGGGACTTCTTAGGCTTTGTGGTCCATAAAAAGGGAATCGAAATAAACCAGAACAAGACCAAAGCCATTTTAGAAGCGAAAGCACCAACAAACAAGAAGGAGTTGCAATATCTACTTGGCAAGATAAATTTCTTAAGGAGATTTATATCCAACTTAAGTGGAAAGACGCAAGCCTTCTCACCTTTACTTCGACTCAACAAAGGAGGATTCGAATAGGGGAAAGAACAACAAGAGGCCTTTGACAAAATCAAAGGATACCTCACCAAGCCACTTATTATGGTACCTCTTGTAGAAATAGGAGTGTGAGATTGTACATAGTTGCATCTGATAAAACTTTAGGAAGCATGTTAGCTCAAGAGGATGAAAATGGTGTCGAAAGGACCATCTACTACCTCAGTAGAGTTTTAAATGATGCAGAAACTAGATATAGCGAAGTTGAAAAACTATGTTTATGTCTTTACTTCTCATGCACAAAACTCAAGCAATATATTAAACCAGTTGGTGTTTATGTTTCGTCTCATTTTGATGTTTTCAAATATATGTTGTCAAAACCCATCTTGCACAGTCAAATTGGCAAATGGGCACTTGCATTGACTGAGTATTCACTAACCTTTATGCCTCTTAAGGCTGTAAAAGGACAAGTGATAGCGGACTTTATAATTGACCACTGAATAAATGAAGAATCATTAAATTAGTTGGAGATTGAACCCTGGAAGTTATACTTCGATGGTTCTAGTCATAAAGATGGAACTGGAGTGAGAGTTCTAATTATTTCTCCAAATAAAATTCCAACAACATTCAAGTACAAGATTGAAAGTTCTTGTTCAAACAATGAGGCTGAGTATGAAGCTCTAATTGTAGGCCTTGAAATCTTGTTGAAATTGGGGGCAACTCGAGTCGAAATAATGGGGACTCAGAGTTAGTCATAAGGCAAGTTACAAAAGAATACAAATGTATAAGAGAAAATATGATCATGTATTTTTTAATAGCCAATCGCTTGTTGAAAAAATTTGAAGTGATCAACATTCGACATATACCAAGATTAGAAAATCAAGTGGCTAATGACTTAGCACAGATTGCATCTGGGTATAAAATTTTGAAAGAAAAATTGCAACAAGCAATCGAAGTTAGGGGAAGGGTAGTATCAACCAAGTTGTCTCCAACAGATTTGGAAACAACAGAGCTGGGGTACGCTGACCAAGAAAACTTCAAAATTTCATTCATAGACAATCTAACAGAGCAAGATTGGAGAAATCCCATAGTAAATTATCTGTAAAATCCAGGAGCTTCGACAGAACGAAAAACAAAGTATAGGCCGTTGAGTTATATTTAAATGGGAAATGAATTATTCAAGAAGACGCCTAAAGGAGTACTACTAAAATGCCTAAGTGAAACAAAGGCATATATAGCCCTTTCGACTACACATGTTGGGGCATGTGGGGCACATCAAGTAGGCCATAAAATGAAATGGTTGTTATTTAGGCAAGGATTATATTGGCCTACTATGTTGAAAGATTATGTTGAGTTTGCAAAAGGGTGCCAAGAATGTCAAGTACATACAGACATCCAGCATGTACCTGCAAGCGAACTTCATTCAATTGTGAAACCTTGGCCTTTTAGGGGATGGGCTTTAGATCTTATTGGAGATATTCGACCAGCATCATCTAGAAGCCAAAAATATATATTGGTGGGCATTGACTACTTCATTAAATGGATTGAAGAAATTCCTTTAGTCAATGTAGACCAAGAAAATATTATTGAATTTATTTAAAAGAACATTATATATAGGTTTGGAATCCCTGAGACAATAACAACCGATCAAGTATCAGTATTTACTGGTCGATAAATGCAAGAATTTGCTACAAAAATGGGATTCAAGTTGTTAGCATCTACACCTTATTATGCGCAAGCCAATGGCCAAGTCGAAGCAGCAAATACGGTAGTAATTGGCTTGTTAAAAAAACATGTAGGAAAAAAGCCAAAGAATTGGCATAAGACGTTGGACCAAATCTTATGGGCATGTTGAACTTCTCCTAAAGAAGCTGCCAATACGACACCATTTCGATTAACATATGGTCATGACGTAGTGTTGCCAGTAGAAATCTGTCTGCAGTCAACAAGAATTCAAAGACATCAGGATATTCCTTCTGAATCTTATTAGAATATGATGTTAGATGAACTGGTTGATTTGGACGAAGAAAGACTGAGGGCTTTTGACCTTTTAAGGATACAGAAGAAAAGAGTGGAAAGATATTATAATAAGAGATTAAAACCTAAGATATTCTTGCCTGGAGATTTGGTGTGGAAAGTAATTCTCCCAATGGATCGAATGGATAGGAACATGGGAAAATGGTCTCCTAAATGGGAATGACCTTTCAAGATTATCCAGGTATTTTATGGTGGTGCCTATGAGATCAAAGAGTTAAGTGAAGATAAAAGACTCTTGAAAGTAAATGGTAAATATTTGAAAAAAATATAGACATGCACTTCAAGAAGTTAAAATCATCAGCAATTGACCTTAGTCAAAATAGATAGCCAAAATGGCTCCAAAATATTACATATACCCATTTGAGGGTTCAAATATTTGTTACAAAAGATTGGTTGTACAAAACAGAAGCCTAATCAAAATGGAAGAGCAACTTTAATCTGGAGATATTTGATCTTCTGAAGTTCCAAGCGCCTCTCACATAAACCCCTCGATTGATAGAGAGTTTCAATCTTTGCATCCAAGGCTTGGGCTTGTTCAACATACTTCAGTCCACTATCAAGCTCCTTCTGGCTCTCAGAGTCATTGTTGGCAAGAAGCTCTTATATGCGTTTGTTATTCGCAACAATCTTAGCCTCTAATTCTTTGATTTGAGCTTTCATGCTAGCAGTGTCATGATCAATCTCTTCGACCTCCTTTTTTCCTGGCTTCTTGTTCCTTCGATAGCTCATTTAGCCTTGAAGCTGATTTAGCAGCAGCAACCCAAGCAGCAGAAACACGACCATTTGCCTCTTCAATTTCGAGATTGAGAGTCTTGTGGCGGGTGTAGTCAGCTGAAGCTTCATCTATGATCAAAGTCAGGTCCAAGATGATGCTAGCTATTTCTGTGGAAACAACAAGGAGATAAACAACTTTAAGATTACTTTTCAGAAAGGAAGGGGTTGTGGGTTCTCCCTTTAAGGTCAATATCAGATCCCTCTTGAAAATTTGAGCCTTAACCTTTTGAAGTGCTTCCTCAATGGGAGAAGTTGAAGTAGATTTACCATATGCAGTCGAAGCATCAAGGATTTGGTCGGAGGAAGTTTCTCTACTTTCAATAATGGCATTCAAATAGCCAAGAGGGTTGTTCCTTTTTAGTAGTGCCAAATCTTCTTTGGTGCGAGACCCAGTCGAAGGAACATTTTCATTAGTGGCATGAGCCACATTCTTAGCATTGGAATTTTAGATATTGGTGGGGTTCCCTTCCTTTTTGTAAGATTCTCTCTCTCTCTCAGCAGTTACAAGTTTGTCATCTTTTTCATTTTGTGTGCCTTCCATTTCTGTTTCGACTTCATCATCAACTTCTTCTTCTTCTCCCTAATCATCATCAACACCCGACGAACTCCTCAGGTTAGCATGATGCAAATCCAAATCTTCCGCACTAATAACCTCATTATTTTTCTCCTCGGTGACTTCAACCTGTTGGTTCTAAGTTTGGTTCACTTCACTGTTTGAGCTTAAGAAATATGCCTTTGCCGAAGAAGGCTTGTGAGTAGGATTGCCTTTGCTGTTTATTGGGGTAGTCGAATCTTCTACAGGTTTAGAAGCCTGTCTAGAAGTACCAGCAGTATCCTGAAGATTAAGAGATTGTTATTATAATTATGGCAAAATGATTCAAAAAGAGGTCTTCGATGGTCGAAAATATTACCTTATGAGAAACTTCAATACCAGGGCTCGAATTGTCGCTCTCACTTGGATTATTTATCTTGGCAACTATTTCCTGCTCAGTTGGTTCTTGGATGATGATGGGAGCAGGTCTAGACCTACTAGCTATAACCTTAATTTTGGTTTTTGGACAAGATTCAGGGAGGGGAGCTGGTTTCTTTAACTTTTGTCTCTTAGGAAAGATAAGAGATGTGTTTTCATCATCACTAGAAAGTTCAATTTCCTGAACTTTCCTCTTTGTTAGTGTGGATTTCTTAGTAGCCTAAAAGTAAGAAGTCAAATACGTCAGCATTAGTGTTGATAGTTTAAAAGGAAATTGATGGTAAAAAGTATTTACCTGTGGTGGAGGTTTAATTGAAGGGTCTCCTCCCTTTGAACTTTCAGTAACCTTCTTGGAAACTGGTTTGGGAATGGTTCTCTTGACAGCTGAAAAACAAACAAATGTAAGCCAGATATTGTAAAATTGGACTAAAACAAAATAAAGCATTTGCTTTGAGAAGAAATAGTACCTTTCTTAATCTTGTCAGAAACCAACAGGAAAGCATCTTGAAGATGGTTGGCAAAATCTTTGGCATCAAAGAAACCTTCGTTGTAGTATTGCCTCCACCAGTCTTCGAAGACGATTGAGCACAGAAAGTTGGGTTTGAAATCGAACAAAGTCAAAACAATTCGACTAACGTATCTACTAATCTGTTTGGTGGCAGCCTTTTCAGAACAGTCTGCATTATAAAATAGCAAAGACTTTTCTCGGGCATATATGGGATTTGGAAGCGATTGAATAATGCCAAACTGGCGAGAAACAATGTTCGGCTGGTAAGAAATCAAGCTGAGTTGATTCTCGGAACTTTTGAATCTCAGTGGCATAATCCTTGGGTGCAAAAAGGACTCCCGAATAGCCACATATTCCTCGACAACATCGTCCTCGACATGATTGTCAATCGAAGGATATGGTCGAGTGAATCATGTTGGACCCACCTTTCGATCAACAAATGGAGCCATGGTCGGAACAAATTTGTTTCGCTTTGCAAATATCATTACAAAATTGGTGAATGCCTTTTGAAATTGTTGGCCTTCATCTATTGGAGTCAATAAGACCAATCTGGTTCCTTCGATCTTCCTGTTAAGAATTTCTGGGGCCCTCTCATTAATTGTGTTCTTCTGACGAAGAAACGATTCAAAGGTGGCATTAAGCCAAAGTTGGAGAAGCCAGAAAGGTCCAGAAAGAAGCAAGGTTGCTTTAACACCTATGACTTTGAGTTGAGTCACACCATTACTGATGGACTCATAAAGATTGGCTAGAACTAATTCAGCCAAACAAAGGTTATATCCATGATGCAGTTGAGTGGCTAGAGTGAGCATTTTCTTTGTCACTTGGAGTGATTTGGTGCAGAAAACAAAGCGAGACAACCACAAAGCTAAGAAAGCTATGTGTTCCACATCAGAGACAACATCAGTTGATTTGTCATGAAAATGATTGATGAAGGTGGTATAAGTGGGTTTCGTGGCTGAAAACCCAATGGTGTCTTCAGACATATCCTCGGGTTGAAGTAATCACCAATTGGTCAAAGGCCAGTGATAACTGCAATATCAAAAAGAGTGGGTGTCACCATTCCACGAGGTAAATGGAAGGTGTAATATGTGTTGTCCCATAAATATAAAGAGGACACCAACTTAAGTGGTCAATAAGCTAACCCAGTCTTCGACAGCATGACTGGGTCATAGATTCCCATATCTTCCCAGATTTGGGATTGAGCTGCTTCCATCTTCGACAGCCACTCAGAATATTCTGAGGTAAATCTAGGGCAATACCTAAATATTCTATTCCCTTTATTCATGAACTGAAGGTTTATTTCCTCCTTCGTCTAGGAATGTTGTTGATTTACAGGTGTTGCATCTTCAGGTTCGTTCCTGGGTTTCTTTGCGCACCCTATGGGTTTTAGTCTAGGGTGAGTTGGGAAGAAAGCGTTATTTTGTTGAGGGTTTTCTAGACACACAAACAACGGACCAGACATGGCATACATTTGTCCAGAATATCTAACATGAATGAGTACCTGTGAGTTGTATGCATCACGTTCTTCTCTGGTCATAGGTTCATGAACGAACCTTCGTTCCCCGGATGAAGCATGAACATAGTTAGTTGGGAAAGCTTCTATTTGTTGTCGTGAATCAGAGCCATCTTTCATCTTTGGATTGTTTGGAGCATTTGAGAGAAAAGCCATGGTTTTTATTGTTAGAAAGTTTATGAAAAAGATGGAGTTTTTAAAGATGGCTTTTTGAATGCAAAGAGACGAGAAATATCAGATGGTTGGAAAAATTCCAAAAGAGATGTTTGTGGCTATTTATAAAGGCCAGGGAAGAGTGTTTTCCCTCAAAATCATTTAATGCTGCAGAGTGAGTGGGACACATGGTGGTCTTTGGATAAATCATCCAGACAAATGAGGAGAACGTTTGCCATGTTTCCTAGGTTATAGGGATAATGGTCATCATGGAAGCATGTAACGAATGACTGATAGTGACATATTAGAAAAAGTGTAATGATGACTCTGATGTCAGCAATAGTTGGTAGAAGATGAGAAGTTCAGTATGAACTTGTGTAACCAAAAGATAGACAGGTGTCGAATAAAAGTATCAAAGAATGGTTGTTTCTCCTTGCGTCGAAATTGACATTCTTGGGAGGCAATTTGTTAGCTCCTAAATTCGACACCCACATAAATTGGCCTTATCGACTAAAAATAGATTGAAAGAAATCTAAGGTTGAAGACACTTCGATGAGAAGAGTTTGTGAAAGAGGTTGTGTCGAAGTCATCCTTGCTAAGAAGGAGAAAACACTTAGAGAATTTTCTAAGTTAAAGATGGTCTTCGACCAAGAGGTTTTTGTGGTATTCGACCGAGAGGTTCCTGTGGTATTTGACTGAAAGGTTCTTGTATCAACAAGCAAGTGAATTTGAATTCGAAGAAAGGAGGGAAAAGCAGTTCACTTGGCAGTTAGGAAAAGCAACGTGGCATGAAGATAGAGATCGAAGAACATGCAGAGGACACTTGTCCTCATCCTGGATCAAAGCAACCGTTAAATGATTATTTACTACCAGTATAAATATAGGAAGTTTGTGTAAAATTGAGTGTGTTTAACTTATTAGTACAAGTCACTCAAATTTATTCAAGTACCCGCTGTGTGAGAATTTTTTTTGAGAATGTACGTTTGAATCACCACATTTTAATTAAAGCCAAGTCTTTACATTTTGTTACAATCTTTGCCATTTACGTTTCTTTGAAAACTTTATCATTACAACCCTTTATCATTACTGCAACTTTACTTTCGCTTGCCTTTTACTTGCACTTTTATCAAATTCATACCTTCATTCTCCCTTTACTCTTAATATCTTCTCAAACCTTTTCATTTAAACTTACAAATAACTTAGCATATGTCCCAGGATCAATCTGATCGATCCTGCAAGTAACCAAAATAACCATTTTTTGGAAGATCATCGGTTGTTTACTAATTTTCACGGTAAACAGTTACATTATGTATGTGAATGGTATATACACGAGTTTTTTTGGGAATAATTCTAATGTGTGATAGGGTTTTGTGTGTGAGAGAATGAACTCTTCTGGAAAGAAAAAAAGGTTGTGTATGGATTGTGAAAATGTGATATTGACGTCTTTTATTTTAAGAAATTAGGTTAGATAAAATAGGAAAATAATTAAGATAAAATGGAACTTAAATGAAAAAATTAATCATCAAAAATATTTGTTTTGATTTTTTTCTAGATGTAGAGAAAATAAAACCAAATATCTTAATGTTGATTGACTTGGACCCAAAGCTAAATGAGAAATTATCTTTTATATTTTTTTAATGATTTTTTCACTAAAAAATGAACAAAAATATTATTATTAAAAATTACTTAAAATAAAAAACGAAAAAATTAAAAAATAAAAATTAAAAAATTCAAGTTTTGGTGATTTTTTATGATTTTGGAAAAAATGGAAAAAAAGTTAGAAACAAGGAAAAATGTCAAGAGTGGAAAAAGTGAAATTCAAACCCGGGACCTCTCGCTCATACCTCCTCAAACTAAAGTCTTTACCAATTTTGCTATCTCATTCATTCAAAATAAAATGAAACAAAAAACCATTTAATGGTAAAAGATCCAGACAAAATTAGGGTATGACAGAGAGGTTTGAGGATTAACTAGGCTAAGCATATCAATGATACCTGGGTTTTTAAGCTTACTTGGGATTTCATGACATCTAAGGAGTATGAGGCGATTGTTTGCAGGTCTTGCTATATGTACAATAGCCTGCCCCATACGTATCACATTAACTCATCAATATGGACAAGGATAAAGCGTCATCTTAAATCACATATTGGAGGGAACTATATGGGTGGTCAGAAAAGGGTATAAAATTAACTAGTGGAATGATAGCTGGTTGGGGGAACCACTCGATGAGATTTCAGAAATACCTCGAGCGAATAGGAAAAGGCTATCCCCAAAGGTAGAACATCTTACTGAGGATCATAGATGGATCATTCCAAACTTTATAAATTTGAATTATCCAGATACAACCGCTCGTATCAATCAGATTCAAATACCTTGAGTAAACCTTCTAGATCATTTAGTTTGGATGCATTTGAGAAATTGTTTGTTAACTTCAAATGGAAGCATACACCTACCTAGAAATCAACCATCATATTCTAGTATTAGTGAAGTTAACTTGGCATAAATTTTTTCCTTCCTCTGCATCCTTCATCATGTGGTGGTTGATCCATAACAAGCTCTCGTTCGACGATAATCTCATGAAAAGGGATGCAGTATGGCTTATATGTGTGGCTTATGTAGAAGCCAAATGGAAACTTCAGTTCATATCTCCTTTGACTGTCCTTTTGCTTCTACAATCTGGAGGGTTATTACTGAGATATTCCAGATCATCACTTTCCTAAAATTTAAAGAGGATATTTTCAGGATGGCCTCGCGAGGAAGACATCCTAAGCTTCAAGATATCGTAAGTTCTGCCCTAATTCACACTGTCCATCAAATTTGGCTAGCTAGAAATAAGCGGAGATTCAACAATGTTAATCATGATGTGCATTTGACAATTGACAAAATTTGGCTGCTATGAAGATTAACTCTTCTCTCTCTAAAGTTTGAATTTCCCACCGCAAGATTGGACATGAAATTTTATATAACCTATAGATTGAGAAAAGGTTTTGTAAAGCTCATAAAGTTATCACAATATTATGGAGAAAGCCCAACTTTTGGTGGATTAAGGTTAACACAAATTGTTCGGTTAGAGGTATTTTAGTACCAGGAGGTAGAATTGTAATGGATCACCGAGAGGAATTTTAAGGCGCCTTTGTGGTCAATGTTGGGGTGCAAAATGTTCTCAAAGAGGAACTTCTTTCCACTATGATAATGATAAAGGTGGCGAATAGATGATGCTAGTTTAATGTTTGGATAAAAACAAACTCCCAAATTACACTGCAATGCATAATGAGGGAGGAACTCATTCATTGGGATCTTCGTAACAAATGGTTTAATTATGGACGTCTTCAGGTTATTAGAGCCTATACCTATATTTACACTGAAGAGAATAGATGTGCGGGCAGTCTTACGAATCACAATCATTAAATTGCAAAATTTTCTGTGGTGAGAGACACTACTTCAGTTCATTACAAGGTTATGTTTCAATGATAAGTTAGATTTGTCAAACTTCAGGTTTGCTTGAACTTAGTTATTGAGGAGTGGTGGTTTCACAATTATGGATGTAAGTAAAACCAAATTTTAAGTCAGAATTTTTTTCTTCCATTTTTTATTTTTTTAGTTTGATTTCTAGGTGAGGTCTAGTCCTCCAGATGTATATATATATATATATATATATATATATATATATATATATATATATATATATATATATATATATATATATATATATATATATATATATATATATATATATATATAATAATAATAATAATAATAATAAACGAATGAAATGATTTAGTTGATTTGTTTGTAACGGTGGATTGTAATAATAATTGTCAAAAGAGTAAGTAAATGCAATGAAAAGAGAATTAATGATAGTGGTTTTAGAGTAAGTGAATCTGTGGATGGTGTAAATATATATATATATATATATATATAAATAATAGAACAAATTATATCCTTGGTTAGCGTCATTTATTGCGACGTTGTTTTTCATTCCAAAAGCTTCATATGCGGCGACGTTGTTTTTCATCCCAAGAGTTTCACCTATTTATTGTAATTGTTCCTATAAACACAAGTCATTAGTACCACCATAGAAAATAGCCATCAAACATCATCCTTCTTTGTTGATTATTGCAACATGCCGATTGGACTCACTCCTCACATAATTGAGATTGATGCTGGAGCCGATCTATTATACACTCTATTTGAATTTGCTCGAAGTCGTGGGAGATCCATTCACATCCTCAATGGAATAGGAATGGTGGCAGATGTCACGCTTATACAATCTAATAGGAGTTTTGTATCTGTTCTAGGAATGTTTGATCTTCTGTCAATTCGTGGTACAATTATCCCGTTGTCGACAGCAGAGTGTTTAGGAGTATTACAAATTACCTTATCAGACTCTGCTGATGACGAAGATGACGTGATTCAAGGGAGTGTGATCTCCCCACTAGTGGCTTATAGTCCGATGCGAGTCACATTTGTCTCCTTTCCAAACCCTGCATTTTAAATCTTTCTTCTCACATCTAGTTACAAGGACCCGTTATTCTAAAACATTTTAATTTTACTTAAATAAATAATTTGGTGGAAAAGGTATTTATATATCAATATATGTATTTTTATTTTATGCTTATTCTTTTTTATTTAATTAATTTATGACTCTCAAATTACATTATATATATATATATATATATATATATATATATATATATATATATATATATATATATATATATATATATATATATATATATATATATATATATATATATATATATATATATATATATATATATATATATATATATATATATATATATATATATATATATATATATATATATAATTAATTATGATCTCTTAAAATCTATCATGTGATATTTAGTTAAGAGTAATGCTACATAGTAAAAATTATTTGAATAAGAAAGTTTAGAAGATAATTTTAAATTTAATTTTTTTTAATAAGAATAATGTGATAGTGATAATAATGAGTGATTGAAATTTAATTCTTATCTTTCTTACTTTCATATTTTCTTACTAACAAGCATTTTCTTTTAATTAATTATAGTGAATTTTTTAATATATAAATTATGTGTGTTTGTTTAAGATGTACAATAAATAAAAAAACATAGAATATGGCAGGTTACACGTTTTAAAGATTTTTGAGGAAACGTCAAAGGAAAATAAGCAGTGGTATTCTGATGCATAAGTCGTGGTTTACCTTAATAAGTCGTGGTTTACCTTAATTATCACCATCTATCATTATCAATTTTAGAAAAAATTTAGGTATAATTTTTTGATTTATATATATATATTTAATGAAAATATAACAAGTGTATAATGTTCTTTTACTTCCTAAAAAATATTTAAGTATATTTATCATATTTTTATTGGAGAAAAATATGAACCACAGTTATGAAATTATATCTAAGTATTCTATATATCTCTATTTTTGAAACAAATTCTCTAACTTAAGCGCGCGAAAGTTAGGCTGTCGTTCAACAATTTTTGACCGTTTGATGAATCAAACCGTTTAGATAACACCACATGTCCACCAATGACTTTTACAAAAAAAAAAAAAACAGATGAACAAAGACGACGATACATGAACCTCATCGCC
This sequence comes from Vicia faba, assembly GCA_948472305.1. NCBI lineage: Eukaryota > Viridiplantae > Streptophyta > Magnoliopsida > Fabales > Fabaceae > Vicia > Vicia faba. The sequence continues at coordinate 1,331,795,716 of OX451737.1, read as the reverse complement.
ATTTTCGTATTGTGAGTTTGGCCATCACTGCTTTGCCGTCGCCGACCAACTGTTGTTTCCTTACTTTGTCCACAATGTCACAAACGTTTTTTTCAACTTTGGTTAAGGTATCTCTCACACTAAATGATGGCTTACAAAAATGAGTCGTTCTTTCTAACCAAACATACAATCATCTTTGATTCCAAATGCCTCTGCACCAAAGCCAAAAGCTTGTCCTTAATTTTAAAACTAAAGCGTGTATGAATATGCTCTGATGGATTCTCAAGTTTCCACTCTGTCAATTTGAAAGATGAACAATTACGGTTCCATCAAAGTAGATATACAGGAAATAACAGTTATGGTGTGTACATACGAGCAATGGGGGAAGCGACACAGAAATTTAATGGTGTTGTGATCTAAAGCTCACTTGATAATGACGATATCACGGAGAAAGAAGAAGAAAACATTTTCTTTTGACTGAAAAAATGAAATGTTATTCTGAGTTTAAGTTAAATAAAAAGATATATGGATGGACACGTAGCATAATTTAAAACTTTAGCTTTATCTTGTGACCTATGAGAATTGAAAGTCACTCTACCGTTTACGCCATAAAGATAGACAATCTGATTCCCTCTATTTTATACAAGTAATGTTTTAAAAGTAGAATTGGTCTAGATGTAATTTTAATAGACGCCAATACAATCTTAGCATATTTTAAAATTAAAATAAATAGTTCTTAAAGAAGTTGTTTTTTTTTTTAATCTATATGAAACAATTTAAAATAATTTATATTTTGAGACGGGAGAAAGGGAGTATGTTTTTTCTGTATTTTGGTACAATGTCTAAATACAATGAATGTATCACGATCATATCTAACCGGTGCATAGTGACTATCACTTTCTCATTAAACAAGATATTAATATTTGATTATTATATCATTAAAATATATCTTATTACTATATCATCAACATTTTGTTTACACAAAAAAAGATTTGACTATAACAACAAAAAAAATTATTTTCATTTCCAGAACTCAGAGAAGCTTAATCTAATCCCGTTCAACCTTTGAGGGTAAGCAAGAAAACACGCAACAACCTTGCATCGTTATATTTTCAGCGCTTACACCTCGGAAAATATATGTCAGATATTTGTACCGACATTTTTGTTTAAGTTTAATTTATTCATTTTTAATCACTGTGTGTTTGTGGTGTAGCTTTACAGTTTTCGATCAATCAAAACAAATCCAAATTGATTTTACCCTTTCGCTGTATTTTCAGGTTTCATGGCGGTTCAATCGGAGTTCGATCCTTCACTCGCAATTTCTCACAAGTTCCCTGATGTATCTCTCTCTTTTTCCTTATTCTTATTGAATACGCCTCTCTCTTATCTTGTTTGTAGGTTTTTGTACACCAAGTGTTTGTAGAAACTTCATGCTCACAATAATTGAATTCTGAACTTCTGTTTTTGTTATGCTCTCGTGGAATGGATTGCAGAGTACCTACTCTTATACCGAAAGGTAAGGCCTTCATTAACACAAACTTTCAAATGATAAATAAAAATGGTTATTGAAATGAGTTTCAATGAAAATAAAGTGTCTGAGTAATTGTGTTTCAATTACATGCTCAACAGAGATGCAGCACTTTATGCATTAGGCATAGGGGCATGTGCTTCGGATGCTGTTGATGAGGATGAGCTTAAATATGTTTACCATGAAGACGGTCAGAAGGCTATCAAGGTATTGTTTATTTTCATACTGTTATCATCATTAAAGTGATCACTTTAATACATTTATTCTCTTGTAACATAGAATGCATGTCTAGTTGCTTTAATGGTCAGAAGTTTGCTAGGCTATGTTTGGATATCGTAAACGGAACGGGGCGGAATGGAAATTCCATTGTTTGGACATTTCATGACGGAATAGAGCAACTTTGTCATTCCATCCAAATTGGAGGGTACAAAAAATGATGGAAAGTGATGAAATGTATTCCATCAGGTTCCATTCCATTCCATCATTTTTTAATTAATCCAAACAATGGAACATAAGTTTATACCATTTCATTACATCTCATTCCATTCCATTCCATTCCATTCCATCAATCCTAACATAGTCTTAGGATTTTGCTACTTTTAAGGTATTCTTGATGAATGTGCAATGTAACATAATCTTGTTCAACCTTAATAACATATGACAAGATATTGCTAATAATTCATTTTTGTTTAGGTAGTCGAAATGTAATATAATCATGTTCAACCTTAACTTATGACAAGATATTGCTTATAATTCATTTCTGTTTAGGCGGGATTTTTTTAATATACAATTTTGGCAAAATATCTCTGACTTAGCATCACTTTCTGCTCTTTAGGTCTTGCCTACATTTGCTGCTTTACTTACATTGGAATCATTGCCCAATGGTTTTGATCTCCCGGGCTTGCAGTGAGTGTTGCTCACTATTCTCTATATGTTTGTGCTTATACTTCATGTATTTAATTTATGGATGAACGTGTAATGCTTAAGTTTCATTTTCCATTTTCTGTCATATTGTATTGTTTGATCTTCCTTTTCTAGCTATTCTGATGTTTAATCCAAAGTAGAACTTTATGTATGACAGATATGATCCACGCCTTCTGTTGCACGGACAACAATACATAGAGCTGTACAAACCATTTCCTTCCAGCTGTCATGTAAGGTTTCTCATTAATATTTGGCATACTGGACACTTGAATTGAATTGTTAACTAATGATTTCTTGTTCCAATTTTAGCTCAATATACAAACATTTCAAATGAAATTCATAGGAGAATTAAATTTTTGTGCAATAGAGGCTTCCATTCCATCTTCTAGAAATGAAAAATTCTTTGCATATGGGAAATAGTTGCCTTTTCTTCGCCACATCACATTTCCATTCCAATGGCTTATAATGAGAAATAAAACTATATTTACTTGAGAAGAATGGACTGTCCATATCTGTTTTTAATTAAAATAGTGAGGGTAAAAAGGTCTGATGTAGTCTGATGCAAGTAGCGATAAATATTAGATTTTGTGTAATTAAATTTAGGGAAATGCTAATATGTGCCTTAGGGCACTTGTTGGTGTACTAAAGATAGAAACTTTGTATTAAAATTGTACATTTTATTTCTTAAAAAATAAAAAATTGTTTTTCAAGACATTATTACTATCTGTGGAATTCTTAACACTTGCTCTCAGAGCTCAGGTTAGCACGTCCCTTAATTTAATATCTATCTAATTTGCATCAATTTTTTAGCATGGATTTCTTCAACCCCAAAAAATCTCCCCATTCCACACCCGACCTTTACAATTATGATATTCAGAAATAGTTCTAGTTTTGTCAGCATAATCAGGTTAATAGCTAATCATTTTCTCTTAATCTTCATATATAGGCTCCTAATATATTTTTTATTGTTATAGGTACAAAATAAAGTTAGTCTCGCAGGATTGCATGATAAAGGTTGAATTGCCCAAAACAGTTTTTACTTAATGATCTGTTGTGCATGTGTTTGCTGTACAGTTTCACTTTAACATCTTAAAAATATATATCTCATACGTATCTATTTTTTAATTCCTTTTCTTCTTATCTTCTTATCTATTCTTAACGATGTGATGATGCTTAAATTTCAGGCAAAGCAGCAATTTTGGAGATTGAAACAAAAAGTTATGAGAAAGAATCTGGCGATTTATTATGCATGAACAGGTAACACCGAAAACACTCCTTTTAATGTTTTGTTACACTCACACTCTAATAATAAGTTTCTTGCAGATCAACAGTCTATCTACGCGGTGCTGGTGGCTTCTCGAAGTCATCTAAACCATTTTCCTACTCAAATTACCCTTCAAACCAGATCTCAGCTGTAAAAATTCCTGAAAGTAAACCTTTTTCAGTGTTAGAAGATCGTACACACCCATCTCAGGCATGTTACAGCTATTCAATCATGTTGAAAATAAATTGCCTTGTTCATTTGCAACAGTTTTTTTTCTTCCCCCCATTTTCTAGCCTTTTGGTCTATTATTCTCTGTTAGACCTCTTGTAAAGAATATTTATAAGAGGAGAGGGAGAACATAATATGGACAGTAGGCAGTTACTTATTTTTATTAACAGTTTCTGTTTTTTAATATTTAATAGTTATGGGGTAGTTATGGGGCAGTTATGGATGATGTGAATATAAATTAAGGAAACCACATGTTGGAGGGGATATTCAGAAAATGTTTGAGTGGTTAGTTGAAAGGGAGAGACCCAAGGCTCTCGAAACCCTTGGTAGGAATCACATGTGTTTTGAGTGACATTTCAATTCTGTGATCCTGTGAGTGTTTGTATTCTCTCTCTGTTTGAGATATTTTCTCCAGAGAATCTTCAATAAATCTCTATTCTCATTCAGTAATTATATTCTTGGTACCAGTTTCTATCAACTAGTATCAGAGCAAGTAAGATCCGGGTTAAACAAATGGTATCTACGCGAGGAGATACAGAGGCGAGGCTGGATTCATTAGAGCATGGATTTGAACGGTTACTAAAGATGATGGAGCAGGATAGGGCCGAACGTGCAGAAGAGAGGGCTGAACATGTAGAATCAAGGCAAAGAATAGACGAGATGATGGAATTCTGGCGCAGGGACAAACGTAGCATTCCAGAAGGTTCACACCATAAGGAAAATCATGCTGACAATGAAGACAATGTTGTCCAAACGGGTGGTTTTCGTCTCCGTGAAGAAAGATGGCGCAAATTGGAGATCCCAGTTTTCGAAGGAAAGGATGCATAATGGCTGGCTGAACAGGGTAAAACGATTCTTTGAATTGAAGGGAGGGACTGAATGAAGGAGAAAAGTTACAGGCGGTAATGGGAGCGATGGAGGGGACGGAACTGGCTTGGTTCCAATGGTGGGAATTTTCTACCCAGTTTCCCACTTGGGCTGATTTCCATACAGCCGTTTTAAGACGGTTTCAACCATCCATGATTCAAAGCCCTTTTGAAATGCTGTTGAGTTTGAAGCAAACTGGCACTGTAGAAGAATATAGGGAGCAATTTGAATTGTATGCAGGGCCTCTCAAATGTACAGAACCATCATATTTGAAAGGGATATTCTTGAATGGACTTAAAGATGTGATACGAGCAGAGTTGAAACTTCACCCGGTGGAAACATTACCAGAGTTGACGGATTTTGCCCAAAGAATAGATGAACGGAACAGTTTGCTGAGCAAAGGGGCTGGAAGTTTTAATTCTGGAAGTAGGGCCAATTTCAAAACTTATAATACAAATCGGACAGTGACTTGGGAGCCAAATAGTAAGATTCCATCACAAGGAAATTCTCCGGGCAGCAGTTCCTTAGGGGAGAGTAGGACCAACTCTTTCAAGGGAAAAGGATTTAGAAGATTGACGGTTGCGGAAATGGAAGATAAAGGAAACAAAGGACTATGTTTCAGGTGCGACGGAAAATTTACTCAAGGCCATAATTGTCGTAATAAACAGTTGCAAGTCTTATTATTGGAGGATGGTGTTAATGAAGAACCCGATGATCTAGAAACCAAAGAAGAAGATGCCGAAATCGAGATGAAAGAATTACAGTTGTGTCAATGTATAGCATTTCGGGATTAACTACCAAGAAATCCATCAAGTTGTGGGGAACTTTGGGGAACAAACAAGTAGTAGTTTTGATCGATTGTGGAGCATCACATAATTTCATATCTTCCTTACTAGTAAAAGATGGGAATTTGATTTTGGAAGAAACTCCACCATACTATGTGGAGGTTGGAGATGTAAGAAAAATTCCTTGTGAGGGAGTATGCCCTAAATTGAAATTGGTCATGCAAGGGCTGGAAGTTTATGAAGATTTCTTTGTGTTTGAACTTGGAGGAGTGGATATAGTTTTGGGGATGGAATGGTTATCAAACCTTGGTGAAATACGGGCTAACTTCAAGGTGTTAATGATTAAAATTCCCCTTGGTAATAGATACCATATACTTAAGGGAGAACCAGAATTGGCAAGAACAGCAGCTTCATTCAAATCCATCATTAAAGCCATTAAAGATGAAAGGCAAGGATTTTTCTTAGAGTATCAGAATTTAGTAAGGAAAGAGACCCATGATAACTCACAACCAGATTGGTTACAGGCTGTCTTGTGTGAGTATGAAGATATTTTTCATGAACCTAATGGATTACCTCCATCCAGACGACATGATCATGCCATTATTCTTAAAGAAGGAGCCAATATTCCAAATCTCAGACCCTACAAGTATCCACATTACCAGAAAAATGAAATCGAGAGGTTAGTAAAAAATATGCTTCAATCTGGTATTATTAGACTTAGTGTGAGCCCCTACTCTAGTCCCATTATATTAGCTAAAAAGAAAGATGGTAGTTGCCGTTTTTGTGTCAATTATAGAGCCTTGAATAAAGTAACTGTACCGGATAAGTTTCCAATCCTATCATTGATGAGTTGATTGATGAATTGGGAGGAGCAACCATTTTTTCGAAATTGGATTTAAGGTCAGGTTATCATTAGATCAGAATGAAAGAAGAAGACATTCCGAAAACAGCCTTCCGAACCCATGAAGGCCATTATGAGTTTGTTGTAATGCCTTTCGGACTCACTAATGCACCTTCTACCTTTCAATCTCTCATGAATGATATGCCAAGGCCCTATTTGAGAAAATTTGTCCTGGTTTTCTTTGATGACATTCTGGTTTACAGTAAATCTATGAAGGAGCATCAAGATCATCTACAAACAGAAGTAGCATTATTAAGGGAGCACAAGTTGTTTGCTAATAAAAGAAGTGCACTTTTGGACAAACACAATTGGAATACTTGGGGCATATTATTTCATGGGAAGGAGTAGCAGCAGATCCTAAAAAGATTGAAGTCATGATGGAGTGGCCCGTACCAAAAAATCTAAAGGCTTTTAAGAGGTTTTTCAGGGCTCACAGGATACTATAGAAGATTTGTTCAAGATTATGGAAAAATTGCTAGACCATTGACCCAGTTGCTGAAGAAGGATAACTTTCATTGGAATGCGGAGGCACAAAATTCTTTTGAGCAATTGAAGAAGAAGATGATGGAGTTGCCAATACTTACTGTTCCAGATTTTTCCAAGGTGTTCACGATAGAGATAGATGCTTCAAATAAAGGATTAGGGGCTCTTTTGTTGCAAGAGGGGAGACCTGTAGCTTTTTTCAGTCAAACTTTGTCGGAAAGGGCACAAGCGAAGTCGGTATATGAGCGAGAATTAATGGCTATCGTAACTGCGGTTCAGAAGTGGAGACATTATTTAATGGGAAGACATTTCATCATCCTCACTGATCAGAAGAGTCTCAAATTTCTCTCTGATCAAAGAATCTTAGGAGAAGAATAATTCAAATGGACTTCCAAACTAATAGGTTTCGATTTTGAAATTCAGTACAGGCCGCGACATGAAAATAGAGTTGCTGATGCTCTTTCTAGGAGGATGACTTATGCAGCCCTGTCTACAGTACAATTTGATGATTTAGAAGAATGGGAAACAGACGTCCAAACTTGACCCTAAATTGAAAAGTTTAATACAAGACTTAATGCAAAGATGCAAACTCTCATCCGGGCTACACTTTTAAGGATCGAAAATTGTTCTTTAAAGGAAGGCTAGTGTTGCCTAAAAATTCTTCTAAACTTTCGATGCTGTTGCAAGAATTCCACAATTCAGCAATGGGAGGACATTCTGGATTTTCCAGAACCTATAAAAGGATTTCAACTATTATATATTGGGAAGGTATGAAGAAGGACATTCAGCAATATGTTTCTACATGTGAAGTTTGTCAACTAAATAAGTATCAAACTTTATCTCCGGCCGGTTTATTGCAACCACTTCCCATTCCCACTCAAGTTTGGACCGATATTTCTATTTTTATAGAAGGATTGCCCAAGGCCCAAGGCAAAAATGTGATTTTAGTAGTGGTGGATCGTCTGACTAAATATGCTCATTTTATCCCACTGAGTCATCCATTTACTGCAAAGGTTGTTGCTGAAAATTTTATTAAGGAAGTGGTTAAATTACATGGTTTTCCGTCTACTATTGTATCTGACAGGGATAAGATTTTCCTAAGTCGTTTCTGGTCTGAATTGTTTAAAATGGCAGGAACAAAATTGAAGTTTAGTTCAGCCTATCACCCTCAAACTGATGGTCAAACAGAGGTTGTCAATAGATGTTTGGAAACATACTTAAGATGTTTAACAGGAGCTAAACCCAAGCAGTGGACTAAATGGTTGGGCTGGGCAGAATTTTGGTTCAATACTAATTACAATAGCTCCTTGAAATTGACTCCATTCAAGGCACTATATGGTAGAGATCCTCCTCACTTACTTAGAGGAACCACTATCCCGTCTGCTGTTGAAGAGGTAAATCAGATGACTCAAGAAAGGGATCACATTCTTCATGATTTGAAAGATAATTTGACAAAGGCTCAAGTTCAGATGAAAAATTATGCTGACCGGTCCAGACGTCTTACTACATTTAGTGTAGGTGATTGGGTATATTTGAAGCTTCAACCATATAGGCTGAAGTCTCTTGCTAAGAAGAGAAATGAGAAGTTGAGCCCTAGGTTTTATGGCCCATATCAAATAAAAAAGCAAATCGGTCCCGTTGCTTTTGAATTAGAGTTGCCACCTACAAGTAAAATACATCCTGTTTTCCATGTGTCTCTTTTGAAGAAAGCTGTAGCAGCAGCAATAAATCCACAACCACTTCCTCCTATGTTATCGGAAGATTTGGAGCTCCAAGTTTTTCCTGCTGAAGTCAAAGCTATCCGTAATAATCTTAATGGTTCTGCTGAAATCCTCATTCAATGGAAAGATCTTCCAGAATTTGAAGCAACATGGGAGGCAGTAGAGGTTATTCAAGAACAATTTCCTTCATTTCACCTTGAGGACAAGGTGACTCTTTTAGGGGGGAGTATTGTTAGACCTCTTGTAAAGAATATTTATAAAAGGAGAGGGAGAACATAATATGGACAGTAGACAGTTACTTATTTTTATTAACAGTTTCTGTTTTTTAATATTTAATAGTTAGTAGCAGTTATGGGGCAGTTATGGGGCAGTTATGGATGATGTGAGTATAAATTAAGGAAACCACATGTTGGAGGGGATATTCAGAAAATATTGAGTGGTTAGTTGAAAGGGAGAGACCCAAGGCTCTTGAAACCCTTGGTAGGAATCACATGTATTTTGAGTGACATTTCAATTCTGTAATCCTGTGAGTGTTTGTATTCTCTCTGTTTGAGATATTTTCTCCAGAGAATATTCAATAAATCTCTATTCTCATTCAGTAATTATATTCTTGGTACCAGTTTCTATCATTCTCTTTCTAACAAATTTTGATCTAAAACATGAAATCATGCATATTACATGGGATTCAGAGTTCCTTGCCTCTGTCTTTCTAACAAATTTTGGTTCTAAGACATGAAACGCCTATTACATGAAATTTTGTGTCTCCACAGTATTTTAAATGCTTTGCAACTTTGGTTTAGTTGATACTCTAATGTACACTATTATATCTTTTAGGCATCAATTTGGCTGAAAACTTTTGATATGCTTCGTTTTAGATTTCTGTACAGATTCTGAATGTCTTCTGTTTCGCAGGCATTGCTTTACAGACTATCCGGTGATTACAATCCTCTGCATTCAGACCCCCAGTTTGCAAAGGTTGCTGGGTTAGTACTTTCATCCTGTCTTCTTAATGCCGACATATTATTCAATTAGATTGTAATTTTCCATTTTCCCCATTTGAATTACTGGAGTGCTTGTTGAATTGAGTGAACGAGAATTTTCCCGTTAAGCCATGAGGTCTTTGTTTGATGTAAAGAGGACTAGTCATACAAATTAAATACATAGACACGGTGGTAATTAGACATTTTAAGATATAAAACCATCAGTTTGTGACTATTGTTTTTTTTTTTTTTTTTTTAATTATATGGATTTGCATTGTACGGCCAATCTAATGTTTATAATCAATTGCCAAAGATTCTCGAAGCCAATATTGCATGGGTTGTGCACATTAGGATTTGCTGTTAGGGCAATCATCAAAAGTGTATGCAAAGGAAATCCTGACAGGATAAAAAGCATAACTGGCCGTTTTCTTTTACACGTCTACCCTGGTGAGACTCTCGTTACCGAGATGTGGCTTGAAGGCTCGAGGTAGGTTCATTGTTTGATACATTCATGAGAATATTACTTTCTACTATACCCTTTTAACATATTTTTGTTGCCTAAATTTTCTAACATACCTAAAGTTTCTTGATATCCTGTTCAAATGCACAGGAAATTCAGATTCATATTATAAATTGAATATTTAAAATTGTGTAGGGTTATTTATAGGACATTGGTGAAAGAGAGAATACGGACCGTCCTTTCTGGCTCCGTTAATCTACGAGGTTTGAATTCATCACTCTGAAGGTGTGAAGGTGTTCAGTTGAATATAGCCCACAGATAATAATGCCTAGATGTACAAGGTTTTCTGTTTAGTTACTTATATTTGCAATAAGGACTAAATTTAGATGCAGTATTATTGTTCTTAAATGTTTCCTTTCAAAGAATCAGGTTTTTAAGAAAGACGATTTTTTCCTTCCTTTTAAAACAGGAGTCCTACTATTCATTCTCTGAGCTGTGTAATCAAAGTAGTCTTTACATGCATCCCGAGATGAAGGAAATATATTAAAAAAAAATCCAAATAACCTTACTTATAAAATACAGTGTTGATGTTTTACATGCTTACTTAATGATGCTCATGAAATAGTTGTTGACAGTTATACTGATAGAAACTAGAATTTCCAGAAGCCAGACTTTACAGGTAACAGAAGTGTACTGTTAATTGCAAATGGTTGAGTTTAAAGCTCTTACAACGGTGGAGGAAACAGAAATCTTAACTAGAGTTTCAAGAACACCTAAACCAGAGCTCAATTGCTCATAAACCAGAGAGTAATTCTCGTAACAAACTCAACCAATATTTCTGAATGCGTTACTCATCATACTTCCCTCTCTTTTATACCAGAGATTTTCTATAATCAGGGAAGTATCCTATCAAACTCTTATTTCACTTATGCCATCCTCTTATAAACAACCTGGTCCTCACGGTTGAGAGCAGTTTTGATTGATCTTTGTCTTTTGGTGAAAAATTAGCTTGTTAGAGAACTATATATAACTGAGCCTACTAGGGAAGTTGAAGATGGACAACGGATGCACCCATACGTTAAGATCCAATTCCACCCTCCATTTTTGCCAATTGTGATACCTTTCTTGATAGGTTTGGCTCCATAGCTCAGAGAGTAACATCAACTTGCCAACTAACAACGGCCCTACTAAATTCAAAGTCATGTTCTTGAATTATAATCCTCCTTTCTTGTGACTGAAAATAAGAGCCAATCCTGAAATTATCTCTAAATTTTTTGCCACTTACATGATTGAATGCAGATCTTGGAAAGGATCTTGCAGTAGGATATGTTGAAAAGAATAGATCCAAAACATTGAAAACACCATGATCGAACAACTCTTGCTTAGGATCCAATAGCATGACTCTAGTGACACTCATAATAGTGATTACACACCATATAAAAATCCCAAAATGCTCCTCGTATCGGCCGGATTTCAAAATTTATCATGTCACTTTAATTCATTAGTAAAGTGACATCCCATTTTTGCCAAGAGAAAGTTCGGATTTTGATCTCTGGATTAAGCTTGTTTACATACTCCCTCCATTCTCTTTTATAAGAAAATTTTGACTTTTTAGATTCATTGAATAAATAATGTATTTAGACTATATATAAGTTAGATACATCAATTATTAAATTAATCTAAAAAGTTAAAATTTTCTTATAAAAGAGAATGGAGGGAGTATTGTGTTTTCTTACCGTAGGAAAAAAGTTTCGAACTTCATCATAGTATTAGACCGTAAATTAGAAGAAATTTTCCATTTTTTAAAATAAATTTATAAATTAATTCCTCAACAAATCACACACATTTGTCATCTAATAATAAGATCAAATATTTGATTAAAAATATTGATAAACCATATGATCTTGTCGGATCAGAGATGGACCGTCACAGTTGGCTCGGGCAGAAGTTGATTGAGACGGGGGTTACCTGCAAGACACTCCGATGGTAAAGTAAGAAGCGGAATGAGCAAGTAAGTAAGAGTTCTGATATATGAATTGAATACCTGACCCTCTTGAAAGAGAGGGTATTTATAGTCTCCAACGTTGGGCCAATGTCTCTTTATTGGACTGATCAAACAGGTCCAACAAAGAGACTGTCAGGTTCTACGTGTGTAGTGAGGACCCGCACGTGGTCTCTTACTTGGATAACGTCCTTCGCAAGACAGGGAGGATAAGGACGCGATCTTTCCGGGACCAAGAAGACTCCACGAAATTCGGAGAGGTTGGAAGTCAGCCCTATGAGGAATGTGCTCGGGAGGAGCGCGTGCTCATCGGGGATGGTCTCTACGAGCACTGACGGGAAGCAGTCATGGTCGACAAGACATCTGTGGTCGGGATGTGCTCGGTGGAAATACTGTTCAGCGTGGTAGGTTGGCAATCTTGGATTAGACCTCAATGGTAGTTGGACCAAGGGCAGACCCAGTCTAGAACAGGAACCCCACAAGTCGTTGTTCATGGTGAAGGAGTTATGACTTGATTCAGGTTTTCCCCTTCGCGAGACTCACTGCGCGACACAGGGTTTTTCTACCGTGGACGAAAGACGTCGTCTGGTTCATGATTTACTTCGTGCAGCGGTCGAAGAGTGTTCGAGAGTACTCGCGGGGAGAGGATGATACACTAGTCAGACACGTGGCGTGGCTCTTAGAAACCATAATGGCGGCCTAGGGAGTAGGGGCCATCATTGTCTATGTGAGTAGGTGTCGAGGATAAAGGAAGTTTGTGATTCCCCGACGCGACGTTTCACATTCCACGTCATCTCTATAAATAGGACTTCAGGGCCCATAACTTTTTTTTCCACTTTTTCACGCTCTCATATTTACTCTGTCGTCAGCACCGCGCGTTTTCCTAGTATCACTGAGATTGCCGCATAGTCTGCCGTGTACTTATCTCTACAGTCGTCGCTCCTCACTTTTCCTCCAAGTAAGCGTTCTTTTTCTTTGCTATCTTGTGTTGTAGGTAGACTTTGATGGTGTTTAGTGGTAGAATTTCGTGTTTGGGGATTATGCCCGGGGAATTCAAGCGCTTTAGGCGTCTGATTCATGATCATGTCCACGGTGTTCATACGTTTAGGCATACGGTTTATGATCGTGCCCGTGATATTCATGCGTTTAACTAATATATTTATGAACTTGGTCTGGGGATTCATCCTTTCGTTAGTATGTAGGCTAGTTTTCCACGTGGTATTCTTGTATCTGGATGGTAATGTTATGAACTTGGTCGTGAAATTCATCTTTTGCTCGCGACATTCTTACTGTGCCCGTGATATTTATAATTGATATAGACGTCCGCCGTTTAGGTCGGTGTTCGGTCGAGGTCCACGTGTTCCCCCTCTTTCGTGCGAATGGCCGTTTGACTCGGCCTGAGTGTTGCTTACTTCTCCCCGTCTGTGTCGCGAAAAAGCAGATTTGTCGTCGAATTCACCGGTTTCCTGTACTTTGCAGGTAAATGGTCGATATTCCTGAGTCTTCGGAGCATATTAACATCGAGGAAATCAGCATTGCTGAGGAAAGCATGAATCTGGTCGACACTGTCGACGACCCTACTCTGGAATGGGTCGGTGCGGAACTCTGGGGGATATCTTTGATCTATAGCTATATCGGTAGGCAAGCTTACACTGTCGTCGAGTACGGCGGCAACCATGAGAGGTTTTGGAGAAATTTTAAGATCATGAGGCCGACAAGGGACGCCCGCATTTGCTCGGAGTTTACTCAGGACGCCTTCCCTATGTACGAGATCATATTTAAAGATCTCGGGCTCCGGCTACCTTTCAACGACTTCCAGATGGGAGTGTTCAATCACTTGAACCTGACTCCCTCTCAGATTCACCCCAACGCGATTGCCTTTATCCGAGCATTTGAACTCACATGCCGCTTCCTGAGGATCGGGGCAATGATTCCCCTGTTTTTTAGGGTTTTTCACCTACAACGACAATTCCGGGGATGGAAGCATAGTTGGGTGTCCCTTAAGCAGTCGAAGAGGCTGTTTAGGATGTATATGGATTCTGTTCGAGATTTCAAGGATAAGTGATATATTTTGCAACCGTCTACTCAGACAGTCGTAGATTCGTTGTTCGAGCTGGCTGCTATGATGGACGAGGACTGAGAGCCGTGTTTGGATTCTGAGGGTAATCCCAAGATTGGGAAAGTCTTAAAGTTTCCCATCCACTGGTGTTCGGGCCATTACGACCATGGACCTGGATACTACCACACTCCCGCTGGAGGTATAAGCGTTGAGGACGAGGAGGCTTATGGCGTCCTGAACAAACTTGTCGACGGTTTCTTCCCTGCTCGGTGGGTTACGAGGGAAGGAAACGACATTCTTGATGAGGATGGCGAGCCGACGTTCGAGGCACGTCCGGTCAATACCAAGGCGCTCGCCGAGTGCCAGTCTTACGGGCATGCCGTAGAGCTCTTAAGTTTCTTGCTTACTTTATTGATAGTCTCCTTTTTTTGTTTTCTTCAATGTGGATAACCTAAGCACATTTCCTTTGTAGGTCACATGGCAGAACGTTGAGAGAGGTTGTTGAAGCTGACCCAAGATAAGAAGATTAACAAGAGGTTGGTGAAGCCACAACAAGCCACGCGAATGGGTCCAACCCCCGAGTCGGGCAGGGAAAGATCCAATGGGTCCTCGGGTTCCCATGACACCGAGCGCCAATCTGCTTTGATTAGCAAGAAACGGAGTCGACCAGAAGGTGGAGTCGAGGTGACCGATGGAGGGGCGGGTGCCCGGGCCTTCAGCCTGCCCCCCTGTTTTATGGAAAAAGATTTCTTTGAGGGGTTTCCCTTGACCGTATCCGACAACGAGGCCGATATCATCAGATGGCTCGACAAGGAAGGTCGGAGGAAGCACCTCGCTGCCAGCATGATCGGGATGGTGAAAATGGTCGAGATGGCAATCGTCCTTGCGGGCGAAGGGTCAGACTCCTTGGATCGGGTCAAGGAGCTGGAGTCGGAGAAGGCAGCTCTCGTGGCCAAAACCCGCAAACTGAAGGTTGCTCTTGAACGCTCTGAGGAAATGTTTCGGGAGAAGTCTGACGTGCTGTCGAGGGAGAAGGAGAGGGCCGACAGAGCCCTTGAGGACAAAGAATGCCTTCAGCTTGATAAGGAGCGGTTGGAGAGTGACAACCAACGACTGTTGAGAGAGGTCAAAGATCTTAAGGCTGTTATGCTGCCCACGGAGGACGAGCCTGAAGGGGTGGTCGACTTACGCACGCGTGCTGGCTTCATCGCTTAAATTCAACTTCTGGAGTCGAACTGTGTTGACGCTCTGGCCGATGGCTTTGAGTCCGCTGTGAATCAACTGTTTGTGCTGAATCTGGGGTTGAATATCGAAGAGACAAGGGTTATGTCCCAGGTTTTCGATGGTCGGGTGGTGCCTCCTTCTGACTCTCTTGACGTCGACGTTGGTACTCCAGGGAGTGATTAATGCTTTTATTGGCGTATTTGGGCCTGCGTGTCCGCTGTTATTTTGGGGCATGCGTGCCCGCTTTCATTCCTTTAGTTTTTTGGTCGTCGTGCCTAAATTGTAATTTTGGACAACGCCAACCCTTGTGGTCGGTATATTATTGATATTTGTTTGATTGTCTACTCGATGAATGCTTGTTTATAGTAGTTATTTGATAATAATATTTGATGTATGTGCCCGACCGCTATCTTGGTTATGAATTTTTGACGAAGTTTGTGTTCGTATGGAGATATCCGTTCGACCATATTATCGGTTCGACACACTTCGAAATGTGTCAAATGCGCGGAGTGGGGATTTGCGTGACGCGCGTATGATCGCGATCGGGATCCTACGCTCGTGGCTTGAACTGCCCATCGCGAGCTGGGTGTTCTGCCATGTTGGGGGTACTTTGACAGTGGAGCTCGATCGAGGTGTTCCTGTCGGGCATGTATGTTTTATTCGTCGAAGTGAACGACATCATGCCTTTGTTGGTTGGTAGGTCGGGTCCGTACCTCGACTCTCCTATGTGGTCGAACTTTTCCCTTCGTCGACTGAAGGTGAACATTCGACGACAAAAGTCCCCCAGCAGGTGAGGGGCTTTAGCTATAATATTGTTTTAGCTTCGCAATATTTCAGGGTCGTGGTAATGGTTCTCCATTTAATTGCTCGAGATAATATGCTCCAGGGCTCGTAGCTCCCTGGACACGATAAGGTCCCTCCTAGTTTGCGGCCAATTTCCCTTCACGAGAATCCTTCTGGTTTCTCCACAAGACTAGGTTGCCGACCTGGAATTCGCGTTTTACGACTTTGTTGTCGTGACGTAGGGCTACCTGCTGTTTCAGAGTGGCCTCGCGCAGGGCTGCTCTTGATCGAATTTCTTCAACATGGTCTAGCTCATCTCTCAAGGCCTCGTCGTTCATCTCTTCGTCGAGGGGCCTTTCAGTTCGCTTGGATGGTTTCATGATTTCCACTGGGATGACCGCCTCGGTACCGTACGTCAGTCAGAATGGTGTCTCGTCGGTAGTCGAGTAGGGCGTTGTTCGGTAAGCCTATAAGGAGATGCTTAATTCTTCGGCACATCCCCTCTTGGCTTCGCCTAACCTGAGTTTAAGTCCTCGTAAGATAATCCTATTTGCGGCCTCGGCTTGCCCGTTAGTCTGGGGGTGTTCGACTGATGTAAAGTGATGTTTGGTGTTGAGTTTGGCAACAAAGCTTTGAAAGCCTTGGTCGGTGAACTGGGTACCGTTGTCTGTGACGAGCGCTTGAGGGATCCCAAACCGAGGGAGTACGTTTTGTTTGTAAAAATGCAGAATATTGTGCGAGGTAATTTTCGCAAGGGCTTCGGCCTCTATCCACTTTGTGAAATAATCTACGGCCACAATGAGGAATTTGTTTTGGTATGTCCCTTGTACGAATGGTCTGAGGATGTCCATTCCCCGCCAGGCAAAGGGCCATGGGGACGATAGTGTATTCAGCTCGTGTGGCGGGGCGAGATGTATGTCGGCGTGCCTTTGGCACTTGTCACATTTCTTGACGTGGTCTTTGGCATCTTGCTGCATTATCGGTCAGTAGTATCCCGCTCGCAGTGCTTTCCGCGCTAGGGACTTACCACCCATGTGTTAGGCATTAATCCCTTCGTGTATTTCTCGTAGTATCTCAGGGACCGCAGATTCTTCGATGCACTTCAAGAGTGGGATGGAAAATCCCCTACGATATAGTTTGTGTTCGAGCACTACGTAGGAGCATGCTCGTAGTTTGGTCGCGGCTGCTTCTCTTTGGTCCAGGGGGAGTTCCCCCTTCGTTAAGAAGTTGAATACCGGGGTCATCCAACACGAGCTATCTCCAATGGCATTTACCTCGGGTAAAGTCGTGGATTTTTCGATGCTCGGGCGAGATAGAGATTCTTGTATGACAGTTTTTGTCTTTCTTTTTCGTGCTAGCGAGCTTCGAAAGTATGTCGGCCCGTGTGTTTTGCTCGTGTGGTACATGCAAAATTTCTGTCTGGTCGAACTTTTTCATATGTTCTCTGACCAAGTTCAGATATTCGATGAGGCTGTTGTTCTTAGCCTGGTATTCCCCTTGAACTTGGGATGCGACGAGTTGAGAGTCAGTGAAAATTTGTATCTTACGGGCGCCTAAATCCTCTGCCAGTCTTAGACCTGCGAGTAAGGCCTCGTATTCCGCCTGGTTGTTCGAGGTTGGAAAGGAGAGGGTGAGTGAATGCTCGATCACCACGCCTTCCTCGTTTTTGAGGAGGATCTCCGCACCGCTCCCGGTCGAGCTGGAGGCTTCGTCGACAAAGATGATCCACTTGTGCTCCTTCCCTGCGGGGGGTTATGGGCAGTCATCTCCGCGACGAAATCGGCTAGAGCTTGTGCCTTCAGGGTCTTCCTGCTCTCGTACTGGACGTCAAATTCTGAAAGTTCCAAAGACCATTTTGACATTCGACCCGCCATGTCTGGTCGACATAGGAGCTGTTTCACGGGCTGGTCTGTTCGCACCATGATCGTGTGCGCGAGAAAATAGTGCCTGAGCCTTCTCGCTGCATTGACGAGGGCCAGAGCCACCTTTTATATCTGTTGGTACCTAACATCGGGCCCTTGAAGCGCCTTGCTCGTGAAATAAATGGATTTTCATTCGTCATGAGTCTCACGAATAAGGGCCGCGCTGACGGCTTCAACCGAGACGGGCATGTATAGAAACAGGGTCTCCCCATCGACTGGTCGTGATAACACGGGCGGCTACGAGAGGCTCTGTTTGAGATGGAGCAGGGTCTGCTCACATTCCTCGGTTCATTCGAAAGTCGCTTCCTTGTGAAGGAGTTTGAAGAAAGGGAGGGCGTGTTGAGTGGATTTTGCAACGAAACGGGATAGTGAGGCGAGCATGCCATTCAAGACTTGTATGGATTTTTTCGACGTAGATATGGGAAGGTCAGAGAAAGCACGACACTTGTCGGGGTTGGCTTTGATTCCTTGTTCTGTTAAGTAGAAGTCGAGGAACTTGCCCGCCTTGACCCCGAACGTGCACTTCTCGGGGTTAAACCTCATTCTACATTGCCTTGCTTGGGCAAAGACTTCCTGAGATGAGCAGAATGGTCGGTGTCTACTCGAGATTTGACGATCATGTCGTCCATGTATACCACGAGCATATCTCTGATTTGGTTGCGGAAGACTCTGTTCATCATCTGCTGATATGTTACTCCTGCATTTTTCAGAATGAATGGCATTACGTTGTAGTAATAGTTGCCCGAGCTAGTCATGAAAGCAGTGCAATGTTTGTCGCCTATTGCCATTGGGATTTGGTTGTAGCCCGAATAGGCATCCATAAATGATAGAACTTTATAGTCAGTCGAGTTTTCAACCAATATATCAATATTAGGTAAAGGAAATGCATCTTTGGGGCATGCCCGATTAAAATCGGTATAGTCAATGCACATTCACCATTTTCCATTATTTTTCTTAACAAGTACAACATTTGACAGTCAGGTTGAATACCGGGCTTCACAAATAAAATTTGCCTCTAGGAGGTCTTTTACAGCTTTTTCAGCAGCCTCTGCTTTCTCCAAAGACTTCTTACGTCTAAGTTGTACTACTGCCCTAGCGGTTGGATCAATGGCAAGTTGATGACAGGCAACCTCAGGGTCGAGACCGAGCATCTCCGCAGCACTCCATGCGAACAGATCTGCGTTTTCCCTCAAGCAGGCCTTGATCTGCTTTCTCGCCAAGTCGGGGAGTCTAGTGCCAATCTTTACTCCTCTGTAGGGGTGTTCGCGGTTCGGTTTGGATCGGTTTTAAAGCAAAAACTCATCTGATCCATAGATTAATTCACTTAAGGTTCGGTTCAGTTTTGGATGATATATTTAAAAAAATCCAATCTGATCCGATCCAATTTTATGAGGTTTAATTTGGATCGGTTTTTGGATATCCAAATTACACATTATATTTTTATTAATATTATAAAACTACTAATAAATCATAGATTTGATATAGTATATTAAAAGTTAATATTACAAAATGAGAGTGATTGATTATGCTTGAAATAATAAAAATAAATAGATTATACCAAACTAATAAATATTATTAAAAAAATTATTATCATCTAATAATAAATTCACATAACATGTCATACTAATAAAAAGTAAATAAGTATCAAAATATATTTATGCGGTTCGGTTTGATTTGGATCGGTTTTGAAAAATTCATCCGAAATCCTATTCGAACCGATCGGTTTTCATAAAATAACATCCAAACACAACCAATAACTTTCGGTTTTTTATGGTTTTCGGTTTTTTGGATCGGTTTTCGGTTTTTTATTTGGATTGGTTTGGATTTGAACACCCCTACTCCTCTGCTTGGGTCTTCACCGAGGGGGACGAACTCGAAGTCCCCATCCGGAATTGGTCAAAGGGGAACCTGCTCGTCGCTAGAGGGCTCGTCCTGGTCGAAGCGAGTGTCCAAAGAGATCGAGTCGACCTTTGGAGGGGCCCTCTATTCTTCTACTCTAACGGGCTCTGACCACTGAGGCTCTGATCGCGCAGTTGTAGCTTTCTTGGCGGGCCGTGTGTTGGTGTCGACTATGCCGTGTCCCTTGGACGCCGCATTGAAGCACCTTCGAGGGGATGTTAGATCGCCTTGAATAGTGGCGACCCGTGCCCTCTTGGTGTAGAACTTCATTTTTAAGTGGACGGTGGAGGGCACCGCGGTCAGCTCTGCTAGTGTTGGCCTGCCGAGGATGCAGTTGTAGAGGGATGGGCAGTCGATGACGAAGAAACGGACCTTGACCTGCCTGGTAGCGGTATCCTCGCCGAATGTGACCATAAGCTCCACATACCCCCATGGCTTAGAGGTCGAGCCATTAAAGCCCTGCAGGTCTGAGCCCACATATGGTGAAAGGTGAGAGTCATCGAGCTGCAGGGTTTTGAAAAGCTGACTGTACATCACGTCGACAGAACTTCCCTCGTCGACCAGGATGCGATGTACGCCGAAGTTGGCCATTCTCGCCCTTATCAAAAGGGGATGGCTGAATTGGGGGCCCCCCTGGGAAGCTCCTCGAGGTAAAAGGTGATCGACTCTGATCTGCCTTTCACCCTTTCAAAGGTCACCGTTTGCGGGGGAGCCGCGTCGACCAGTTCGTCCAACTTTCTCTTTGCTGAATTTATGGTCAGATCATTAAACCCTCCATCGTTGATGAACATGGCGAAGGGGAAGTTTTCCCACCTGCCGTGCATAGATAGAGGCTATTGCAGATGTTCGGGGACGTAGAAGTCCCCAGGTCTTGTGACGGAGAACGCGGTTTGGATGGGAACCGACTCGTTAGATGGTTGAGCATCCTCTTCTACTTCTCTCGTCTCATGGGCATCCCGACGAGGAGCGTCGTTTCACCGATATTGCGCAAGGCTTCCCCCCTTTATGAGGGTCTCGATGGCATCCTTGAGATGGACGCAGTCTTCGGTCAAGTGCCCATGGCTCCAGTGATACTGGCAGTATTTGCTTCGGTCTACCCCAGGTTTGGCAGGAGCAGGGCGAGGATGCTTGACGCCGCCGTCCTTGAAGTCTGTATTTGCGCACTCCGCTAAGATGCGCTTGTGGGAAGCCGTTAGCGGAGTGTATTCAGTGAACCTCCCCGAGGGACCCCTTTGTTCCCGGGCGTCTTGGGGTTTATCGTCCCTTCTCTTCTCGCCAGTTCATCGAGGAGGGGCGATGTCTTGTCGTGGATTACTGCTGGATCCGCGGTTCCTAGGATCTCGGGATCTGTTGGTCGCTTCTCTTTCCTCGTAGTCCATATAGGCCCTGGCCTTCTCGAGGATGGCATCGAACATTCGAGGTGGTTCGATACCTACAACTTTTCTGAATTCGGTGCCCGGGAAGAGCCCCCTCTCGAGCAGGTATCTTTTCATGTGGTCCGTGCAGGGGACCTGGATGGCCTCCCGGTTGAACCGGTCAATGAATTCCCTCAGGGTCTCATCGTGTCTCTGGACGATGGCCTCGATGGCTGCATCGGTCTTCGGGTGTCGGCGCGAAGCAGTGAACGAGCTGATGAATTGGTTTTTCAAATTTCTCCAAGAGGTGATTGACACCGGAGCGAGACCTTTGTACCAATCCATCGCAACTTTCCTCAGCATCGTGGGGAACAACTCTCATTTGATCGGTCCCCCGACGTTGTGATAGTGCAGCATGGCCTCAAACCCGTCTATATGGTCGACCGGGTCGGCGATACCGTCATATTCCTTCAGGTGGGGAGGCTTCTCCATGCCCGGGGGAATGGGCGCCTCCATGATAGCTTGCGAGAAGGGACCGCTAGGGTCGTCCTCGTCACTCCGTTCGGGCGAGCGAGACGGAGATCTGATGTTGTGGCGGTCACGGTGGCCCTATTCGCGCGGAGTGGTCCTTGGGCGGTATGATCGTTGATGGTTTCCCCCGTTCTTGTCTCCAGGGGGTCTTCGTTCTTGACGCGAGGGGCCATGATCGCGCCTTCCCGCGTTGACGAGTTGTGCCCTCTCCAAAGAGGGTCGTCGCCCGAGTGGTCGGGGCGATGGGCTTCAAGAGATGTCCCGATTATGTCTCTGCAAGGGAGATTGGGGATGTTCATCCGCTTGTCGAGGGGGAGGAGATTGAGGTCTCATGTGTCTTCTTGGGGGCCTCCGATCGTCCTCGAGCGCCCTCAGTCTTTCCCCCTGGGCGAAGATTAGATAGTTGGTTTGATTGATTGTCACGAACAGTGCCTTGGTCGTGGCGTCTGCCCCGGCGGGGACGGGGACCTCGTGGAATTGGACGTGTTGGTAATTCTGGGGAGGTGACCGATCGTCTTCATGTCGGCGAGGCAGAGATGACGACGAAGAAGTTGCTTCGTCTCTGTATTCAGAAGGTCCGGGCATGTTGACGCCAGGGACTGTGTTATGGCCAGCGGTACCGGCATTGTCGAGGCCGACATTGTTGTCGGTGATGTTGTTGTTAACGTCTATGACACGGACGCTCAGGTTGTCTGGAGTCTGGTCAGCCATGACAGACGAGGATTGTTTAGCTTTTGGTCTCAAGTGAATAGAAAATGGAGAAGCTTAATTCCCCATAGTTGGCGCCACTGATCTTGCTGGATCAGAGATGGACCGTCACAGTTGGCTCGGGCAGAAGTTGAGTGAGATGGGGAGGAGTACCTGCAAGACACTCTGATGGAAAAGTAAAGCGGAACGAGCAAGCAAGTAAGAGTTCTGAGATATGAGTTGAATACCTGACCCTCTCGAAAGAGAGGCTATTTATAGCCATCAGTGCTGGACCAAAGTCTCTTTATTGGGCTGATCAAACAGACCCAACAAAGAGACTGCTAGGTTCTACGTGTGTAGTGGGGACTCAACACGTGACCCCCTATCTGGATAACGTCCTCCACAAGATAGAGAGGATAGGGACGCGATCTTTCTGGGACCATGAAGACTCAACGAAATCCTGAGAGGTTGGAAGTCAGCCCTACGAGGAAGGTGCTCGGGAGGAGAGCGTGCTCGTCGGGGATGATCTCTGCGAGCAGTGACGGAAAGTAGTCATGGTCGACAAGACATCTGTGATCGAGATGTGCTCGATGGAAATACTACTCAGCGCGGCAGGTTGGCAAGCTTGGATTGGGCCTCACTGGTAGTTAGGCCAAAGACGAGCTCAGTCCAGAACACCATACATTAGTGTTTATAAAATACAGCCAACCATAATATAAAAATGTCAAAATGTTAATAACAAAATACAAAGTAAAAGACACATGTGTTGGATAGACTTGCAAGATTAACACTCCAATACTCAAATCAATTACTAAGTCCAAGATGAAAATAATGAAGAAGAAAAAAATGTACATTAAATATCACGTGTGATGGCTATATAAATTAAATACCACGTGTGCCGGCCCAGAAAACCATCCTTATATTATAACTTTTTATATCAAAATTTTTAAAAATTAATTTAAATTTAAAATTGTTTTGAATAAATACAAATTATTTTTAAGATATACTTTTTAAAAATATTATGTAATATTACAGAATGTCAATTATTAATCTTTTAATTTATAAAAAATAACTTAAAAATAAATAATTTTTACTATGTAAAAAAATAAAAATAAAAGTCATTTTGAGAATTAAGAAAAAGATCATGAATGCGGCTGTTAAACAAGGATGCCCATGGACTTTAAAAACAGTTTTGAACAGCAGACAGTACGTCAGCCAATCTCAAGCTTAGGAAAAGTTGAACCAGCAAAAATTTTGTATGAAGAGTTCTGTAATAGCAGTCAAAAGGTAGATTGGAGGAAGCTAATGTATGGCAATTATGCTAGCCAAGAGCAGTGCATATTACTTGGATGGCTTGCCACAATAGTTTGGCTACAAAGGATAGGCTGGTCAGGTTTGGTTTATTCAACATGGACTGCTGTTTCTGTGGAAATAGTGAGACTCTCCAACATCTACTACCAGAAAAATTTGGCTGGATGTTGAAGCAATGTAACAGAAAAGGTTGGAGAATTAGCATCCTGAAGTGTGTTTTTTTTGAAGCAATATATGAAGTGTGGAGGTATAAGAATTCAGTTTGCTTTGGTTCATATTCTGGAGACAGATGTTGATAATATTGTGGACAGATGTTGGACACACTCTAAGCTTAGACACCATATAGGAAAGCTCCTTATGCCTTAGGCTGGTTTTGTTTTTGTGTTTTGCTGGATCGTTTTCGATCACTTGTGCGGTAGAATTTTTTGTCTATCAATGAAGTTCTTTTTTTATTATAAAAAACAGGGTTTAGACTTTAGACACACATAGTTAGCATCCAATGTGACACAGAACGATCCTTTCATATTGAATAGTATGTCATCACATTCCGGTCTGCTTAAAGTAACTGAAGTTTTATCACATCTAAGTACCAATGTTTTTTTAACAACTTTCAAATATATATTGTGAAAGTAACTCAAAATAAATGACTAACGATTCAATTGGGTGTGGATAGCTCGGTAACTCAATCATAACCCCCACTTCTCAAATAATTTCATGTTCAAGACATTTTCTTATGAATTGGTTGGCCTGTATTGTCTGAAAGAAGTTATTCCATTCTCATGTATATACTTTGTGACCAAGTGAGCTCTCTATTCAATCCAATGTGCTTCTAACATTTTAGCCATAAAACTGAATCGATCAGCAGCTTCATCGATCTGACAAATGTATATAATCAGCTTCGGGCATAATATATAGAATATGTAAAAAGGTAAATCAACACAACCAAAAGCGTTACCATTTTCTGTGTAGGACGACCTCCTCCATGTCCAGCTTTGCAGTCAATGCGACCAATTATAGGGTTCGTTTGGGGACTTTCCTTTAAGCTGCTGCATAGCTCATACTGCATGGTCTGTGCAACAATTGGAAATGAGTTAGAGAAGAAAAGAAAAGAAGAAATCAGTAGAACACAGCAAAAATTGGAACCAGTTTTTTCTCAAAGTGGTCAAATGAGAGTGACGACCAATCCTCCCCCTATGGAACAACTATTTGTTAATTTAATTATGTGCTTGCAACATAATCCAATAAATACAAGTTAGGTTGTGATTTCAGTCTATACTTGTATTCATATATGAAGCTCACTAACCGCTAATAGCTTCAATGAGTGAAGTGGCACAACTCGATCATCGTGATCTGCTGTCAACAACATGGTTGCTGGGTACTGAACTGACTTGTCAGGATGCTCTTCCCACGGTCGCCGGACATTATGCAATGGTGAGTACCTAGAGCATTAGAAAGTAGAATCATATTTTCAAAACATAAAAACCAAAACTGCTTATCGAAGCAAATAAACCACAGGAATTCTTTCAACTGTCTTTCAAAATATGGTTGAGAAACAACATGATGAAAGCAGATATATTCGAATTTACATTTTTCCAGATGAACCTGAAAATAGAAGGATAAAATGGTAATGCGAATTCTCGACTGATGCCAGGAAAGAACTATTAATCTCATGCAGTCTATGCTGCTAAAACATGTGAGTTTACACCATCCAATCATTTTGACACTTTATCATGCGGCAGTAGCACAAGAAAACCATGTCATCCTATATAAGATTAATATGGGTCAAGTGACACTATCTCTTTTGCAAATATAATAACAGCTAGCTTATCAGACCAAAACATGCAAGTGCAGCTTATGAACTTTGGGAAAAGAAAACAACAATCAAAATGGACATGATATCAGGGACCAAGGGTGGTGATTGTACAATAGTGCAACAAGGGATATTAATCAAAAGTACAACAAAGGGACTGTCTCATAGATATTTAAGACATGAGATGATTTTCAGTAATTTACTATATAAGTATTTCCTATTTCTGTCTATTATGCATCTATATTATGAGAACTCAAATCAGACGCCTTTCAATTGTAATAGCAATTTTTCTGTCCATCCTCATATGGGAATTGTCCAAACCTGATCCTATCATTATTATACTTCCACCAATAGCACTTACTAATAAATGCCACTAATAATAGGTTGTCAAAATCGGGATCTTGCATAAGATCGGAAGGGGATGGTAAGATCGGAAGATCCTACATAATTATTTTTGTGAGATTGAGGGGGTTGGAAGATCACAAAACATAAGATCGTAACAAAAATCATAAGATACTACTTAACGGAAAATATACTACAATCTACATGATATTTTTGTAGGCAAGTGTATTCGTGGGAAAATGGATGCCGCCAGACCGAAATTGTTGTGCCTTTGTATCTTGTTATCCTTTTCGGCTTGTAATGGTGCTGGACGGAAAATGGCCGATTATGGTCAGAATTGGTTAATCGCACATAATCATTGGTTTTACCATTTTTTTCCTCACAATTTGACTACCACACACGTTTCTACTTAAGATCTAGATCGTTGGGGGAGAGTGAGATTGTAAAATCGCAAAATTTTAAGATTTAGATCGTGATTTTGATAACCAATAGAAAATAAGGAAATTAAAAGTAGAACTTCTTTCATTAAATATTGAAATTTATCCTTGATATTTCAGGATTGGATAAAACTCACTTGATTAGCCAATGAAACTCTTCCTCCTTGTCTGCACAACCATAATCTGAGGTCCAAGCATGACCTGAATAACAATTTAGAATCATTTAGTGACGTTTGTTTAAACAAAGTACTGGACATCGGAAAATTTAAACAAACCTATGGTAAATTTGTGGAACCGCAGCATGTCCATAACGCCAACATGAGCCAATGCACAGCCAAAGAGATCAGGTCTCTGTACAGATAAAAAGGGGAATGGGAAATCTAGCATAAGTAGGAGAGAGCTGTTGAATGGAAAGTATGACCTACAAATGGATAAATAAAGCAAATGAATCAGACCTGATTTATACAAGCACCAACAAGAAGGCCACCGTTGCTTCCACCCTCAATGCATAACTTTTTTGATTGGGTATAACCAGTGGATATAAGGTATTCGGCTGCAGAAATGAAGTCATCAAAGCAATTCTGCTTTTTAGCAAGGGAACCTGCTTTATGCCATTCCTCCCCATATTCTCCACCACCGCGAATATTCGCAATGCAGTAAACAAAACCTAAATGTTTTGTGAGTACAATGCGACTAACACTGAATGACGGTGTGATACTGATGTTAAAACCACCATATCCATATAATAGACACGGGTGTGAACCATCCAAAATAATGCCCTTTTTCGCAACAATGAACATTGGGATCTTGGTACCATCTTTACTAGGGAAAAAAACCTGAAATGTGGAAAACACATGAAAGAATAGAACAACCAAGTCTAGCAACAGATACAGACTCAGAAATAGCATGCCTGTACACATACAGACTAAAGGAATTCAAAACAGTTTAACAATGTGACAAATTTGCATGCTTGTTTTTGTACCGAATAATGGAATTCAAAATAGCCTATTTAACAGTGTGACGACTGACGACTGTTAAGCATCATAGATTTTTTATGTACCTGATTGACTTGAAACTCGGAGCGGTCAAACCCAGGGACTGCAATTTCACGAAATATCTTCAGATCAGGAATCCCTGTTCCCAGGTTGCACTGATAAATGATACCGGGAGATAGAAAGCTTGTAAAGCTAATGAAGACCACATTATCTTCCCGCCGTGCAGAAATTTCAGAAACTGTGCCAATGTCAATTGGCAGTTGATGCTGCAATGAACCTGTTTTTAAGTCTCTTACTTGTAGAAGATGCTTCACATCGCTCAAGTAACTAACTATCAGTTGGTTACCATTTACAGCAACCGCCGACTCAAGTACATCATTTTTAGACTCTTGAAGAACATCAGCCCATGTGTTTGGGTTCTTCAAATCTACTCGGACTAGTTTATACTTTGGAGCATCTTTATTAGTTAAAAATGTAAACTCAGTGTCATCATTTGCAATGTAGTCGTACTTCGCATCAAAGTTATCAATAAGTTTGACGAAAGGGAGGGCGGAATTATCACTGCGGAAACCTTCAAATACGCTGGGAAGATTAGTTATGTCAGAGTAGTAAAGTTTGTTAACTGGATCACATCCGTCTGAAATATAAAGGAGGAGATACTGCATCATAAGTAAAAAGAGATTCAGATTCATTAGAAAATTAAAACCATATGCATAAACTTCATTATACCTCTGTTATTGTGCTTGACAAAGAAAATTCAAAGTATACTCACTAGTCACTACCATTCCTTGGATTACAATGTCATGAACTTAACATAATATCCTTCAACCTTCTATAATGCTATGTGATGTGGTTAAGATTAATAAATCTTCTGTCGACTATATGTACTAAAATTACAAAGCAATGAATTGCTTACCTTAATATGTTGTTAAATAAGAAATTTCAAAATAAGAGTAAATATTCAGGTTATTATGGCAACACACTTGAACAAACACATTTTTTCACAGCTATACACTATAGTACTCGGTCACTTGCCTCAAAAAAAAAAATTTGGTCACTTAACAAAACCACATACGTGAAATCAAAATATGCGAAGCAATATAATAGAGACAAGATCCCAAAGGAGACTACTAAAGCAAGAAATTTTAATGTTAAATCAGGGAGATCTAAATAGATGTCTCCTAAGAAACATATATGGGGCAGGGCATAAACCAGCGCGAATCATCAACTACGCTGATGTTAGTAAAATTACTAAAACCACCGAGACATCAGTTGCACGTTTTCTTATTTTCTATGCACATAAATAGCATAAAAACAATATCAGATAATTCTAAATCAATGACAAATAAAATAAAGCACCTTCCCATCAACAGTAACAATTCCTCCAACTGTATATTTAGGGTTTTGAAGATCTTTCCAACACAAAATATCTCCTTCTTGATCCGTACCCAGAAAATGATAATAAAGCATATGATAAAGATTAGAGTTTGTCTCAGTCCCAGCATCTACCACTTCTCCATCTCTACAGTGTAAAAGCAAAATAATAAATTCATATTTCATATCAACAGAACATAAAAATAATCTGACTAATACAAAGTACAATCATACATAAGTGATCTACAAGATCTCCATATAGATAATAGTAACTAACACATATTCAAATCATCTTTGACCAGGACTATCAAATTGAAAACAACACACTCCATATTTATACTTTGCTGAACTTGTGAGTCAGATGCAATTGCAAGACATGCCCTTCCTAGAAAGAATGGGAGCATAGAACATCACTTACTTGGGTGCTGGATAGCGGCTGTAATAGAAACCCAAGTTATCATGACTCCAACTAATAGAGGAAAATTTAACCTAAAACAAAACATTAACAATCATCAATGTTCTATATGTCCGTTTTAATTTCTACCAAAGATATAATGTCATACATACTCACCCATGATAAAGTATCATGCTCAACAGTCTTGTCCTCAATGCGCATCACTTTTATAGTCGCCCAATCGCTACCACTGGAACTAAGCGCATAAGCCAAGTACTTGGCATCTTCACTCACAGAAAATGTGTTCAACGAAACAGTTCCATCTTCACTTAAGGCATTGGAATCAAGCAAAACCTCTGGCTCTCCCTCCAAACTATCCTAAAAATGAAAAGATAACCAAGACCATATTTGAAAAAACAACTTAATTATCATATATCATACAAGTCCCTATCTATAAGCTATTTCTATAATAAAAGATAAAACAAAGTCAAATCGTTTTCCTAAGCTATTATGAAGAGCTATGAACATCTCATAAACTGTTTCCATGAGCTCTCTGAAAGATCTCACAAATGTTTATGTCATTAGTTAACAAACCTTAAGGTTATGTTTGGATTGATGGAACTTAACGGAGTAGAGCGGAATGGAACATAAAAGAACAAAGCAAAATGGAACATAACAGAGTGGAATAAAGCGGAGCGGAATGGAATATAGATCTCACTCTATTGTTTGGGTATTTTACTAAAAATGTTTCATTCTATTGCATACACCCCAAATCGAATGGAACAAAAAATAGAGTATCGAATGAAATGGATTTCATCACGTTCCACTCTATTTCATTAATTATTTACAAATCCAAACAATGAAATCTCATTATTTACCACTTCATTTCATTTCATTTCATACCACCAATCCAAACATTGATGGCATGTGATGGAATGTAACAGAATCAAGTGGTAAATAATGTGATTCAATTGTTTGAATTTGCAAATAATAGATGGAATGGAGTGGAACATGATAATCCATTTCATTTCATTCCAAACAATTCTCCATTTTTTATTCCATCTGATTTGGGGGTGTATGCAATGGAATGGAACATTATTAATAAAATACTCAAAGAATGGAGAGTAATCTATATTCCATTCCATTCCGCGTTATGAGTCCCACACATGGAGTCTTTAAAAAGTTTTCATAGACCGGCACCCCTCAAGTCAATTTTGTAAAAATGAATTAGGTTAAACTCTAATACGCTTCATTCCATCATGTTATGTTTCATTCAATCCAAACATTACCCTAAATCCCTTGAATTAAAAACTAAGCAGAACATTAACGATTAAAAACAATGATGTGAAAGCAATAGCAAACCTGGACATAGAGAATATCCTGAGGCTGAAGACCGCTGTTATGGAAGTAAAAATACTTATCCCCTTTTTTAAAAGGAGCGCCATAACGAGGATGATCAAACAGTTTAGTAATTCTTTCATTAAGCTTCGATCTCGTTTCGCATTCTGCAATCACTGAATTGGTGAGTTGAACTTGTTTCTCAACAAACTCTTTCACTTCTTCAGCATCAGGATCTTCGAGCCTACAAAAAAATACAAAAGCATATAACTATGAATCGAAAATCGAGAAAGAATGATTGAAATTGAGTTGATTGTTGTTACCATCGATAGGGGTCGGCGACATTGACGCCGTGGTAGTCGTCGACGACTGTGTCGTCTCTACGAGCAGCGGGATATTGCAGAGGTAAGGTTAGGGCACTCATGATATGCTATGGCGGAGAAAGAGAAGGAAGAAAATGATTGAATTGGGAATGAAGGTGGAAGTTAAATACTTCAAGTTCTGAAATCACTGTGCTATTACTTGTTTGCTTGCAGAAACTAACGTTTTATTAAAGATAACAAAAATGAGGTTCGGATTAATAAGCGCTTGTGGATTGTGGTAATTAACACTATCCAATCATGTATTCCGAATTAAATAGAGGTAATTTGTTTTAAAATTTTAATTTATTTTAGGTTTAATATCATTTAGGTTTATTTTGATTCCTTAATTTAAAAAATATACATATTTATTCTTTCACACTTTAAAACATATCATATTAGTCATTTATTTAATTAACAATAAATTTAACAATTCAAATGAACTTTATTTAAAAGATTAAAATGAATCTCAAAATTAAAATATGGAATTAAAAATGATATTAAATCTTTATTTTAAAAAAAAAATTAAAAAAAAATTACATGATATTAAATTATACTATTTTATTAATTGAGTGTATAGATATTCGACTAAATTTAAGGATACTTAAGTATTCACTTTAAATAAATTATAATCGCACTATATTTGTGTCTTGTTTTTTTTAAAATACTTTTTATGAGTATCAAAACAATTAATTAATTATTTTTTTGTGTAAAAAAATAATTAATTAGTTTTTGAATTTAATTTTTATTTATAATTATTTAAATTTTATTGAGTTAAATGTATTTTTAGTTCTGTTATTTAAATCATTTTAACTTTTTTATTTCCATTTTAAAACTCAATATTTTGATTCTTATACTTCATTTTCCATGGTATGTTTTGGTTCATTGACTTTTGCATATATAATCTTCTTATTTATGATGTGACACTTTAACTGTAATTCTAGATCAACATTTTGATTTATTTTAAATATAAATTATTATTTAAAAAAAATATTTAATACAATTAAAATTAGATTTATATATTTATGTAAAAATTAAATATTACAGAAAAGCAATCTGTTTTTATTTTTCTAGATTAATCCTTCATTCTATTTATGTTCATGTTTTTTCCGGCTTGATTGTTCATGTTCTTTGCTCATTTTCGTTGATCCTTTATTGTAAGTTGTCGTAACAACCGGTTTTCAGTCATGGAAATAGATTAAATCGTTTAAGGAAAGAATGCAAGTGTGGTCTTGATGCTCCTTTGATGACGACATGGACGGATGTGAGCACATGTCGTTTTTTATATGGATGTGGGGTGTATAAGGTATATTTTAATTTATGCAATGTTTTGATGTCATTATGTTTTACCATGAGTTTTTCATCAGCATCAGCATAGAATGATCATTTCATTTTATCATGCAATCGAAAGCATTCATCAGGGTTTAGATGAAAAGTCAAGAGCTCTGGCATTTTATCTGGTCTTGATGGCATTTATTCAGTCATCTGGTGATTAAGAAGTACAAAGGCTTGGTTTCTTAGTCTCAATGCATTATTCATTCCACTACATCAGGTCTCAGAAGGCCAGGTGAATGATAGTCAAGATTACTGATTTCACATGTACGTTTGTAGATTTTAATTGCCATATGTGAATAAGAAAACAGAGATGAAGGGTCCAAGAGTTTGACTCTTTACATTTGGTTCTATATTCACATTTCATTTGCATCTTTGTTCAGTGATTCATGCATTACTTGCTTAAAAGTCGACGTTTGGTCAGCTTTTGCTTACATTTTAATTTCGAAATCGAGTTAATTGCATTTCATGTATTTTCATCGTCTCACGCATATTTTTAAGTCAATCCAAGGTTATCAGAATAAAATTTTGGTTCTACAGGTTGACCGATCGAAACGACTTGACACGGTGCGCGAGATTAGCAGGCAAAATCTTTCGACTTTTGGTCTTTACCAAACTGTTTTACGAATTTACGTTACGCGTAGATCATGTTGATGTGCTTGCTTTATTTTTTCGACGATGTTTGCGATCGTATTTTGACCAGTCAGAGCCTGTTCATCCGGTTATTTTTAATTGCATTTTTGAAATTTTTCGAACTTTTCTATTAAACTTCTTCGCACGTAGATCATTTTAATATGTTCACTTTATTTTTTTATCAAACGTGCGTCCAACTTTTATTTTTTCGGGTCACATTTTTCCTTTGTTTTTAATCATTTTTAATGAGATTTTTTCTTTCTTCGTTTTCAATTTGTTAATTCATATCTTTTTTTCATTTTTAATCATTAAAAAGAGGGGCATTTGTGTCCTTTTCATCAATTCAAAACCCTACAATTGACCTTATATATAGTTAATTATGAGAGAATAACAGAGGAAACCATACAAACCTAACCCGCGACGGCCACTTGACATTTCTTTCTATCTCATAAACCAATCAAACCCTTTCATTTGATTTCCATACTGACCAATTGCAAGCACCCCATTTAATAATGTCTCTCCAATTGGGAAACAAAATAAAAAGGTGAGAACAAATCTGCACTTGAAAGAAGAAAAACGAAATACAATACAAAACCTCTTTTCCTTCTTCAACCAAGTAAAACCACCCCATAACAACCTATCTAACTCTCTTCTCTTATTCATATCCTCTAACCCAAACCGTAATGCAACCTTGTCTTCTCAACCTCTCGCTCTTATACAAACCACCTACCTTACTCACTATGGCTAAGCTCTCAAACCTACCTTCGTTCAGCTTCTAGTGCCACCATACCCATAACAACACATACTCCCCTTCATCAACTCACACCAGAATCACCAAATAAACAATTCACAACCATCATCCAATAGTTCTCAACCTCACGTAACAAACACCATCACACCTCCCGCCATCGATACCACCTTCACACTATAACATTCTTCCTCTAAATACACATAAATTGTGAGGTCCATCAACCATACCTCAACACTCTGGCCTTACACCACCAAAAACCGACGTCGATACTACAACCAACTCACGACTCTTTCCTTCACCTTAAAACTTCTGATTCGCATATTGTCATACTCTTTTTATCACGTCTGATCCGCAACCGTGAGCAATCATAAAAAATAATATGTGTTATTCTAACAATGAATAATACTTTATAAGTATAAGAGTGCGCCTAAGAGGGGGGTGAATTAGGTACTTTAAAAGTTTTACCGTTTTAGTGAAATGGATATTATTTTTCTGGTTTAGTGCATGAGTTTACAAATGTGTTTCTTTCTTTTCTGGTTTATGACTAGTGATGAAAGCGGTAAATGCGAAAAAGTAAAGAACGCAAAGATGTATTCTGGTTCTCCTCACAGTCCGAGAGTACTCCAGTCCTCTTTCAATATTAGAGATTTCCTTATTGTTAGATCTCTAGACAAGACACCATAGTCCTTCTATACAAGACTCTAACCAATAAAACCACCAAGAACAATCCTCTTGGACCAAGAACAATCCTCTTGGATTTTCACTATGTCAACAATGAGAACAATCCTCTTAAGGTGACCTTACTTGTATCCAACAATCCTGGAAAAACAAGACTTCAAAACCACTTGAACTTATTTTCAACAATCCTGAAAAATAAGCAAGTATATAGCAATATTTGATTTGAGTGAGTTTGTAGTGTAATAATCACTATGAGTGATTTTATCAATGAATTGATCTTCTCTTCCAATGACAATAGTATACAATGACTCAAGATATATAATGCTCAAAGTTTTCTGTTTGACAATATGTGAAAGTGTGCAGAAAAACTTTGTGT
Organism: Vicia faba; assembly: GCA_948472305.1. Classification (NCBI taxonomy): domain Eukaryota; kingdom Viridiplantae; phylum Streptophyta; class Magnoliopsida; order Fabales; family Fabaceae; genus Vicia; species Vicia faba. The sequence goes on along the minus strand of OX451737.1, from coordinate 1,331,761,004 downwards.
ATGAAAGTGAAGAAAAGCTTGAGTTTGATATTTGAAAATTCATAAAATATATTTGGAAGAGGTGCAGAAAATGATTTTGAAAATGAGTATTTATATGTTTATAGCACCTTTTTGAAACAACATGAAGTTCTGTAAATGAATCATGAACAATTGCCAAGATTGAGTGAAAGGTTTCCATGAAATGGTGTTATGAACACGCATATGCAAAGCTGCTGTTTTTCAAAATCGTGCAACATGCAATCGATTGCACCCTTTGTGTAAATCGATTGCACGGGGTTTCAACAGCTAGAATTTCAAAAGTTTTGAGTGTGCAATTGATTGCACAAGAGTGTAAATCGATTGCATGTGAAGTCAGTAGTAAAAATTGATTGAGTGCAATCGATTGCACAAACATGCAAATTGATTGCACTGAGAAACAGTAGCAAAAATTGATTGAGTGTAATCGATTGCACAAACATGCAAATTGATTGCACTGAGAAACAATAGCAAAAGATTTGAAAAAATTGAAGCATGCAATCGATTGCACTAATATGCAAATCGATTGCACTCAAGTGAAAAATGATTTTTAGCTTAGAAAAACTTGAGTAAAGGTTTGGAAAATATAAAATATTTCTTTTGAGTATCTATGTCTTAAGTTCAAAGTAAGTATTATCATTATACCTTGAAATTTTGCTAAGTGCTTGAACTGAAGACTTTATCCACATATGCTTTTAGCTGAGTCAAAAATCTTTGCCTTCTTTGACAATCATGGTTTGTCTTCATCAAAACAAAAGTGCACTTGAGAAGGTTGCTTTTACATTCTCCCCCTTTTTGGTGATGACAAATGATCTTGCTTGATGCGTTGTAATTTCCGGAAAGAGACTTCTCCCCCTAAGATGCATAACTCCCCCTTTGTATGAGAAGGTTGGAATCCTTTGAATTTGTTCATCTTGGTTGAAGAGTACCTTAAAAATTTAAGACAAGGAAATATACAAGCATAAAGTATAACATCCTTCTCACCCTTTGACATTATCAAAAATAAGGGAAAGATGCATAAAAATGGACAAAATACATATAATAATATTGAAAGCTTAACCATGGCCATATTGCTTCATGATGCTTTTTATCATCCTTTGATAAATGCACATAGTAGTTGTCTTCATCAAAACATGATATTGAAGATGCTTGACTCTTTTAGAAACAATGAGAAACTCTTATGTGAATGCTCCCCCTATCTTTGATAACTCCCTCTTGATCAAAGTTCTCCCTTGAAGCATAGAGAATTTGCATCTTTCTTTAGGAAATGAGTTTCACCTTAAGAGTGACTTCATAAATCATTCACCTTTTGAGAACATGATGTTGAAGCCTTTGTCACAAATTTGACTTGTACTTAGAAGTTGTATTTTGTTCTTCAACATGAAGTACATCTTCAATGGATATGAAAGTTAGTGTATCAACTTTGCCAATGCCAAGAATTCTTCCTTTAAGGTATTTCCCATATGTGAAATAATCCTTGGACTTGAACTAGATTTGAAAGTTAGTGTATGTCTCCCGTCATATGCTTTGAATAACCACTATCAAGATACTAAATATTGCATGTGGTCTTCAAGCATACCTACAAAACAAATTAAGTTTGATTTGGTACCCAATGTGATTTGGGTCCATCATAGTTAGTTCCTTTCTTTACCCACACATAATGCCCACTTGCCACATTAGAGTTTCTAACATAGCAAGCATTAGGTGTGTGGCCTTTAATACCACAATAAAAACGAGTAGGTTCAAAGTTACTTCTATATCTAGAAGGGTAAGATTTCTTCTTAGGAAATGTTTTCTTTTGATGAACTGCTTTAGGTTTGTTCATTTTCTCTTTGGATGATTGATCACTAGCCTTAACAAATATAGTTTTATTAGAACTTGGTTTTGAAAACTTTGAATATCCAAGTCCACTTTTATCATTGGAATATCTTTGTTGGCTAATAACACCTTCCAATCCAATTTGACCTTTTTCATATCTTTTAATAACTCTTTTTAATTGGACAATTTGGAAAGAGAGTGGTTCACAATTTTTGCATACAAAATTCTGTTTTTGCTCACTAAATTTTTGTTTTTCATCTTTGAGATCTTTTTCCATAGACTCACACTTTTCTTCTAAAGATGGAATTTGTTTCTTTTGAGATGAAATAGTTTTGTACTGAATTTTGCATTCACTTAATAGTTCGTCTATAATACCTTGTGCATCACTATCAAAAAGAGAAAATTCATTACTAACCTCATCATCTTCACTATCGGAATGGTGTGAGGCCATCAATGCAAGATTAACACGTTGATTATTTTCGGAATCGGAAGATGAACTTTCCCATGCTATATATGCTTTCTTTGACTTTTTATCTTTATTTATCTTGAAAATTTTCTTCTTATTTTCAAGTAGGACATTCACTTTTAACATGTCCCTTTTCTCGACATTCAAAGCATATAACCTTCCTTGTTTGTGCTTCCCTTTTTCTTTCTTTTCGTAGAACCTTTTCAATCTTCCTGATGAGATCATCATCTTCACTACTAGTAGATTCATCCTCTTGATTGCTATCATGATTTTTTAACCTTGTATTTAAAGCAATGTCTTTTGAATCTTTTACTTGGATTTCATGCTTTTCAAGTCTTGCAAGTTCCTTCTCATATTCTTGAAGTTTCCCAAACAATGTTGCGGACGTCATGGAGGAGAGACTTTTCTTTTCTGAAATTGTCGTTACCTTTGGTTGCCATTCCCTAGTTAAGGACCTAAGTACTTTCAGATTTAGTTCATCATTCGTCAAAGTCTTACCAAGAGCACTTAGATGATTTGTCAAGTGCACAAATCTCTTTTGTAGGTCAAGAATGGTTTCTCCGGGCTGCATTCAAAATAATTCGTATTCTTGACTCAAGGTATTTAGTCTTAATCTTTTAACTTCAACAATTCCTTCATGAGTTTGTACCAAGGTATCCCATATTTCTTTTGTTGTTTTGCATGGCGAGACACGGAAGAATTCATCCATGCTAAGTGCACCTTGAATAAGGTTTATTGCCCTTTTATCATAGAGAACCTTCTTCTTATCATCTTCGTCCCATGCAGTTTTAGGCTTTGATGAGCCAGCACCATTGATTACCGTTATAGGGATAAATGGACCATTCTCGACGGCATCCCATATTTCTTCTCCTTGTGCTTCTATATGTGCCTTCATGCGTATTTTCCAGAAGTCAAAAAATTCACCATAAAATAGAGGAGGCTTGTTGTTACTACCACCATCTCTGAAAACGGGATTTTGATTTGCGGAAGCCATTCTGGATCTTTTAGGAACAAGTTACCTATAACCTTCTCTGATACCAATTGTAAGTATAAGAGTGCACCTAAGATGGGGGTGAATTAGGTACTTTAAAAGTTTTACCGTTTTAGTGAGATGGATATTATTTTTCTGGTTTAGTGCATGAGTTTACAAATGTGTTTCTTTCTTTTCTGGTTTATGACTTGTGATGAAAGCGGTAAATGCGGAAAAGTAAAGAACACAAAGATGTATCCTGGTTCCCCTTACAGTCCGAGAGTACTCCAGTCCTCTTTCAACATTAAAGAGATTTCCTTATTGTTAGATCTCTAGACAAGACACCCTAGTCCTTCTATACAAGACTCTAACCAATAAAACCACCAAGAACAATCCTATTGGACCAAGAACAATTCTCTTGGATTTTCACTATGTCAACAATGAGAACAATCCTCTCAAGATGACCTTACTTGTATCCAACAATCCTGGAAAAACAAGATTTCAAAACCACTTGAACTTATTTTCAACAATCCTAAAAAATAAGCAAGTATATAGCAATATTTGATTTGAGTGAGTTTGTAGTGTAATAATCATTATGAGTGATTTTATCATTGAATTGATCTTCTCTTCCAATGACAATAGTATACAATGACTCAAGATATATAATGCTCAAAGTTTTATGTTTGACAATATGTGAAAGTGTGCAGAAAAACTTTGTGTATGAAAGTGAAGAAAAGCTTGAGTTTGATATTTGAAAATTCAGAAAATATATTTGGAAGAGGTGCAAAAAATGATTTTTAAAATGAGTATTTATATGTTCATAGCACCTTTTTGAAACAACATAAAGTTCTGTAAATGAATCATGAACAATTGCCAAGATTGAGTGAAAGGTTTCCTTGAAATGGTGTTATGAACAAGCATGTGCAAAGCTGCTGTTTTTCAAAATCATGCAGCATGCAATCGATTGCACCCTTTGTGTAAATCGATTGCACGGGGTTTCAACAGCTAGAATTTCAAAAGTTTTGAGTGTGAAATCGATTGCACAAGAGTGTAAATCGATTGCATGTGAAGTCAGTAGCAAAAATTGATTGAGTGCAATCGATTGCACAAACATGCAAATCGATTGCACTGAGAAACAGTAGCAAAAATTGATTGAGTTTAATCGATTGCACAAACATGCAAATCGATTGCACTAAGAAACCATGGCAAAAGATTTGAAAAAATTGAAGCATGCAATTGATTGCACTAATATGCAAATCGATTACACTCAAGTGAAAAATGATTTTTAGCTTAGAAAAACTTGAGTAAAGGTTTGGACAATATAAAATATTTCTTTTTACCATTGAGCATCTATGTCTTAAGTTCAAAGTAAGTATTATCATTATACCTTGAAATTTTGCTAAGTGCTTGAACTGAAGAATTTATCCACATATGCTTTTTTGAGTCAAAAATCTTTGACTTCTTTGACAATCATGGTTTTTCTTCATCAAAACAAAAGTGCATTTGAGAAGGTTGATTTTACATACTCGATCTACATACTCACCATTTCAAACACTTTTTCAGATTCGCAACTTCACTCTCTGATTACTAACTTCATTGGTTTCAGACTTGCTAGTGTACATTCCGAAAATATCAGCTCTAATCGGGTCATAAAGTCGTCTTGAAAGGGAACAAAGCGAGTACATAGCCTATGGAGACAAAGAGTACTAAGGCCGAGTTGTAACTCGGCTAAGGGTCAAGGCCGAAAGGTATTGTATCTGAGCAGCAACCCATATGTGATACCAACCCGAATATTATATGTAATCAGAGCATATCTGCTCGTGGCCGGTTAGAAACACGGCCCATTAATGAACATAACGGTTGTCGGCGCATTAACACAAGCATTATGCCTTCTTGTTAGGTCTGTGATTTTATGGTTAGCAGCAATTTTGGTAAAACAAAAAGTTGATAACAATTCTATCAACATGTTCTGTTTGGGAAGAACATGCATTACAACCTAATGTTAAATAAGATGTCATAACATCTTGACCAGCTGGTACAATAGGTTCTTCATGTGCCTTATTTGACAAATGTTCTAGCAGATGTTGTAACATGTTGCAACAGAACATCATATCAGTACAGCTGAATATTTATCCTTGAAGTTTTGATTGAAAAAAAATGAGATTTTGAAGGTTTTTAGTACTCATAACAGATGCAGCCAATCAAGGATTGTTAGGAATAATTTCAGATTTGATTTATTTCATAAAAAAGATCTTTGAGACTTTTTAAGAAATATTTGAAAGATTTGTTTTTTGTTTCTATTTTCATGGAGAACATTCTACAAGAATTTAGAGCTGAAGATTATATCTGATTGAAGAGTCCAAGCCCAATTGCAAAAGCATATATAAGGAGTCATCCAAGACCTAGTTTTTAAGCATAGTTTTTATTGTAAAACCTTATGAAAAATAAGGGTTTAGGGTTTGATAGTTCCTTAAGTTCTCCATGTATTTTTGTACGTCCTCATGTATCTTTGATGTATTTGAGTTGATTGATTGTTACTTGTTCATCAAGTTATTATTCTCCTCAAAGCCAGTAGGCAAGAGTTGAGTATTGTTCTTAGTGAATCTTTTAAGCAAACTAAGTATTTTTAATTTGGAAGTGTGTTCTTCCTTTTTGGTTTCTTGAGAAATTCCCCGATACTGGGAATGGTTTTTATCACTGCGGTGATTGGAAGTGAGATGGCGATTTCTCATATCTAGGAGGCGCCTAGGTAGAAGTTACACTGGGTAGGGATTAGGCGAGAAGTTGTAAACGAGGGAGTTTAGCTTTGAACTAGTACTACAGATAGTGGATTTCCTTCCTGGCTTGGTAGCCCCCAGAGTAGGTGAATTAGCACTGAACTGGGTTAACAATTCTGTGTGTTCCTTTACTTTCTGCAAGTTATATTTCTGCATTGTTATTATTATTTGTTGTTCTGTCAGCAGATGTCATAACATCTGTTGTGACATTGTGTGTTGTTAAGACATCAATATTGACATCTGATATTATGTTTGTGCCTGAATTTTAATTAGTATCATAGCAGGCACCGAATTCTATTTACTGGATGAGATTCAGAGATATATTTTCTGGCGCTATGGAGAAAGAAGAAGGATATAACAACAAACCATCGATGTTGGATAATTAAAACTATGACTGGTGGAAAGTTAGAATGATAGCTTTTCTGAAACCAATGGACAACAAAGCTTGGAAGGCTGTTTTGAAAGGATGGAAGCATCCTATTGTGAAGGTCATTGACAAAGATGGGAAAGATATTGAAACTGAAACCATAAAACCTGAAGAAGAATGGGATGAGAGTGATGATAAGGAAGTCATTGAAAATTCCAAGGCTTTAAATGATTTATTTAATGGAGTAGACAAAAATGTTTTCAGGTTGATTAATATGTGTACCGTGGCTAAGGAGGCTTGGGAAATTCTCAAGACAACTTATGAAGGTGCTTCTAAGGTGAAGATTTCAAGACTCCGGCTCCTCACTTCAAAATTTGAGAACTTAAAGATGAATGATGATGAGACGATTCAATAATATCAAATGAAGACTATTGAAATTGCTAGTGCATCAAGTGCATTTGGAGAGAAGATGTCAGAAGCAAAGCTGGCCAGAAAGATTCTTAGGTTCTTGCCTAGGAGATTTAACATGAAGGTCACAATAATTGAAGAAGCTCGAGACATCAATAACATGAGAGTTGATGAACTTATTGGGTCACTTCAAACATTTGAATGGGCTATTGGTGATAAGGCCGAGAAAAAGAACAAAAGCATAACTTTTGTATCCAATGCTGAAGATGATAAAGGTCAAGCTGAGCCGGTTACTGATGAGGATCTGTCTAATACTATTGTTCTACTTGGGAAGAAATTAAATAGGGTATTGAAAAAATCGGACATAAGAGGGAGACCGAATGTCAGGAACATCTCATCTGACATCAGTAATAAAGAAAATCTTCAGAAGAATACCATGCCTGAAGAAAAGACCAGTCAAAGCAAAGGAATTTGATGTTATGTGTGTGAAGGATTTGGTCACATCAAACTAGAATGTTCCACTTTTCTCAAGAGGCAGAAAATGGTTTCACTGTGTTGTACCCCAAAAATTTCCCTCTAATTTATCAAGAGTTTGCTCACAAGATCTCCTTTGACTCAAGACTGCATTAGGGTTGATCAGCTCAAGACACCTCCTTAAGCACTGATGACCAAAATTAGGGTTTGAGATTGCACAAGGATATTTGAACTTCTGTTGTACACCAAAATTTGCTCTCTCATTTTATCAAGATTTCCCCTCACAAGACTCTTTGGATCCAAGACCAAGCTAGGGTTTGCACTGCTCAAGACATCTCCTTGCACTGTTGACCTGAAATTAGGGTTTTAGTTTGCACAGAGATTTTTGGACTTTCAATGCTCAAAGTGACTTTCATACTTCATCTTGGACTCATAAGTTTTTCCATACCAAGTTTCAAGCCGAATCAAATTTTTGCCCAGTCAATTGGACAGTTGACCTAAAAATCAGCTGCATTGGGGAAAAAGTCAACTATGGCCAATTTACAGTCAAACCTCATGATTTTTGACCCACATCAATGTTATGGACTCATATGAACCATTTGATCAAGTTTGGACCACAACTCCTCAAGAAATTTGATCAGATCATCAAAAGGGCAAAATGGTCATTTTTAGGGTTTTGACTGCACAAGGGCAATTTCTGATTTTTGACCTAGCCAATGGAAAATTGGGTTCAAGCATGGATTCAAGAACTTAATGGCATCATCTTGACCTATTCACAAGGTTCAAAAGATCTCAATTGCATTGGATTGACAAATGAATTTTTCAGTCAAGTGATCAAAATTTGACTGTACACTGAAAAGTCAAACTTTGACTTTTTGGTCAAAATCAAGTGCCAAGGGTCATTTTTCATCAATATGTGTCAAAACATGAAACTTGTTCATCAAGAAACCCAATTTTTCAAATTAGGGTTTAAGAATGAAAAATTTCATAACTTAGAATTTTTCTAAGTTATGAAATTTTCTTAATTTTTCCCAACTTTGCCCAACATTTTCATCATTATGAGATTGGATTCAAACAAAACTTCCAACATGAAAGTTGTAGTAATCCACAAATTCTACAACTTTGATTCACAAAGTTTTCCCAAAAGAAACTTATATCTCAAGTTATGATTTTTGGAACAAGGGTCCATGAAACTTTTAACTTAGTGAAATTTTGCCCTAGTTTAGGCAGGATTTTGACCCATCTTCATGACCATTTTTCACATAGTTCCACTTGGAATCTCAAATTTAATTTCAAAGATGGATTTTATTGAATGTTGCAAGCTTTCCAAAATGTCCAAGAACTCTCCAAACTCATTTGTGGTTAGGGTGAATCGAAGGCTTGAAGTTGGCAAAAACTCACTTTTTATCCATGGCATGTTCATAGTGATACAAGTTGCAAACTCTAATCAGCTTGCTTTGTACTTGATTACAGCTCTCAAAACCATTCCACAGTCAATAATTAAATGCAAATCCATTGGTCTAAGGCTTTGTTTTGGTCATTAGAGCATTGCACACAAGATTAATCCTTAAATAGAAAAAGCAATATTACCATTTTTGCTTAAATCTTGCTTTATGTCAAAGCTGCATCCTTGAGCATTGAACCATATCTTGTGCCGCAAATAAAATCTACAACTTGAGGGGCCAAGAGCATAATGTGCAAGCTGATAAATAACATGTATAGGCTGCTTTGCATCACTTGTCCACTTTTGCTTCATATACAAGAAAGATATCAAATACACTACATCTTACACATATGTGAGAACCAACCTTTGCAAGCATTTGGAACAAGTTTCTCACATCCTCTTGATCCAGAAACACGAGCCTTTGAGCCCTCAAACCTCCCATAGCACAAAATCATCTTCATTTGGAAAAACAGGGCACTCCCTGTAGTTTGATTTCCATAGCACAAATCCCTCGTGCGTTTTGCCTCAAACTGGTTCAAACACCTTCCAAATGACCCATCCAAGCTATCCCAACCCTTAAACACTGATTGTAACTCCATTTACAAGGTTTGTCATTTTTGATTTCAGCTTGTGCAGGTTGAGTTCTGTAGGCTTGTTCAAGCACATTCAAGGCAAGCTAAGCATTGGGGAAGGTCAGGGGAAGTTCAAGCAAGCTCTCAAACATCTCAGGCCTCACTGAAAAGCTCCAAATTGCCATACACGAAGTCAACTGAAACAGGTTTTTGTCAACTTCCTATCTCTCTATTTAGGAATAATTAGGCTTAGGTTTATGAATAAAAAATGTAGTATTCATAGCCATGAAGTTGTACATATGCTCAGTTTTCATTTAAATTAATCGTGTTAAGAGAATTTGATCCATGAACTTCCTGAAAAAATTAGGTTAAGATTTAGGGCCAGAGAAATTCTCTCTGGTCTTTGAGAGTTAGGACAAGTTTCTTATATCGTTGAATTCATCTTGAGAAATGCTACAACTTTGATGTTATATGTTTTTGCATTAGAGCACGTATGCAGGATCTGGCTTTGTGTACAGGGCGCGCGCGTTTTTGAGAACGAAGGTTGAAGATGAAGTGTGGTGGGCTGGGCTTGGTCCTGGCTCACTATTGCCACCCCCTTTTGCTGAATACACCCCTTTGGCCCAATTTCTTTACATTTTTATATTTTTGTATTTATTTTTCATTTCTGATTTTATTTTTATATTTTCCAAACATAAAAAATATCCAAAAATATTTTCATAAATTTTCACATTTATTTCTATTATTTTATTATTTTTTTAGACATAAAAATAATTATTGAGTAGTACATACTTTTATTTTATTTGATAAATACTTGAGAATAAAAACATAAAAATATTATACTTTTATTTTTTTTATTATTATTTATACTTAAATAATACTTTTTTCTAAATATATTTTATTTCTTGTATATACATTATTTTATTTTATTGTATATAAATAGTATATTTAATATATTTACATTCTTAAAAGAAAATTAGGGTTTTACCCTTAATAAAAAAAATAATCTTTTTTTTATTCCTTTCTTTTTGCATTAAATATTTTTTTACATACATAAAAAATAAACATAAACATTTTTGCATATTCATTACATTTTGTATTTATTTAATTTGTTTATTTAAATATTATTCATTTATTATTTATGCCACTGATTCAATTTGGATATAATAGTAAAATTAGGGTTTTAATTTCTTGCCAAATAATCCCCATTCAAAAATTGTATCTCCCTCCCCATAATCTTGTTGTAATAGTGTAGATTTATTTTACGCATTTATGCTTTCAATTATGCCATGGTTAGAGATTAGGGTTTGTATGCAAAAAAATCAAAATCAAACAAATAGCTTGACTAATATAAAGACAAAAATGCATGAAAATGATAACACAATGCACACTTGCACCCCTAGGGTTTCATCCACTTGTTGCCTTAAAATTGGCCATGTTATGCATGTTGAGTATCTTTGGCAAAACAAAAACAAAACAAAGGATCATAGTCCCTCGATGACACTATCTTGGTTGCCTATATAAAAATGATCTAGTCCCTCAAAATTGCTAAAGATACTTGGCAATATTGCTATCATGGTCAATACGATGACCCGCGTCTGTCCCGTATAACATCCTAATACAAGGTTGTTTACCAAATGCAATGGTAAAACAACACTGTCAAAAGGGTTAAAAACATATAGGAAATATCTTTGAGTAAAATAGGGTAGACAACTCTTAGTTACTTGATCAAAGCTTGCAAAAACATCCTTGCTATTTTCAAACACACTTCACAACACAATTTCAAAACATTTCCCAAAACAAACTTTCAAACATTGAAATATTTTCAAAAGACAATACACCTTTGTATATATTCAAACAAGAATCATTACAAAGGTTTCCACAATGATGACCTCTTTTCAAAACATTTTCAAAACCACACACAAAGCACCATTTCAAACAATTGAAAAGCAAAAGCAAGTGATCTAAACAAGTAACTAAGAGCCCATGGATAACCATGGATGAAAAGGGTGCTTGCACCTTCCCTTTTCATAATATACTCCCCGAACCCAAGAAAACATCTCAAAGGTCTTTCCTGTGCTTTTTGACCTTTCCTTAGGATAAAATAAAAAGTCGGTGGCGACTCTTGCTAAACTGAAACATTTGCGAACACAAACGCAAAACCTCAAGTCAGTTCTCCAACCGTATCACAACTTCCAATGTCCCATATGAATTTCATGGATCATTATGGACCCTCAATATTTCTCATGTCAAGTTTCAAGCATTGGATCACATTTTGCTCAATCAATTGAGCAGTTGACCTAAAAATCAACTGTATTGGGAAAAAAGTCAACTATGGCCAATTTACAGTCAAACTTCATAATTTTTATCCACATCAATATTATAAACTCATATGTATCATTTGATCAATATTGGACCATAATTCCCCAAGAAATTTGATCAAATCATCAAAAGGGCAAAATGGTCAAAATTAGGGTTTTGACTGAGAAGGGACAATTTCTGATTTTTGACCTAGAAAATGGTCAATTGGTTTAAAGAATGATTTCAAGAGTTCAATTAAATCATTTTTACCTAATTGCATGACCCAAAACATTGCTCAAGATCAATTGGATTGATAGTGAATTTTCAGTCAACAGATCAAAAGTCAATTGTACACTAAAAAGTCAAACTTTGACTTTTTGGTCAAAATTCAATGTCAAAGATCAAAATTCATTAAAACATGTCAAAATATGAAACTTATTCATCAAGAAATCAAAAAGTCAAGATTTCATTTTGAAAAGTCAAAGTTTTCTAACTTAGAAATTTTTCTAAGTGTTTAAACTTCATGTTTTTTTATAACTTTAAGCCAATTTTTCACCGTGATGCAAGAGGATTCAGAAGAAACTTTTAACATAAAAATTGTATATCTCCATGATAAATACAAAATTGCTTTACACAACTTCTCCTAAAAGTGCTTGGATCTCAAGTTATTAGTTCATAAAGTCATGGGTCTTGAAATTGGACACTTAGTGAAATTTTGCCCTAGTTTTGGTCAGGATTTTGACCTAACTTCATGACACTTTTTAATATAGTTCCAAGGGGAATTTTCAAAAGTGATTCAAATAGGGGTTGTAGATCACATTACAATATTTACAAAATGTCCAAGAACTCCTTGGGATCATTCTTGAGTAGGGAGAATCGAAGAGATGAAGTTAGGGTTTTCACACTTGAATTACAAGTCATTTTGTGATGAACAAGAATTCAATTTCAAACCTATGCTGCACAATCTTGTTTTGCAGGCCTCTAAACCTCAAGATCTATCCATAATCAAAATATTACACTTGCTTTTGAGCTATTATCCATTTGATTCAAGCTTTGTCCAAGTAAATTTTCCATTAATGGAACAAAGTTCACACTTCCATTTTGGAAAAGTGACTTTAATCACAAAGTCAACTTGTATGGAGCTTTGCACCTGTTCTTTCTGCATAAGCATGCTCTATAAACTCAGAACAAACATGTTTAAAGTTGAAAGCCACCCTACAAGACATGTACCTTGCATTGAAACCATGTTTTAAAGATAACTTCAAAAACAAGTCAAAAACTCATAACATGTGATCTTTGTTTTCTGACCTCCTCAAGTCCTCTAACCTTTTCCATATATTTATACAAGTGCATTGCAAGCTAACACACGATTGAAAAAGTCCTAAAACTCCCCAAAACCATAAATTGCCATACAAGCACAAAGACTTGTCATTTCTGATTTTTGAACCCAACCTCCAAATACCCTCGTGCGTTTCTTGGCCAAACCATCCACAAAGCTTCTGATACACATATAGAAACTATCCCAACCCCTATTTTCAAACTGTAATACCATTTACACCATTATCCATTTTCAAAAACAGGGTATTGCACATTGATTTCTTCAGCTTGATTCAAGAACTCTCAGCACAAAGTAAGCTTTGCAATAGCTTCCTGGAGGTGCAAGGAAGCTCACCCAATTATCAAAACACTTTGAAAGTAGCTCTAACTCAAAACACGGTCTTTAGCTGTAAAGTGAGTTTTCTGACTTTTCATCTCATTATTTAGGCATTGTTAGGTCTTGATTTGTGAAGATAAAATGTAGATAACTTTGCCACGAAACTGTACTGTGATCGGTGGGAAAGAACTGACTGTTTTGGAATGCTGGTTCGCGTTTGCGTTTGTTTTTGCAAAAATGTCGCGGTAAGCAAGAGTCGCCACCGTCTTTTATTTTATCCAATAAGTAAAGGACAAAAGCAAAGAAAAATTCCTTTTCGAGATATTTCTCGGGTTCGGGAGGTAGATTATAGAAAGGGAAGGTGTTAGCACCCTTTCTATTCGTGGTTATCCACGGGCTCTTAGGTACTTGCTCATTGTGTTTTCAAAAGTTTGCTTTTCTTTGTGTTTGTGGGTTTGAAAAGAGTTTTTGTTTTGAAGAGGGTGTAAGTGCGAAAAGTTTTGTTTTGTTTTAAAAGGAGCAAGTACTTAAGAACCATCTACCTACTCGAAAAGGAATTAAACTGTGCTAGTGTCCGTTAGACAATGCTATCCCACTATTGAAGAGTAGGTAGCATCGTCGTTGGAGTTTTCGGGTCAATTCGATTAAGGGACGTGTGGTCACTAAAGCAATGTTAGGACGCCTTAGCGGTAACCCTAATATCCTAGATCATTTTTCCGAGGCAACCGTTTAAGGCAACTATGATCTTTGGACAAGAGGGCGACCTCTAAAACTTCCTATACTCAATGACCACGTTCGAGGCAACCAAGTGAGGCGTACCCTAAGAGTGGCATGTGCAAGTGTGTTATTTCGGTTAATTTTATCTGTACATGTTATGGGTGAGCTATATTGATTTTAGGTTAAAGATTGATCTTGTCATGCATTGCCTATTTATCAAACATCTAACAGTTAATATTGTGCGGAAATTAAATTACGGGAAATTAAATCTAAGCTATTACAAGGCGTCGGGTATTTACATCGCCAAAGATAAACCCTTTAATTTAAATTGCGGAAAGTAAATAAAGCGATAAATTAAAAAGTCCTATTAAAACTATTACATGCCGGGAAACAATTACAACATTGGATCAAATGATACGCGTGCAAGAAATTAAATCGGCGCATTTTTAGGGTTTTAACCCTTTTTATTTAAAGAAAGGATTGTTTTTGTTATTTTTGAATTAAATTAAATTAAACCTAAGTTAATTAATTAATTAAATAGAAAATATATTTTTGGTTTTTTTATATTTAAGGAAACAAAATAAAATGATTAAAATTATTAAAAACCTAATATTCTAAATTGATTTTAATTTATTGCAAAAAATGTTATATGTTACACCTATTTAAAACTAAATAAATAATGTTAATATTTATTTACAAAAAATAATGAAATTAGTTTTAATAAATAAAAATATTATATTTTTTGTTTTCTGATTTTATTAGGCAAAATAAATTGGTTAGTATAATAATAATAACTAATAAAACAATTAAATAAAAAAAAGTGAAATATGAAAAGAAATAACCAAAAGGGGGATGCTGGGCCCAATTTGAAGGTATGATTGGCAATTCTGAAGCCCAAAACGTCATGGCCTTTGTTGACTTTTCTAATTACCCACGCGCGTGCTGACTTGGGTGTACTGTGAGCCATCAATTTCTGGCCTCTGGATTTGATCTGAAACCACCTGGCTAGCATCTGGATGGAGGCATCTGGTGAGCCCTTCTTTGAGCGCTGCATGGAATTATGTGAGAAAAAAATAATACAAAGGCATTGGGGGACCTGGGATTCGAACCCAGGTCCTAATGGTATCCCACTCACGCTTCCACCAACTGAGCCATGCTGTCTTATTGTTAATGTAATACAAAACAAATAATATATTGAAAACAATTAATATGCCTGGGAATTAAAAAAACGCGCTAAACAATTTGAACAAGCCAATGACACAGAGACACGTCTTCGTCTTCTTCAACAAAGACTGTATTTTTTCCTGCGGATTTTATTCCGCATCAAAATCCGTGGCATCATCCTAGAATGCATTCTAGGTCACAAAAATGCAAACCAAACCCACTATCCTGTTCGTCTCGTTCTCCTAATCATCTATATACCCATTATTAGTCTTAATTTTACCTGCAACGCAAATGCCTAAAAACAAAACAAGAAAACCCTAGGTTCGGGCATTACAATACATGCCAGGAAAATGAAATTGAATATTGCAAAAAGCTTAAAAATCATACAAGGAACAAGAATATGCTAATGTTTTGTCAAAAAGATGCAAGAATGAGGAGTTATATTTTCGTGTACAGAGGCATATTCGTGAGTACTTACAGCGTGTTTCAAGTGGTCTCAAGGCCTGGTTTTGGTTGCTATAGCTGCAGGAGATTGCAAGCAAGAACACCACGTTGTGATTTTGGATTGAAACGAGCCCTAAGTGTGATTTCAGTTTTCACTTTTTCAAGCTTTTTCTCCAATTTAGTTTGGCCTTTTCTTGCAGTTTCAGGTCGTGCTCTTGATGTGTCTATGTTGTATATGTATCAAGCAAGCAATTAGTTAAATCTCGGGCTTCCAATCTTTGTGCATTGAAGATTTGAGATATGATTTGATCACCATTGATAAAGTTTCCAAAAATGTCCAAATCTGATTTTTTTGTGCATAACAAAGCTTGATACGGATTTGATTGAGTGTATCTTGACAATGAAGACCCGTAATGATGAAAAAATCTCATTCCATTAATTTTTGGATTTTATTTGAATTAATATTGATTTAAAATGAATTAAATCAATAAAAATTAAATAAAATAGAAAAATAAATGATTGGTCATGAAATTGAAGATGGGACACGTGTATGGTGTGACAAGACCAAATCAAGTGGAAAAAAGTGGGCCCTTTTGTCAAAAATTGGAGTTTGGAGGATAGTTGACTTTTGGCAATTTTGGAAAAATGCCCAACTTCAACAATGTATAACTTCTTCAATTTTGAACTTTTGGAAGTGTTCTTGGACTTTTTAGAAACCTTGAGATGTCCCCTAATCAACACTTTTTGTCTCATCCCATTTTGATATTCCATGCTCAAGTTATAAGCTTTGGAAAAAAAGGTGTTTTTGTTGACTTTCAAAAATGACCTATAATGTCCAAATTTGTAACTTCTTGTGAGTGCATTTCTTGATCTTGGGGTGTGAAGATGGATTGTAGGAAATTTCATTCTCTTCAAAATGAGCTTTGGATGGGTCATTTCTCATAAATTATTATAAAGTTATGCTTGGTCAAAGTTTAGTTGACTTTTCTTGCAAAACCCTAATTTAGCAACTTTTGAATTTTGATGAATCTTGAGCAATCCTTGATGAATCATGATCAAAACTTGATAAAATAATGAATTATCCTTCAAAATTAGAATGTTGACAAAAAATCTTGAGGTTTGACTGTATTTGGGTCATAGTTGACTTTTGCCCTAGCACAGTCGATTTTTGGACTTCTTGAGCAATTGACTGAACAAACTTTCTCAGCAAGGCTTGAAATTTGACATGGATGAACTTAAGAACATATTAGTACATTGGGGAGCATTTGAGACCTTTTGGATGTGAGGACCTTGATGCAACACAAAACCCTAATTTTGAATTGACTGCCTTAGGAGGTGATTTGACTGTCCAACTCTTGAGCCATCTTGAACAACTTGGAGATGATTCTTGACCTATCTTGAGAAATATGGGAGGGAAAATTTTGGGGTACAAAAGTTTCCCCTGTTCAATCTTCTTAAAGCTGAGGATATAGATTGGCGTTTGGGCCTTTCGTAATCCGAAGGTGGAAGATGATTGAACACTAGAGTGTCTAGAAATTTATACTCGCATGAAGTAGTATTTGTCTTGTGATGTCGGGAATGGGCTTACAGATGCCATTTGGAGATTGATGATGGGAGATGGGCTTAAAGATGCCATCCAAAGGAGTGTCGATCACGTAAGAGATTCCTTAGCGAGAGCTTGTATACCTGTCGTTAGGGGAGATTCCGCTGGGGAATGCTGTTCTTTGTCTTAGGAGAAATAGAACCTTAGGAGCTTCGGTCGTCTGTTATTCTACTGGGGAATCATCTCTGTTGAATTTTAGGAGCTTCGGTCGTCCGTTATTCTACTGAGGAATAATCTCTGTTGAAGAGGTGAGAGTGAACTACTATCTGGTTGCAACCCAGGCTTCATAATGATAAGACCGACTGCTATCTGGTCGTAATCCAGGCTTTATAGTGACTTACTGGGGAGATGAGGTTAAACTTGCTATCCGGTCGTAATCCAGGCTTTGCAATACCTCACTTCTTATCTGGTCAAAATCCAGGCTTCAGAATAAATCAAGTGGTTATCCGGTCGCCTCTGGGCTTCAATCTTGAATTTAGGGCACACTAATATCCGGCCGACTCCGGGCTTCTTAGTAATTGTCCATGTAAACTGCTATTTGGTCGGAATCCAAACTTCACAGTGTCTTGTACCGCTATCTGGTCGTAATCCAGGCTTCACAATGTGTTATGCCATTATCTGGTCAAATCCAGGCTTCATGGTGTCGCATACTGCTATCTGGTCGAATCCAGTCTTCACAATACCTCACTTCTTATCTGGTCGAAATCCAGGCTTCAGAACAAATCAAGTGGTTATCTGATCGCATCCGGGCTTCCCTTCGACTGTTGGGTTTACTAGTATCCGGTCGAATCTGGGCTTCATAGTAACTGGCTGGGTAAACTGTTGTTTGGTCGTAATCCAAGCTTCATAGTGTCCCTTAATGCTATGTAGTCGTAATCCAGGCTTCACGATGTATCATACCACTATCTGGTTGAAATCCAGGCTTCATAGTACTCTTGGTTGCTATCTGGTCGTAATCCAGTCTTTACAACATCTTCTACCACTATCTGGTCGTAATCCAGGCTTCATGGTCTTGTATTGCTTTCTGGTCGTAACTCAGGTTTCACAATAATTTGCTGAGCTGTTATCCGGTCGTGATCCGGGCTTCACGGCTTGTGTTTATGATATACCACTATCTGGTCGAATCCAGGCTTCATGGTGCTTACTGAGCTGCTATCTGGTCGTAATCCGGGCTTCATGTCTCACTAGGGAATAAACTATTATCCGGTTGTTCTCCGGGCTTCATAGCTTACTTTTGAGAGATATCACTATCTGGTCGTAATCCAGGCTTCGCGGTAGTCTGATATTGTTATCCAATCGTAATCCGGGCTTCACAATATGCTGTAGAAATCAAGATACTATCCTGGTCATACCCGGGCTTCATAACTTGAATTTTGATCGTATCTTTCCTGAAAGGTAAAGGTCAGCCTTATGCAATGCATGATATGTATCAGGCAATGATGTTCTCAAAATAAATGTTATTGTATGGTATGATGCGTATATGCGTGTATCATGATGTATGGACATGTAATGTTTTAGCTAGGGAAAATAAATCCTGGAGTTGCTGGAGAATAAAGTTGAATACTTTGCTTCCGCCAGGGATGGTGAACGAAGATGATTGTGAGGATAAACCTGCAGGAGAAAAGAACTCCGTTGGGGAATAAAACTGATGAAGAGATTACTCTGAGGGGAATTACTCTGTGGGGAAGAGATGTTTTGATGAAGATTTTAACGATAAACTCCACTGGGGATTCTGTTGATAAGCTTTGCTTGGGATTTCAATGATAAACTCCGCCGGGGATGATTTTAATGATAAACTCCACTGGGGAATATCTTTATACTCCGCTGAGGAATATTAAGACCTTCTGGGGATACCGAACCTTTTTTAGCGTTGATGGTGGATGAACTCTGTTTGGGGAGAGTATTGCTGATTCGTCCGTAGCTGCAAGTCTCAACTGGGAGAGCTACCATTACTGCCTTATTCTGCGGGGAATGAAGGTATCTTAGCCATATTCTTCAGCTGGATGTACCTTGGTACCTGGTGGATAGAGCAACTTGTACAGTTCGGGAAATTCTTATTTGCCCCTGTTTCTATTATTACCAGTAACTCATCTTTTGTTTCGCATGTAAATATTTATGATCAGCAATTAATGTCAAATGCATATATCAAAAATGAACATTGGACGTTCTTTGCAAAACAAAACAGATAAAGGAAAACAGCTTAAAATTTCTGAAAATGAATTTGTATTGATTTTGAAGTTTGGCCTGAAAATAGGCATTTTTGTACAAGAGGCTGACGTCCTAGTAAGAGAACGCCGCCGAATTAAATATAATTTATACAATTTGTGAAAAGGAAACAAAACAGCTATGTGAATAGTCCAACTGGGTTCCAACTCTGCTATTGCCTTTATATCTTCAAGCATCTCATCACTTTGCTGCTTAGTTGAAGATGAATCTGATTGATTAGTGTCGTCCGAGCTTTATGGTCGATATCGAAGTCTGGATGCGAGGTGATCCAATGAGACATAGTGTTACGCTTTGATCCCTAACTTTTTCTTGGACCGCCCTTTCGGGTTTTCAATCCACCGGGATACCCATTTTTACCCAAGCCGCCTTTTCAGGTTTTCGACTTGCCGGGTGTACAATTTTTTTTTCATTTTCATCCCTTATTTTTGCCCGAACCCTTTTGGTTCGCCGGGAAGCCCTTATTTTTGCCTAGGCCAGTCAACCTAGCGGGTCTTTGATTTATGCGTAGTATCTTTTCACTATGTCTGCATTGACAGGGTGAGGAAGGTCGTCACCATCCATGGTGGTTAGAATCATAGCTCCTCCTAAGAAAATGTTCTTAACCACAAACGGTCCTTCGTAAGTAGGGGTCCATTTGCCCCTGGGATCACCTTGAGGTAAGATAATGCGCTTGATTACCAGGTCCCCAACTTGATACTCTTGTCGTCTAACTTTCTTGTTAAATGCCTTGATCATCCGTTTTTTATACGTCTGACCATGACAAATAGCAATAAGTCTCTTTTCGTCGATTAGGTTCAGTTGATCAAGCCGGGTCTGAATCCAGTCATCTTCACTCAAACCTGCATCCTTCATGATCCAAAGAGAGGGTATCTGAACTTCGATGGGCAAGACTTCCTCCATGCCATAAACCAAGGAATAGGGTGTTTCCCCTATTGACGTCCGTGCTGAGGTACGGTACCCATGAAGAGTAAATGGTAACATCCCGTGCCAATATTTGTATGTCACTGTCATCTTCTGCACAATCTTCTTAATGTTCTTATTTGTTGCTTCGACAACCCCATTCATCTTCGGCCGGTAAGGAGAAGAGTTAGGATGCTGTATCTTGAATTGCTCGCAAAGCTCTGTGATCATCTTGTTGTTGAGATTGGTGCCATTTTCCGTAATGATCCTCTCTGGTACACCGTATCGATAGATCAAATTGTGCCGAATGAACCGTGCCACGACGTTCTTGGTTACCGTAGCAAAGGAAGCTGCTTCAACCCATTTCATAAAGTAATCAATCACTACCAGGATGAAACGATGCCCGTTGGATGCCGTAGGTCTGATCTCACCGATCATATCAATGCCCCACATTGCAAAAGGCCAAGGTGCCATCAAGACGTTTAGACGAACTGGAGGTACGTGCACCTTGTCAGCATAGACCTGGCACTTGTGACACGTCCGAGAATGCTGGTAACAATCGGCTTCCATTATAGACCAATAATATCCTGCCCGAAGGATCTTCTTTACCATGGTGTGTCCACTGGAGTGAGTTCCGAAAGTACCTTCATGTAACTCCACCATGATCCTTTCTGCTTCATTCTTATCCACACAACGCAGTAAGGTTGAATGATGGTTTCGTTTGTAAAGGATGTCATTGCTGATGAAGAACTTCGCCACAAACCTCCTAAGAAACTTCTTATCATTAACAGATGCACCCTTGGGGTATTCCTGAGCTTCGAGGTACCTCTTCACCTCATGATACCAGGGCTTTCCTGTTACTTCTTCAGTCTCAAGATCACAATAATGTGCAGGTTCATCCAATCTTTCAATAATGATCTAGGGAGCTTCGTTGTCCCAATTGACTTTGAACATAGAAGACATTGTAGCCAGCGCGTCTGCCAACTGATTCTCCTCTCTAGGGAAATGTTCAAAGGTTATCTCCTCGAAATGGGGAAGCAATGTCAACACATACTCCTTGTAAGGAATAAGATTTGGGTGTTTTGTATCCCACTCGCCTTTGATCTGCCTGATCACGAGAGCGGAATCTCCGAAGACACTCAAAAACTTAATCCTTAGGTCAATTGCAGCTCGAAGACCCATGATACACGCTTCATACTCCGCCATGTTGTTGGTGCAGTTGAAACACAGTCGGGCGGTGAACGGAGTATGAGAGCCTTTAGGAGATATGATCACAACGCCAATGCCATTACCCAAAGCGTTAAAAGCTCCATCAAAGTACATAGACCATCGGGATCCTTCCTCAGGTCCTTCATCCGGTCCAAGTGTCTCACAATCAGTTATCAACATGATATTCTCGTCCGGGAATTCAAAGTTCATAGACTGGTAATCATCCACTGCCTGATGTGCCAAATGGTCTGCCAACACACTTCCCTTGATAGCTTTTTGGGTTGTGTACTGGATGTCATACTCAGTAAAGATCATCTGCCATCTTGCTATTCTTTCGGACAAGGCAGGCTTTTCGAAGATATACTTGATTGGATCCATCTTTGAAATCAATAGAGTAGTGTGAGTCAGCATATACTGTCTCAGCCGGTGAGCATCCCATGCCAAAGCGCAACAAGTTTTCTCGAGCAGTGAGTATCGGGTCTCACAGTCGGTAAACTTTTTGCTAAGGTAGTAAATTGCATGCTCTTTTCGGCCAGACTCATCATGCTGCCCCAGCACACACCCCATTGAGTTATCGAGCACTGTCAAGTATAATATCAGAGGTCTCCCTTCGACTGGTGGCATTAGGATAGGTGGCTCCTGGAGATACTCTTTGATTCTTTCGAAAGCGGATTGGCATTCATTGTTCCAGCGTACTACTTGATCTTTCTTCAGCAGCTTGAAGATTGGCTCACAAGTAGCAGTTAGGTGTGAGATGAATCGGGCAATGTAGTTCAGTCGTCCTAGAAAGCCTCTGACTTCTCTCTGTTCTGGGAGCTGGCATCTCTTGTATGGCTTTCACTTTGGCAGGGTCCACTTGAATACCTTTGTCGCTCACCATGAAACCCAGTAGCTTTCCAGATCTCACCCCGGAGGTGCACTTGTTCGGGTTCAACCTCAACATTTACAACCTCAACCTGTCAAACAACTTCTGTAGATGGTTAAGTTGCTCTTCCTCAGTCTGGGACTTTGCAATCATATCGTCGATGTATTCTTCAATCTCATAATGGATCATGTCATGAAACAAAGCAACCATGGCACGTTGATATGTTGCCCCAGCATTTTTCAACCCAAAAGGCATGACCTTGTAGCAAAAGGTACCCCACTGAGTAAAAAAGGTGGTCTTCTCCATGTCTTTGGGAGCCATTTTTATCTGATTATAACCGGAGAACCCATCCATAAAGGAGAATACCTTGTGCTGAGCGGTGTTGTCAACCAGAACGTCGATATGAGGTAGAGGGAAATCATCCTTGGGGCTCGCCCTATTCAGATCCCTGTAGTCAACACACATTCGAACCTTCCCATCCTTCTTCGGCACAGGAACCACATTGGCGACCCACTAAGGGTAAGAAGTCATTGCTAGAAAATCGGCGTCAAATTGTTTCATAACTTCAGCCTTGATTTTCTCAGACATTTCTGGGCGCATTCGGCGAACCTTCTGTTTTATGGGAGGACAGTCTTCCTTGGTAGGCAGGCGATGAACCACAATGTCGGTATCCAAACCAGGCATATCTTCGTAAGACCAAGCAAAGATCTCCACGTAGTCACGCAACATCTGAATCAACCGTTGTTTCACACTAGGCTCCAGATTGGCACCAACCTTGACTTCCTTCTTGTCTGTCTCAGTACCCAAATTCACTGTTTCCACTGGCTCTTCATGTGGCTGAATGGCCATATCTTCATGGAGTAGTAGTCTTGCAAGTTCACCAGGCACTTCGCAATCATCTTCACCTTCGTCTTCAGCTAAGTTGATCGGATTTTCAAAGTCATAACTGGCAGTAGCAGAGTCGTTACCAGTGAGATCCAGAGTGGATGTGGACCTGTATATGTGAGTGTGTGTAAAATAGTTGTTTTGCAATATATAATAAAGAAAAACAAGGAGCGCAAAATTTGAAATGCAAGAACGTCCAATGTTTTTATTAATGATATATGAAAATGACACACAAAATCCCTCACAAATGAAACCACGATGCCCCGGGTAAGACATCGGGCCATAAAGTTTGAAACATTGTCTATTACAAATTCAAAACAAAAAGTTTCATTACTGGGTGATAACGGAAACATGCATAGAATCCTTCACTGTCCAATTGCTTAATCCACTGTTGGTCGTAGGGTAGATCCAACTGTGGATATCAAACTCTTCATCATCATCGTCCCTGATAGCATTCACTCCCACATCCTGTTTAGGCTTTTATGGTGCTCCAAACTCAATCTCCTTCGCATCGATCAAGTCTTGTACCTTGTTCTTCAAAGCCCAACAATCATCTGTATTATGCCCCGGGCTATCAGAGTGATAAGCGCAGCAGGCGTTAGGGTTATACCTTGGTGACGTTGTATTTGAATTCTTTGGGGCTTCCCTTAGAGTCACCAGATTAGTCTTTAGCAACTGTGGCAGAATCTGAGATAAGGTCATGGTGAGACGAGTGAATTGCCTCTTAGGTCTCTCGTTCTTTTGTTGATTGTTGTATTGAGGAGCACCAGCAGGTTTTGAAATAACAACCGCATTGACAGCTTGGCGGTGTTCAGGTCTATTCTGTCTTCTTGCACTGTAGACAGCACTAGACTCTTTCTTAAATGGCTTCTTCTCGGTGCTTGATGAAGCACCCTTCTGTATTTTCCCAGCCTTAATACCAACTTCAATTCTCTCACCAGTCAAAATAAGATCTGTAAACCCAGATGAAGAGCTTCCAATCAAGTGGTTGAAAAATGGACCAGACAGGGTCCCTAGAAACATATCAACAAGTTCCCGATCAGCTAAGGGTGGTTGTACTCTTCCGGCGAGGTCCCTCCACTTCTGGGCATAATCTTTAAATCCTTCACCCGCTCCCATTGACATACCCTGGAGTTGGGTACGCGTAAGAGCAAGGTCGGAGTTGTACTGATACTGCCTGTAGAATGCAGTAGCCAAATCTTCCCAGCTGCGGATACTGGCTCCATCTAACTGATAGAACCACTCAAGCTGAGTCCCTGAGAGACTGTCTTGAAAGAAATGGATCCATAAGTTCTTATCAGCAGTGTAAGGCTAGATCTTCCTCACATATGACCGGAGGTGCAGCTTCGGACAAGAAACTCCGTCGTACTTGGCAAAGGTTGGTGCCTTGAATTTATGGGGAATCACCACCCCAAATGATAGACCTAGATCTCCGAAGTCCAGACCGGGCACCTTCTGAATTTCCATAGCGTTCAAACGGTCTTCTAGTTGTTTGTACTTATCCTCAGCAGGAGGATACTGTTCTTCATCATAGTCTGTCTCGTTGTCAGAGACCACAGGGCTGGGAGCCCTCCTTTCTTGTGAACTATCTTTCCCTCCAGATGAGGTGGTCAGATCAACTTCATTCTGTAACCTATTCCCAAACCTATGTCCGGTGTTGAACAGGACT
The DNA here is from genome assembly GCA_948472305.1 of Vicia faba. NCBI lineage: Eukaryota > Viridiplantae > Streptophyta > Magnoliopsida > Fabales > Fabaceae > Vicia > Vicia faba. The sequence goes on along the minus strand of OX451737.1, from coordinate 1,331,736,056 downwards.
GTCCTCTTCTTCTTCTTCTTTTTCTCCTTCAGAATCAAGGTCTTCAGGTCCTGCTGACCCTTAGCTAGATTCATGAACAACTCTTGAAATTGGGCATTCTGGGCCTGGAGGGCCTTGATAGCTTGCTCAGTTGTAGGTTCAGCAGACATGATGATTGCTGAAATAAACAGCGAAGAAGATAAGAGACCTGTAAAGGGTACCTGTTTTTGAAGTGCATGGGATGAAATGCGTATGATTTATGATTTCAAAGACAATCGGGATTCAAATTTGTAAACAAGGAAGGAAACACACTTTATTAGATTTAAACTTCAAAATTTAAATTGTTCAACAAATTGCCCTTAAGGCGTTACAAGAATGGAAATACTGAAAAGTAAACAAAAAACTGGAAAGGAAATCATCAAAGGTCCATCAATGCTCCCATGGTCTCTTCTTATCAGTGCGGACATAATCGTTGAGAATCTGCTCGTTCTCTAACTTCCTAGTTAACCTCTGGATCTTCTGCTCCTGCTCGTTGAACTTCTCCCGATAAGAATCTCGTTCTTCCTGCAGTATCATCCAAGATCTCTTCAGCGCCCCAATGTTAGTGGGCATATAAGGATGGAGAATGGTTGGAAGAACCCCTTCTTCATTATCAACTTCAAGAGTGACAGGCCGAACAACTTCATAAGGCATACCTAGCTTCTGGGAACAGATGCGGACTCATCTGAGATAAGGCTCCATTGGAAGAGAAGTCTTTGGGCCCAACTCATGTGGATCAGATTGGTGAACTCTATCCCAGGCCTTTATGAACTTGCGACGTTGCTCGTCGCTATCCCCTTGAAAATCAAAGATGATATGAGGCATTAGCATCTCGTGAGGTCCTTCTCTTCTGGCTCTTCCAAACTGACGGAGAGCTAAGCATGGGTTGTAAGAAATTCCTCCATGGGTCCCTATCAATGGAACATTTGGATACTCCCCACATCGATCAATGATAGTCACTTCATCCATACCTTTGAGAGTCCAGATAATGTCATTATGAGAGAGAGACATCACCCTATAAGCCCAACCCATTCCTTTTTTGTTCTTCAGCACTGACTTAGGGAGGTGCAAAATAAACCACCTCGACAATAAAGGAGCACAACACATCAAGGTTCCCCGCTTTCGGGCAGTACGAGCATAAAGCTGATGAAGAATGTCACCCAAGAGAGTGGGTACAGGGTTCTGAGAGATGAAGATCTTTATCGCATTCACATCAACAAAAGTGTCAGGATTCGGAAATAATACCAAGCCATAAATCAGAAGAGCCAGAATATCCTCGAACGCCTTAAAGTCTAGGCTATCCCAGAAGTAGTTAGCCTTGCCAACCAAGAACTTAGTCAGAAAACCTTTAGCCCCACTCCTAGTCTCCCAATTAGCCATTACCTCCTCTTTAGTCAAATGAAGGGCTGCAACAATTTCTTCGGGCCTAAGGGTCTTTTCCCATCCAGTGAACGGAGTCTGCTCCAGAATGGAGATACCGAGCAGCTCAGAGAACTCTTCTAGGGTAGGAACCAACTGATAGTCTTGAAAAGTAAAACAGTGGTACAACGGATCATAAAACTGGACCAGGACACTCATAATCTGCTTGTCCAATTTGGAGGTGACCAAACTGAGAAGAGAACCATGCCTCCTGATGAAGGAAGTAGTGTCAGACATCTTGGCAACCAACTCTTTAAGCAAGGTAGGGACTTGGACGAAGTTGATCCGGATGGTATTCTTACGCATAGGCATCATGATGACCTACAAAACAGAGCAAAGATGAAACCTTCCTGTCTTTGAAATAGGTTAGTCCTTATGCAAGATGTATACAATGTTATGATGTCATGATGTCACTATAAAGGCAGACCACAAGTATCCACAATAAGCAAACATGGTAAAGGCACACAAGTCACACTGAGAGCCCTTAGATTTTAGGCTGACATGGAGCTTAGGTACTACCCTCTTTCAGTTCAGTTGGTTTAAACCTGTCCTAAAAATAGTAACCGGGTTCTAGAGGATCTCAATATCACTGACTACCCTCAATCGGTCATAATTCCAGTTTAACAACCTTTTCTTGCAGCCAGAATCATCGCAAGAGTTTAGTCTCAATGAGTGTAGCATACTGCTACTGTTCTATGGCCAAGTTGGTCAATTTAAGGTTCTAAGGTCAGTTGGTGCTTAATGACCCCTTAGAAGACCCATATTCTCCTCGTTCCAACACAAGGGATATCGGTACAGACTAAAGTGCCACACCAACATAGCTACTGCTTCATCCGTATCGGTCTACGCCGTACAGATCCCTCACAGTTTATTGCTACTTACCTAAAGGGTGCCCCCAGATCCGGGTTAGGATCTATAGAACTCCGATACAAGCCCACAAAATTAAAGCATACAATTGAAAACACAATGATCTAATCCTAAGGTACACCTCACTTATTAAATCCCCAGCAGAGTCTCCAGTTCTGTGATCGGTGGGAAAGAACTGACTGTTTTGGAATGCTTGTTCGTGTTTGCGTTTGTTTTCGCAAAAATGTAGTGGTAAGCAAGAGTCACCACCGTCTTTTATTTTATCCAACAAGGAAAGGACAAAAGCAAAGAAAAATTCCTTTTCGAGATATTTCTCGGGTTCGGGAGGTAGATTATAGAAAGGGAAGGTGTTAGCACCCTTTCTATCCGTGGTTATCCACGGGCTCTTAGGTACTTGCTCATTGTGTTTTCAAAAGTTTGCTTTTCTTTGTGTTTGTGGGTTTGAAAAGAGTTTTTATTTTGAAGAGGGTGTAAGTGCGAAAAGTTTTGTTTTGTTTTAAAAGGAGCAAGTACTTAAGAACCATCTACCTACTCGTAAAGGAATTAAACTGTGCTAGTGTCCTTTAGACAATGCTATCCCACTATTGAGGAGTAGGTAGCATCGTCGTTGGAGTTTTCGGGTCAATTCGATTAAGGGACGTGTGGTCACTAAAGCAATGTTAGGACGCCTTAGCGGTAACCCTAATATCCTAGATCATTTTTCCGAGGCAACCGTTTCGAGGCAACTATGATCTTTGGACAAGAGGGTGACCTCTAAAACTTCCTATACTCAATGACCACGTTCGAGGCAACCAAGTGAGGCGTACCCTAAGAGTGGTATGTGCAAGTGTGTTATTTCAGTTAATTTTATCTGTACATGTTATGGGTGAGCTATATTGATTTTAGGTTAAAGATTGATCTTGTCATGCATTGCCTATTTATCAAACATCTAACAGTTAATATTGTACGAAAATTAAATTGCGGGAAATTAAATCTAAGCTATTACAAGGCGTCGGGTATTTACATCGCCAAAGACAAACCCTTTAATTTAAATTGCAAAAAGTAAATAAAGCGATAAATTAAAAAGTCCTATTAAAACTATTACATGCCGGGAAACAATTACAACATTGGATCAAATGATACGCGTGCAAGAAATTAAATCGGCGCATTTTTAGGGTTTTGACCCTTTTTATTTAAAGAAAGGATTGTTTTTGTTATTTTTAAATTAAATTAAATTAAACCTAAGTTAATTAATTAATTAAATAGAAAATATATTTTTGGTTTTTTTATATTTAAGGAAACAAAATAAAATGATTAAAATTATTAAAAACCTAATATTCTAAATTGATTTTAATTTATTGCAAAAAATGTTATATGTTACACCTATTTAAAACTAAATAAATTATGTTAATATTTATTTACAAAAAATAATGAAATTAGTTTTAATAAATAAAAATATTATATTTTTTGTTTTCTGATTTTATTAGGCAAAATAAATTGGTTAGTATAATAATAATAACTAATAAAACAATTAAATAAAAAAAAGTGAAATATGAAAAGAAATGACTAAAAGGGGGGTGTTGGGCCCAACTTGAAGGTATGCTTGGCAATTCTGAAGCCCAAAACGTCATGGCCTTTGTTGACTTTTCTAATTACCCATGCGCGTGCTGACTTGGGTGTACTGTGAGCCATCAATTTCTGGCCTCTGGATTTGATCTGAAACCACCTGGCTAGCATCTGGATGGAGGCATATGGTGAGCCCTGCTTTGAGTGCTGCATGGAATTACGTGAGACAAAATAATACAAAGGAATTAGGGGACCTGGGATTCGAACCCAGGTCCCAATGGCATGGGTGGATCCATGTTTAGGCTAGGTGTGGCTATAGCCACACTAGATTTTTTTCTTTCTAATATTAATATATATTTAATTAATTAATTAATTTTAATATTTAATATTATATAACTCTTCAACTCACTTTTATCTCTTAATTTTCTCTCTCTTTTATTTCTTTCTCTCTCACACAGTAAACCCTTTCTCTTCTTCTCAAACCCCACCAACTTCCATATTTGTCTCTTTCTCTCATTAATCCAATAACCCCACCATTTTGCATTGTTTATGGGTGATTGAAAATCAAAGGTAAACTAACTACTTCAAAATTTTCTTATTCTTTTGTTCTATTTGAGTTGAACCTTAAAACCCCAATTTGTTTTAAAAAAGTAAATTTTCAATTTCTCATAAATATTTTCTTTACAATAAATTGTTCTTATTATTTTCTTTATAGAGTGAATAGCTAATTTTAATGGTTTCATTGTTCTCTTTATAGGATGAAGAAATTTTTTCCTGTGCTTTCTAGAGACAAAGCTACTTCTTCGGTAAATCTAGAAGCATCAGAAACTCAACATCCAAGTGAGAGTATTAAAGTTGTCGATTATGAATTGTTGGAAACTGATCCGGGAATTAGGCCTCCAATTTCAAGCTATCATCCTGACATCCAAAATGAGGTAAGGAAAGCTTATTTAAAAATAGGTCGTCATAAACCTCCTTACAATTTTGTTTACCCTTGGTCTGTTCAAGGTAATCAAAGACGTAGATTTTGCAAAAATTGGTTTGATTTGTATGATTGGATTGATTATAGTGAATCTAAGGACCTGGCATTTTGCTTGCCATGTTTTTTGTTTAAGAATGTCTCTAAATACGGGGGAGATCACTTTGTGACAGAGGGGTTTGGTGATTGGAAGAATTCTCACAGATTGGCTAATCATGGAACTTCTTCCAATAGTCATATTGATTGTGTGCATATGAGTTACGCTCTCATGAACCCAAACCAAAGTATTAAGGCTGCATTTGTTAATCAAACTAAACAAATGAATTCTGAATATCGTGTTCGTGTAAACACATCTCTTATAGCTACTAAGTTTCTTTTGAGGTGTGGCATGCCATTTAGAGGGAGTGACGAGTCCTTTAACTCTTTATTTAAGGGGCTATTTCTTGAGTTGGTGGACACTCTAAAGGAAATTAACCCAGAGATAGCTAAGGTAATAAATTGTGCTCCAGGAAATAACTTTATGACTGCCCCTAAGATTCAAAAGAATCTTGCTGCTGCTTGTGCATGTGAAATAACTAAACAAATTGTATGTGATATTGCAGATGATGTGTTTTGTGTTTTGATTGATGAATCCGGTGACGTTGCTGGTAAAGAACAAATGGCTGTTGTTATTCGCTATGTTAATAGTGATGGTTTGGTAAAAGAAAGGTTTCTTGGGATTGTTAGTGTTAAAGAAACAAGTGCTAAGTCACTTAAGGAGGCACTTGAGAAGTTGTTGTCTATTAATGGCTTGAGTTTATCTAGCATAAGGGGGCAAGGATATGATGGAGCTAGCAATATCCGAGGTAAGTTTGGTGGTTTGAGAACTTTAATTCAAAATGAAAATCCATCAGCTTATTATATGCATTGTTTTGCCCATCAACTTCAATTAGAACTTGTTGCATGTGCTAAGACTCACAAAGATGTTAGTGGTTTTTTTAGTAAGGTCAATATGCTTGTTAATTTCATACGGTCTTCTAACAAGAGACAAGAATTGCTTTGGGACAAACAAGTATCTCAATTTGCTAAATTGATTGAAGAGGGTGAGATAGAGACTGGTAGTGGATTAAATCAAGAATCGTCTATTTCTAGAGCGGGTGACACTCGTTGGGGTTCCCACTTTAGGACTCTCACTAGTTTGATGACTTTATATGGTGCCATTATTGAGGTACTTGAAGAAGTCGGGAAAGATACGTCATTTGAAAAATATGGTGAAACTAAGCTTTTGCTAGATGTGCTTCAGTCCTTTGATTTTATTTTCATGTTATACATGATGGTTGAGATTTTAGGATTTACAAATGATTTAAGTGTAGTGCTACAAAAGCGTGATCAAGATCTTTTGAATGCTTTATCACTTGTCAAAGCCACCAAACAGGAATTACAAGAAATGAGAAATGATGGATGGGAAGAACTTATATCTAAGGTTATGGAAATTTGCAATAAGCATGATATTGATGTGCCTGATTTGGATGCAGCGTAAGTGCAAGGGAAGAAACCTAGACGACATGCTATCACTTCTAGTGTTTCTAATTTGCATCATTATAAGCATGATTGTTTATGTAGTGTTTTAGATTTGCAGTTGCATGAGCTCAATGCTAGGTTTGATGAAGAGAATACTGAACTTTTACAATGTGTTTCATGTTTGAGTCCCTCATCATCATTTGAATCTTTTGATGTGAAAAAATTATTGAGGATGGTTGAACTTTATCCAAATGATTTTGTAGATGTGCCGGAAGTGGCGGTACGACATCAGCTTCAGAATTATGTTAGAAATGTTCGATGTGATCCAAAATTTGCAAATTTAAACGGACTTTCAGATCTTTGTGTAAAACTTGTGGAAACAAAAAAATGCAACACTTTTGATATAGTTTATAAGCTTCTGAAGTTGGCTTTAGTCTTGCCAGTAGCAACTGCGAGCGTGGAACGTGTTTTTTCAGCTATGAAGTTTGTGAAGAGTCAGCTATGTAACAAAATGGGTGATCAATGGTTAAATGATCGTCTTGTAACTTTTATAGAAAGAGATGTTCTTGGAACAATTAACAATGATGTTATTTTAGCTCATTTTCAAGAAATTGATACTAGACGGTTTTCATTGTAAATACACTTCATCAAACAATATTATTTTTTATTTTCAATATATTTTAGTCGATAATTTCTTTTATGTTTAGCCACACCAATATATAAAGTCTGGATCCGCCCCTGCCCAATGGTATCCCACTCACGCTTCCACCAACTGAGCCATGCTGTCTTATTGTTAATGTAATACAAAACAAATAATATATTGAAAACAATTAATATGCCCGGGAATTAAAAAAAACGCGCTAAACAATTTGAACAAGCCAATGACACAGAGACACGTCTTCGTCTTCTTCAATGAAGACTGTATTTTTTCCTACAAATTTTATTCCGCATCAAGATCCGTGGCATCATCCTAGAATGCATTCTAGGTCACAAAAATGCAAACCAAACCCACCATCATGTTCGTCTCGTTCTCCTAATCATCTCTATACCCATTATTAGTCTTAATTTTACCTGCAACGCAAACGCCTAAAAACAAAACAAGAAAACCCTAGGTTCGGGCATTACAATACAGGCCAGGAAAATGAAATTGAATATTGCAAAAAGCTTAAAAATCATACAAGGAACAAGAATATGCTAATGTTTTGTCAAAAAGATGCAAGAATGAGGAGTTATATTTTCGTGTACAGAGGCATATTTGTGAGTACTTACAGCGCATTTCAAGTGGTCTCAAGGCCTGGTTTTGGTTTCTATAGCTTCAGGATATTGCAAGCAAGAACACCACGTTGTTATTTTGGATTGAAACGAGCCCTAAGTGTGATTTCAGTTTTCACTTTTTCAAGCTTTTTCTCCAATTTGGTTTGGCCGTTTCTTTCAGTTTCAGGCCGTGCTCTTGATGGGTCTATGTTGTATATGTATCAAGCAAGCAATTAGTTAAATCTTGGGCTTCCAATCTTTGTGCATTGAAGATTTGAGATATGATTTGATCACCATTGATAAAGTTTCAAAAAATGTCCAAATCTGATTTTTTTGTGCATAACAAAGCTTGATACAAATTTGATTGAGTGTATCTTGACAATGAAGACCTGTAATGATAAAAAAATCTCATTCCATTAATTTTTGGATTTTATTTGAATTATATTTATTTAAAATGAATTAAATCAATAAAAATTAAATAAAATAGAAAAATAAATGATTGGTCATGAAATTGAAGATGGGACACGTGTATGGTGTGACAAGACCAAATAAAGTGGAAAAAAGTGGGCCCTTTTGTCAAAAATTGGAGTTTAGAGGATAGTTGACTTTTGGCAATTTTGGAAGAATGCCCAAATTCAACAATGCATAACTTCTTCAATTTTGAACTTTTGGAAGTATTATTGGACTTTTTAGAAACCTTTAGATGTCCTCTAATCAACCCTTTTGGTATCATCTCATTTTGATATTCCATGCTTAATGTATAAGCTTTGGCAAAAAAGGTGTTTTTGTTGACTTTCAAAAATGACCTATAATGTCCAAATTTGTAACTTCTTGTGAGTGCATTTCTTGATCTTGGGGTGTGAAGATGTATTGTAGGAAATTTCATCCTATTCAACATGAGATTTGGATGGGTCATTTCTCATAAAGTATTAGAAAGTTATGCTTGGTCAAAGTTGAGTTGACTTTTCCTACAAAACCCTAATTTAGCAACTTTTGAATTTTGATGAATCTTGAGCAATCCTTGATGAATCATGATCAAACCTTGATCAAATGATGAATTATCCTTCAAAATGAGAATGTTGACAAAAAATCTTGAGGTTTGACTGTATTTGGGTCACAATTGACTTTTGCCCTAGCACAGTCGATTTTTGGACTTCTTGAGCAATTGACTGACCAAACTTTCTCTGCAAGGCTTGAAATTTGACATGGATGAAATTAATAACATATTAGGACATTGGGGAGAATTTGAGACCATTTGGATGTGAGGACCTTGATGCAACACAAAACCCTAATTTTGAATTGACTGCCTTAGGAGGTGATTTGACTGTCCAACTCTTGAGCCATCTTGAACAACTTGGAGATGATTCTTGACCTATCTTGAGAAATATGGGAGGGAAAATTTGGGGTACAACATGTACATATCCATAGTTTGCATTTATATGGCCCGAGCTTAGAGAATTTTAAAGTTGAAGTGTCCTAAAATTTTTAGGTTTTTAATTAGGGCCAGAGAAATTCTCCTTCATCTTTGATTGTTAGTTTAAATTATTTACATGGTTGGATTCGTGGGAAGGAATGCTACAACTTTTATGTTTGAACTTTTCATTTTTGAGAAATGAAGAAGATACAGGTCCTTTGGCTGGAGGTAGAAGATGAAGTGTATTCAGGACGCGTTTTGTGTCATATATTTATTGTTTTGATTATATAAACAGATGTATGGCCACCACAGTGGTAGAAGCGCGCGCCTGTGACTGGAGGGACCTGGGTTCGACCCCAGTGGTACCCTTTTGGATTTTTTACATTATTTTCATACATTCTGACTTTTTTGGACAGGCGCTGACCCTGTTGGCTATTTACACACTGGCCCATTTTTATTTTTATTTTCTTATTTTTATTTAATTGTTTTCTTAAATATTTTTCTAATACTAAAAAAAATCATAAAAAACATAAAAATATTAGATTTATATTTTGACATAGTTTATTTATAAATTTACACAAAAAATTATTTTATTTGATCATACTTTATCTATTTCACTAATTATTTTGTAAATTTAATTAAAAACTAGGGTTTTGATTATTTTCTTTTACACATTTTAAATATATTATTTTAATATTTAAAAAGACCAAAAATATTTTATAACACTATAAATTATTTTTAAGACAAAAATACCAAAAATATACTTTTCTTATAAACTTAATTTCTTTTAATCAATTTATAGATTAGGGTTTTATTTAATTTCTTTTCCTAGTAAATTTAGGTTTTACTTTTAATTAATTATTTTTCTTTTAGTTAATTAGGTTAAAACAAAAACCCCTTTTCCTAAAAAAATCCAAACAAAATATCCATTTACTTTACATTCACATCCTTGTATATTTATTCATTTGGTATATTATTTATTTCAATTCTTGTACAAATTCAATATGGTTGTAATAGATAATTAGGATTTATTTTCTTGCAATCCCCATTTATAATTTGTACCCCTCCCACAAGTATTGTAATAGCGTAGTAATTTTAAATTCCGCAATTTATCGCTTTATATACAAGTGTTAGTAATTAGGGTTTGTATGGAAAGACTAAAACCAATCAATTATAAAACCCTAATCAAAGACAAGACCAAGCATGAAAACAATACACTTGCACACAAGCACCCCTAGGGTAAATCCACTTGGTTGCCTTACTAAATGGCCATATTATGCATGTGACGTATCTTAGCAAAAACAAGCAAAAATACAAGATCATAGTCCCTCGATGACGCTATCCATGTTGCCTTTCAAATGATCTTAGTCCCTAAAAGAGAATGCTAAGATACATTGCAACATTGCTAATCATGGTTATACGATGACCCTCGCCCGTCCCGTTTACATCCAAAGATAGGGTTACTTACCAAATCAATGGTGAGTGTTGTACCCCAAAATTTGCCCTCCCATATTTCTCAAAACATTTCAAGAATGATCTCCAAATTGCTCAAGGTAGTCCAAGAGTTGGCCAGACAAGCTCTCTCCTAAGGCAGTCTACCCCAAATTAGGGTTTCATGTTGCATCAAGATCCTTGAGTCCAAGTGACCCCAAGTGCTCACCAATGTCCTAATATATTCTCAAGATAATCTATGTCAAGTTTCAAGCCTTGCAGAGGAAGTTTGCTAAGCCAATTGCTCAAAGGTCCAAAAAATCGACTGTGCTAGGGCAAAAGTCAATTGTGACCTACATACAGTCAAACTTCAAGATTTTTGGTCAACATTCTCATTTTGAAGTATATTTCATAATTTTATCAAGGTTTGATCATGATTCATCAAGGATTGCTCATAATTCATCAAGACTCAAAAGTTGCTAAATTAGGGTTTTGTAGGAAAAGTCAACTCAACTTTGACCAAGCATAATTTTCTCATACATTATGAGAAATGACTCATACAAAGCTCATTTTGAAGAGGATGCAATTTCCTACAATCCATCTTCAGCTCCCAAGTTCAAAATATGCACACACAAGAAGTTATGAATTTTGACATTATAGGTCATTTTGAAAAGTTAACAAAAACACCTTTTTTGTCAAAGCTTCATACATGAGAATGGAATATCAAATTGAAATGATACCAAAAGGGTTGATTAGATAACATCTCAAGCTTTCTAAAAAATCCAAGAACACCTCCAAAGAGTCAAAATTGTGGAAGTTATGCATTCTTGAAGTTGGCCTTTTTTGCAAAATTGCCAAAAGTCAACTATGCCTAAAACATCAAATTTTGCCAAATGGGCCCATTCTTTTTCACTTGTTTTGAGTTGGCAACATAGCCCACGTGCTCTGGCCTTTTCCACTTGTCCATATCTTATTTTTATTATTTAATTTGATTTTTATTTGAATTAATTCAATTTAAATCAAATTAAATAAAAATCCAAAACATTGATAACAAGGGATTTTGTGATGATTTCAGGTCTTATTACACAGCTAGCATCATTCCAAATTCGCATCAATGCATAAAGTGGACAAAAAGATTGAAAAAGCCATGTTTGGAAAGGTTTTAAGAAGGAAATCAAATCAAATCAAATCAAAATGCATTGAAGAAGGAATATTTTGGATAGAATAATCAACCTTAATGCATTGTGTGATACATAAGGATTGCGTGCAGACCTAGAAACGAGTTGGAAATCAGGCACAGAGCAAGAACAGAAATTGAAAAAACAAGCAAAAAGTGTGAGATCGAATTGGTGGTTAGAGGCATCCTCAAGGCTTGGTATCGGTCCCAATTGTTTCCTGGCATTCTCAGGAAACTAAAGCAATCAAAACCAAGCGTTTTCAAGCCCTCCCACGCACTGTAAGTCCGTAGCGGTATCACCATCTTCTTGAATTCGAATAGCCTTATTCTTGCATCCATAGTGCAAAATAATTATACATTCTTGATCACCATGATGTTTGCAAACTTTCTACAATAGCCAATTGCATTTTAATGGACTTAATCGTGAATCACCATTGTTAGGTTTTTTTTGGAGTTTTTAGGGTTTTTTATTTCAGGAACAATTGGCCTTGGCAATGGGTACGATTGTGATCAGCAGGACGAGACGAATCTAACCATGGTGTTAGATTCCATTTATGTGGCCTGTAGAAGATTTTGGAACGAGCAAGGCCTGTAGCGACGGACGTTTGTCCGTGGGTATAGGTATTCCATCTTTTAGCCACAGAGAGAGGAAGGGGACGACTGCGTGTCACTCCCCCATAGGCCTATTCAAATCTAGCGCATTTTTTTGTTACAATTATCCATTAACTCTTTTTTTCTTATATTATTATTATTATTTCGTATTTATGATAACAATCAAAAGCAAGTGCTCCAGTGGTTACTAGGTGGATATTCAAGGCGTTAGAGGTTGGAGGTCAGGGGTTCGACCCCTGCCTCAAGCATTTGTTATTTTTCATCATTATTTCAGGAAATCCAGTGCAAGCTTGATCCTGATGCCCACCATACTTCTTCATCATCCATGCGCCAGATGGCCAGATGGCCAGATCTGGTGGCCACCATTGAAGGCACACCATAGACCAAGTCAACGCCTACATACAGGATTACAAAGGTCAAACGGACCTCATATCATTGGGCCAGAATTCCTAATATGCACACCCCTAATTTCAGGCCCATTCTCTATCTTTTTTATATTTTGTTTATATTTCATTTAATTATTTTTATTTATTTACTAACCAATGAAATAATTTTCTTTTTTATCAAAAAATCACCAAAAATATTTTATGCCCAATTAAAATCAGAATTTTTATTTTTCATCAATAAATATTAATTAAAATAATTAGGTTATTTATATTAGATAACTTTAATTGATTTTGTAAATATTTAAAACTAATTAGAATCAATAGGTTTTTATTACTAATTTAATTATTTTATTTCTTTCCTAAAATAATCAAAAAACCAAAAATATGTCATTTAATTATTTTTCATTAATTAATTTAATAACCAATTAATTTTGCATTTAATTTTAAGACTTAATTTATTTTCTTAAAAAATATTAAAAACAATTTTCATTTTCTTTTAATTAGGAGGGTCAAAACCCTAGTTTCGCATTTGATTCAATATTCTCGCGCGCTTCATTTTTATTCAATTACTGTATCTGCTCTCGGTTTGTAATAATTAAATTAGGACATTTATTTATTTTTATCGATTTTAAATTTCAAAGGGTTTGTTTTTGGCGATGTAAATACCCGACGCCTTGTAATAACCTAGTTTAATTTCCGCACCTTTAATTTTTGCAAATATTCAACTGCTAGATGTTCGATAATAGGGTTTGCATGACAAGAATGAATGTCTAATTTTAAAACAGTTAGATCATCCTTAATTGTGCAAAGATAAAAATAACTGAAATCAACACATTCGCACATGCGCACTCCTAGGGTACACGCCCACTTGGTTGCCTTCATAAATGGTCATTGAGTATAAGTTGTTTTAGAGGTCGCCCTCTTGTCTAAAAGATCATAGTTGCCTCGAAATGGTTGCCTCAGATATCGTTGCCTCGAATAAATGATCTAAGACATTATGGTTACCACTAAGACGTCCTAACATTGCTTTAGTGACCGTATGTCCCTCTTTCAAATTGACCCTCAAACTCCAACGACGATGCTACCTACTCACTAATAGTAGGATAACATTGTCTAAAGGAAACAAACATAGAACGATTCCTTTTTCGAGTAGGTAGATTAGTCCTTAGATACTTGCTCATCCAAGACAAAACTTTTTTACACTTACATTCTTTTACAAACAAAGTTTTCAAAAACACTTCATTACACTCTTGAAGACAGAAGCAAGAGTTAAATCGAAGTTAAAACAAAAACTTTTCAAAACCCACAAACACAAAGAAAACAATTTTGAAAATGATGAGCAAGTACCTAAGAGCCCGAGGATAACTACGGATAGAAAGGGTGATAATACCTTCCCTTTCTATAATCTACCCCCCGTACTCAGAAATATCTCGAAAAAGGAATTTTTCTGTGCTTTTTTCCTTTCCTTGTTGGATAAAATAAAAGACGGTGGCGACTCTTGCTTACCGCGACATTTTGCAAACACAAACGCAAAACACAAACCAGCAAAATTTCCTTAACGAAATAGGGAAACCACGTCCCGGTTCTGGCCACCGTATCACAGAACTGGCGACTCTGCTGGGGACTTAATAAGTGGGGTGTACCTTAGGATTAGTTCATCATAATGTTTTCAATTGCTTGATTTGTATGCTTTATCTTTGTGGGTTTGAATCAGAGTTACTATAGATCCTAACCCGGATCTGGGGGTACCTTTTAGGTAAGTAGCAATAGACTGTGAGGGAACTGTATGGTGTAGACCGATACGGTTGAAGCAGTAGCTACGTTGGTGTGGCACTTTAGTTTGTTCCGATATCCCTTGTGGTGGAACAAGGAGAATATGGGGCTGCTAAGGGGTCATTAAGCACCAACTGACCTTAGAACCTATAATTGACCAACTTGGCCATAGAAAAGTAGCAGTATGCTACACTCATTGAGACCAAACTCTCGCGATGATTCCGGACGCAAGAAAAGGTTGCTAAATTGGAATTATGACCGATCGAGGGTGGTCAGTGATATTGAGATCCTCTAGAACCCGATTACTATTACTAGGACAGGTTGAACCAACTAAACTGAAAGGGGGTAATACCTAAACTCCATGCCAGCCTGAAATCTAAGGGCTACTGTGTGACTTGTTTTCCCTTACCATGTTTGCTATCTGTGAATACTTGTGGTGTGTTCCTATCATAACATCATGCATCATGACATTGCATGCATATTTCATCAGACTAACCAATTTCAAAGACCGAGGGGATTCATCTTTGTTCTGTTTTACAGATCATGGCATTTATGCATAGAAATACTATTCGCATCAGCTTCATACAAATCACTGCTCAACTTAGAGAGTTGGTTTCTAAAGTGCCTGATACTTCTTCCTTTGTCAGAAGACATGGTCACCTCCTTGGTTTGGTCACTTCTAAGATGGATGAGCAAATGATGAGCGTCTGTTCCAGTTCTTTGACCCGCTACATCACTGCTTCACCTTCCCGGACTATCAGTTGGTCCCTACTTTGGAGGAGTTCTCTGATTTACTTGGTATTTCTATTCTAGAGCAGACACCATTTACAGGTTGGGAGATAGCTCTTAGGCTAGAGGATGTTGCTACAGCCCTACATCTAACAAAGGCTGATGTAATGTCTAACTGGGAGACTCAGAGTGGGGTAAAAGGCTTCCTGGCTAAGTTCTTGTTTGGTCAGGCTCAACAGTTTTGGGACAGTTTGGACTTTCAAGAATTTGAAAATATCCTGGCACTTCTCATTTATGGCTTGGTTTTGTTCCCTAATTCAGATTCTTTCATCGACGTGAACGCAGTGAAGATCTTCATGTCCCGTAATCCGGTGCCCACTCTCTTAGGTGACATTCTACATGCTCTTTATGCCCGTACTGCTCAGAAATGGGGAACCCTTATATGTTGTGCACCATTGCTGGCGAGGTGGTTTATTTCTCACCTCCCCAAATCTGTTTTGAAGAACAAGGAAGGTATGGGTTGGGCATACAAAATTATGTCCCTTGCTCATACGGACATCATTTGGAGTACTAAAGACATGGAAGAAGTAGCTGTTATTGACCGGTGCGGAGAATACGCCAATGTTCCTTTGCTTGGAATTAGGGGAGGAATAACCTATAATCCTTGTCTGGCCTTACGACAGTTTGGGCGAGCTCGAAAGGACGGTCCTCATGAGCTGCTGATTCCGAGCATTGTCTTTGACTTCCAAGGGGATGTTGAGGGACATCGCCGCAGGTTCATACCAGCTTGGAATAAGGTTAACAGGTCTGATCCACATGAGCTAGGAATGAATACCTCTCTTCCGATGGAACCGTATCTCCAGTGGGTTCGAGCCCGTGCTCAAAAACTGAGGATGCCATACGAAGCTGTCTTACTGGTAATTGTTGAGAGTGCTGATGAAGAAGGGGTTCCTCATACTGTCCTCCATCCATACATGCCTACTGACATTGGGGCATTAAAGAGGTCTTGGATCCAGTTGAGAGAAGAACGGGATACTTACAGAGAAAAGTATCATGAGCAGGAACGAAAGTTCCTAAAGCTTACAAGGCAGCTGGAGAATGAGAAGGTCCTCAACGATTATGTCAGCACCAACAGAAAACGACCATGGGAGCGTTGATGTCTTTTGCTATTTCTAGTTTTGATTTACTTTTCAGTTTTTCTCTTTGTAACGCCTTAAAGGCATTTGTCAAACATTATTTCAAGTTTTTAATCTAATAAAAGTGTGTTTCATTTTGGTTTACGAATTTGAATATCCCTAAAGTCTTTGAAATCATATCATATGCATTCCATTCCCATGCACCTCATCACAGGTACCCTTACAGGATTCTCATCTTCTTCGCTGTTTATTTCAGCAATCATGTCTTCTGAAACATCCACTGATCAAGCCATCAAGGCTCTGCAAGCTCAGAATGCTCAATTCCAGGAAATGTTCATGAACCCGGCCAAGGGGCAGAAAGATCTGAAGAATCTTATCTTGAAGGATAAGAAGAAGATGAAGAAGAAGAAGAAGACAATCCTCCTGAATATGGGTCACAGGTTTGGGAACAGATTGCTAGAGGAAGTTGATTTGTCTCACTCATCTGGAAGGGGAGAGAATCAAGAAGAAAGGCAGGCTCCTAGCCCCGTGGTTTATGACAATGACACTGACTTTGATGAAGACCAGTATCCTCCTGCCAAGGATATGTATAAGCAACTCGAAGACCGGTTAAGTGCGATGGAGATCCAGAAGATACCTGGATTAGACTTTGGTGATTTGGGTCTGGCATCTGGGGTGGTGATCCCCCACAAGTTTAAAGCGCCTGTATTTGCTAAGTACGATGGGGTCTCCTGTCCGAAGTTGCACCTCCGCTCGTATGTTAGAAAGATTCAACCATATACTGCTGATAGGAACCTCTGGGTTCATTTCTTTCAAGATAGTCTGTCAGGGACTCAACTTGAGTGGTTCTATCAACTAGAAGGAGCTAATGTCCGTAACTGGGAGGACCTTGTTGCTGCTTTTTACAAGTAGTACCAATATAATACCGACCTTGCTCCCACACGTACTCAACTTCAGGGTATGTCTATGGGTGCGAGTGAAGGTTTTAAGGACTACGCTCAGAAGTGGAGAGATCTGGCAAGAAGAGTCCAACCCCCTCTGGCTGATAGGGAGTTGGTAGATATGTTTCTTGGGACTTTGTCTGGTCCATACTTCAATCAATTGATCAGAAGTTCATCGTCAGGTTTCACTGAGTTAATTATGACTGGGGAAAGAGTTAAGGTCGATATCAAGAGCGACAAGATACAGAAAGGTGCTTCGTCAAGCACAGAGAAGAAGCCTTTCAAGAAGGAGTCCAATGCAGTTTACAGCTCAAGGATCCAAAATCGACCTGAGCGCCGCCAAGCGGTTAATGCGGTAGTTATTTTAAGACCAACTGTTGCCCCACAATGCAACAATCAACAAAGAGTGGGGAGACCGCAAAGACAATTTACTTGACTCAGCATGACTTTATCTCAAATTCTGCCGCAGTTTTTGAAGACCAATTTGGTGACTCCGAGGGAAGCTCCAAAGAATCCCAACACCACATCACCGCTGTATAATCCGAACGCCCGCTGTGCTTATCACTCTGATAGCCCAGGGCATGATACCAATAACTGCTGGGCTTTGAAGAATAAAGTGCAGGATCTGATTGATGCTAAGGAGATCGAGTTTGAAGCGCCAGAAAAGCCCAATGTCATGACTACTCCTATGCCCAAGCATGGAGTGAATGCTGTGGATGATGACTCATTCGTGACTTCCGTGAAAGACCTTTCTACTCCATTGATGACAATGAAGAAAAACTTATTATTGGCCGGTTTATTTCTGGGATGTGGCGAAGGTTGCCACCTGTGTTCCGTCCTACCTATTGGTTGCCATCTATTGAAGTCAGGTGTCTAACGCCTGATGGATAATAAAGAAATCTTGTTTGAGAAAAATTTTGTTCCGTTGGTTCCTGTTGAAGAAGTTTCCATAATCACCATTTTCGCCAATTCTTCCAAGGCTTCCTTAAGAAAGCCTGTTAGAATTACATCTGTTCCGAGAATTGCTCTATTGATTATTACTATTCCTGGACCTATCCCTTACACGTCAGATAAGGCTGTCCCGTGGCACTATGAAGCCGATGTGTATTATTACGGGGTTAAACAAGACTTGAAAAATGAAGAGGCTGATACTGATGTCAGTAATATTTTTGGATCTAGCAAAGTCACCCGAAGCGGAAGACTTTTCTCTCCAGAGATTTCCCCGCCAATTGTTCAGAAGCCTGTTGTTATTACACCTGCCGGTACACCTGCTACTGTTCCTATTCATGTTCCAATCATTACCCCTATTTTCGAGTCATATGACACTCTGGGCAAAGGGATCACCGGTGGGCATGCCCAGACGGAGGCACCGAGGAAGATTACTGTTGAAGCCTCTAGACAAGAGATTGAGGAAATTTTAAAGATCATTAAGAAAAGAGACTACAAAATAGTCGAACAGCTGGGGCAAACCTCGTCAAAGATCTCTATGTTATCTTTATTGTTGTGCTCAGAGGCCCATGCTAAGGCTCTGATTGCTTTCCTGAAAACTGCACACGTACCCCAGGAAACATCTGCTGACCAGTTCAAAGACTGTGTGGCTAGTTTGACTGCTGATAACGGGTTGGGTTTCTCCGACGCAGATTTGACTGCCAAGGGGAAGAGTCACAATGATGCTCTGCACGTTTCAATCGAGTGCAGGGGCACTACTTTGGCTCACGTGTTGGTGGATACCGGGTCCTCGTTGAATATTTTACCCAAGAAAGCGTTACACCGGTTAGACTGTGAAGGGTTGGTGTTGAAGCCGAGTAACATTGTGGTTAAGGCCTTTGACGGGTCCAAGAGGATGGTACATGGAGAGGTGAATATTCCAATTAAGGTTGGTTCGCAGATTTTCGCGTCTACATTCTATGTGATGGACATTCGACCATCTTATTCTTGTTTGCTGGGTCGCCCGTGGATCCATAAAGCTGGGGCAATAACTTCTACGCTCCACCAGATGATGAAATACCCAGTGAAGGGGAAAATTGTCACAATACGAGGAGAAGAGGAGTACATGGTAAGCCACCTAAACTCATTCCGATATATGGAAATGGACGGGGAGTTCATTGAAACCCCGTGTCAACATTTTGAAGAAGTCTCCCAGACTCTGGCGTCGACTGAAACCGTCGCTGATGATCCTCCAATGAAGATGGCTTCCCTCAAGGATGCCCAGGCTGTTATTGAGAAAGGTGGGTGTGCGAATTGGGGCCAACTCCCTGACTTTGCACACAAGACTGACAAGTTTGGTTTGGGTTTTACTGCAGAAGCTCAAAGGGCTGTTCGGCGTACGCGGATAGGAAGACCTCCCATGCGTATCACAAATAATGAAGTGAATGCGATTGAAGACGATGATGAAGAGTCTGAGTTTGACAGCTGGATTTACCCGACTACCGACGGTGGATTAAGCAATTGGACGAAAAAGGACTTCGTGCCAATTTCTTTTATTACACAGTAATAGACTTTTGTTTTGGATTTGTAACAGACAATTTTAAACTTTACGACCCGACGCCTTACCCGAGACATCGTGGCTTTGTTTGAGGGCTTATTATGTGTCATTTCCATATATCATCAATAAAAGCATTGGACATTTTCTTGCATTACAAATTTTGCGCTCCTTGTTTTTTATTTTCTATCTTGCAAAACAGCTATTTTACACACACTCACATATACAGGTCTACATCCACTCTGGATCCCACTGATAACGATTCTGCTACTGCTAGTTATGACTTCGAAGGTCCGATCAACCAAGCCGAGGACGAAGGTGAGGATGATTGCGAAGTGCCTGGGGAACTTGCTAGATTGTTACTTCAGGAAGAGAGGGCCATACAGCCGCATGAAGAGCCAGTGGAAACAGTAAACCTGGGTACAGAGGTAGACAAGAAAGAGGTCAAGATCGGTGCAAATCTGAAGTCTAGTGTCAAACAACGGTTGATACAGATGCTGCGTGACTATGTTGAGATCTTTGCCTGGTCTTATGAAGATATGCATGGGTTGGATACTGATATTGTGGTTCACCGCCTGCCTACCAAGGAAGACTGCCCTCCAGTGAAACAGAAAGTTCGCCGAATGCGCCCAGAGATGTCTGAGAAAATCAAGGATGAGGTTATGAAATAGTTTGATGCCGGTTTTCTAGCAGTTACTTCTTACTCACAGTGGGTGGCCAACGTGGTTCCGGTGCCGAAGAAGGATGGTAAGGTTCGAATGTGTGTTGACTATAGGGATCTGAACAGGGAAAGTCCCAAGGATGATTTCCCTCTGCCTCATATCGACGTTCTGGTTGACAACACCGTGCAACATAAGGTCTTCTCCTTTATGGATGGTTTCTCCGGTTACAATCAGATTAAGATGGCTCCCGAAGATATGGAGAAGACAACCTTTGTTACTCAATGGGGTACCTTTTGCTACAAGGTCATGCATTTCGGATTGAAGAATGCTGGAGCAACGTATCAGCGCGCCATGGTCGCTCTGTTCCACAACATGATCCATCATGAGATTGAGGTATACGTTGACGATATGATTGCAAGATCTCAGACTGAGGAAGAACATCTTGACCATCATCAGAAGCTATTTAACAGGTTGAAGTTGTACAGACTAAGGTTAAACCCGAACAAGTGCACCTTCGGGGTGAGATATGGTAAGCTGTTGGTTTTCGTCATTAGTGATAAAGGTATTCAAGTGGATCCTGCAAAAGTGAAGGCTATACAGGAAATGCCAGCTCTCCAAACAGAAAAAGAAGTCAGAGGCTTTCTGGGACGTCTGAACTACATTGCCCGATTCATCTGACACCTGACTGCTACTTGTGAGCCAATCTTCAAGCTACTGAAGAAAGATCAAGTGGTAAGATGGAACGATGAATGTCAAGCCGCTTTCGAAAGGATCAAAGAATATCTCCAAGAGCCTCCTATTCTGATGCCTCCAGTTGAAGGGAGACCGTTAATCTTATACTTGACAGTACTTGATAATTTAATGGGGTACGTGCTGGGGCAGCATGACGAGTCTGGCCGAAAAGAGCATGCTATTTACTACCTTAGCAAAAGTTTTACCAACTGCAAGACCTGATACTCGTTGCTTGAGAAAACTTGATGCGCTTTGGCATGGGATGCTCGCCGGCTGAGACAGTATATGCTGACTCACACTACTCAATTGATATCAAAGATGGATCCTATCAAGTATATCTTCAAGAAGCCTGCCTTGTTCGAAAGAATAGCAAGATGTCAGATGATCTTGACTGAGTATGACATCCAATACACGACCCAGAAGGCAATTAAGGGAAGTGTGTTGGCAGATCATTTGGCACATCAGGCAGTGGACGATTACCAGTCTATGAACTTTGAATTCCCGAATGAGAATATCATGTTGGTGACTGACTGTGAAACACCTGGACCGGATGAAGAACCTGAGGAAGGATCCCGATGGTCTATGTACTTTGATGGAGCTTTAAACACTTTGGGTAATGGCAATGGCGCCGTGATCATATCTCCTAAAGGCTCTCATACTCTGTTTACCGCCCGATTATGTTTCAACTGCACCAATAACATGGCAGAGTATGAAGCGTGCATTATGGGTCTTCGAGCAGCTATTGACCTAAGGATTAAGTTCTTAAGTGTATTCGGAGATTCCGCTCTCGTGATCAGTCAGATCAAAGGCGAGTGGGATACGAAACACCCTAATCTTATTCCTTACAAAGAGTATGTATTGACTTTGCTTCCGCACTTCAAGGAGATAACCTTCGAACACTTCCCTAGAGAGGAGAATCAGTTGGCAGACGCACTTGCTACGATGTCTTCTATGTTCAAGGTCAGGTGGGACAATGAAGCTCCCCAGATTACCATTGAGAGGTTGGACGAACCTGCACATTGCTGTGACATTGAGACTGAAGAGGTAGCAGATAAACCCTGGTTTCATGAGGTAAAAAGGTATCTTGAGGCTCAGGAATACCCTGAGGGTGCATCTGTTAATGATAAGAAGTTTCTGAGGAGGTTCGTGGCAAAGTTCTTCATCAATAATGGCATTCTTTACAAGCATAACCATGAATCAACCTTACTGCGATGTGTGGATAAGAACGAAGCAGAAAGGATTATGGTTGAGTTACATGAAGGTACTTTCGGAACTCATTCTAGTGGACACACCATGGAAAAGAAGATCCTTCGGGCAGGATATTATTGGTCTACCATGGAAGCCAACTGTTATCATCATTCTCGGACCTGTCATAAGTGCCAAGTCTATGCTGATAAGGTGCACATACCTCCAGTACCTCTGAATGTTTTGACAGCTCCTTGGCCTTTTGCAATGTGGGGCATCGACATGATCGGCGAGATCAGACCTACTGCGTCTAACAGGTATCGTTTCATTCTGGTAGCAATTGATTACTTTATGAAGTGGGTTGAAGCAGCTTCCTTTGCTACCGTAACCAAGAATATCGTGGCACGATTTATTCGGCACAATCTGATCTGTCGATATGGTGTACCAGAGAGGATCATTACAGACTATGGTACAAATCTCAACAATAAGATGATCACCGAGCTCTGCAAGAAGTTCAAGATACAGCATCACAACTCTTCTCCTTACCGACCGAAGATGAATGGGGCTGTAGAAGCGGCTAAAAAGAATATCAAGAAGATTGTGCAGAAGATGACGGTGACATACAAAGATTGGCACGAGATGTTACCTTTTTCTCTTCATGGGTACCGTACCTCAGCACGGACTTCAACAGGGGCAACACCTTATTCCTTGGTTTATGGTATGGAGGCCGTCTTGCCCATTGAAGTTGAGATACCCTCTCTTCGGATTATGAAGGACGCATGTTTGAGCGAAGATGACTGGATTCAGACTCGACTTGATCAGCTGAATTTAATCGACAAAAAGAGACTTACTTCTATTTGTCATGGTCAAACGTATCAAAAGCGGATGATCAAGGCGTTTAACAAGAAAGTCAGACGACAAGAGTATCAAGTTGGGGATCTGGTAATTAAACGCAACATATTACCTCAAGGTGATCCCAGGGGCAAATGGACCCCTACGTACGAAGGGCCATTTGTGGTTAATAACATTTTCTCAGGAGGAGTTATGATTCTAACCACCATGGATGGTGACGACCTTCCTCACCCCGTCAATGCAGACATAGTGAAAAGATACTACGCATAATCAAAGACCCGCTAGGTTGACTGGCCTAGGCAAAAATAAGGGCTTCCCGGCAAACCAAAAGGGTTCGGGCAAAAATAAGGGATGAAAATAAAAAATCTGTACACCCGGCAAGTTAAAAACCTGAAAAGGCGGCTTGGGCAAAAAAGGGTATCCCGGTGGACTGAAAATCCGAAAGGGCGGTCCAGGAAAAAATTATGGATCAAAGCGTAAAACTATGTCTCATTGGATCACCTTGCAACTAGACTTCGGTATCGACTATCAAGCTCGGACGACACCAATCAGTCCGATCCACCTTCAACCAAGTAGCGAAGGGATGAGATGCTCGAGGACATAAAGGCAATAACAGAGTTGGAACCCAGTGGGATTATTCACATAGCTGTTTTTTCTTTGTTTCTCACAAATTGTATAAATTCTATTTGTTCGGCGGCGTTCTCTTACTAGGACGCCAGCCTCTTGTACAAAAGACGCCTATTTACAGGCTAACTTCAAAAATCAATACAAGTCATGTTCGCAAATAAATTTCAAACTATTTTCCTTTTTCTGTTTTGTTTTGCGAGAACGTCCAATGTTCATTTTTGATATATGCATTTGACATTGATTGTTGCTCATAAAAATTTACATGCGAAATAAAAGACGATTACTTGTAATATCAGAAACAGGGGCAAACGAGAAAAGTCCAAAACCGTACAGTTGCTCTGTCCACCAGGTATAGGGATAGACCTAGCTGGAGGAAACGATTGAAAGTACATCCATTCCCCGCAGAGTAAGAGAAAGATAATGGTGTTAACTCTCCCCAGCTGAGACTCATAACAGTGAATGAATCGGTAATATTCTCCCCAAGCAGAGTTTATCTACCATAGGCACTGAAAAGACTTATCATCCCCAGCGGAGTATAAAAATATCCCCAGTGGAGTTTGAAAGAATCATCCTCAGTAGACTCTGGAAGATTATCCCCAGTAGAGTCTAAAAGATTATCCCCAGTGAAGTCGCCATTGGAAAATCATCCCCAGTGGAGTTCATTCCTTTCACAAACAGGAATTTAATCCCCAACAAGTTTCATTATCACCATCAACGGTAATTCATCCCCAGTTGAATTTATCAACGAAATCCTCAACAGAGCATCTCTTCCCCACAAAGTAATTCTCTCGTCAGTTTATTCCCCAGCGGAGTTATCCTCTCCCGCAGGTTTATTCTCACAAACATCTTCATCCACTATCTCCAGCGGAAACGAAAAATTCAATTCTTTTCTCCAGTAACAATTCGGGATTTATTTTCCCCAGCTCAAAACATCACATTTCCATACATCATGACACATGCATATACGCATCATACAACATAATCTCATTTATTTTGAGAACATCATTGCTTGATACATATCATGCATTACATACAGCTAACCTTTACCTTTCAGGAAAGATTCTCACAAAATTCGAGCTATGAAGCTTTTACCTCAGTTGAATTACGGACAAAGTTCCTAAATCTCAGCATAGATGTTTCTTCAGTTGAATTACGGACGAGTTCCTAAATCTCAGCAGATATTACCTCAGTTGAATTATGGACGAGTTCCTAAATCTCAGCATAAATGTTCCCTCAGTTGAATTACGGATGAGTTCCTAAATCTCAGCAGAGTTGTTGCTCAAGTTGAATTACAGACAAGCTCCTAAATCTCAGCGAAGATGTTTCCTCAGTTGAATTATGGACGAGTTCCTAAATCTCAACAGAGATGTTTCCTCAGTTAAATTACGGACAAGTTCCTAAATCTCAGCAAAGTTGTTTCTCAAGTTGAATTATGGACGAGTTCCTAAATCTCACCAGATATTACCTCAGTTGAATTACGGACGAGTTCCTAAATCTCAGCAAAGTTGTTTCTCAAGTTGAATTATGGAAAAATTCCTAAACCTCAGCAAGAATATTTCCTCAGTTGAATTACAGACGAGTTCCTAAATCTCAGCAGAGATGTTTCCTCAGTTGAATTACGGACGAGTTCCAAAATCTCAACAGAGATGTTTCCTCAGTTGAATTACGGATAAATTCCTAAATCTCAGCAAAAATATTTCCTCAGTTGAATTACGGACGAGTTCCTAAATCTCAGCAGAGATGTTTCCTCAGTTGAATTACAGACGAGCTCCTAAATCTCAGCAGAGATGTTTCCTCAGTTGAATTACGGACGAGCTCCTAAATCTCAGCAAAGATGTTTCCCCAGTTGAGTACGGACGACCAAAGTTCCTAAATATCAACAGAGACGACTCACCAACAGAATAACGGACGACAAAGTTCCTAAAATTCTACTTCTCTCAACAAGGATCAGGCTTCCCCAGCGGAATCTTCCTCAAAAACAGGTATACCAGCTCTCGCTAAGAAATCTCTTATGCGATCGAAACTGCTCCAAATGGCATCTATAAGCCCGTTCCCAGCATCACAAGACAATTACCACTTCATGCGAGTGCAAATTTCTGGGCACTCTAGTGTTCAATCAACTTCCACCTTCGGATTACAAAAGGCACGAAAGCCAATCTACATCCTCAAGTTTAAGAAGATTGAACAGGGGAAGATTTTGTACCCCAAAATTTGCCCTCCCATATTTCTCAAAACATTTCAAGAATGATCTCCAAATTGCTCAAGGTAGTCCAAGGATTGGCCAGACAAGCTCTCTCCTAAGGCAATCTACCCCAAATTAGGGTTTCAGGTTGCATCAAGATCATTGAGTCCAAGTGACCCCAAGTTATCACCAATGTCCTAATATGTTCTCAAGATCATCTATGTCAAGTTTCAAGCCTTGCAGAGGAAGTTTGCTCAGTCAATTGCTCAAAGGTCCAAAAAATCGATTGTGCTAGGGCAAAAGTCAACTGTGACCTACATACAGTTAAAATTCAAGATTTTTGGTCAACATTATCATTTTTAAGTATATTTAATCATTTGATAAAGGGTTGATCATGATTCATCAAGGATTGCTCATAATTCATCAAGACTCAAAAGTTGCTAAATTAGGGTTTTGTAGGAAAAGTCAACTCAACTTTGACCAAGCATAACTTTCTCATAATTTATGAGAAATGACCCATCCAAAGCTCATTTTGAAGAGGATGCAATTTCATACAATCTATATTCATCTCCCAAGTTCAAAATATGCACACACAAGAAGTTATGAATTTGGACATTATAGGTCATTTTGAAAAGTCAACAAAAACACCTTATTTGTCAAAGCTTCATACATGAGCATGGAATATCAAATTGAAATGAGACCAAATGGGTTGATTATATAACATCTCAAGATTTCTAAAAAATCCAAGAAAACCTCCAAAGAGTCAAAATTGAGGAAGTTATGCATTGTTGAAGTTGGCCTTTTTTGCAAAATTGCCAAAAGTCAACTATGCCCAAAACTTCAAATTTTGCCAAATGGCCCCATTCTTTTTCACTTGTTTTGAGTTGGAAACATAGCCCATGTGCTCTAGCCTTTTCCACTTGTCCATATCTTATTTTTATTATTTAATTTGATTTTTATTTTAATTAATTCAATTTAAATCAAATTAAATAAAAATCCAAAACATTGATAACAAGGGATTTTGTGATGATTTCAGGTCTTATTACACAACTAGCATCATTCCAAATTCGCATCAATGCATAGAGTGGACAAAAAGATTGAAAAAGCCATGTTTGGAAAGGTTTTAAGAAGGAAATCAAATCAAATCAAATCAAAAGGCATTGAAGAAGGAAGATTTGGACAGAATAATCAACCCTAATGCATTGTGTGATACATAAGGATTGCGTGCAAACCTAGAAACGAGTTGGAAATCAGGCACAAAGCAAGAACAAAAATTGAAAAAACAAGCAAAAAGTGTGAGATCGAATTGGTGGTTAGAGGCATCCTCAAGGCTTGGTATCGGTCCCAATCGTTTCCTGGCATTCTCATTTATGTGGCTTGTAGAAGATTTTGGAATGAGCAAGGCCTGTAGCGACGGACGTTTGTCCATGGGTATAGGTATTCCAGCTTTTAGCCACAGAGAGAGGAAGGGGACGACTGCGTGTCACTCCCCCATAGGCCTATTCAAATCTGGCGCGTTTTTTTTGTTACAATTATCCATTAACTCTTTTTTTTCTTATATTATTATTATTTCGTATTTATGATAACAATCAAAAGCAAGTGCTCCAGTGGTTACCAGGTGGATATTCAAGGCGTTAGAGGCTGGAGGTCAGGGGTTCGACCCCTGCCTCCAGCATTTGTTATTTTTCATCATTATTTCATGAAATCCAGTGCAAGCTTGATCCTGATGCCCACCATACTCCTTCATCATCCATGCGCCAGATGGCCAGATGGCCAGATCTGGTGGCCACCATTGAAGGCACACCATAGACCAAGTCAACGCCTATGTACAAGATTACAAAGGTCAAACGGACCTCATATTATTGGGCCAGAATTCCTACTATGCACACCCCTAATTTCAGGCCAATTCTCTATCTTTTTTATATTTTGTTTATATTTCATTTAATTATTTTTATTTATTTACTAACCAATGAAATAATTTTCTTTTTTATCAAAAAATCACCAAAAATATTTTATGCCCAATTAAAATCAGAATTTTTATTTTTCATCAATAAATATTAATTAAAATAATTAGGTTATTTATATTAGATAACTTTAATTGATTTTGTAAATATTTAAAATTAATTAGAATCAATAGGTTTTTATTACTAATTTAATTATTTTATTTCTTTCCTAAAATAATCAAAAAACCAAAAATATGTCATTTAATTATTTTTCATTAATTAATTTAATAACCAATTAATTTTGCATTTAATTTTAAGACTTAATTTCTTTTCTTAAAAAATATTAAAAACAATTTTCATTTTCTTTTAATTAGGAGGGTCAAAACCCTAGTTTCGCATTCAATTCAATTTTCTCGCGCGCTTCATTTTATTCAATTACTGTATTTGCTCCCGATTTGTAATAATTAAATTAGGACATTTATTTATTTTTATCGCTTTTAAATTTCAAAGGGTTTGTTTTTGGCGATATAAATACCTGACGCCTTGTAATAGCTTAGTTTAATTTCCGCACCTTTAATTTCTACAAATATTCAACTGCTAGATGTTCGATAATAGGGTTTGCATGACAAGAATGAATGTCTAATTTTAAAACAGTTAGATCACCCTTAATTGTGCAAAGATAAAAATAACTGAAATCAACACATTCGCACATGAGCACTCCTAGGGTACACGCCCACTTGGTTGTCTTTGTAAACGGTCATTGAGTATAGGTTATTTTAGATGTCGCCCTCTTGTCTAAAAGATCATAGTTTCCTCGAAATGGTTGCCTCGGATATCGTTGCCTCGAATAAATGATCTAAGACATTAGGGTTACCACTAAGACGTCCTAACATTGCTTTAGTGACCGTATGTCCCTCTTTCAAATTGACCCTCAAACTCCAACGACGATGCTACATACTCACTAATAATAGGATAGCGTTGTCTAAAGGAAACAAACATAGAACAATTCTTTTTTCGAGTAGGTAGATTGGTCCTTAGATGCTTGCTCATCCAAGACAAAACTTTTTTCACACTTACACTTTTTTACAAACAAAGTTTTCAAAAACACTTCATTACACTCTTGAAGACAGAAGCAAGAGTTAAATCGAAGTTAAAACAAAATTTTTTCAAACCCACAAACACAAAGAAAACAATTTTGAAAATGATGAGCAAGTACCTAAGAGCCCGTAGATAACTACGGATAGAAAGGGTGCTAATACCTTCCCTTTCTATAATCTACCCCCCGTACTCAGAAATATCTCGAAAAAGGAATTTATCTGTGCTTTTTTCCTTTCCTTGTTGGATAAAATAAAAGACGGTGGCGACTCTTGCTTACCGCGACATTTTGCGAACACAAACGCAAAACACAAACCAACAAAATTTCCTTAACGAAATAGGGAAACCACGTCCCGGTTCTGGCCACCGTATCACAGAACTGGCGACTCTGCTGGGGACTTAATAAGTGGCGTGTACCTTAGGATTAGTTTATCATAATGTTTTCAATTGCTTGATTTGTATGCTTTATCTTTGTGGGTTTGAATAGGAGTTACTATAGATCCTAACCCGGATCTGGGGATACCTTTTAGGTAAGTAGCAATAGACTGTGAGGGAACTGTACAATGTTGTGATCCGGTGGGAGAACTGACTTGAGGTTTTGCGTTTGTGTTTGCAAATGTTTTGGTTTAGCAAGAGTCGCCACAGACTTTTTATTTTATCCTAAGGAAAGGTCAAAAAGCACAAGAAAGACCTTTGAGATGTTTTCTTGGGTTCGGGGAGTAGATTATGAAAAGGGAAGGTACAGGCACCCTTTTCATCCATGGTTATCCATGGGCTCTTAGTTATTTGTTTAGATCGATTGCTTTGCTTTTCAATTGTTTGAAATGATGCTTTTCAATTGTTTGAAATGGTGCTTTGTGTGTGGTTTTGAAAGATGTTTTGAAAAGAGGCCATCGTTGTGGCAACCTTTGTAATGATTCTTGTTTGAATGTATACAAAGGTGTTTTTGTCTTTTGAAAAGTTTTCAATGTTTGAAAGTAGGGTTTTGAATTTGTGTTGTGAAGTGTGTTTGAAAATAGCAAGGATGTTTTGCAAGCTTTTTATCAAGTTAATAAGAGCTATCTACCCTATTTTGCTCAAAGATCTTTCTTATGTTTTTAACCCTTTTAACAGTGTTGTTTCACCATTGCATTTGGTGAA
The DNA here is from genome assembly GCA_948472305.1 of Vicia faba. Lineage (NCBI taxonomy): Eukaryota > Viridiplantae > Streptophyta > Magnoliopsida > Fabales > Fabaceae > Vicia > Vicia faba. The sequence continues at coordinate 1,331,705,975 of OX451737.1, read as the reverse complement.
CAACCTTGTGTTAGGATGTTAAACGGGACAGGTGCGGGTCATCGTATAGACCATGATAGCAATTGTGTCAAGTATTTTTGGCAATTTTCTTGAGGGACTTGATCATTTTGTTTAGGCAACTGAGATAGCGTCATCGAGGGACTATGATCTTTTGTTTTGTTTTTGTTTTGCCAAAGTACTTAACATGCATACCATGACCCATTTTTGAAGGCAACAAGTGGATTGTAACCCTAGGGGTGCAAGTGTGCATTGTGTTTGTTTTTCATGCATTTTTGTCTTTGATTAGGTCAAACTATTTGTTAATTTGATTTTTTGCATACAAACCCTAATTCTCTAATCATGGCATAATTGAAAGCGTTAAATGCAAGAATTTAAATTCTAAGCTATTACAACATGATTATGGGGATGGGGGTACAATTTTGAATAAGGGGATATTTGACAAGAAATATAAACCCTAGATTACTATTACATCCAAATTGAATCTCAATGCAACAATATTTAAATGTACAATATTTAAATAAACACAATAAATAAATATTAAATAAAATGTATTATGCAAAAAGAAGTTTTCATGTATGTAAAAATATTTTCAATGTAAAGAAATATAAAGGAATAAAAAAAATAAAAAAGATTAATTTTATTTGTTTTAAGAGTAAACCCTAATTTCTTTAAGAGAATAAATATTATATATTATTTATATACAAAAATAAATTAATATGTACAAAAATGAAATATATTGAAGAAAAGGTATTTTTTAGTATAAAAAATAAAAAGGTAATATTTTTATATATTTGTTCTAATTATTTAATAAAATAAAAGTATATATGTATATATATATTAAATATGTATAAAATAAAATAAAATATGTACAAAAATAAATTATATTTTTAATAATATTTTCAGCATGAACAAAAATAAGAAATGAAAACAAAAGTATTATTTACATTATTTTTTCAAGTTAAAATAAATTACAAAAGTATTCTAAATATTTTTTATGTTATAAAAGTAAAATAAAATGCCAAATAAAAATGTAAAAAATTTATGAAAATATTTTAAAGCATTTTTTATTATTGGAAATAAATAAAGAAAGTCAGAAATGAAATTAAAATTCAAAGATAACAAAATATAAAGAAAATGGGCCAGGGGGTACATTTAGCAAAAGAGGGGTGCACACAACAAGAAGGCCAGGCCCAACCCAGACTTCATCTTCAACCTCCAGAACTGTCAAACACGCGCGCGCCTGGTTCCAACTTTGAACATCCTGGAAACGTGACTTTTTGCCAAAACTCACAACATCAAACTTGTAGAGAATTTAAATACGAATCTAACCATATAAAGCATTAAATCTAACTCTCAAAGACCTGAGAGAATTTCTCTGGCCCTAAAATCTGATCTAACTTTTTCAGCATATTCATGGATGAAATTCTCCTAGCACACTTAATATAAATGAAAACTGAGCATATGTACAGCTTCATGGCATTGAATACTACATTTTTCATTCATAAACCTAAGGCTAAATGTTCCTAAATAGAGAGATAGAAAGTGATGAAAAACCTGTTTCAGTTGGATTCGAGTTGGACAATGCAGGAACTTTCAGTGAGGCCTGAGGTTCTTTTGAGCTTGCTTGATGTTCCCTGGACCTTTCTCAATGCTTAGTTTGTTTTGAAATGGTCTGAATCAACCTCTAGAAGTCAACCTGCACAAGCTTGAAACGAAAATGGTGAACACTATAAATGGAGTTACAGTGGGCAATGGAGGTTTGGGATAGCTTGAGTGAGTTGAATGGAAGGTATTGGGACTGGTTGCAAGCAAAACGCACAAGTGGATGTGAAAATGGAAGTGATTCTGCAGGGCCTGCCCTGTTTTGCAAGAAAATGTGATTTTTGTGTACAAGGGTGTTTGAGGGATGAATGGCTCGTGTTTCTGGCTCACAGGGATGTGCAAAACCTATTTGGAATGTTGGCTCAAGTTGAATATATCAGATGTGTAAGTTCTTGACTTTTTGCACAATTCCTTGGTTTTGAAGTAAAAGTGAGAGTTGACAATGCTAAGGCTGTACTGGCTTGTACCCTAGCTGCACAAAGTGGTTGAGCTTTTCCTGAAATTAGGGAGCCTTGTTTGCAGCAAAGGGCTTGGTGTATTTCTCAAGAAATGGAATTTGACATAAAGCATGCTTTATGTAAATGGAAGTGTTATCTTTATGCCAAAAATGGATTTATTCATTGTGCCAAGCTCTAATGGTCAGAATAACACCAATGTCCAATGAGTTTGCATTCAATTTTTGAGTATTGAAGGGTTTAGAGACCTGTAATTAAGTACAAAGCTAGTTTGGACAGATTTTGCAACTTGTATGAACATGTATTGGCCATGGATACAAAGTGAGTTTTTGCCAACTTCAAGCATTCGATTCTCCCTAACCACAAATGTGTTTGAGAAGTTCTTGGACAATTTGAAAAGCTTGCAACATGTAATATAATCCATATTTGAAGTGAAACTTGATACTCCAAGTGGAACTATGTGAAAAATGGCCAAGAAGATGGGTCAAAATCCGGCCTAAACTAGGGCAAAATTTCTCTAAGTTAAAAGTTTTAGGGACCCTTGTTCCAAAAATCATAACTTGAGATCCAAGATTATTTTGAGAAAACTTTGTGAGTCAAAGTTGTAGACTTTGTGATGTACTACAACTTTCATGTTGTAAGTTTTGTCTGAATCCACTTGCATCATGGTGAAAATGTGGGGCAAAGTTAGAAAAAATTATGAAAATTTCATAACTTAGAAAATTTCTAAGTTATGAAATTTTTTCAATTTCAAACCCTAATTTGCAATTTTGGGTTTCTTGGTGAACAAGTTTCATAATTTGACATATCTTGATGAAAAATGACCCTTGGCACTTGATTTTGACCAAAAAGTCAAAGTTTGACTTTTCAATGTACAGTCAAATTTTAATCAATTGACTGAAAAATTCATCTGTCAACCCTATGCATTTGAGATCTTTTGAACTTGTTGAATAAGTCAAGATTATGTCATTGATTCCTTGAGTCCATGATTGAACTTGATTTGCCATTAGTTAGGTCACACAGTCAAAAATTGCCTTTGTACAGTCAAAACCCTAAAAATGACCATTTTGCCCTTTTGGTGATCTGATCAAATTTCTTGTGGATTTGTGGTCCAAATTTGATCAAATGGTTCATATGAGTTAATAATGTTGATGTGGGTCAAAATTCATGAGGTTTGACTGTAAATTGGTCACAGTTGACTTTTCCCCAATACAGCTGATTTCTAGGTCAACTGTCCAATTGACTGGGCAAAAATTTGATTCAAGGCTTGAAACTTAGTATGGACAAACTTATGAGTCCAACATGAAGTATGAAAGTCAATTTGGGCATTGAAGGTCCAAAAATCCCCGTGCAAACTCAAACCCTAATTTAGGTCAACAATGCAAGGAGGTGTCTTGAGCAGAGCAAACCCTAGCTTGATCTTGAGCTCCAAGAGTCTTGTGTTGATAAAATGAGAGGGAAAATTTTGGGGTACAACAGTTGCCCCTGTTAAATCTTCTTGAACCTGAAGAGTTAGATTGGCAAGTTTGCCTTTCGTGGCTCGAAGGTAAAAGAGGATTGGAGACTAGAGTGCCCGTAAATTTGCACTCGTCAAAATGTTGTTGAGGGAATGGGCTTAAAGATGACATTTGGAGATGGTAGAATCTTGCTGGAGATGGGCTTAAAAGATGCCATCCAATATTTGTTTGTTGAAGATCAGTAGAATGAACATCAGAAAGGTATCCGTATTTGGAACGTATCTGAGTTGTATCTGGAGACTGGATTTGTATGAGCAAGGGAATGGCGTCTGTGTTTAAAGCGTATCCGAGCTGTAACTGTATTTGAACTTTGAATGAAGATCAGAATGACTGCCGTGTCTAGAGTGTATCTGTATTGTGAATGGGTAATAGAGAAATATCTGTGTATGGAGCTACTGTGTGTTGGGGAATAATTCCGAATGAGTGACAGAATGGAAACCGTGTCTGGGGCGTATCTGGACTATATCTGAAGTTGAGATCTGTATGAGTAGCATAATGACTTCTGTGTTTGGAGTGTATCTGAAACTGTAACTGGGATCTGAATAAGTGACAGAATGACTTCCGTGGCGACTGCACTGGGGAGAATCAAACTTCTGGTGTAAGGGCCAGAATGGCATCCGTGTTTAGAGCATATCTGAACTTGAAGTTGTTAGTTGAACCTGAATGAGGGATAGAATGGTCGTCGTGTCTAGAGCGTATCTAGTCTGTATCGGATTGTTGAAGTCTGAGTAGTAGAATGACCACCGTGTCTGGGGTGTATCCATACTGTATTTGAATAATTGTTAACGATAGCCTTTTAATCTTATCCTGAAAAGGGTAAAATGTTAGCTAAAACACAAAGTTATGTTGCATGATATATATGATGCAATGAACTGTGTTTCATTAATGTTTATGATATATGAATGTAATGGTTATGCATGTAAGCTGAGTAGCTGTCTTGCTGAGGAAAATAAATCCTTGATAGCCGGAGATAATGAAATCTTTGACTGCTGCCGGGGAAAGTGAATCCGGACTGATGCTGAGGACTAAAAAATCTTTGATTGTTGAAGATGAGAAATCCTTGCCGACTGCTTGGGGATTAAAGATCTTTGATTGTTGAGAACGAGAAATCCTGGGACCACTGCTGGTGATTGAAAATCCTTGGTGACTTGTGGGGATTTAACAAAAGCTTCGACAACTTCTGCGGGTAATGAGAATCCTTCATGACTTTCCTGGGAAATAAAGAAAACTCTGAAGACCTTTACTGGGGAATTAAAACCTGGGAGGCTTCAAATGGAGAAACAAGAACTAGAATCCTCAATTTGTTGGGAAGTAACTCTGTGGGGAGAGTGTTTATTCGGCCGGGGAAATCAGGAGCTTGGGTTGTATGCCAAACTACTGGGGAATCATCCTAGTTGTGGATAGGAAAAGAAGTTAACTGTTATCTGGTTGATTCTTAGACTTTTTAAGGTAACCTGCTGGGGAAATTGGGGAAAGCTGAATAGTTCCCACTGGGGATTAAAGTTGGAAATTTGACTTCGCTGGGGAAGAAGGTTTGGAATATTCTAGTTCCGCTGGGGATCTTGAAGCTTAACTCCGTTGGGGATATGTACTCCAAGGTTTTAGCTTTATTGAGGATCTGAATGACATACTGCAGGGGATTTCTTCTGGAATAGCACAAGGATATCTTCCTATACTTTCAACCTATCAGTAATTATCCTTTCTCAATTTCATTTTATTTGTAAGCAGTGATTATATTCAAATGCATATGCCTATTTAACAAAACATTGGACGTTTTCAAATAAAACATAAGTGTGAAAAAGAAAAGAAAGGCAAGCAAATTTCTGCACTTGAAGTATCTTTGTATTAACTTTTGTAAGTATCTTTGTACAAAGGAGACATACATCCTAGTAAGAGAATGTTGTCGTAAATTGAGGAAAAAAATTTATACAAAAGAAAGATGGCTATGTGAAATAATTCCATGGGGTTCCCATTCCGCTATAGCCTTCACGACTCTGAGTATCTTGTCCATTCGCTGCTTCATCCGTCGATGATTGGATTGATCAGAAGCTTGGAGCTTGTTGGTGAAGAGATTTTCCTTACAGTGATCCGACGAGACATAATCATACGCTTTAATTCCTAATTTTTGCCTGGACCGCCCTTTTAGGTTTTCAGTCCACCGGGAAACCCTTTTTTGCCCAAGTCGCCCTTTCGAGTTTTCAACTTGCCGGGTGTACAATTTTTTTGGTTTTATCCCTAATTTTTTCCTGAACCGCCCTTTCGGGTTTTCGATTCACCGGGATGCCCATTTTTGCCCAAGTCGCCCTTTCGGGTTTTCAACTTGTCGGGTCGTTTTATGCATAGTATCTTTTGACTATGTCTGTGTTCACAGGGTGCAGCAAGTCATCACTGTCCATGGTGGACAGAATCATTTCCCCACCGGAAAAGATGTTCTTGATCACAAATGGTCCTTCGTAAGTAGGAGTCCACTTGCCCCTGGGATCACTTTGCGGCAAGATGATCCGCTTGATTACAAGATCTCCGACTTGGTATACTTGACGCCTAACTTTCTTGTTGAAAGCCTTGATCATCCGTTTTTGATACGTCTGACCATGACAAACAACAGTAAGTCGTTTCTCGTCGATCAAATTAAGTTGATCAAGTCGGGTCTGAATCCAATCGTCTTCACTCAAAGCGACATCCTTCATAATCCTTAAAGAAGGAATCTGAACTTCCATAGGTAAAATAGCTTCCATGCCATATACCAAAGAAAAAGGGGTTGCCCCTGTTGAAGTACGTGCCATGGTACGATATCCGTGCAGAGCAAACAGTAACATCTCATGCCAGTCCTTGTAGGTGTCTGTCATCTTTTGAATGTTCTTCTTGATATTTTTGTTTGCAGCTTCAACAACACTGTTCATCTTTGGTCGATAGGGAGATGTATTATGTTGATAAATCTTGAACTGCTCGCATAGAGCGATGATCATAGTGTTGTTCAAATTTGTACCGTTGTCTGTGATAATCCTGTCGGGGATACCATACTAGCATATAAGGTTCTGCTTGATGAAGCGGGCGACCACATTCTTTGTAACAGAGGTGTAAGAAGCTTCTTCGACCCACTTGGTAAAGTAATCAATAGCCACCAGGATGAAGCAATGTCCATTGGATGCCGTAGGCTTGATCTCTCTAATCATGTCGATGCCCCACATTACGAATGGCCAAGGAGCTGTTAGAACATTGAGAGGAACAAGAGGAATATGTACTTTGTCGGTGTAGACTTGACATTTGTGGCAAGTACGAGAATGTTGATGACAATCAGCTTCCATGGTAGACCAATAGTAGCCTGCCCTTAGAATCTTTTTAGCCATCGTATGTCCGCTTAAGTGGGTGCCAAATGTGCCATTATGTATTTCAGTCCTGATCAACTCTGCTTCAACCTTGTCCACAAAATGAAGTAGAACACAATCATGGCTGCGCTTATAAAGGATGCCATTGCTCAGGAAGAACTTGGCAGCAAATCTCCTTAAGAACTTTTTGTCATTGACGGAAGCTCCTTCAGGGTATTCTCGTGTCTGGAGATACCTTTTGATTTCATGAAACCAAGGTTGTTCCACTACTTCTTCGGTATTAATATCATGACAGTGCGCAGGTTTGTCCATTCGTTCGATGGTGATTTGAGGAGCCTCATTATCCCAGTTGAGTTTAAACATGGAAGACATTGTAGCCAGAGCATCTGCTAGCTGATTTTCTTCTCGCGGGAAGTGCTCAAAAGTAATCTGCTCGAAATGAGGCAACAATGTCAAGACATGTTCTTTGTATGGGATAAGATTAGGATGTCTAGTGTGCCACTCTCCTTTGATTTAACTGATAACCAAAGCTGAGTCCCCAAATACGACCAAAGATTTGATTCCCAAGTCTATAGCAGCCTTGAGACCAAAGATGCAAGCTTCATATTCAACCATGTTGTTGGTACAAATGAAGCAAAGTCGGGCAGTGAAGGGTGTATGGCAACCTTCCGAAGAAATGAGTACCGCACTGATACCGTTGCCAAGTGCATTTGAAGCACCATCAAAGTACAAGGTCCATCGGGATCCTTGTTCAGGTCCGTCATATGGTCCGTTACCTTCAATGTTGTCCAATGTCATGATGTCCTCGTCAGGGAAGTCGAATCTCATAGATTGGTAATCTTCGACGACTTGATGAGCTAGGTGGTCAGCTAGTACACTCCCCTTTATAGCTTTTTGGGTAGTATACTGGATATCATACTCAGTCAGGATCATTTGCCATCTAGCGATTCTTCCAGATAAAGCAGGCTTCTCGAAGATATGCTTGATCGGATCCATCTTGGAAATCAACAAAGTGGTATGAGTCAACATATACTGCCTTAGCCGGCAAGCAGCCCATACCAAAGCGCAACAAGTTTTCTCGAGCAGTGAGTAGCGAGTCTCACAGTCGGTAAACTTTTTGCTAAGGTAATAAATGGCATGCTCTTTTCGGCCAGACTCGTCATGTTGGCCCAGTACGCACCCCATTGAGTTATCTAAAACAATCAGATACATGATTAACAACCTTCCTCCGATGGGTGGCATCAAAATAGGAGGTTCCAGTAAATACTCTTTGATCTTATCAAAATCAACTTGATAATCATTGTTCCATTCAATCACCTGATCTTTCTTCAACAACTTGAAGATTGGCTCACATGTAGATGTTAGGTGAGAGATGAACCTCACAATGTAGTTTAAGCGTCCCAAGAAACCTCTAACCTCCTTTTCAGTGCAGGGGGCAGGTATTTCTTGTATAGCTTTTACCTTAGCAGGATCAACCTCAATGCCTTTGTTGCTGACGATAAATCCCAAAAGTTTACCATACCTGACTCCAAAAGTGCACTTGCTTGGGTTCAGTCTGAGCTTATACTCCTTCAATCTGACAAACAGCTTTTGCAGGTGGTCAAGGTGTTCTTCTTTTGTCTATGAACGGGCTATCGTGTTGTCCATATAGACTTCGATCTCATGATGTATCATGTCATGAAATAAAGCTACCATGGCGCGTTGATAGGTTTCCCCGGCATTCTTCAGTCCGAGTGGCATCACTTTGTAGTAGAAGGTACCCCACTACGTAATGAAAGTAGTCTTCTCCATGTCTTCGGGGGCCATTTTGATCTGGTTGTATCCCGAGAATCCATCCATGAAGGAAAATACCTTGTGTTGAGCTGTGTTGTCAACCAAGATGTCGATGTGTGGTAGGGGAAAATCATCTTTAGGGCTAGCCCTGTTTAGGTCCCTATAGTCCACACACATTCTGACTTTGCCGTCCTTCTTAGGCACAGGCACAATGTTAGCAACCGATTATGGATAGGAAGTAACATCCAGAAAGCCAGCATTGAATTGCTTCATCACCTCAGCTTTGATCTTTTCAGACATGTCGGGTCTCATTCGGCGGACCTTTTGTTTGATCGGTGGACAGTCTTCTCTTGTAGGGAGACGGTGAACCACGATATCTGTGTCTAATCCCGGCATGTCTTCATAAGACCAGGCGAAGATTTCAACATATTCATTCAATAACTGCACTAAGCTCTCTTTGACACTTGGTTCCAGGTTGGCACCCACCTTAACCTCTTTCTTGTCTTCCTCTGTTCCCAAGTTGATGGTCTCCAGCAAATCTTCATGGGGCAGAATATCCCTCTCTTCTTGTTGCAAAAGTCTGGCTAACTCTCCCAGCACTTCACAGTCTTCGTCAACTTCGTACTCAGCATGATTGACCAAATCTTCAGAGTTACCGAAGGCTAAAGCAGAATAGTCACCCATGGAATCCGGAGTGGATGGGTGTTGTACCCCAAAATTTGCCCTCCCATTTCTCATTGATTTCTCACCACAAAGCCTTTGAAGCTCAAGATCCAGTTAGGGTTTCATCTGCTCAAGACCCCCCCTTGCACTGATGACTCAAATTAGGGTTTGTGTTTGCACAAAGATGTTTTGACCTAAAATGCCCAAGATGACTTTCATGCTTCATATTGGACTCCCAAGTTTACCCATATCAAGTTTCAAGTCTTGACTCCAAGTTTTGCCCAGTCAATTGGACAGTTGACCCAGAAATCAACTGTATTGGGGAAAAAGTCAATTGTGGCCAATTGACAGTCAAACCTCATGAAATTTGACCCACATCAACATTATGAACTCATATGGACCATTTGATCAAGTTTGGATCACAATTCCCCAAGAAACTTGATCAGATCACCAAAAGGGCAAAATGGTCATTTTTAGGGTTTTGACTGCACAAAGGCAATTTTTGACTGTTTGACCTAGCCAATGGCAAACCAATCTCACACATGGACTCAAGGACCCCATGGAATTATCTTGGCATGATCAACAAACTCAAAAGATCCCAAGTACACAGGATTGACAGTTGAATTTCCCAGTCAATTGACGATTTTGACTGTATACTGAAAAGTCAAACTTTGACTTTTTGGTCAAAATCAAGAGTCAAGATTCATTTTTCATCAAAACTTGCCAAATCATGAAACTTGTTCACCAAGAAACCAAGAAATGCAAATTAGGGTTTAAAATGGAATTTTTCATAACTTAGAATTTTTCTAAGTTATGGAAAACCCTAATTTTTTCCCAACTTTGCCCCACTTTTTCACCATGATCCATTTGGATTCAAACAAAGGTCAAAAAATGAAAGTTGTAGCTTGTTGCATAATCTACAACTTTGATTCACAAAGTTTTCTCATTTGAAGCTTGTATCTCAAGTTACAAATTTTTGAATAAGGGCACTAAACCATTCTTAGCTTAGTGAATTTTTGACCTATTTTGACAAGTTTTTCTACCCCACTTCAAGGCCATTTTCCATACACTTCCACTTGGAATTTCAAATTGCATTTCAAAGATGGATTGTAGTACACATTCCAAGCTTTCCAAAATGTCCAAGAACTTCTCAAAAAACCTCATGGTTAGGGAGAATCGAATTTCACAATATAGCAAAAACTCACTTTTGAATTGGCCATTTTTTTCATGTTCATAAGTTATGCAAACTTCTCAAAACCAGCATGCCCTTGATTACAGGTCCTTAAACCAAGTTACACTCAATAATTTAATGCTTGCTCATTGTGTCAAAGTGTTATTCTATGAGTTCAAGTATTGTATACAAGTTTAATCCATTTTTAGATAAAGTATACTATCCATTTTTGCAAAAGTTCACTTTATGTCCAATTGGTAAATCAAGCAAGTACAAACCAAATCTCTTTAGCACAAGATTATGAACAAATTACTCTGATCAAGAGAAGCTTGGCAGCAGGATTATAGGTCCCCTACTGACCTAAAACACCAACTTGCATTTTGTTGCTTAAAGGTTAAGAAACATTGCATAACTAGGACCAACTTCCATCTCAGCTGGGGGACACGAGAACAAAGTTATCAAACACATTACACACATCATAACCAAGCTATTGCACGAGCCATTTACCTCCCAAACATCATCAAACCAAAAAACACCATCAAACTGCAAAAACAGAGTTGCCTCTGCAGTTTGAGTGCCAACTTCTATTTCTCTCAAGCATTCTTGCCAAAACCAGTTCACATACCTTCCATACCATCTATGCAAGCTAACCATGACCTGAAGCACGACCTGTAATCCCTCTAACCACTTCCACCATTTTCAATTTCTTGTTTTACAGGTGAAGTTCTCTAGCTTGATTCAGAAGCTTTCAAGACAAAGTAAACATTGGAATAGCATCCCTGGACCTCAAGGAAGCTTTTCCAATCATCACATTGCCCTGAAAGTTCTTACATCTCCAGATAGAACTTCAACTGAACAGGTAGTTTTTTGGATTCGTATCTCTCTTATTAGGCATCATTAGCTTTAAGTTTGTGAATAAACAAGGTTCTACTCATGCCACTGAACATGTACATGTTTTTACTTTTCATTTCTTTTGCTCTAGTTGTGAGAATTTGGAGTTTGAAAATGGCAGAAAAACTAGGTTAGGATTTGGGGGAGGAGAAATTCTCTCTCATCTTAGAGAGTTAGATCAAGTTATGCATATGGTTAGAATCGTCTCTTCATGCTTAACATTTTTTGTGTTGGAAGTTTGTTCAAAAAATCAAAGAATCAGGATGTTCAAGTGGAGCTCTTGGCGCGCGTTTTCTGAATAATTTTTGTTCAGAGGTTGAAGAAAGGTGACTTTGGGCTGGGCTTGCTTCTGAGTTACTTTTCACACCACCCTTTTTGGTTTTGCACCCCTGAGCCCATTTGCTTCATTTTTAATATTTTTGACTTTTGCCTTTTTTTGATTGGTTCATTTATTTTTTCTCAGCATATTAAAAACATAAAAATATTTTTCTCCTCATTTTTTGAATTTTTTGAATATTTATTTGATTATTTCTTTTGTTTGTACATAAATAAATAAATATATATATATATATATATATATATATATATATACTTTTTTATTTAAAATATTGAGATAATACAAAAAAATACTTTTTATATACTTTTATTTTATTTTTACTTCCTGAAAATATTTTGTATAAAAATCCCTTTTTTTATTTTATATATTAAATATTATCATTTTATATATAATACCTATTTAGAACTTAATATATAAATATATATATTTATTAATATACTTAGAATAAAATACTAAAATATACATATTTTATTTTATTAATATTAAAAACTACAAAAAATCTTTTTTTTACAAATATATTTCTTTTCTTATTTTATTTTTGTATAAATGATAAATATTGTATATATTAATAAATGATATCTTTTATTTAATAGAATTAGGGTTTTTGCCCTAAATTCAAAAATACTCCAAAAATAGTATCTTTTTATTTTCTTTTTATTTTTACATAAATAATACTTTCTCTCATACACATACCAAACATTTTTGCATCTTACATATTTTATTCTATTTTTATTATTGTACATTAAATTGTATAAATTCAAAGTTGATGTAATAGTCTTAGGTTTCAATTTTTTGTCTAAATATCCCCATTTGAAACATTGTACCCCTCTCCCCATATTATTATGTTGTAATAGCGTAGGATTTTAAATTTCGCACTTTTATCGCTTTCTAAACATACTATGCTAGAATTAGGGTTTTGTATGCGAATAAAAAATGAACAAAGTAGTTGGACCTAATACAAGATAAATGAGCATGAAAAATGGACAACACATTTCACACTTGCACCCCTAGGGTATTCCACTTTGTTGCCTTCAAATAATTGGGCCATATTGCATGTTGAACTTCTTTGGGTAAAATAAACAATCAAATGGTCATAGTCCCTCAAAATGTTGCTTAAATGAATGATCAAGTCCCTTTTAAAGAAAATTGCCCAAAGACATTTAACACTATTGCAACTATGGTCTAAACGATGACCCGCGCCCGTCCCTTTAATCTCCTAAAACAAGATTGTCCACCAAATGCAATGGTGGAACAAAATTGTCAAAAGGTTTAAAACATAACAAAAATCTTTGAGGAAACTTTAGGGTAGATGAACTCTTAAGTACTTGTCAACTTTCCAAGAAAACATTTGCCTTATTTCAAAACCCACTTCACAAACACTTTCAAAACAAATCTTCAAAAAAATCTTGAAACATCTTTTCAAAAAGACAAACACCTTTTGTAAAACATTCGAGTAAAGAATTGTTACAAGGGTAGCCTATACAAGGCATATTTTTCAAAACATTTTCAAAACCACACACAAAGCACCATTTCAAACAATTGAAAACCAAGGCAAGTTGATCTAAGCCAGTACCTAAGAGCCCATGGATAACCATGGATAGAAGGGGTGCTAATACCTTCCCCTTCTATAATCTACTCCCCGAACCCAAGAAAAATCTCAAAGGTTTTTGCTGTGCTTTTTAAACCTTTCCGTAGGATAAAATAAAAAGTCGGTGGCGACTCTTGCTCAACCGAAACATTTGCGAAAACAAACGCAAAACCATAGTTAGTTCTCCCACCGTATCACAGAACTGGCGACTCTGCTGGGGAAATTTTTTAAAGTGGAGTAACCTTAGGGCTTAGATCACCCTCTTGCATGACTAATTGTTTGATTTGCTTGCTTTATACTTTGGCTCTATTGTTTGGGTTTACAATCCTCCACCCGGATTTTGGGAAACATTCATAGATAGCAATACGTTGTGGAAACTGTGCGGGGTATACCGACACGGTCTAAGCAATAGCTATGTTGGTGCGACATATTTGTGAGTACCGGTAACCCTTGAGTTCAATCAAGGAGAGTACGGGGCCGCTGAGTGATGTCACTAAGCACTAATGACCTAGAACCTTACTTGACCATCTTGGCCTTTTGTTAGGGGTAGTGAGATGACCGGCTTTGGTGCAGTCCGAAGTTGGTAGATACTCGATACTACACTCATTGAGGGTTGTTTTCTTGGAATATTTTGGTCGCTAGTTAAGTGGCTAAACCAAAACAATGAACATTGAAAACAATCCCGTGATATTGAGTTCCTTAGAACCCGGTTACTATTTATAGGACAGGTTTTTAAGCCAACTACACTCAAGAGGGTACTTACCTATGAAACCCCATGCAAGCCTGAAATTAGGGTTTGGTGTGATTTGCTTGTACATATGTTTTGTGCATACATCATAAACATCATAAAACATCATATGCATTCACTAACCATTTCAAGGGTTTTGGATCTTCATCTTTGTTCTTGTTTTGTAGGACATGGAAATTCCTCGCAGAAATACCATTCAAGTCAACCTTGTGAGAATCTCTCCTCAACTCAAGGAGATCACCTCAAGAATTCCGGAAAATTCATCCTTCAGTGAAAGACATGGCAGACTGCTCAGCCTTGTCAACACCAACATTGAAGAAGACATGATGAAAGTGCTATTCCAGTTCTTTGACCCTCTTCACCACTGCTTCACTTTCCCTGATTATCAGTTGGTACCCACTTTGGAGGAATTTTCTCAACTCCTAAGAATCCCTGTTCTTAATCAACTACCCTTCAACGGTACGGAAAAGGAACCAAAGCCGGAAGATGTTGCTCGAGCATTACATCTACAACCATCCGACATCAAGGGGCATTGGGAAACCCGAAGTGGTGTCAAAGGGTTCTTAGCAAAATTCTTGTTTGAGAAGGCACAATAATGTTGGAACTCATTGGACCTACAAGCCTTTAAAGAGATTGTGGCACTCCTTATCTACAGGTTGGTCTTGTTCCCAAATCCTGACCAATTGGTAGATGTCAACGCCGTCAAAATCTTCTTGTCCAGAAATCCAATACCAACATTGCTTGGGGACATCCTTCACTCATTTTACACACGAACAATGAGAAAGAGGGGTGTTCTCATGTGCTGTACTCCTATCCTCGCAAGGTGGTTTATTTCGCACCTTCCACAATCTGTCTTGAAGAATGACCAAGGTACAAGGTGGTCCCAACGATTGATGACTCTTACTCATTCTGATGTGCATTGGTGTTCTCGGTCCAGAGAAAATGTCATCATCGTCGATCGTTGCGGAGAGTTTCCTAATGTTCCTTTACTTAGAATTAAGGGAGGTATCACCTACAACCCTTGCCTAGCTTTGAGGCAATTTGGATATGCACGGAGGGATGGCCCTCATGACATGTTGATTCCTAGCCTAGTTTTTGACTTCGACAACGATGCGCAAGGACTTCGCCAAAGATTCATCAGAGCTTGGGGAAAACTCAACAAGGTTGATAGCAAGACTCTGGGACACAAGAACTCCATCCCTCTTGAGCCCTATCTCAAGTGGGTACGAGCCCGAGCCCAAAGTCTAATGATGCCTTATCCTCATGTTCTCCCTATGATTAAAGAGCCCGTCAATGAAGGAGAGGTTCCCTACACTATCCTACATCCAGACATGCCTACATCATGGGAGGAAATGCAGAAAAGTTGGATTCAGCTCAAGGAGGAACGAAACACTTTTGAAGCTAGCTACTACGCCAGTGAAAAGAAGGTTCTAGAGCTTACCCGCCGACTCCACGAGCAAGAGGCCCTCAACACCTACATCGCACCGAAGAGGATGCACAATGTCTTTCTTCCTTAAGAAGTTTATTTTGTAACATTTGGCCCATGGGGCATTTATGTACTAACAAATTTCTTCTTATTAATATGACGTGCGTTCTTCTTTGTCTAAAACAATTTTGAATGTCCTAAATCCTTGAATGCATTGCATACATCAGCATACCATTCATCATGTGCATAAGCAGGTCTCACTCCAGGTTTCCTTATCTATCTGCTGTTTATTTCAGTAGGATGGATCTCGAGCAAACAGTCAAAGACCTACAAGCCCAGAATGCACAGTTCCAGCAACTCTTGATGACTTTGGTTAAAAGTCAAGAGGATATCAAGACTCATCTGGAGAATAAGGACCCAGTGAAGAAGAAAAAGAGGGTCGGAGTGGCTACTTTGGGGAGAAGATTTGACAGAGAAGCTCGGAGAGTGCTTGAATTTCCTCCTACTTCTGATGAAGGGACTAGTAAAAGAGATCGAGTTGCGGTGCCTTCCGAGTCTGATGCGGAGGAGGAAGAGGTTGAAGAGGATGAAGATTATTCCGACCAGCAATACCCTCCAGCTGATGATAAATACAAGGGTTTAGAAGACAGATTGGCTGCCATGGAATTGCAAAGGGTACCGGGTTTGGATTTTGAAGACATGGGCTTGGTCGCTGGAATTGTGATTCCCCCAAAATTCAAAGTGCCAGTGTTTGTGAGGTATGATGGGATGTCCTGTCCCAAAATGCATCTCAGGTCCTACGTAAGAAAAATTCAACCCTATACGGCAGATAAAAATCTCTGGATTCATTTCTTTCAAGACAGCCTATCGGGAGCCCAGTTGGAGTGGTTTTATCAGCTAGAGGGAACCAGTGTCAAAAATTGGGAAGATTTGGCCACCGCTTTCTACAAACAATACCAGTATAATTCTGATCTTGCTCCTACTCGTACCCAACTTCAGGGTATGTCACTAGGAACCAGTGAGGGGTTCAAAGAATATGCACAAAAATGGAGGGATTTGGCTGGCAGGGTGCAGCCTCCTTTAACCGATCGTGAGCTCGTTGATATGTTTCTTGGGACCCTATCTGGGCCATTTTTCAATCATCTAATTGGTAACTCTTCCGCGGGGTTTACCGATTTGATCTTAACAGGCGAAAGAATAGAAGCTGGCATCAAGTCAGGAAAGATTCAGAAGGGTGTTGCTGCAAGTGTTGAGAAGAAGCCTTTTAAGAAGGAGACAGCTATGGTATATTCTCAGAGAAGAGCAGGGAAGATGGAGCGTCGGCCAACTGTGGGGGCCGTAATGATTCAAAACACTCCGAGTGAGCAGCCTTGCTATAACCAGTCCAGACCAAATCAGTAACGGGTGGAAAGGCCACAACGGCAGTTCACCCGTATTAATATGACTCCAGCGCAAGTGCTTCCCCATCTATTGAAGTTGAATCTTGCCACCATCAAGGAGGCGCCAAAGAATGTAAATACGTCCTCCCCGCATTATCATGCCAATGCTAAATGCGCCTATCATTCAGACAGTGTTGGACACGACATCAATGATTGTTGGGCACTCAAGCATAAAATCCAAGACCTGATAGAGGCTAAGGAGGTAGAGTTTGACGCTCCAGAAAAGCCTAATGTGATATCTGCACCTATGCCGAAGCACGGCCGAAATATCAATGCCATTGAGGAGGATTTGTATGTTGTTGACGTCAGTAATCTGACTACTCCACTGCTAACCATTAAGTTGAATTTGTTAAGGGCCAGGATCTTCCCGGGATGTAAAGAAGACTGCTACTGTTGCCACTCTCTGCCGTTTGATTGTCCGCTATTGAAGAAAGGCATCCAAGGCCTTATGGATAGCCGACAAATTCTGTTCGAAAAAGTTTCTGCTGTTCCAGTTCATGTTGAAAATGTCTCAATCATAACCATTCACGCCAATCTTTCCAAGGCCGTCAAAAAGCCAGTTAAGATTACACCAGCTGCAAAATCTGTTCCTTTAAAGATAACGATGCCGGGGCCTGTTCCCTATGTTTCTGAGAAGTCGATACCTTGGAACTATGGTGGTGACATCTACTACCATGGTATCAAGCAAGTCGAAGTAATTGAAGAAAGTTCGGATGATGAGGAAGCCAGCATTAGTAACATTGCGGGCACCAACAAAATCACCAGGAGCGGGAGAATATTTTCTCCAGAGATTGCCCCTCCAAGAGCAGTCTTTGGACCCTCATCAGCTAAAGAAGTCATCCCTGCACCAGTAAAGCTCTCTTCTAGAACTCCTTTGATTGAAGAGGTTGTTGTTCCTAGTGCTGTCTCTCCTACCATTGCTGATAAAGGAAAGGGAATACAAGATGAGCCCGTCAGGACGAGGGCTCAACCCTTGGTGATCCCGGAAGCCTCCAAGAAAGAAATGGACGAGATTTTGAGGATAATCAAGAGAAGTGATTACGATGTAGTGGAAC
This sequence comes from Vicia faba, assembly GCA_948472305.1. Classification (NCBI taxonomy): domain Eukaryota; kingdom Viridiplantae; phylum Streptophyta; class Magnoliopsida; order Fabales; family Fabaceae; genus Vicia; species Vicia faba. The sequence goes on along the minus strand of OX451737.1, from coordinate 1,331,687,984 downwards.
AGTTGGGGCAAACCCCCTCCAAGATCTCCATGCTGGCACTATTGCTTTGCTCAGAAGCGCACGCTCAAGCTTTGATTAAGTTTCTGAAGGCAGCTCATGTGCCCCAGGAAACCTCCGCGGACCAATTTCAACATTGCGTGGCTAGTCTGACTGCGGACAATGGGTTAGGTTTTTCTGATGCCGACCTAACCCCTAAAGGCCGAAACCACAATGATGCTTTGCATATTTCAATCGAGTGTCGCGGAAACACCCTTGCGCATGTTTTGGTTGATACCGGGTCGTCGCTGAATGTTTTGCCTAAGAAGGCCTTGGACCGGCTAGATTGCGAAGGGTTGGATTTGAAGCCGAGTGATATTGTCGTCAGAGCTTTCGATGGGTCGAAGAGAATGGTCCATGGAGAGGTTGAAATTCCCATCAAGATAGGTACTGAGGTGTTTAAATCCACTTTCATTGTAATGGACATCCGTCCATCATACTCCTGCCTGCTGGGTAGACCTTGGATACACCATGCTGGGGCAGTCACCTCCTCCTTGCATCAGATGCTGAAGTATCCTGTCAAGGGAAAGATCACAACTGTCCACGGCGAAGAAGAGTACATGATTAGCCACTTAAATTCTTTCCGGTATGTGGAGGTTGAAGGAGAGTTCATTGAGACGCCGTTTCAACATTTCGAAGAAGTTCTTCCTGAAATAGCAGTAACAGAGTTGGCAGCTGAGGCACCAAGACAGATGGCCAGGATGGCATCTCTGGAGGATGCAAGAGCCGCAATCAAAGAAGGGAAGAGTTCAGTGTGGGGGCAGTTACCCGACTTTCCGCACAAGACTGACAAGTTTGGATTAGGGTTCACAGCCGCTGGCCAGAAAGCTATGCGCCAGTCAAAGATTGAAAGAGCGCCAGTCAAAATTTCTCCTTACAGAATCAACGCCCTGGAAGATGAAGACAAGGAAAGCAACATTGAAGAGTGGATTTATCCAACTGTCAGAGGAGGATTGAACAATTGGGAGGCTAAAGACTTTGTCCCCATCACTTTTATTCATCAGTAATTTATCTGTTAAACATTTCTTATTTGGTCTGTAATATTTTACTTTCAAACAATCCGTACACTATCTTTTCACCTCCTGCCTTGCCCGGGGCATGTAGGTCCACTTGTAAGGGTTTTGACTATTTTTCATATTCATATGCCATGTTTAATGATTCATTGGACGTTTTTCATGTGATAAACTGCTTATGTTCATTTTCTTTCCTTTTGCATTTTTTTTAAGGATGGCTATCCCTTACACACACCCACACTCACCAATGCAGGTACCCATCCACTCCGGATTCCATGGGTGACTATTCTGCTGTATCTTTCAATAACTCTGAAGATCTGGTCAATCTAGCCGAGTATGAAGATGACGAAGGTTGTGAAGTACCCGGGGAACTAGCCAGACTTCTGCAACAAGAGGAGAGGGCCATCTTACCGCATGAAGAGCCATTGGAAGCTGTTAACTTGGGAACCGAGGAGAATCGGAAGGAGGTGCAAGTGGGTGCCAACCTGGAACCAAAAGTCAAGGAGCGCTTGGTACAGTTGCTGAATGAGTATGTTGAAATCTTCGCTTGGTCCTATGAAGACATGTCGGGTCTAGACATCGACATCGTGGTTCACCGTCTCCCCACAAGAGAAGACTGTCCACCAATCAAGCAAAAAGTTCGCCGAATGAGGCCTGACATGTCCGAAAAGATCAAAGCAGAAGTAATGAAGCAATTCGATGCTGGCTTCCTGGCTGTTACGTCCTATCCTCAATGGGTCGCTAATATTGTACCGGTACCAAAGAAAGATGGCAAAGTCAGAATGTGTGTGGACTACCGGGATTTGAACAGGGCCAGCCCTAAAGATGATTTCCCGCTACCTCATATTGACATCTTGATCGACAATACAGCTCAGCATAAAGTGTTTTCCTTCATGGACGGATTCTCGGGCTACAATCAAATCAAAATGGCTCCCGAGGATATGGAGAAAACAACTTTTGTCACACAATGGGGCACTTTCTGTTACAAGGTGATGCCGTTCGGGCTGAAGAACGCAGGGGCAACTTATCAACGCGCCATGGTAGCTTTATTTGATGATATGATACATCATGAGATTGAAGTTTACGTAGACGATATGATAGCTCGGTCACAAACAGAGGAAGAACACCTCGAGCATCTAGAGAAGCTGTTTGCCAGGTTAAAAGAATACAAGCTCAGGTTGAATCCAAGTAAATGCACTTTTGGAGTTAGGTCTGGTAAACTCCTGGGATTTATTGTAAGCAACAAAGGCATTGAAGTCGATCCGGCAAAAGTAAAAGCAATACAAGAGATGCCTGCTCCCCGTACTGAAAAGGAGGTTAGAGGATTCTTGGGGCGCATAAACTATATTGCCAGATTCATCTCACATCTGACTTCTACCTGTGAGCCAATTTTCAAACTCTTGAAAAAAGATCAGGTAGTGGAATGGAACGACGATTGTCAAGCTGCTTTTGATAGAATCAAGGAGTATTTGCTAGAACCTCCTATTCTGATGCCACCCGTCGAAGGAAGACCATTGATCATGTACTTAACCGTCTTGGATAACTCAATGGGGTGTGTTTTGGGCCAGCATGACGAGTCTGGTCGAAAAGAGCATGCTATTTATTACCTTAGTAAAAAGTTTACCGACTGTGAGACTCGCTACTCACTGCTCGAGAAAACTTGCTGCGCTTTGGTATGGGATGCTCGCCGACTAAGACAGTATATGCTGACCCATACTACCTTGTTAATATCCAAAATGGACCCTATCAAGTATATCTTCGAGAAGCCCGCTTTATCTGGAAGGATAGCTAGATGGCAAATGATCTTAACCGAGTATGACATCCAGTACACCACCCAAAAAGCTATAAAAGGGAGTGTACTAGCTGACCATCTGGCTCATCAGGCTATCGAAGACTATCAACCCATGAGATTTGACTTCCCAGACGAGGACATCATGAATTTGGACAACGTTGAAAGTGACGGACCGTATGACGGACCCGAAAAGGGATCCCGATGGACTCTGTACTTTGATGGTGCTTCAAATGCACTTGGAAACGGTATTGGCACAGTACTCATTTCTCCGGAAGGTTGTCACACTCCTTTCACGGCCCGACTTTGTTTCAGCTGCACAAACAACATGGCTGAGTATGAAGCTTGCATCTTTGGTCTCGAGGCTGCTATAGACTTGGGGATCAAATCTTTGGTCGTATTTTGGGACTCGGCTTTGGTCATCAGCCAAATCAAAGGAGATTGGGATACCAAGCATCCTAATCTTATCCCATACAAAGAACATGTCCTGACATTGTTGCCGCATTTCGAGCAAATTACCTTCGAGCATTTCCCGCGAGAAGAGAATCAGTTAGCCGATGCTCTAGCCACAATGTCCTCCATGTTTAAACTCAATTGGGAAAACGAGGTTCCCCAAATCACCATCAAGCGAATGGATGAACCGGCGCATTGCCACGAGATTAATACCGAAGAAGTAGTGGAACAACCTTGGTTCCATGAAATCAAAAGGTATCTCGAGACTAGAGATTATCCTGAAGGAGCTTCCGTAAATGACAAGAAGTTCTTAAGGAAATTCGCTGCTAAGTTCTTCCTGAGCAACGACATCCTTTACAAACGAAGGCATGATTGTGTATTACTCCGATGTGTGGATAAAGCTGAAGCAGAGTTGATCATGACTGATATACACAGCGGCACATTTGGCACTCACTTGAGCGGGCATACAATGGCTAAGAAGATCCTAAGGGCAGGCTATTACTGGTCTACCATGGAAGCTGACTGCCATCAACATTCCCGTACTTGTCACAAGTGTCAAGTCTATGCTGACAAAGTTCATATTCCTCCGGTTCCCCTCAACGTCCTGACTGCTCCGTGGCCCTTTGCAATGTGGGGCATTGATATGATTGGAGAGATCAAGCCCACGGCTTCCAATGGACATCGCTTCATCCTAGTTGCCATTGACTACTTCACTAAATGGGTCGAAGCAGCTTCCTTCGCCTCTGTCACCAAAAATGTGGTTGCCCGCTTTATCAAGCAAAATCTCATATGTCGGTATGGTGTTCCAGACAGGATCATCACGGACAACGGTACAAATCTGAATAACACAATGATCACTGCATTATGCGAACAGTTCAAGATTTATCATCACAATTCATCTCCCTATCGGCCGAAGATGAACGGTGCTGTTGAAGCTGCGAACAAAAACATTAAGAAGATCATTCAGAAAATGACAGTCACTTACAAAGACTGGCATGAGATGTTACCGTTTGCTCTGCATGGATACCGTACGACGACACGTACTTCAACTGGGGCAACCCCATTTTCTTTGGTTTATGGCATGGAAGCTGTTTTGCCTATGGAAGTCCAGATCCCCTCTCTAAGAATTATGAAGGATGCAGGTTTGAATGAAGATGATTGGATGCAGACCCGACTTGATCAACTCAATCTGATCGACAAGAAGCGACTTGCTGCTATATGCCATGGTCAGACGTATCAAAAGCGGATGATCAAGGCCTTCAATAAGAAAGTCAGACATCAAGTGTATCGAGTCGGGGATCTCGTAATCAAGCGGATTATCTTGCCGCAAAGTGATCCCAGGGGCAAATGGACTCCTACATATGAAGGACCATTTGTGATCAAAAACATATTTTCTGGTGGTGCAATGATTCTGACTACCATGGACGGCGACGATTTGTCGCACCCTGCGAATGCAGACATAGTCAAAAGATACTACGCATAAAATAACCCGACAAGTCGAAAACCCGAAAGGGCGGCTTGGGCAAAAATGGGCATCCCGGTGAACCGAAAACCCGAAAGGGCGGTTCAGGCAAAAATTAGGGATAAAAACGAAAAAAAATCTGTACACCCGACAAGTCGAAAACCCGAAAGGGCGGCTTGGGCAAAAAGGGGTTTCCCGGTGGATCGAAAACCCGAAAGGGCGATTCAGGCAAAAGTTAGGGAATTGAAGCGTATGACTATGTCTCGTCGGACCACTTCAAAGACAATCTCTTCATCAACCGGTTCCAGGCTTCTGATCAATCCCGTCATCGTCAAGTAAAGCATTGAATGGACAGATATTCAGGGTTGTGAAAGCTATGGCAGAATGGAATCCCATGGAATTATTTCACATAGCCATCCTTTATTTTGTATAAATCTTTCAATATTTACGACAGAATCCTCTTACTAGGATGATTGTCTCCTTGGTACAAACATACTCAAAGAAAATCAATACAAATACTTTCCCCAGAAATTTGTGTCATTTCCCTTTTCTTTTTCTCTTGCACTATTTGTTTTATTTTGAGAAACGTCCAATGTTTTGTTAAATAGGCATATGCATTTGAAACATAATCACTCCCTAGATGAACCTAAAAAAGAGGATTACTGATAGGATGAAGGTACAGATGGATATCTTGACACCCTTTCAAAGGAAACCCCCCATGAGATTTGGAATCCACATCCCTAGCAAACCCTGAGGCTTATCTCCAGCAGACTCCCGAGGCTTATCCCCGGTAAAGTTCTGGAAGGTATTTCCCCACAGAGCACGAACGTCTCTCCCGAGTTTTATTCAAAGTTATTCCCCACAAAGGCTTATAACTGGGTTATCCTTAGCTAACAGCCACAGAAGATCGCACTCGCCAGAATTCTTCCTATCCCCAGCGGAGTTCATCAAGAGTTTCCCAACACAACTTATCAATATGATCCCCAGAGGAGCTTATCCTTGTTATCCCCAGCCAGAGGATCCTCCAGAACTCATTTCCCCTCAGAATTTAAGTTTCAGTATCCCCAGCCGAGCTAAAACTTCAAATTGTCAATCCCCAGCGGAGCCAGACTAATGAGCCTTCTCCCCACAGAGTCTTAGAAAGAGAAATCTTGAGTTCCCCAGTGAGATCGCCAGAGTTACTTCCCATCAAATTGAAGATTCTCAGTCTTACCTCCCCAGCATGAGTCTACTAGATTGATACTCCCCAGTAGAGGTCATCAGGAATTCTCTTTTCCAGCAGCAGCCAAGGATTTATTTTTCCCAGCAGCAGTCAAGATGCTTTTATCTTCAGCCACCTCGGATTCATTTATCCTCAGCAAGATAGCTCGTCAGCTTACATGCGCATTCATCGCATTCATGTCATAAACATTGATGTCACGTATATTGCATCATGCATCATAACGTTGCATACAACTAACTCTTTATCTTTTTCAGGAAAGATCAGTCGACAGACTAAAATCATTCAACTTCAAGATTTCTGAAAACAGTTCACGGGTTCTCCAAGTAAACGGATGTTAACCTGTCACTTGTTCAGATTCTTCTTCAAGACTTCTGAAAATAGTTTATGGATTCTTCCCAACAACGGATGTTAATCTATCGGCTTGTTCAGATGCAACTTTTGAAAACAGTTTACGGACGCTTCCCAACAACGGATGCTGCTCTATTGCTTATTCAACTTCAAGATTTCTGAAAACAGTTCACGGGTTCTCCAAGTAAACGGATGTTAACCTGTCACTTGTTCAGATTTTTCTTCAAGACTTCCGAAAACAGTTTATGGATTCTTCCCAACAACGGATGTTAATCTATCGACTTGTTCAGATGCAACTTTTGAAAACAGTTTACGGACGCTTCCCAACAACGGATGCTGCTCTATTGCTTATTCAACTTCAAGATTTCTGAAAACAGTTTACGGGTTCTCCAAGTAACGGATGTTAACCTATCGCTTGTTCAGTTTCTTCTCCAAATCACTGAAAACAGTTTACAGATTCCTCCCAACAACGGATGTCAATCTATTGCTTGTTCAGACCCCCCAGTTCAGAGATGGTCCCAAGCCTGGACACCTTCCTGATATTCCCTTCCAGATGGCATCTCTAAGCCCACCCCCGACAAGATTTCTGTCACTCTCCCAGATGGCATCATTAAGCCCATCTCCAAATGGCATCTCTAAGCCCATTCCCACATCCATTGCTTTGACAAGTGCAAATTTCCGGGCACTCTAGTGTCCAATCTCCTTTTACCCTCGAGTCACGAAAGGCAAACTTGCCAATCTAACTCTTCGGATTCAAGTAAGATTGAACAAGGGAAACTGTTGTACCCCAAAATTTTCCCTCCCATTTCTCATTGATTTCTCACCACAAAGCCTTTGAAGCTCAAGATCCAGTTAGGGTTTCATCTGCTCAAGACCCCCCTTGCACTGATGACTCAAATTAGGGTTTGTGTTTGCACAAAGATGTTTTGACCTAAAATGCCCAAGATGACTTTCATGCTTCATATTGGACTCCCAAGTTTACCCATATCAAGTTTCAAGTCTTGACTCCAAGTTTTGCCCAGTCAATTGGACAGTTGACCCAAAAATCAACTGTATTGGGGAAAAAGTCAACTGTGGCCAATTGACAGTCAAACCTCATAAAATTTGACCCACATCAACATTATGAACTAATATGGACCATTTGATCAAGTTTGGGTCACAATTCCCCAAGAAACTTGATCAGATCACCAAAAGGGCAAAATGGTCATTTTTAGGGTTTTGACTGCACAAAGGCAATTTTTGACTGTTTGACCTAGCCAATGGCAAACCAAGCTCACACATGGACTCAATGACCCCATGGAATTATCTTGGCATGATCAACAAACTCAAAAGATCCCAAGTACACAAGATTGACAGTTGAATTTCCCAGTCAATTGATCGATTTTGACTGTATACTGAAAAGTCAAACTTTGACTTTTTGGTCAAAATCAAGAGTCAAGATTCATTTTTCATTAAAACTTGCCAAATCATGAAACTTTTTCACCAAGAAACCAAGAAATGCAAATTAGGGTTTAAAATGGAATTTTTCATAACTTAGAATTTTTCTAAGTTATGGAAAACCCTAATTTTTTCCCAACTTTGCCCCACTTTTTCACCATGATCCATTTGGATTCAAACAAAGGTCAAAACATGAAAGTTGTAGCTTGTTGCATAATCTACAACTTTGATTCACAAAGTTTTCTCATTTGAAGCTTGTATCTCAAGTTACAAATTTTTGAATAAGGGCACTAAACCATTCTTAGCTTAGTGAATTTTTGACCTATTTTGACAAGTTTTTCTACCCCACTTCAAGGCAATTTTCCATACACTTCCACTTGGAATTTCAAATTGCATTTCAAATATGGATTGTAGTACACATTCCAAGCTTTCCAAAATGTCCAAGAACTTCTCAAACAACCTCATGGTTAGGGAGAATCGAATTTCACAATATAGCAAAAACTCACTTTTGAATTGGCCATTTTTTTCATGTTCATAAGTTATGCAAACTTCTCAAAACCAACATGCCCTTGATTACAGGTCCTTAAACCAAGTTACACTCAATAATTTAATGCTTGCTCATTGTGTCAAAGTGTTATTCTATGAGTTCAAGTATTGTATACAAGTTTAATCCATTTTTAGATAAAGTAAACTATCCATTTTTGCAAAAGTTCACTTTATGTCCAATTGGTAAATTAAGCAAGTACAAACCAAATCTCTTTAGCAAAAGATTATGAACAAATTACTCTGATCAAGAGAAGCTTGGCAGCTGGATTAGAGGTCCCCTACTGACCTAAAACACCAACTTGCATTTTGTTGCTTAAAGGTTAAGAAACATTGCATAACTAGGACCAACTTCCATCTCAGCTGGGGGACACGAGAACAAAGTTATCAAACACATTACACACATCATAACCAAGCTATTTCACGAGCCATTTACCTCCCAAACATCATCAAACCAAAAAACACCATCAAACTGCAAAAACAGAGTTGCCTCTGCAGTTTGAGTGCCAACTTCTATTTCTCTCAAGCATTCTTGCCAAAACCAGTTCACATACCTTCCATACCATCTATGCAAGCTAACCATGACCTGAAGCACGGCCTGTAATCCCTCTAACCACTTCCACCATTTTCAATTTCTTGTTTTACAGGTGAAGTTCTCTAGCTTGATTCAGAAGCTTTCAAGACAAAGTAAACATTGGAATAGCATCCCTGGACCTTAAAGAAGCTTTTCCAATCATCACATTGCCCTGAAAGTTCTTACATCTCCAAATAGAACTTCAACTGAACAGGTAGTTTTTTGGATTCGTATCTCTCTTATTAGGCATCATTAGCTTTAAGTTTGTGAATAAACAAGGTTCTACTCATGCCACTGAACATGCACATGTTTTTACTTTTCATTTCTTTTGCTTGAGTTGTGAGAATTTGGAGTTTGAAATGGCAGAAAAACTAGGTTAGGATTTGGGGGAGGAGAAATTCTCTCTCATCTTAGAGAGTTAGATCAAGTTATGCATATGGTTAGAATCGTCTCTTCATGCTTAACATTTTTTGTGTTGGAAGTTTGTTCAAAAAATCAAAGAATCAGGATGTTCAAGTGGAGCTCTTGGCGCGCGTTTTCTGAATAATTTTTGTTCAGAGGTTGAAGAAAGGTGACTTTGGGCTGGGCTTGCTTCTGAGTTACTTTTCACACCACCCTTTTTGGTTTTGCACCCCTGAGCCCATTTGCTTCATTTTTAATATTTTTGACTTTTGCCTTTTTTTGATTGGTACATTTATTTTTTCTCAGCATATTAAAAACATAAAAATATTTTTCTCCTCATTTTTTGAATTTATTGAATATTTATTTGATTATTTCTTTTGTTTGTACATAAATATAAATATATATATATATATATATATATATATATATATATATATATATATATATATATATATATATATATATATATATATATATATATATATATATATATATATATATATATATATATATATATATATATATATATATATATATATATATATATATATATATATATATATATATATATATATATATATATATATATATATATATATATATATATATATATATATATATATATATATATATATATATATATATATATATATATATATATATATATATATATATACTTTTTTGTTTAAAATATTGAGATAATACAAAAAAATACTTTTTATATACTTTTATTTTATTTTTACTTCCTGAAAATATTTTGTATAAAAGTCCCTTTTTTTATTTTATATATTAAATATTATCATTTTATATATAATACCTATTTAGAACTTAATATATAAATATATATATTTATTAATATACTTAGAATAAAATACTAAAATATACATATTTTATTTTATTAATATTAAAAACTACAAAAAATCTTTTTTTTTACAAATATATTTCTTTTCTTATTTTATTTTTGTATAAATGATAAATATTGTATATATTAATAAATGATATCTTTTATTTAATAGAATTAGGGTTTTTGCCCTAAATTCAAAAATACTCCAAAAATAGTATCTTTTTATTTTCTTTTTATTTTTACATAAATAATACTTTCTCTCATACACATACCAAACATTTTTGCATCTTACATATTTTATTCTATTTTTATTATTGTACATTAAATTGTATAAATTCAAAGTTGATGTAATAGTCTTAGGTTTCAATTTTTTGTCTAAATATCCCCATTTGAAACATTGTACCCCCCTCCCCATATTATTATGTTGTAATAGCGTAGGATTTTAAATTTCGCACTTTTATCGCTTTCTAAACATACTATGCTAGAATTAGGGTTTTGTATGCGAATAAAAAATGAACAAAGTAGTTGGACCTAATACAAGATAAATGAGCATGAAAAATGGACAACACATTTCACACTTGCACCCCTAGGGTATTCCACTTTGTTGCCTTCAAATAATTGGGCCATATTGCATGTTGAACTTCTTTGGGTAAAATAAACAATCAAATGGTCATAGTCCCTCAAAATGTTGCTTAAATGAATGATCAAGTCCCTTTTAAAGAAAATTGCCCAAAGACATTTAACACTATTGCAACTATGGTCTAAACGATGACCCGCGCCCGTCCCTTTAATCTCCTAAAACAAGATTGTCCACCAAATGCAATGGTGGAACAAAATTGTCAAAAGGTTTAAAACATAACAAAAATCTTTGAGGAAACTTTAGGGTAGATGAACTCTTAAGTACTTGTCAACTTTCCAAGAAAACATTTGCCTTATTTCAAAACCCACTTCACAAACACTTTCAAAACAAATCTTCAAAAAAATCTTGAAACATCTTTTCAAAAAGACAAACACCTTTTGTAAAACATTCGAGTAAAGAATTGTTACAAGGGTAGCCTATACAAGGCATCTTTTTCAAAACCTTTTCAAAACCACACACAAAGCACCATTTCAAACAATTGAAAACCAAGGCAAGTTGATCTAAGCAAGTACCTAAGAGCCCATGGATAACCATGGATAGAAGGGGTGCTAATACCTTCCCCTTCTATAATCTACTCCCCGAACCCAAGAAAAATCTCAAAGGTTTTTGCTGTGCTTTTTAAACCTTTCCGTAGGATAAAATAAAAAGTCGGTGGCGACTCTTGCTCAACCGAAACATTTGCGAAAACAAACGCAAAACCATAGTCAGTTCTCCCACCGTATCACAATGGGTACCTGCTGATCGGTCACCATTTCTAGTAAGTTTCGCACCTTTTTCCGACAAGAACTCATAGTCTTGGTAACACTAAGTGGCATTTGCATGTGTTTTAAAGTAAGTTTTCTTATTTTCGTTTGTGTAAAGTTGTCGCATATTTTTACTTTATGAGTGTTACAAAAAGTGTCTTTTTATGCGCTGGTTGGTAGTGTTGTTTTCCAGGTGATGCAATGGAAAGATAGGAACTTGTGGCGCGCACAAGTGGATAAAAGAAGCCGGGAAAAGCTGAGTTCAGAGGTCAACACGGGCACCCGTGTGGAGCAACATGGCCCGTGTTGAAATGTGGCTGGAAAAGCAAGTTTGAACCTGAAACAGAGAGTTCACACAGGCACCCGTGTTCACAGACACGGCCCGTGTGAGAAAGTGCCTAGAAATGTGTTATTTTGCCAGAACAGAAGATCAACACGGGCGCCCGTGTGCAGCAACACGACCCGTGTTGATGAGCGCGTGCTGAATATTTGTTTCCAGGTTTTCTCACTCAAAGGGAATCATTAAGGGTATTTTTGGCATAGGATTTCAACCTGAATGGAAGGAGGATATAAAAACAACTTTAGAACAAGAGAGAAGGGACTTTTTGGAGATCATAAGATAGAATTGCAGAGAAGAAAAGAGGACGGAAACGAGGTTTTGGAAGACGAAGAGATTCAACGGTGGACACCATTGAAGATCCGAGTTCTCCCAATTATTTGTAATGTCTAACTTTTTACACTTGTGTTTCTTGAATATTATGAGAGGCTAAACCCCCCAATGCTAGGGGGGTGTCCCTGATTCGATCTGTAATAACTCTGGATTAGGTATTTCATTGATTTAATGTTTGTAGTATTCAATTCGATTGTATAATGTTTTCAATGCTTTCTTTATCTGATCAATAAGGATTGTTAGGTGGTTAACAGTTCGTAGGACTACTATTGTTAAGGTTTGTATACAATTGAGCCTTATAATTCTCACCTAGGATTAGGGATATAGTAAGGTTATTTAGAAATTCTTGATAATTGAATGATTTGGTTTTCTTCTATTTCTCTAAGGACTTAGGTAATCGGATTTTAAACCAAAAGGTTTTCACTAAGGACTTAGGAAAAGCATCCTTGAGAATAAATAATTGAATTCTATAAACTTGTTAAAGAGATCTTGATCCAGAGGAATTAGAGAATGAATCACACACCCCACCTTAGCATTATCTTCATATTATCAAAAGCTCAGTTTTAATTTCAGTTAATTCCTAGTATTTTTATCTATTTCGTTAATCATTTGAAACAACACCCTTATGCTCTTTTGTTTAATTGACTTCGTGTAATAACTTGTATTTTCCTACGCAATCCTCGTGATCGATACTTGGGGTAAAATCCTTTATAACTACATCGGTGAAAATAGTACACTTGCTATTTTTCCGATCAAGTTTTTGGCGCCGTTGCCGGGGATTGCCAAAATATAAGTCATTATTTAGTCAACTAGAATTTTATTGCTCTGCAATTAAAATTATATTTTGCGTATTTTTATTTATTTATTTTTACTCCCAACTAATCATCGTCTAATCTTGTATGCGAGGTAAGGCCTCAACTGAACTTCTTTTTGACGCAGAACCAGAAATATTATTGAGAGCACGACTTCGAGAAGTTAAGCTGAAAAGACTGGCTTCAAAAGAAGAATCACTGGTAGTTTCAGAATCAGAAGACGAAGAAATACTATCTATTTCATCCGAACAGTCAGAATCCGAGCCCGAAACTATGGCAGCTGATCCACCCCCTCCAGAGAGACTTTTGGGGGATTATGGAAGGGCGAATGCACCGCTTGGAAGAATGACCATAGTGAATCAACCGGTTAACGTGGCACACTTCCAACTACATCCCTCCACTATCCGACAGTTAGAAAGCAAGCCCTTTGCGGGAAGAATCAATGAAAATGCGAATAAGCATCTACAGAGATTCCTGACCACAACAACATCATTGAAGATAGAAGGCCACTCCGAAGAAGCAAAGAGACTTGTGATGTTCCCTTTCACGTTATCCGAAGATGCGGAAGAGTGGTTTTACTCACTTCCAGCTGGAAGTATCACCACATGGGAACAAATGGAAACTGCTTTTCTTAATGAGTACTTCCCAGCTTCGGTCTTCATTCGTAAAAGATACGATATCGTTAATTTCAAGCAGAAAGAAGGGGAACTGCTAGGAGATGCATATAAAAGCTTCAAGAGGTGTTTGGTTGCTTGTCCTACTCATAACATGGATTCAACCGAACAAATGCAGACGTTTGTTAATGGTCTCCGAGTTAAAATAAAACAACTGATCGACACTGCAGCCGGTGGCTCAACTAATTTCTCAATAACCACTGGTATCAAGAGAATCATAGAAGCTATTGCTGCGAACGAGCACATCGAGTTATATGATCGGGCAATAAGCCAACCGGAAGGAAAAATTGATTTGAAGCTGGAAGACCAAGTGGTTAAAATGGAGGAACAAATTGCGATTGAAGTGGAAAGAAGGTTAAAGAAGATGAATATTGGTGAAAAGAAAGTAGCACAGGTTGAGCCAATCACTTCAGTGTTGTGTGAAATATGTGGTGGGCCGCATTTTGCTATGCATTGTGTGGCAATGCAAGAACAGGTGGAACAAATTCATATGTTGAGGCAAAACAATCCATACGCCAATACATACAATCCAGGTTGGAAAAATCATCCAAATTTCGCATGGAAGGATCAGCAAGGAAACTTCCAAAAGCAAGGACCAAACCAGTTTCAAGCTCCAGCGCAACCACAACCTCCATACCAGCAACAATTTCAACACCACCCACAACAGTTCCAATCTCAAAGTCAACAACAGACACCAAAGAAGGCAGACTGGGAGATAACGATTGAAAAAATGGCCGCTCAAAATTCTCAATTCCAGGAAGAAACCAGGAGCAACCTGAGGAATATAGGGGCCTCTATCAAAAATCTGGAAATCCAAATGAGTCAGATTGCACAACAAATGACTAACTCTCAACAACAGGGTGCTCTACCTAGTGCTACGGTTACGAATCCCAGAGACAATAATCATGTGAACGTTGTGACTACAAGAAGCAGTAAATCCAATGACAAACCTGAGAAGAATTCTGATGAAGAAGATATGTTGATTGAGGTGGATGTAGAGATTAAAGAAAATGAGGTTGTAAGTCAAGAGGCCACGGGGGATGAAAGGGTGGTAAAAGAAAAAATAGTTACACCTAAACCGGCGGTTAAGCTTCCTTTCCCCACAAGAAATAAGAAGAAAGAACAACATGAGAAGAATTTCGAGAAGTTCCTGGAAATGTTCAAGAAACTTGAGCTGAACATTCCCTTCTTAGAGGCACTTGAGCAAATGCCAACCTATGCAAAATTCATGAAGGATATTATTTCAAAGAAGCGGATCATCGAGAGTGATCCGATTATTCTAACTAAAACGTGTAGTGCTATTTTGCAGGGCATGAAGATTCCGGTTAAAAAGACAGATCGAGGTTCAGTAACTATTCCATGCACCATCGGTGATAGGTCTTTCAAGAAAGCTCTAATTGATTTAGGAGCAAGTGTAAGTCTTATGCCATTATCCATCTACAAAAGATTGGGAATAGGTAAAGTACAAGATACACGAATGACACTTCAGTTTGCTGACCAATCAGTGAAAAGACCTTACAGAGTGGTAGAAGACGTGCTGGTGAAAATCGACAAGTTCGTGTTCCCTGTAGATTTTGTTATTCTAGAGATGCCCGAAGATGAAGAGATACCAATCATATTGGGGAGACCATTTTTAGAGACTGGGAGATGCTTGATCGACATAGAGGAAGGTACTATGACCTTGAAAGTTTATGATGAGGAATTAAAGATTGATGTGCGAAACACCATGAAGTACAAAGATGACATTGCCACAAGTCAACACATTGAGGTAATTGATCAAATTTGTGATGAAGGAAATTCTTTGACAACACAAAAGTTACCGTTGGAGAGAGTTTTGAGTTTATCAATCTTTAGAGAAGAGGAGATAGTTGATGAAAAAGATAGTGAAGTTTTAGCCATGATGGAAACAACATCATTTGTCAAAAATTCTCGCCACAACCGATGGGAAGGCCAGTTAGTGCTTCTATTTAACTCCAGGCTTAAACTTTTTCCTGGGAAGTTGAAATCCCGGTGGTCTGGTCCGTTTGTGGTACAGACAGTATTTCCTCACGGAGCGGTAGAAATTAAAAATCCAAACAATGGGGATGTATTCAAAGTGAATGGACAAAGGTTGAAGCCCTACTACACTGGAGTAGGAGCAGGAGTGATCGATCATTTGCGTCTCACCGGATGAGGTGTAGACCGTCGAGCCATGTGACGTTAAACGAAGCGCTTCGTGGGAGGCAACCCACGCTCATGTTATTCTAACGCATTTTCTTTTATTTTGTTCAATTTTATTTCATTTTAGGTGGTCAGAGGTTTGGATCGGTAGGTGCGACGTGAGTCAAAAAGCACTAGGATAATTCACGATTGGTGCATACAGGAGCATCAACACGGGCACCCGTGTGGGGAAACACGGCCCGTGTTGTGTGAGAGCCAAGAGGAAACAATTTTTTATGTGGAACCTACAGAGGCATCAACACGGGCACCCGTATGGGGAAACACGGCCCGTGTTGTTCTCATCAGAAGTTCAACACGGGCGCCCGTGTGCAGGAACACGGCCCGTGTGATGCGTGCGGGTCAGAATTTTAAAAATTTAATTTTATTAATTCTGTGCTGAGCTGTTTCGACAAGGAACTGTGGTGGATGATGTCCAGGATATGATGCGGCGTCTTATGTTGCACTTTCCACAGGATCCTCCTCCTCCACCGCAGTATCAGTAAGCCAGGTAATCTCTGTCACATGTGAATTAAAACATTGAGGCCAATGTTTGGTTCAGGTGTGGGGGAGGTTCTATTTTATTTTATTGCTTTGCTTTGTGTTTTTGAATTCATAGTTTAGTTTGTTTGGTTTGTTTGTACTACTTTTGTTTTTTTTTAAAGTGGTTTTGTTCAAGTTTGTATGGTGCAGTGCTGTCATGGTGTTACCAGGTGATTGATAGAAATCAGAGGGGAGCAAACAAATAGCTAGTGGTTGAACAACACACCCCATACTTGATCTTCGCAGGCACCACAGAAGTTGGCACAATCAAGAGGAGAAGGTAGGACGCAAAGCATCAACACGGAACCAAGAGAGTTGTATGGTATATTTCAGATGAAAGGAAACCGCATGACACCAAGAGCACCTCGGAGCATGTAAGCTTAACCTACCCGGTGAGATTTCAGAGCCAAATTCATAAGTCCACATGAGAGTTCAGTCAGGTATGGCACTATTCACTTTGATTTTGCGTATGTTCTCATAACACAAGCACACTACAAAAGCACACACTGAGGCAATTTTCTTTCTGTAGCCCCGAGCCTTTCTAGCCATCCTATATGCATTATGTCCATAGTCAACCCCCTTTGAGCCGTAATTTTTGTTTTGTTCATTGTTGTTATTTTGTTACCACCCACTTATTCACTTTTCATATTATCGCTCGACATTAATGTTATTCTCTTGAAATACACGAAAGAATCTAAGTGTGGGGTTGTGAACCATTGAGAAAGGGGCAAGAAATTTTTTTTTTGGTGAAAATCCAAAGAGAAAGTTTGAAAAACAAAATGAAGAAAAATTCCGCAACACTTGCCCACTTGTCCGAAAGACCATATGAATGACTCTAAAAAGCTAAAAACAAGATGTCGAAGGTCTTAACCCCTTTCTTACGATTCAAACCACTAAGAGTAGATATGTGAAACCAACATGAATGCCGAGCACCAAAACCCTTTGTTATCCAATTCCTTGTTTACCCCACCGAACCCAAGCCATGTTTCAACCCAAAGACCTCTTGAATGTGTGTGTAATCTTTGTGTGTAGTGATTCGAGAATGTTTTCAAAGTTAAAAGTAATGTGCATGCCTTGGTACTGTGAGTGTAAACACTTTAACCCGGAGAGATTTTGTGAGACTGTGAAAAAGCTTGCAGGTGAACAAGTGCTCGGAAGTGATAATGTGGTCGATAGATTGACGAAGGATGCCATAGACTCGATTGATAAGTGAAGGTGTTTTGCGAATAACCTGATTGTGTTGTGAAGAAAAAGAATCTCGTCGGCGACCTTTGTTTCGTCTCGATACATCACTTGAGGACAAGCAATGAGATAAGTGTGGGGTTGTGATCGGTCACCATTTCTAGTAAGTTTTGCACCTTTTTCCGACAAGAACTCATAGTCTTGGTAACACTAAGTGGCATTTGCATGTGTTTTAAAGTAAGTTTTCTTATTTTCGTTTGTGTGAAGTTGTCGCATATTTTTACTTTATGAGTGTTACAAAAAGTGTCTTTTTATGCGCTGGTTGGTAGTGTTGTTTTCCAGGTGATGCAATGGAAAGATAGGAACTTGTGGCGCGCACGAGTGGATAAAAGAAGCCAGGAAAAGATGAGTTCAGAGGTCAACACGGGCACCCGTGTGGAGCAACACGGCCCGTGTTGAAATGTGGCTGGAAAAGCAAGTTTGAACCTGAAACAGAGAGTTCACACGGGCACCCGTGTTCACAGACACGGCCCGTGTGAGAAAGTGCCTAGAAATGTGTTATTTTTCCAGAACAGAAGATCAACACGGGCGCCCGTGTGCAACAACACGGCCCGTGTTGATGAGCGCGTGCTGAATATTTGTTTCCAGGTTTTCTCACTCAAAGGGAATCATTAAGGGTATTTTTGGCATAGGATTTCAACCTGAATGGAAGGAGGATATAAAAACAACTTTAGAACAAGAGAGAAGGGACTTTTTGGAGATCATAAGATAGAATTGCAGAGAAGAAAAGAGGACGGAAACGAGGTTTTGGAAGACGAAGAGATTCAACGGTGGACACCATTGAAGATCCGAGTTCTCCCAATTATTTGTAATGTCTAACTTTTTACACTTGTGTTTCTTGAATATTATGAGAGGCTAAACCCCCCAATGCTAGGGGGGTGTCCCTGATTCGATCTGTAATAACTCTGGATTAGGTATTTCATTGATTTAATGTTTGTAGTATTCAATTCGATTGTATAATGTTTTCAATGCTTTCTTTATCTGATCAATAAGGATTGTTAGGTGGTTAACAGTTCGTAGGACTACTATTGTTAAGGTTTGTATACAATTGAGCCTTATAATTCTCACCTAGGATTAGGGATATAGTAAGGTTATTTAGAAATTCTTGATAATTGAATGATTTGGTTTTCTTCTATTTCTCTAAGGACTTAGGTAATCGGATTTTAAACCAAAAGGTTTTCACTAAGGACTTAGGAAAAGCATCCTTGAGAATAAATAATTGAATTCTATAAACTTGTTAAAGAGATCTTGATCCAGAGGAATTAGAGAATGAATCACACACCCCACCTTAGCATTATCTTCATATTATCAAAAGCTCAGTTTTAATTTCAGTTAATTCCTAGTATTTTTATCTATTTCGTTAATCATTTGAAACAACACCCTTATGCTCTTTTGTTTAATTGACTTCGTGTAATAACTTGTATTTTCCTACGCAATCCTCGTGATCGATACTTGGGGGTAAAACCCTTTATAACTACATCGGTGAAAATAGTACACTTGCTATTTTTCCGATCACCTGCATTTTGTGAGTGTGTGTATGTAAGGGATAGCCATCCTTAAACAAAATAAAATGTAAAAGGAAAGAAAATGAACACAACAGTTTACAGATGAAAACGTCCAATGATTCATTAAACATGGTGTGATCGGTGGATCTGGAACTGACTGTTTAACGCTGGTTCGTGAAATGTCGCGGAAGCAAGAGTCGCCACCGTCTTTTAATTTCTCCAAATGGAAAGGACAAAAGCACATAAAAATTCCTTAAAGAGATTGTTTCTCGGTTCGGGAGGTAGATTATAGAAAGGGAAGGTGTTAGCACCCTTTCTATCCATGGTTATCCATGGGCTCTTAGATACTTGCTCATTTGTGTTTTCAAAAATGGTTTGTTTGCTTTTCAACTGTGTGTTTTAAAAAAGTTTCTTTGAAAATTCCAGTTCGACTCTTGTATCAGTCCTCAAGAGTGTTTGAAAAATTGCTTTCGAAAGCTTTTTGAAAAGGTGTCGGTGTGAAAAGTATTTTTTATTTGTTTTGAAATTTAGAGCAAGTATCTAGAGTTGTCTACCTACCCTAAGGAATTCGTCTGTGTAAATGTCCTTAAAAGTAGTTCCATCCCACCATTGAGAGGTAGGTAGCACCACCGTTGGAGGTGTTCGGGTCAATTCGAGGTTCGGGACATGGTGATCACCGGAGCAATAGGAAGACACCTTAGAAGCTACCCTCATGCCAGGTTCCCGGATCATGAGGACTTACTAAGACATCCTCTACTCGACGATCACCTTTCGAGGCAAGGCAACAGTGAGGCGTACCCTAGGGGTGGTGTGTGATTTGTGTGTCAGATTCAGATATTTTATCTTGTCATGTTATTGGTGATCTATGCGCTTGTTTTTATTTTAGTCATTCATTCTTGCATGCCTTGATTAACAGTTAAAAATGCGAGAAAAGTAAAATTCTAAATCATTACAAAAGGCGCGGGTCCACATCGCCAAAATTTCCAGGACCCGATTTGACAAAAAAATAAAGGAATAAAGAAAAATAAAGAATTAAAAGTGCGACAGATTAATTTACAAGGCCTTGGGAGAGGTACATAAATATTACACGAGAAAGAAATAAACACGCGAATTAAATAAGAATTAAAAACGAGGGCGTTGGACCCTTTTTGCAAAATTAAATTAAATGATGAAATTAATTAATTAAAAAAGAAAAGAAATTTGTTTTTGGTATTTTTGTATTTTTATGATTTTAATGCAATTAAACCTAATTCTACAATTTTTATTTTATTATGAAAACATATTAAAGTTTAACCTAAAATTAACCCTAATTAATTTACATGCAATTTAGTTACAAAAATAAATATTTAATATTTAATTATTATGGAAGAAAATAAAAAAAAGGATAAAAAATCAATTAAACCCTAATTCTACCAATTTTAGGGTTTTTTATTAAAAAATATTAAGATTAAACCCTAAATTAAAACTAAGTGAATTAATGAATTTATTTACAAAAAAAATACTAAAATAAAATATTTATTATTTTTTCCATCTTTTCTGATTTTTTTATTGTTTTTTTGTGTTTTTATGAAAATAATAAATTAATTAAAGAAAACAATAATTAAAAGAAAATAGAAATAATGAAAAAGAAAGAATGTAAAAAATGGCAAACCTAGGGGGTCTGCCCCTAATTGTGAGGTGAAGCCCATCAACTTTGAGCCCAAATAAGCCTGGCCTGATTGACTCTCCAGTAGCGTGCCCAAGCGTTGACTATGGTTCACCGTATTCCTCAGATCGTGGCCCTTGATTGAATCCAGTGGGACGCGTGGACGTTTGATTTTGAAGGCATATAATACACCTTAGCATTGAAACTGCACAAGAATATTATGTGAAGAAAAATATGAAAGGGGGTGAGGACCTGGGGTTCGAACCCAGGTCCTGAACATTACCAACCAACGCGCTTGCCAACCATGCTGCTTTGTTTATCTGTAAATAATATAATCAATAAATATAATAAAACAAACAAACATCAATGCTTCTTTTTTCGCGCGAGATTTTGAATTAGCCAATCAGCTTATGCCACATGGATCGTCTTCTTCGTGGTTTGTTTTTCCTGAAACACAAAAATAATTAGCAACGGATTTTCTAGCGTTCCCTTAGGCCAGTTTCTGAAAAATAGCGATTAGCCCAGGGATGCTCATAAATTGAGCGCGAGGGTGGCTTTCTCTTCGTCCAGGCGCACTGAGTTGGATGGTCTAGGTTTCAAGCTCCAATTTTTCCGTATTCAAGAACCCCTAATTTGAAAACTTAAGAACCCTAAAAAGCAACAATGGTAGATTCGCATACAATGTATAAAAACGCAATTAATCCATGTGGTTAGCTTCAGAATGCATCATTTAGTAAGAATCCATTAAAATTATGCAATGAAAATGTTTAAATCCCAAAACACGACTCTGAAAAAAAGTGAGAAAACTTGATTTCTGTATACCAATTCTGGGTGTTGGGATGATTGATTTTGATTGGAAAACTTCCCTTGACGCCTCAGGAAGCTAATGGAACAATTACTTGGCCTTGAATCGTCCTAGAACTAGGTTTTCAGATTTTAGTTTTTTTACCAAAAACTCAAGTTTTCTTTTCTATGTCTGGCGCAGTTTAGAGTCCATGAGCACGAGGGTTTTGATCAAGCTTATGTATGGAATGATTAGGTCAAATAAAATTGGTCCAAAATCCATGAATTGATGAATGTAATATTTGATTTTTAAGCCATGATATTTTCTAATCTTTTCATGCAAATTGATATCAAATCATGACAAAACCTTCCAAAAATGATTATGCACGAATCTTGAGTGTCCAATGAGAGTATTTTCTGCACAAAAAGATTTGATTTCATTAGTTTTAGTATTTTTTCATATTTTATTTAGTTTAAATGAATTAATTGTAATAAAAAATTCAAATAAATAAATAAAAATAATAAAAAAACTTCCCTTTGGGCCAAATGGTCGTGTGCATGTCTTGGATGATGAATTGTGGAAGAAAAAGAGGCCCATTAGCAATTTTAGGTCATTTGAATCAATGTTGACTTTTCAAAATATCCAAAAATTTCCAAACTTCCACAAGGCATAACGTGCTCAATTTTTAAGCTTTGCTCATGTTCTTGGACATTTTGGAAAGGTCTTTGAGTCCTCTAACCAATGCCTTTGGTCCCATGTCATTTTGATTTACCAATCTCAAGTTATGGCCTTTGACTTAAAGTCCCTTTTTGTTGACTTTTGAAAGTGACCTATAATGTTGAAATTGATAACTTTTTGTGAGAGAATTTCTTGGACTTGAAGTATGAAGAGAATTTTTAGGAAATGTCTTTCTCTTCAAAATGGGCTTTGGATGGAATTTTTCTGATAATCCATGTGAAAGTTATGCCCTGGTCAATTTACAGTTGACTTTTTCAGCTGTCCAAATAAGGAAACTTTTGCATCTTGATGATTTTTGAGCCAAGCTTTGAGAATAATGATCAAGCATTGATCAAATGATGTTTGTGGCTTCAAAATGAGATGTTGACCAAAAATTTGGACTTTTGACTGTCAAATGACCATTTTGCCCCTACAGTTGACTAGTGCAATTATGGTTTTTGACTGTGCAATTTTGTGCTGAAAGTCTTGAAACTTTGTATGAGGATGCTTGACCATGTTTATAGGCATGTGGAGCTTGATTAGACCCTTGGAAACTTCATTTTCTTGATCAGAACCAAAACCCTAATTTTGACTGTTTAGGATACCCTTGCACTGTGCAACCTTTGGGGAGATTTTGAAGCTTGACTTTGCAATTCTTGAAGAATATGGGAGGGCAAATTTTGGGGTACAACAGTTTCCCCTGTTCAATCTTCTTAGACCTGAGGATGCAGATTGGCTGACTTGCCTTTCGTAATCCGAGGGTAGAAGATGATTGAACACTAGAGTGCCCAGAAATTTGCGCTCACATAGAAGCAGTGTGATGGTGGAATGGGCTTATAGATGCCATTTAGAGGTTGATGAATAGGATGATGGGCTTATAGATGTCGTCTGGATGTTGATCGCGTAAGAGATTCCTTAGCGAGAACTTGCGTACCTGCAAAAGAAAAATGAGTACCTGACATGTTGCAGAAGCTGGTCTTCAGATGCTTTGTGTAGATGTGTCCTGACTGGTTACAGGAGCTGGGTCTGGAGCTTCAAACGGTGATGAATGAACCAGGGGTGGTTACTACCTCAGCAGGAACGGTGAGAGAACCTTGGATGACCTTAACCTCAACAGCAATTGTTGAGAAAATCTTGGATAACTTCACTTCAACAGCAATCATTGAGCGAAATCTTGGTGGGAATTACCATCTCCGCAGGATCGGGGAGAGAACCATAGGCAATTACAGTCTCAATAGCAATCATTGAGAAAACCTGGAATGGAATTATCATCTCCGCAGGATCGGGGAGAGAACCATAGGCAATTATAATCTCAATAACAATCATTGAGAAAAACCTGGGATGGAATTATCATCTCCACAACATTGGGGAGAGAACCATAGGCAATTACAATCTCAATAGCAATCATTGAGAAAAACCTGGAATGGAATTATCGTCTCCGCAGGATCGGGGAGAGAACCATAGGCAATTACAATCTCAATAGCAATCATTGAGAAAAACCTGGAATGGAATTATCATCTCCGCAGCATTGGGGAGAGAACCATAGGCAATTATAATCTCAATAGCAATCATTGAGAAAAACCTGGGATGGAATTATCGTCTCCGCAGGATCGGGGAGAGAACCATAGGCAATTATAATCTCAATAGCAATCATTGAGAAAAACCTGGGATGGAATTATCGTCTCCGCAGGATCGGGGAGAGAACCATAAGCAATTATAATCTCAATAGCAATCATTGAGAAAAACCTGGAATGGAATTATCGTCTCCGCAGGATCGGGGAGAGAACCATAGGCAATTACAATCTAAATAGCAATCATTGAGAAAAACCTGGGATGGAATTATCGTCTCCGCAGGATCGGGGAGAGAACCATAGGCAATTATAATCTCAATAGCAATCATTGAGAAAAACCTGGAATGGAATTATCATCTTCGCAGGATCGGGGAGAGAACCATAGGAAATTACAATCTCAATAGCAATCATTGAGAAAAACCTTGGATAACTTCTATTGAGTCTTCATCAAAAAAATCTGTTTGGAGTCGATTTAGCTGGACTAGAGAAGGCCTTGGACTGGATAAGAAATCTTTGGAGTCGATTAACTGAACCAGATAAGGTCTTAGAGTCTTGAAATATGATTGAGAATTTAACTGAATCTTTCCTGAAAGGTAAAGGTCAGTCATATGCAATGCCTGATATGGACCAAGTAATGATGTTCTCAACATAAATGAGATTTGTAAGATATGATGCGTCTATGCGTGCTATAATGATGTATGGAAGTGCGATGTTTATGAATGTAGTTTTCGTCTAGGAAAGTAAATCCTTGACGGGTGCCGGGAAATCATTCCTGGGCTGACGTTGGAAAACAGATTTTGCTTCCGCTGGAGATGATTGTTGCAAGAATACCGATAGGAGAAGATGACTCCGTTGGGGAATAAACTTGGCGAATGGAATAACTCTGCGGGGAGGAAAGCACTCTAACGATCTTGCTGGGAAGCAATACTCTGTGGGGAGAGAGATACTTTGCTGAGTTGTTGATAATAACTTGCTGGGGATACCCTTGTTGTGTTGGAAGTGTTAAT